>OY757019.1:128157112-128786112 GCA_963580285.1 Lucinisca nassula | reverse complement strand
GCTTTAAATAAAAAAATATGTCTCCTACTTAAAATAGAGCCATCAGAAATAGACCATCTACAACAAAATGAATTAGATTTGTACAGAACAAAGAAACATGTTTCAAGGGCTGAGGCTAGTTTAATGTATCCGTCTTACTACACACCCTGTATTCTGGTGCACTTGAAGGAAAGTAATGCGACGTCGGATAAGACAATAATTTCTGCGACACACTATCGAGATGAAATCCGAGGTTACCATGCATATGCCATTTGTCAAGGTTTTTCTTTTCATTTGGAATGCAGTTGGCGCGATTAAGCACAGGGCTTGATCAGAGGCCGCTAATTTCGGCATCTATTTTGGGTAAGCATTATTGAACAAGGTCAGAAATTGAAAAGTGAACACTACTGTAGCGTTAGCCTGGCCATCCAGCTGCTAACCGCGATATCCGTTGCTTAACTTCGTGAAAAAGTCAACCACTCTACCCGCGTCGTTAAAAGGCCGTAAGAGTGGTATTTATCTATGACCGTTACATTTATCCCCCTCATCTCTTGACTTCATCCCGAAGTCACACATGCCTCACTAGGCAAACCCGAGGGCGGAGTCTATGCAACAAACCAGCGGCACTGTTTCCATCCTACCGTTGCCACCATTGTTGTCGTCCACGAAACCAAGCAACGCGGTCACCCGTCCAGGTACTAACCGCAATATCCGTTGCTTAATTTCGTGAAAAGCCAACCACTCTACCTGCGTCGCCAAAAGAGCTGGCTCCAACAGCAAGGCTGTAGAAGTGGTATATATCCATAACCATAACACTACTTGGAATTCGTGGAAAAACATTACGCGGCATAGTGCATTTTCTTATCTCCAAAATGGCTACTTTTCTGGAGAAAATCCGTGATGTTTTTCTTATTTGAACTTGTAACATAGGTTGTGGGTGCTCGTTAGAACCGCATCATTGAGGCGGTTCTAACGAGTACCCACAACCTATGTCTTGGAGCAGAAATAAGAAAAATAATGAATACCCCCTTAAACCCCAGTTTTCTCTATATAAAGAGGGGTTTACGGGGTGTTCATTTCACGGACTTGTTCACGTGATGAAAACGAAGGGAAACGGACCAACACATACAAGCAAGTAAATCTCTACATTTTAAAAGCGGGCGAATAAATATGTCAGACTTATTCAATATTTCAATATTCCTGAGAGGAAATGTAGCCGAATATATCGACCGCCTTCTATATTTCAGCCTATTTTCTAATGAGAATTTCAATAATACATTTGGTGGTTGGCATTATGATCAGTTTTACTGACTTCTCCCGCAGTTTGCTGACAGATGAACTTCGCCGAGTCGCGTAAATCAAAGCATTGACGGCACTGGTGGGTCGATTGTCTTTGAGTGTAGGCTGGGAAAACAGTCCTGAATTGAAACTGTTTCGTTTAACCCTCAGATTTCAGTATTTTTAAGCAAACGATGTAGACCCTGATTAGACGCCGCGTTCTATGTCTACACTGTTTGCAAATGTCCCAGCTCATTAGCCGACCGTCCCCGCCCATCGCGGCTTGCTAAAATAGATGTGCTGCATGATGCTTCCACGCAGAGCTGAAACCGATCACACACATGAGTACTGGTAAACCGCTTAGTGGATCTAAGCCTGTCCAGGCAAAGTGATGCGAGTCGGACAGTCCATTCTTATAAACCCTATTGGTTTCATTGGGCGACTGGGCTTGAGATGTCAATGTCGGGTAAAAGTCCCACAAAATTGGAAGCAACGTCTCCAAAATGACCTATACAGTGTTGACGGGGACGTTAAACCTCAAATCAACAAACCGACCACCACCGAGTCAATATTCTTTAAACAGCACCCTGGCGTCACAAAAAGGATAGAGCGAAAAAAGGATTTATTTCTAAACATAGATTCCTCATCAGTCCAATACTTTCTAATTGTACTTAGATTATAAAACAAAGTTTTAATTATGGCAAATGCTCCATAAGTTCTATGCTGCTATAGGTTTACGGTTCTTTTAAGAATATCTTATTTACATCGAGCCGATCGTTTATCAGAGGTTGGCGAAAAGCGACTTACCCGGAGAAAAACTACCTTACCTTCCATTGCAGTACTTGCTATCTCACATGTGACCCGAGTGAGGCTCGAACCCACAGTGAAATGCCAATAATAATGTTTTAACCTTTTTGTACCAAATGGAATCTTCCTCCTTATACATATCAGGAGTCCATTTCAAAATACAATGTATAGGGGAGTCAGACTTTAATTTCGTCAAAATGCATATGGAAAATGGTTGAACTTTTTGCAAACAGTGTAGGCCCTGATCAGACGCCGCGTTCTGCGGCGTCTGATCTGGGCCTGCACTGTTTGCCTGGGTACCCGTTTTGGGTTTTCAGGTACTAAATGGGTTAAGAGCATACGTATTGATACATCAATATCGATTTACCTGGCTGTGAGCAAACAGCCGAACAACATTTAAGGGCTCCCGGGCAACTGGAGTCATTGACACAGGCCTCAGCACCAAGCAGGGATGCGTCTGTAGGGCAGTCACCGGGCTTGAAGTCTGGCTCTGAAAAACATAAGTAAAATCAATACAGCGGAACGTCATTGGCTTAAACCCCTGGGTATACACTTGTTCAAAACTAACGATGTCGTCTGCTAACTGTTAAAACTTTGATCATAGCAAATAAATTTATATTTTTGCTTGAAAAATGTGAGCAGCTTTTGCATTTGCAAAACCTTCTCCCATTTTTTTCAGCAAAAATACCGCTGTATTTGCTGTTTAACTTACTAGAGCAGTTAATAATATGAGCACTAACGAGTGCGTTAAACCAACGATGCTTTCAACAACTGGGCACTCTATCTCTCTCTCTCTCTCTCTCTCTCTCTCTCTCTCTCTCTCTCTCTCTCTCTCTCTCTCTCTCTCTCTCTCTCTCTCTCTCCATAACTGTAGATATTACCACATTTGGGATAATATAGTGAGTGCTAGTCTATAATGCAAAGGTATGTTGCGTGCACTCATTAGAATCGCCTCGAGTGCACGCAACATACCTTTGTATTAAAGAGAAATAAAAAATATATCCCTATTATGCATACTGATCAGGGTCCATGATAATCCCTCAGTGGATCAAGCTACTGAGCCCTCCCAGAATCGACCGAATAGGTTCGGGGGATATAGCGATCAGCCTGGCGTCCGTCCGTAGACACAATCTTGTGATCGCCGTAACTACAACAACCTTTGATATATATCGATGGTACTTGGTATGGTTATACATGAGAAGTAGCCATTTATTTATCGGCCCTTTTAAGATTATTTCACTCATGTCGAGCCGATCATTAATCAGGTGGGCGAAAACCGGGGTACCCGGAGAAAAACCATCTGACCTTCCGTTGCAGAATTTGGCGTCTCACATGTAACCCTAGCCATGCTCAAACCCACAGTAGTGAGAGCCTTATTGTTTGTTCGATTTTGGGTTTAACGTCCCCGTCAACACTGTAAAGGTCATTTTGGAGACGTTGCTTCCAATTTTTAGGGACTTTTACCCGACATTGAGATGAAATGACCTCTCAAGCCCTGTCGTCCAATGAAACCAATAGGGTTTATAAGCATGGACGTGTCGACTCGCACCGCTTTGCCTGGGCAGGCTTAGATCCTCTAAGCGGTTTACCAGTACTCGTGTGCGGATCGGTTTCAGCTCTGGGTGGAAGCATCATTCAGCCCATCTATTTCTTCAAGCCCTGATGGGCGGGGGCAGGGCGAGAGTCTTAATGATTATGAATCAGCGCTCTTATCCACTAGGTCACGGAGGTCCGTATCAAAACGTATTAAAACAAAAAGTATAGGGTTTTCTTATCTCAGTTGTACGGCCATTGGAAGAAATGCAAGCCGGGATACACAAAGAAAATCAACCGGACACACTGAGACCAGAACCTTCAAGTATGCCCGAAATTGTGCAAGCCGTGTAAACCTTGACCCAAAACCGCGTTCTGTTGCGTCTGATCTTGGTCTACACTGTTTTTGGGACGTTTGATATATATATGTTGATCAATACAATAATGAAAACACTTTGCCGTAAACAAGTCCGTGTAAAATAATGTCGTCCAACATGCGCCCCGCCCATCGGGGCTTGAAGAAATAGATGGGCTGCATGATGCTTCCACGCAGAGCTGAAACCGACCGCACACCAGTACTGGTAAACTGCTTAGAGGATCTAAGCCTGTCCAGGCAAAGCGGTGTGAGTCGGTGCGTCCATGCTTATAAACCCTATTGGTTTCATTGGGCGACAGGGCTTGAGATGTCATTTCATCTCAGTGTCGGGTAAAAGTCCCACAAAACTGGAAGCAACGTCTCCAAAATGACCTATACAGTGTTGACGGGGACGTTAAATCTCAAATCAAACAAACAAAAATGTCGTCCAACATGGTGTCAGAAATGACAAATATAGGTAAAATTTGTACCATATTTCTTATTTATACTTTCAAACCTCGTTTGAACCGTCTCAATGAGACGTTTCTAGCGAGTACCCACAATCTATGTTTTTGATAAAAAAAAAAATTGGCAGATAATATATACCCCCGCAAACCCCACGTTTCTCTATATACATGTAATGTGGGGTTTAGAGAGATCTTAATTTCACGGACTTGTTATCCTGATGATTGCGCTTCTTTATCTATTTATTTATTTATTTTACTTATGTTATTTTTATTTAAGGGGAATGGGAACACCTTCAGGGGAGGTAACTCCTGCAAAAGTATTTTTGTCTCTCATGTCAATAGGGGTCAACTCTTAAAGGAAAGAATTTGCTCCTAAGGAGCAAAATTCTTTCCTTTAAGAGTTGACCCCTTTTTCCGTGGGACAGAACTTATAGAAAAGCGTACAGGAAGTCCCGAAAGTTATTTCCCTTAGAAAAATGGCGGAAAAATCTGCCAGGTGTTCCCATTCCCCTTAATTTGCGAAACAATCGACCCAATGTGCCTGCTAAAGATGCGAAACATTCAGCTGTGTTGAAAAGATCACTTATTTATGAACTAAACGTAACAGGCACACAACGTATATTTAAGAAATGGATTTTATTTTTCTGCTGTTCATGAAAGTATGAACGCAGTGTGTCGCGTGCAAAGTAAATGAACCCCTAAGGGGTTTATGTAACCTTTGCTAGCGACCCACTGTAGTTCATACTTCCATGAAACGCAGAAAAATGTAGTTTATATGTATATTTAAATTCTTTGCCCCTCATCATTGGCCGAAAAAAATGGTTATAGGGCAAATTTTTTAAACACGCTGTTTTTTTTTTTTTTTTTTTCACTCTACAAAGAGCGGAACATCGTTGACGTCACCAACGCCCGTAGAGAACCATGGTTTGGACAGGCGTCACTCGGTGACGTAACTGAAAATCATGTGACTCGATGCGTTCATGGAAGTATGAACTACATTGTTCTCTATAACACTGGACATGTAAACATATAGACATCGACGTTGATACGGCTCTGATCAACAAGATGTAGGATATTGTCGGAAATATTGACTATCTTGTCATTAACCTCCCAATTCACTGAGCTGAAGCTTTTATGGTGCTCGGACTATAATTAACGATCAGATTTATGGATGCCGAAGCATTTGCCTGTTCTCTTACATCGATTGGTTAATAGACTGTTCTCTTGTCTTGGCACTGAGCATGACTGGGTCCCAGCCTTTTAGTGGAGGGGTGGGTGAGTTGGGGTGGGGAGGGATTGGCCTTTTCAATGCCAGTTCGATTTACAGTAAAACCTCCACTAATGGTCCCCTTTCTTCGGCAGCCATAAACATCCCCGAAGTATTCACTATACATTGAATCTTTACTGAGCAGCCACCTCTCTCACCTTGCTAGCAACTACTTTACAAGTCCATCTATTAAACAGACAGTTAACTTTATAGCCAAGTATTGGCAACAAATACGAATAATTTCTGTTCCCCTACCAATATAAATACATACATGAACAAGTAAATGAAACAGAAAAAATGGGGAGGGGGGGGGGGGGTTGGTTCTTATCTGACACCTCTCCATCATTTCAATAAAATTCCCGGCTATTAAGACCACCTAAAATTAAGACAAAATCTGCTTATAAATTTAAAGCTTACTGAGGATGTATATGTTATTCTTTCTTTGTGTTTTTCCCCCATTGCCTCCTAATAACAGACCATCTTTGGCACTGTTCAAAAGTGGTCTTAAAGACCACTTTGAACAGTTCCAAAGGTGGTCTTAATATAGGAATTTTACTGTTTTTTATGATGTGCCTTCAGTTGCTTATTCCTATCTCAATTATTGAAACAGCATCATGGCCTCCACTTTTGAAGTTTTCCCCGTGAAGGTTTCACTGTATATGTTGAGGCATTCATTATAGCTCACATCACACCACACTGACATCAAAGCACGCTGACATCACATCACACTGGCATCACACTACAAGAATATTCATGTAATTGAGTCCCGCCAGGAGAAAACCGGCTGTCATGTAACTACGAAAACACGCCTCAGTTAACTACGAAAGCACGCCTGATGACACTCTTCTGGCGTGCATGTCAGTTGAACTGAACATTGATATTTGCCATTTTGTCTATGGATTAATGATTTTGGATAAACGCTTTGGCACAACGACCTAAACTACTTTACAAATACATTGTAACTATACCCCGAACATTTAAGGATGAAAAATCGTGATGTTTTTATTTCTGCTCAAAATATAGAGTGTTGGTACTCCTTAGAACCGCCTCATCGAGGTGGAGTACCACATCCTATATTTTAAAACAGCAATAAGAAAAATAAGGTTTACTCCTGTAAACACCAGTTTTACTATATGATATTGCGGTTCAAAGGATCAAAATTATATAGATGTGCTCACTTTCACAAAGCTGGACTCACGATATTTTAGATATGTAAACAAACTAGAGGCATTTATTTTATTTCATCTTTTTTTCTTATAATAATTTACATTATTTCATCATTTACTCTCACCTACCCATCGCTTTTTGAAAGTTGATACTTGTATCAAGTTTATATGTCATTGCATTTCTACTTCCGGTACTGGACCGCGTTACTACACTTCCGCTGTTCGTTCGCTGCATAAAATAGTCCAAATTAAGCACTTGCCTCATTTCCTTTTCCAGCGCATTGATTTCTTAACATTTGCGCTGAAGGCGGACTTGATTCCACAGGCACCCCTCAGTTGCCGAACTGGACTTTTCCAGCTTTGGTCCTCGGTGTATCCTTTTATATCAAGGCGGAATTGATTCCACAGGTATTCCTTCCCTTTCACCCCTCGGTTTTCGAACTGGACATTAGCCCATATATAACTAGCGTCACTTTTTATGGCATGTAAGTATTGTAGGCCCAGATCAGACGCAGCACAACTTGGCGTCTGATCTGAGTCTGCTTTGATTGCTAAAAAAAAAACATATATTCTTGCAAAACCTACCTTTAAGAAAACAAATCTGACAATCCTGTTCCGAACTTATTTGTTGGAAGATTCCATTTTCATATATTGGTTAAGCAAATTCAGAAGCCACTGATCAGACACCTCATTCTTTGACCTCGAATCAGACCCTTCAGTGTTATAAAAGGAAGCTTTGCATTTTTGGGTGCATATGCACTCGTTTTATAGACACTTGGGAAGACGAATCTATGTCGAAGCGTCTCCACTGGTTAAAATGTAGAAATTAAAGGGCTCAGCTGTAACGTCTCCGAAAGCAATGTACACTTCATTTTTGGAGACCCATGACTCGCCGAAAGAAAGCAATAGGTTTTAAAGTTCACTCCCGTCCAGTGCTCCAGATAAACAGCGTATTTGCGTAAATACTCAATTAATCAAAGTGCTGAGAGAACTGGTGGATCGATCGTCTCTGAATGTAAGTTTGGAGAATAGTCATGAACTGAGAATCGGACTGTTCGTTAAAGCAGGTACATTAGATCTGATCGGACAACGCATTCTGTTGCGTCTGATTATGAAGGTTCTGTTTGCCAATGGCCAAATGTACGAGCACAGTCTTACCGCCCCCGCCCATCAGGGCTTGAAGAAATAGACGGACTGCAAGATACTTCCATGCCGAGCTGAAATCGACCGCACATGAGTACTGGTAAACCGCTTAGAGGATATAAGACTGCTCATGCAAAGTGGTGCAAATCGGACCGTCCATGCCACAAGCCTATTTGGTTTCACTGCGCGACAGACTTGATAATTATGTCATTTCATTTTAGTGTTGGGTAAAAGTCTCACAAAATTGGAAGCAACGTCTCTAAATGACCTAGTCAGTGTTGACGTTAAACCTCAAAACAAGCAAACAAACATACAAACAAACAAACAAGCACAGTCCAGAATTTTCTTCTGACGTTCCGATCTGACATCTTAGGGGTGCTATCAATGACCAATACCTGGATTTTGTTCAGGGTCGGCGCCAGTCAGATGGTCAGTGATTGTCACGAAACAGGAATTTTTTTCTTAGTCGAACCTGGTTAAACTCCTTTTTCAACCTTGTCAAAAAGATACTTAGAGAACTGTTTAATCCACCACTACCATTTTATCATGGTGAATATACCTCATAAATCAACTTTCCTCAGTACTTTGATTTAATTATTCAATTATTACATATTTGCCATTACTGCATGTTTATTGCTGTAAATATCAGTAGGGGAGGGCCATAACTAATGTTGTGAGAACTTGTGGCCCAACCCCATTGCTTATCATGTTGCAATTAAATATGTTTATACTTAGAGGCATTGTGAACCAAAGGTGCTGATCAGACTGCGTATATGCACAGTAAAATAACACTTTTTTCTTGCAGTTATCTTGTATAACAGTAGGGGCACGGCGGAGAATCCACGTGACCAAAAGAAAGGGTTCACGCGTTTTTTAAATGTCGGACCTGCCGATTCAGGTAACATTTTGTTCGATATTTTCATTATTACTGATCAGAATTTAATGACATTTGGTGCAGATACCCCGCAAAAACATCAGAAAATCGATTCCATTGTTGAAATTGTGAACAAGCATCTAATTAAAAAGTTATTGACGAGCAACCGTTTTTTCCTTCGACAAGGGGTTCACACCTGGCATGAATTCTTGAGAAAAATAACGAGTTATTTTCGATTTCCCGTGTTTACTTGCTAGTTCTGTTATTCCAATATATGCACCGGCATGTTAAAAGCCTACTATGTATTGGTTTTGTGATTTGGTATGTTTGTGTCGGAGAAAAACGTGGTTTTGTAAAAAAAGAAAGGGTTCACACGAGACTTGCTGATCTGAAATGGCGCACACGAAAACCTGTGGTTCAGCTAATTGTTCTGTGACAAAATCAGTTATTTGAAATCTTTGGTCCCATTCTCGATTATATTTCTAGATTCTGATTACTTACGGTTGCAGATAACTTTCTGCAGTTGAAGCTATAGAAACCGATTGTTAATCAGAGTTATCGATATTCGCTTTATTGTTTTCAAAAATAAATGCTTTTCAATTCATATTTAGTCATAGAAAGGTTGACGAAGCGGTTTATGTCATTAATTTACTGTTTATTTACCTAAACATCCATATTTCTTTCGATTTGTAACACTTCAATCCGTATTTGATGCCTTGACTACTTGATCAACCTGTTATTGTTCATAATGTTAGAGAAATAGACTCGTCGGTGATAAATGGGCTAAGCCCAAAATCTGATTGGCTGACAGATATGTTACGTCACCAGTAGTATATAAGCCACTGCATAGCGCAGAGTTGGCAGTTAAGGCGTTTTCTTTGCCATGTCAGGGGTGGAGGCAGAGAATAATGGAAGCCAGAACTGATAATGTATGTTAGCTTTTTTCCTCGGCCATACATTCGAAAACAGGGCTGTGCTCTGACACATTTGGCAGTCGAAATTGGCAACACGTCATCACATACTAGAGCCCGTCTTTGGTCTGATTCCTGCACTCAAAATTCTAAAATCGCTATAGAACTGTGGTTCTTAGGACAAACGCTGTACCTTGGGTGCGATTTGTGCCTTCCTCCGATTAAGAGTTCAGTATATTCCAATTGGTCAGCTGACACCTGTCGAATTGACAAATGCCAGCACATTGGAGGCCCTGGGATGAGCAGTTCATAAACTAATCCCATTTAGCGAGATGGGGGTAGCCCCTATGTGCTTTTATCGCCCGGTTACCTTACAAAATCTATCAAGTCAAGTCAAGAGTTGGCAGATTGAAGAAGCAACTCGGAAGGTGATGCTACTGCACCATGCCCTGTTGGGATCGGAAGGTAGCTTACCTCTGAGACGGGAATAATATCAGTAAGTTAGTTAGGATTAGTACCCTGGGTAAAAGGTTAAACTACCACGCTCTGTTGAGATCGGGAAACACCGTGCTACTCAGGCCTAGTTCACCTTGACTTACTGGATATAACTGATACATGGCCTGCAAGAGCCCTGATATGATTATGGTGCAGTAAAAGTAAGTTGGTTAGAACTAGTCACCCCGGGTAAAAGGTTTACTTTCCATGCTCTGTTGAGATCGGAAAGCACCGTGCGACTCGGGCCTAGTTTAACTTGACTTACTGGATATACCAGGGAGGTGACCTGCAAAGCATATATCAGAAGTGAATCAGATTAGCAAACCTGTGGTATTGAACTTTTAGTATCATTTAGATTGATGATGTTCTAAGTGATGTTTAGTCGAGGTAGCAGAGGCTATTTCTATGTATATTGTGATTCCTATGAGATTAGTTTGATTGAAATCATATCAATAATCATTGAAGGTTATCAAGTGTTGTGATTATTTGAATGTTTTATGCTTATTGTTAGAACTACACCTTAACCTAGGGCGAAGATTCGGCCGGTAAAAGATCTTTAAGCCCCCCCCCCCCCCCCCCCCCCCCCGGTAGCATAGCTACTGACCGTTCTAAGGCGGTGGTTTTGGTGTTGTTCTTTCATTGATATTTTTGTGATATGCTTACGAATTTGTTGTGTGTTGTGATTTAGTGTTTTCAAATGGTCTGATCATCCCGTTTTAGGAAGAGAGAGCTGATTGTTCCATTTCATAAACACTCATTACTGTCTTGTTGTTGTGTATGTTTCCTCTTCCTCTTGGTGTCGAGAGCAGGTTGCATCTTATGATTGCAACGCTTCCTGGGCCTTTCTTTAAATGTTTGTAACATTGCTATTAAATACTGGCTATGTGACCATGTGGAAAATCTTATTTATACATTTGGGCTAGGTAACCTAGCTATTCAATAGATTTTACTAGATCGCTCGTGCGCACACGTAACAGTTCAACAGTGATGCTGTCAGTCAGTCATCACGCCCATTCACGTGCCTTATGCATCAGAAATAGCTGAACGTCATTTCGGTGGCTTTCTCTCTCTCACACACACACACACACACACACACACACACACACACACACACACATTTCATAAGAAGTTTTGTGAATTTGGTCAGATGTCTGTCAAAAATAGTTTGTGGCATACTAAAAGAACCGCATTGTTGAGGCGGATTTATCGAGTACTTACAAGTTGTATTTAAGACACGGCGTTTTTAGAACAAACACATGACAAAAATGTATACCCCTCCCAGCAAGAACTAAGACACTCCGGCCGATCGCCAAACAGGTGCTGCGGCAAACTATACTTCTCTCAAGCTAACATAGATAGACATATGTGCAACAATCATGGTCAGGAGAAAACATTTACTTGCAGTACCTGTGCCAAGAAATTTGCAACAAACACTGTCCCAAAACTACACATGAAACGGGAGAAGAGGGAATGGGACTACACCTGTGATGTGTGCAACACAACATTTCCATCAAAGGACAAATTATGGGATCATATGGACAGTCACACAGGAACAAAAAGGCATATATGTAATACTGGTGGACAAACATAAGTGACTCAGCTTTCTGAACAATAACATGGGGAATTTATAGCAGGATGGTACTAGTAAACCTGACCAGAAGTTTTATTTTGACAGTAATTGCAGGGAGAGTGCCTTTGCAAAATCACGTAATAATTATGCATCAGACTGAGACCAGCCTTGGTATCCATCAAGTTATATTAGAGTCTTTGTTATCAACGTAAAGACTTAATTGGTTACTACACACTGGACGCTTAACAAAGACTCGCATCAGACTGGGCGATGTTTAGGCTGAGCTTACACTCATTTCTTCTTGATTTTTTTTCAATACATCACGAAAACACGCCTATTTAATTTTGACCCCCTCGAACCCCACTTTTATATAGTAAAACTGGGGTTTGCAGGGGTAAACCATATTTTTCTTATTTCTGCTCTTAAATATAGATTGTGGGTACTCTTTAGAACCGCCTAGATGAGGCGGTTCTTACGAGTACCCACAATCTATATTTTGAGCAGAAAAAAGAAAAATATCACAATTTTTCATCTTAAAATTTTCATTTTTTTCGGAGATAAAGGTGACAATGTATTTGTATAGGTGTGTTTTCGTAATGTAACGGTTCAACGGCTATTTGTATCGTGCAGTTGACTTGAATTTTCCAGTCAGAATGACATTGATATCATTGATTACGGAAGCCTATATGTGATATTGTGTTTTATTATTCATGTGTTGATTTTGCTTTGTGTTTTGACTTTTATGCTAAGTGCTTTGACTTTTATGCTATTTGTTCTTTTTTTAATTTTCTTCTCGGATAGAAAGAATAGCCTTAATTAAATTAAGGTTTGTTTGCCAGGTTGCCATAGGTTGTCATTGGACATGTATGAAGCACAAAACATAACCCTAATAGCAAATGCAATCTGTCACTGAATACAAAGTTTTAAACCTAAAGGAAAATGAAAACGATTTGGTTTTAATTTTGGTTTTGTTTTTTGTGTATTTTGTTTTGACTTTTGTGAGTTTCACTTTTATACTTTGTTTTTTAATAATATGCTCCCATTAAATGTGGGCAATCGCTTTTTGGTGGAAACATAATTCCAAACACAAACAAGGCAAAATACAACACACTTTAGTTTTTGTTTGTTTTGGAGTCAACGCTATTTTAGGTCAATTTTGAGCCGGCCAGTTTACCTATCCACACTTTTCCTGGGCAGGCTTATTCTTAAGCGGTTAACTGGTACAGTGCATATTCTTTCGCCAGAAACTGACATCTGCCCTACTTGAATCAGCGGAATGGCGAGAATGACCGTAGAAAAGATTTCATGATCAATCTCCACAAAAGAATGTTGCTGAATCCGGCAGGCATGGAACCCGCGTCCTCCTGATCACCAGGCAGACGCGCATCCAACTGAGCTACCGAGGCTGGAATACGCTTTAGTCAAAACACAATACTGAAAAATCAAAACACAAAAGTCGAAGCATAAAAATACTTTATTTTCTTCTGGTGTTTCTTGAAATAACCCTAAATGTTGAATCACACTTGATGGATACAAAGGCTGGTCTCAGTCTGGTGCATAATTATTACGTGATTTTGCAGAGGCTCTCTCCCTGTCATCTCAAGCTTTATATTACTGTCAAAATAAAACCTCTGGTCTGGTTTACCAGTAGCATCCTGCTGTACATTCCCCATGTTATTGTTCAGAAAGCTGAGTCACTTTTGTGAATTCTTGTGTCGGTTCAAATTGAAAGCATAACGAAATGTTTGCACACACATATGATGTATAGACCATTTTGTTCCTGTGTGACTGTCCATATGATCCTGTTATCTGTCCTTTGATAGAAATGTTTTGTTGCATGCATCACAGGTGCAGTCCAATTCCCTCTTTTCCCCGTTTCATGTGTCGTTTTAGGTCAGCGTTTGCAAATTCCTTGGCACAGGTACTGCAGGTAAATGTTTTCTACCAACCATGATTGTTGAACATATGTCTGTCCATGTTAGCTTCATAGAAGAATAGTTTGCCGCAGCACCTGTTTGGCGATCGGTCAGAGTGTCTCAGTTCATGCTGCCTAATGCTGCTTGGGTTTGTCAACACCTCACCACAGTGGCGACAAATTTATGACCGAGCCGATGATAATAGTTCGAAACAAATATACATGAAAAAATGTATTATGTGTCGGAGTCATCAGAAGCACATTGATAAAAATGAAAAAAAACTATGAAAAAAATAATTGTATAAGTTAAAAAAAAACATCAATATTACATCGAGATGCAGTTAATACACAGACAAATTATCCCACTTTTTAAACAGGCCATTTCAATCGTTTTAATACTAAAGTCTTTTGAAACCAGGTACTCCATCAAAGGGACTCGGTGGGGTATACATTTTTTGTCATATGTTTGTTCTAAAAATGCCGTGTCTTAGATAAAAATTGTAAGTACTCGTTAGATCCACCTCAACAATGCGGTTCTTATAGGATTCCACAAGCTATGTTTTGACAAATATCTGACCAAATTCACAATACTTCCAATGAATAATTCTTTTTACAGCCATTAAACTCTTAAATTCCAGTATATTGAATATGCATGCGTGTAAATGTTGTGTGTGTTTGTGTACGAGAGAGAGAGAGAGAGAGAGAGAGAGAGAGAGATCACTGCCTTAAAACAGATATTGTCTTGCTATTAAAAGGATTCTGCATGTAGATAAAATTTCTCAAGTCCCTTAATATACCACCGAAATGACTTTCAGCCATTTTTAATGCATCAGGCACGTGAATGCGCGTGACGACTGACGTCACTGGTGAACAATTAGTCGAACCACAGGTTTTCGTGTGCACCCTTTCAGATAAGCAAGTCTCGTGTGAACCCTTTCTTTGTCACAAAACCCCGTTTTTCACCGACACAAACATACCAAATCACAAAACCAATACATAGTAGGCTTTTAGCATGCCGGTGCATATATTGGAATAACAGAACTAGCAAGTAAACACGGGATATTGGAAATAACTCGTTATTTTTCTCAAGAATTCATGCCAGGTGTGAACCCCTTGTCGAAGGAAAAAGCGGTTGCTCGTCAATAACTTTTAAACTAGACGTTTGTTCACAATTTCAAAAACAGAATCGATTTCCTGATGTTTTTGCGGGGTATCTGCCCCAAATCCCATTAAATTCTGATCAGTAATAATGAAAACATCGAACAAAATGTTACCTGAATCGGCAGGTACGCCATTAAAAAAACCCGTGAACCCTTTCAATTGGTCACGTGGATTCTCCGCCGTGAGGGGTACAATACTAAAAGAACGTGGGGCAAAACGGGATATCGGGCGAAACAAGGCAAAGACGAACTGGAAAGTGAGCGAAACTGCTGATCCGGTAAACAGGCGAGACAATCAAAACTAGACATATGGGAATGACTTATATAATTATCAAGTGTTATCAACTGACCAACAAACAACACTCGATTTTGTTGATTACTTTTCCAGTACTATTATCAATCGGGGTAAACTGACCTTTTGATAAAACAAAGCTGTTTGCACTCACTGACCTAAGTCATAGAATGCTGTCCATCGTCATCGCCAAGATTGGAGAAATGCTTGTTTCATCATCATCACCATCATCATCATCATAATCTCTCTCTCTCTCTCTCTCTCTCTCTCTCTCTCTCTCTCTCTCTCTCTACGGGCTTCTCCAGACTTTCGGATGAGTCTTTAAACCGGGGTCCCGTCTCTGTATGACTTTAGCTGTTGGTGGGACGTAAAACTCAAGCTCTCTCTCTCTTTCTCTCTCTCTCTCTCTGTTACGAGCCAAGCGTAGCAGAAAGAAAAAGCAAACAAGCCTTTTGGAAAAATTTAACAAAATTTATTTACAAGTTAACTTTAACCTGTAGAAGTAAGAAAACTAAATGTACTTAGCTCTTAATGAAATATCCTGAATGAATCTATTTTCCTTGATCCCACAGAATTCACAGTCCAAAATGAAAAGTAATATCCTTTAACAATCCAACACAGAATTTAGAAATAACTTTCCTTATAAGCCCAAACATCAAACTCCAAAGTCTGACTCAATGAGAAAAATCAAGCTCTTTTATAGACCCTAAGATTTCTCTAGAACATTCCAGAGGGCTGTGGAATAAGATGAGGTAATTTTCTAAAAATAATGCAACCCAGAACTTTCTGGAAGGTTCTGAAGTACTTTCCCTTGTAAACATGTTGTTTACAAAAATGAAATTAATCTGTGACTCAGTTTTCTAGAATCTTCTATAAGAAGATTAACAAGATATTTATAGCACTATTAGGTCACAGTGGGGTGCAAGTGGGAATCAGAAAAATAAATTGTTATGCATAACACTCCCCCTCTTCGAGGAAAAGAAAGATTTATGTAATAAAGCTTTCTTTTGCTTTAAGAATAATAAAATATTGAGCATAGCATATAAAATTACATGTATCTACAATCCACTTTAGTAGGAAAGAAAAACACAACTCCTGACACTGCTCAAGCTCTTGAAAGGGCATCAGGGATAATGTTATCTCTCCCTCTGATATGTCTTATGTCTAAATTATACTCTTGTAGCATAAGACTCCACCTGAGCAACCGCTGATTTTTGTTTTTCATTTTATGTATGAAAGTCAGTGGATTGTGATCACTGAAAACAACAATCGGTGCAGTAGTAGGGGTAAGATAAACTTCGAAATGTTGCAGAGCAAGAATCAGAGACAAGCACTCTTTCTCTATGGTAGAGTAATTTCTCTGATGCTTATTAAACTTTTTGGAAAAGTAGCAAACTGGATGATCCACACCATTTTCATCTTCCTGCAACAAAACACTACCTGCACCTACGTCACTAGCATCTACAGCTAGCTTAAACTCCTTTTCAAAGTTTGGTGCTAAGAGAACTGGTTCACTCTTGAGTATGGCTTTAAGTTTATCAAAAGCATTTTGGCATATTGCATTCCAATGGAATTTTGTTCTTTTGCTGAGCAAATTTGTCAAAGGCTCAGCAATGACAGAGAAATTATTACAGAACTTTCTGTAATAACCAGCCATACCAAGAAATCGCATCAGCTGTCTTTTGCACGTGGGTACGGGAAAATTTGAGATAACCTCAACTTTAGCATCAATGGGTTTCACATGACCTTGACCTACAACATGACCTAGAAATGTCAAACTTGCATGGCAGAATTCACTTTTAGCAAGATTGATTGTCAATTTGGCATTACTCAGTCTATCAAAGAATGCTCGAATAGTCCCAAGATGTTGATTCCACTGGTCGTTGTATATGATAGCATCATCGATATAAGCACTGCAGCCTTCCAGCCCCGCAATTACCATGTTTATTAAGCGCTGAAATGTTGCCGGAGAGTTTTTCGTTCCAAATGGCATGACTTTATAGTTAAATAATCCGTCTGGTGTAGTGAATGCCAAAACCTCCTTTGCTCTATCTGTGAGTGGAATTTGCCAAAATCCTTTCAGAAGGTCGAATTTCGTTATGTATTTGGCATTCCCGATGTTATCAATGCAGTCATCCATTCTTGGAATAGGAAAGCTATCTGTTTTACTTAAGGAATTAACTTTCCTAAAATCTGTACACATACGATATGTCCCATCAGGTTTTGGTACTAGAATACAAGGAGAACTCCATTCACTTTGGCTTGGTTCAATAAAGTCATTGTCTAATAGATACTGAACTTCTTCTTTAAGATATTTTTGTTTCACAGGATTCATCCTGTATGGGTGTTGTTTTACAGGTTTAGACCCATTTATGTCCACATCGTGAAATATTTTGTCTGTCCGTGTTGGAATGTCAGGAAATAATTGTTCATATTCAAAAATCAGCTGTTTCAGTTCATTCCGCTGATTTGGCTCTAGATGTGACAGTTTCTGGTCAAGATTCCGTAGAATGTCAGAATTCTGAAGTTTTGATGATGTGGGATCCGACTTCACTGAATTAATATCCTCACAGTCATTGTCACATGAATTAAGTGGAACAGAGCTAACTAGATTGACTGATGTTAAAGATGTATTGTCCCTATCTATGTATTCCTTAAGCATGTTAATATGACATAGCTGCTTTAGCTTGCGCCTCCCAGGAGTGTTTATTATGTAATTTACGTCACTGATCTTTTTGTCTACAGTGTATGGACCATAATACCTGGCCTGCAACGATTTTCCTGGAATAGGCAAAAGAGCTAGTACCTTATCACCTGGTTTAAAATTCCTTTCTTTTGTCCCTATGTCATATAGCTGTTTCATTTTCCTTTGGACTGACTGAAGATTGGTCCGAGCAGCCTCACAAGCTTTTGAAAGTCTAGTTTTGAAATCAGACACATACTGAAGTAAATTCAGGGAGGTGTCATCATTGGAGAGAAATTTCTCTTTGAGAAGTTTCAAAGGACCACGAACAGTATGGCCAAATACTAATTCAAATGGACTGAAGCCAAGAGATTCTTGCACAGATTCTCTAACAGCAAATAAAAGGAGATGGATGCCTTCATCCCAATCCTTCTCTGTGTCAAAGCAATATGATCTTATCATGTTTTTCAAGGTTTGGTGGAATCTTTCAAGGGCGCCTTGACTTTCAGGATGATAGGCTGATGACTTATACTGTACAATGCCAAGTTCATGCATTACTTGTTGAAATATTCCAGACATAAAATTTGAGCCTTGGTCTGACTGAATAGATTTAGGAAGCCCAACAAATGTGAAAAACTTCACTAAGGCCTTGACGATTGTCTTAGTTTTGATATTTCTTAGTGGAATGGCTTCAGGAAAACGTGTGGAAGCACACATAATAGTCAATAGATATTGACAACCAGACTTTGTTCTGGGCAAGGGACCCACACAGTCTATAATTATTCGACTGAAAGGTTCATCAAAAGCAGGTATAGGCTGCAAGTGAGCCTTAGGTATAGTCTGATTGGGTTTTCCTACCATTTGGCATGTATGGCAGGACCTACAATGCTGAGAAACATCTGATTTTAACCCAGGCCAGTAAAAATGATTAAGAATCTTGTGATAGGTTTTATTTACACCTAAATGTCCTGACATGGGAGTTTCATGTGCCAAGTTTAATATTTGGGAACGGTAAACCCGTGGAACCACTATCTGGTGGTTGACAGTCCACTCGTCTTCTGCTGAGACGTCTGGTGGACGCCATTTTCTCATAAGAATATCATTTTTGACATAATAACAGACTGGGACCTGAGATACTTCCTGCTCATCTAAGGCCCTTTCAAATAAAGGCGAAATTTCAGGATCCTTATGCTGTTCTATAGCTAGTTGAGACCCAGACATTATGTCATGGCCTAGATCTAAAGATGAGTTATTCTCATGAAAATCTGTCTGCTTATCAGGCAGGCTTGAAGACAGAGACCTTGTTATCTCTTCATTAAAAGACTGACCCAAAAAGGTATCAGTTAAATCAAAATCCTGTTTCCCATCAGTTTGCTTGGCCTTACGTGCCATAGCCCTTGTGACTGCACAAGATGGATAAAGATCAGGAATTTCCTGCTCAATGGGATCAGGCGGTTGGTCTATGCAAGGATTAGTAGTCAAAAGTGGGTTTACCACAACCTTATCTCCAGCTAAGTCATTGCCTAGCAACAAATGAACACCTTTAAAAGGTAAAGAAGGTCTAATACCAACAGCCACTGAACCGGATACCAAGTCTGATGACAAATAAACGTTATGGAGCGGAACATTAACAAATCCACATTCCACACCCTGAATAAGGACACTTTGGCCCAAAGAAGTCTTCTCAGAAAAAGGCAGAGTATCTGCAAGAATAAGAGATTGAGAAGCTCCAGTATCTCGTAAGATTTTAATAGGGGTAGGATGGGCATAACTGTCACCATTTAGTGACACAAAACCATCTGATAAGAATGGTTCATAACACTCCATAACTGTATCAGTCTCAGATAATTTGGTATCAGAAAGAGTTTCCTCCCTTACACAAGACTGTGGTTTTGGCCTTATAGAAGTCAAGCCTGTAGGCTTAAGTTCCTCTTGTCTTTCTCTTTCTTTCCTTCGCTTTAATTTTAAACACTCAGAGATCAAATGACCTGTATTTTTACAATAATAACAAACTACTTGAGATTGAGATAAGGGATTCTGGTCTTTGTTTTCACCAGAAGGTTTGGGAAAATTTGGGCTTCTGTTTTCACCAGAAGGTTTGGAAGGATTCTGGCTTTTATTTTCACCAGAAAGTTTGGGCATAGTACTAGATGTATGGCTATAACTACCAGAAGGATTACTGGGATAGAATCTTGGACCTGTCTGTGGATTATAAGGTTTTCGAGGATAAGGCCTGTTCACAAATGAGACTTTATGGGTCAAAGCATAATCATCTGCCAAACGAGAAGCTTCCTCCAAAGTTTCAACCTGTCTCTCATCGAGAAAAGATTTAATGTCTGAATTTATGCACCGTTTGAACTCTTCAACAAGGACAAGTTGTCTAAGTTTGTCATGATCAGAGCCTACCTTTTTAGAAGAACACCACCTATCAAATAGCTGTTCTTTGGTTCGAGCAAATTCTACATGGGTCTGGGAAATTTCTTTTTTGCAGTTCCTAAATTTCTGCCTGTAAGCCTCAGGGACCAACTCATATGCCTTAAGAATAAGCTCCTTAACCAGATCATAGTCTGAGCTTTGCTCGACAGTCAGCTGAGTGTAAATGTCACGAGCCTTTCCGACAACAACGCTTTGCAAAAGTAAGGTCCAATGCTCTTTTGGCCATTTTAAATTTTCTGCAACTTTTTCAAAATGCAAAAAATACTTATCTACCTCTTTTTCCTGAAATGGAGGAACTAATCTGATGTGCTTTGTGGCATCAAAGTAACTACCAGAGTCAAAAACAGGGGTATGTTTCACCCTATCTTGACCCTGGAGTTCCATTTCCTTCAATCTTAACTGAAACTGCCTTTCTCTTTCTTTTTCTTCAATACTATATCTCATTTTTTCCTTTTCCAACTCCAGCCGTTCTTCTTTTTCTAATTTTTCTTTCTGAATGCGTTCCTCCATTTCTCTTTTTTCCCTTTCCATTTCTAATTTTTCCATCTGCATTTGTCTCTGCATTTCTCTTTCTTTTTCCTTTTCTCTTTCTTCCATTTCTAATCTTAACTTCTCTAATTCAATTTGCCTTCCTATTTCAATTTGTCTCATTTGCAATTCAGTATGTGAAACCATAATGAGAGACAAAGCAGATGGATCAAAAAGTTCTTCATCAACAAAAAACTGTACCAAAACATTCTTGATTTCATGTTTTTTCATGCTTGTTTTGACAGCAGTGACCCCATAATGGGAAGCAATATCTAGCAAATCTGTTCTTTTGGCCAGATTAAACAACTCCTGAGTAGGCTGAGCCAAAAAGCTTCTCAAATCAAACGACATGTTTGCTTTTTGTTTGTTTTAAAAAGTATTTATGGAAATACAGATTGAGGTTAATTTTACAAAGTTTTTTTTTTCTTCGAAATGACAAGCCCAACGAGAATTTCACATGAAATGACAAGTACTATTTCACCTGAAATGACAGTTCACATGAAATTACAATCCCCTATATGCCTATAGGGAAATACCAATCCTGTGAAGCAACTGCAAAGTCTATTTGATAAGAAATGACAATTACCTGCGTCACATGAAATGTCGGTTTTAAAATGCTTAAAATGGTTTTATCCCGGACGAGCCCCCAATTTCTGTTACGAGCCAAGCGTAGCAGAAAGAAAAAGCAAACAAGCCTTTTGGAAAAATTTAACAAAATTTATTTACAAGTTAACTTTAACCTGTAGAAGTAAGAAAACTAAATGTACTTAGCTCTTAATGAAATATCCTGAATGAATCTATTTTCCTTGATCCCACAGAATTCACAGTCCAAAATGAAAAGTAATATCCTTTAACAATCCAACACAGAATTTAGAAATAACTTTCCTTATAAGCCCAAACATCAAACTCCAAAGTCTGACTCAATGAGAAAAATCAAGCTCTTTTATAGACCCTAAGATTTCTCTAGAACATTCCAGAGGGCTGTGGAATAAGATGAGGTAATTTTCTAAAAATAATGCAACCCAGAACTTTCTGGAAGGTTCTGAAGTACTTTCCCTTGTAAACATGTTGTTTACAAAAATGAAATTAATCTGTGACTCAGTTTTCTAGAATCTTCTATAAGAAGATTAACAAGATATTTATAGCACTATTAGGTCACAGTGGGGTGCAAGTGGGAATCAGAAAAATAAATTGTTATGCATAACACTCTCTCTCTTCTGAAACTCAACCCCTCTAAAATCAAATTCTACCCTTACAGGAAAGAACTTTCTCCCTAAGGAGCAAATTCTTTCCTCTCTCTCTCTCTCTCTCTCTCTCTCTCTCTCTCTCTCTCTCTCTCTGAAACTCAACCCCTCTAAAATCAAATTCTACCCTTAAAGGAAAGAACTTGCTCCTTAAGGAGCAAATTCTTTCCTTTAAGAGTAGACACTTATTGACGCGAAAGACAAGAATACTTTTGAAAGAGTTGCCTCCCCTGAAGATTTATCCAATCCCCTTAAGTTTCTTAGTGGTTGTGAAATATTAACATATGCAGCAATAGATATGTCGACTCTGATCACTATTTCTCCTAAATTGTTCTCTGTTATTATCCTCTGTAGACCCGCAGACAGAACAAAGTCAATAATTCATGCCTATTACTAGAGCTGGTTTATTCTGGATCAGACCTGTAGCTGACATAAAACTGACAAAACCGTTCGATCATCTGCCAGTTATGAAACCCATGTTTGTATATATTGCATCAACTGAATGCATTTGGTGTACTGTCTCCTGGTCCGACTGATTCCGACTACTACAAATAATCAAAGCACTGACAACACTGGTGGGTCGATTGTCCCTGAGTGTAGACTGGAAAATGGGTCTGAACGAGGACTCAAACTGTTTCGTTTTACCCTTAAATCCCTGTACTGTAAGCAAACAGTGCAGACCCGCGGTCTACACTGTTTGCCAATGTCCCAGTACACGAGCCTCGTCCGGATTTTACTTTTTTTTACACGGCGCTCTTGCAACACAATGAGAAGACTAGCGGTGCTATTAATACCGATACCTGGATTTTGTGCATGGCCAGCGATTGTCACGTGGACAATAGCAGAGGGAAGATTCTGTAGTTAATTATTTTGGGTCGATTGATAAACGATAGGCCAAATAAGTACATGAAGTGTATTTCTATTTTTTGAGTCAATACTCTTGAATTAGTTCCAGTGTCAAAGCAATGTAGAGCCACAGGACAACATGTCTATGTGGTGTGAGCCATGTCAAGGAAAACCTGTTTTCGAGGTTCGCAACCAGGTAAGACACAAATGGGTCAACTCAGCTACTCAGGATATAAAGAGCCCCGCCAAGCGAATTTGGGTCTTCGAGCATTCCGTCATGACAAATTTTAACTGCGCATGTCCAGCCATTCAAAGGGCCAGGGATATGGCTTTCTGTCTGAAGGTTCCTCTTGATTCACTGCTTGTATGAGCGAGCAGCGAAGGTTCTGGCGAGACTGCGCGGCTGCTCGCATAGGCGATAAGTACCAAAATCGCTTGACGGGGCCCATATAAAAAGTCTTGCAATTTCATATATAGACACTAGAGGTACACCACAACTCCATTATAACACGGTTCGCTATAACATGGTTTGGATATAACACGGTTTCAAGATGGATCCCAAAAGTGTATAGATTAAATAGAAAATTGACCATAAATGGTCATTTTTCTATTATACATTTTTGTTTGGATATAACACGGTTGTTTAAGTTACACGGTTTCTGTTTCGGACCCCATAAACAGTGTTATAAAGAGGTTGTGGTGTATTGTACTTCATTGTTTGTGTTCAGGTGTTACGTCCCCGTCCACACTATTTAGGTCATTTTGGAGACGTTGCTTCCGAATTTTGGGACTTTTACCCGACATTGAAATAACATGACTTCTCAAGCCCTACCACCCAAAACCGCTAGAATTTAAGGGACGTTCAGACTCGCACCACTTTTCCTGGCCTGAGGCCTAGACCTAAGAAGCAGTTTACCAGTATTCAAACTGCTAAACTGTTTAGAGGACCTAACCCTGCCCAGGCAAAGCGGTGCGAGTCGGACCGCCCATACTTATAAACCCTATTGGTTTCATTGGGTGACAGGGCTTGATGTGTCATTTCATTTCAATGTCGGGTAAAAGTCCCACAAAACTGGAAGCAACGTCTCAAAAATGACCTATACAGTGTTGACGGGGACGTTAAACCTTAATTCTAATGCACTTACGTATGTAACGCGACGTCTGATTGGATAACGTCAAAAATTTGCGACAGTATATTCTGCGATATACTGTCGGAAACCCGACGTCATCGCGTAACGTTGCTTTTCATTGGCTGGCATTTGGTTTTACGCAGCTCACTGCGCTTGCCGCCTTGTGCAAAATAGTACAATTGTTAGCTTAACAACCAAAAAAGTGCATTATAGAATGGGGATAACTGTATTGAAAATTGTCATTTGGGGAGGTAAATCGTCGGTTTTACGGTCGCAAATTACGTTTTACGGCTCCGCTAGCGCGTCGCCGTAAAACGAAATTTCCGATCGTAAAACCTCCGATTTACCTCCCCAAATGACAATTTTCAGTACAGTTATCCCCTAAATCAATCAAACAAACAAAACCAGTACCCAAGTTCGGCATGCGGCACACTCTATTTCTAGAGGCATTGTACGATTCCAACAGCGATCACAACCAACAGCGATCACAACCAACAGCGATCACAACCAACAGCGATCACAAGCTGCTGAACAGATTGCGCTGGAGTGCAGGCTCATCTGCACGTCTGTTGTTCGCAATGGCAAAAGCAGTTTTTTTTTCATGAAATGGCTTATATAATGATTTTAAAAGCCATATGTGTGATGTTTCTGATAAATCTCTCTCTCTCTCTCTCTCTCTCTCTCTCTCTCTCTCTCTCTCTCTCTCTCTCTCTATCTCTCTATCTCAGTTGCGTCCAGATTTTGAAAGCCCTATTTGATATAGTGGCCATTCCATTCACTTCTTATGCAATCACGGAGAGAAGTTTTATTTATATACTGATATCGAACGATATTTGCATAATCCTCATATGATTTGCCACTTAATGCTATCATATAGATATTAACGTAGGGGTGAATGAGTACACCGCATATCTTCAAAATCCTTTACAAACATTAATTTATTACATTTAGACCAATATAAGGATGTACCGTCCTAACCTGTCCGTGAAAGGCGGGGTACACATTGTGTTCCTTATTTTTGCACAAGACGAAAAACCTCTACTAAAATGCACCTCTGTTTAACAGCCACATCTCTTCCGGCAGGAACCACAACAGTTCCCTGGGCCAAAGCATTTTATTCTATTTTATGCAATCACCTTTAAGGCCATATACAAAAGTATAGAATTCCATTAAGTTTAAAAAGACACTGATTCAAGAAATCGAAATGTGAAAATCGCATCAAATTATCTTTATTAGTGCCCAAGATATTACAATTAGAAGCGTGAAATATTTCATGGAAACAGAACAACTTCAGACTGCCTCATTAATCATTCAAGAGGTATTCTATGATGTCATAGATGCATATTAAAAATTTTAAACTTTTTAAATATGAAAAAACGTTTGTGCTTTATAGTCCTCTGGAACTGTATAATCACATATTTGCATTATTGAAACTATCTCAACTGATATGCTAAACCAGTTTTCTCCTATTTTTAAGGGCAAGCCTTTAATTCAAACTTGAAATATTTTTTTTAATAATTTAAGTTCCAGTTTCTGCATTTGTGAGTGGATGGAATAACATACAAAACTTACGGATCTGTTTAAAAGACTTGAAAAAAAAACAAAAAAAAAAAAAACACTTACATTAAATAGTCTAAATGAAATTTTGAACTAAATGGTGGTTTTAAACATTTACAAAATACTTTAAATGTAAATTTAAGGTTGAATGAAATCAAATTTCTCATTTTTATCCTAAATTATGAACAACATACACAGTAATCAAGGCGCCTATAAACTGCTTTAGGCAACTGTAAATGGAAAAAAATGGTAGTTTAAGATGAGTTTTAAAAAGTTTAAAGCCACTATGACATCACAGAATCTTGCATTGTGGGTTGAAATCAAAGAAAATGCAATGGAGGTTACTCTTAGAGTAAAAAAGGTGTTGTATCAAATATAAATGAGCATAATTTCAAAAGGAATGGGATTTTTTTCATGCGGTTTTCAATAAAATGACACTCTTTGTGTCTACTCTCACCCTGCTTCAAACTAAGATTTTTTTTTACATTTCTTTGGTAATTGTACTTTAACCCATTTAGTACCAGAAACCCCAAACGGGTACCCTGGTAAACAGTGCAGGCCAGATCAGAACGCGGCGTCTGATCAGGGCCTCCACTGTTTGCTAAAAGTTCAGTCTTTTTTTACAATATTTTTTTATGAAAACACAACCTGACATCCCTAAATTTTTAAATAAACCCCTGCTATATTAAAGGAGGACGTTTCCATTTCGTACAAAAGGGGTTAAGAGAGCGTCCATTTTATTAATTTACTGATATCAAACCTTCACTTAATACCATCATATTCTAAAGCAAACATAAAGTAGGGGTCAAGGAGTACACCGCATATCAAATTTAATAAGGATGTGTTAACATGGCATTAACCTGTCCCCGTAATGAAACACAAAATAGTGGGCATTGCAATAACATATGAGCCAGCGCACGACAAAACCTACAATAAGACATGTGCGTCCAGCGAAGAATCCGATCAGCCTGCGCATCCATAAAGTCTAACCAGAGACTTCTCTTACCCGCATGAAGGAGCAATGGGGGCTTAGCTATCATTAGAGCGCACAGCGAAGACTCTGATCAGACTGCGCGGATGCGCAGGCTGATCTTAGTCTTCGCTGGGCGCACGTTTCATAATAGGTTTTGTCGTGTACTGGCTCATATCCGTTATATAAATATTACATTCGTAAAAATGTCACTCTGGGGAATATGAATATCATCCGAGGCACATCCGATGTTAATATTAATATTTTCCCTATCACCCTCTCATGCAGCAGTGTAATATTTATTTTTATTATACCGAACAAAACTACAGTGCTGTAGGCTAATTCTGCGCACTTAAGACTTTGAGCTTTTGTTTCATCCATTCCAGGGATCCAAAACCCATTTTGCAGTACTATGAACCATTAATTTCTCTGGTGCAGTTATGTTGTGGTCTGTCTTTAAAAAGACACGCCCTCATGTTAAGACGCCATCAATTTTGGCACCCGCACAATAACACCCAGTCAAGATACAATACTTCAGACAAGGAAAGATGTTTTGTTGTTATACTTGATTTGTCATGTGTTTATTAAAAGCTGATGGCCCAGTTGGTTGAAAAAAAATAGATGTCTTTAAAAAAAAATCAAAATTAAGTAAGGGCCTGTGGCGCTCATTAAGTCTGATTCAGGTAATAACAAAAAAAAATGCATTTCTTTTGCCCAGTTTACAGCCCAAGTCTCATCCAAAATAATATTTGAAGCTTTGTTTTGATACCTGTCAAAGAAAAATGAAAATATTTAATCTGGTTAATTTAATTTTGAAATAATCCCAATGCGCCGAATTGGCAGATGCGCAGCATTAGCCTTAGACTGGAAACAGTCCATTCATTTAATCATTTCACTTATAAGAATATGCTTATTAATTTTAACCCAGCTCAAAAGCAATGTCTTCCATCCCATACCACCAAATGAATGAAAAGTTTTGGAGATCAGAAAGTATTGAAGAAGAGAATAATATAAATCAATGCTAATACATGTACAAATGAGAAGATATTGGTTGAACTTTTGGACTGATTCCAGTCTACATTAGCCTACATGACTGTAATAATAATGGTATGGGATTTTTAACAGCTCACAAGCGACTTTTGACGCAATGACGTTCTAAATTATCGGATAACATCAGCGACGTTAGGTGGTGAAACAGAAATAAATTCATACGCTTATAACTTCGTTATTTCTGAACAAAACCCCGAAGTGTGGGTATGCGTTTTCTTAATTAATTCAAAAGAAATATTTTGGTACCAAAATTTCACGACTTTAAAGACGGTATAGTGCGAACGATTTGACATGAGACTGACATTTATGCAAGGAATATAAAATTAGTCAATGGCCATATTCGACTGGGAAGTTTCGTGAAATTTCCGTGAAACTCCACGCAGGAGTGTGGTGTCTTTCTTGTAATAGCCCATCACATGGTCCAATCAAATATTGGTTATTTTTCAAATACATAAGCGATCGTGGAGCACGATTCTATTCGAAGGAAAAGTCGAACCTTTCGTACACCACGGTCGCTTATGAGCTGTACACAAATAAAATATTTAATTGGACCATGTGACCAGCTATTACATCTAGGCACCACACTCCTACGTGGAATTTCACGGAAATATCACGAAACCTACCAGTCGAATACCGCCAATGTGATCGCCAATACGTCGCCTTTCGTAGACTTCTCGTGAATTTTCGGCATCCCGTGAATAACGACCCATTTACTGACCTCTATGTATTGTATAACAATATCGCTATCTTCGGAAAACGACGAAGAAAAATGCATGCATTCAGTCCGGTGTGAAATTATGTTAATAGGGTTCACCAGTCTCAGGTCAATTTGTTCGAACTATATTCGACCGGAGACCTTTCGTGGAGCACGACTAAGCTCCGCCCACGATGCGCAGTGGAAAATTGTGCTCCACGTTTTTGCACCAGTCGAATGTAATTCGTGCTTCACGCGCTAAAATGGCTTCCGGTTTGATGCCTAAAGCAAGAAAATGAAAAA
This sequence comes from Lucinisca nassula, assembly GCA_963580285.1. NCBI lineage: Eukaryota > Metazoa > Mollusca > Bivalvia > Lucinida > Lucinidae > Lucinisca > Lucinisca nassula. The sequence goes on along the minus strand of OY757019.1, from coordinate 128,757,459 downwards.
CTAATGTGACTGTTTCATATTTTAGCATCCTTGTAAGCCCCTCGGTTACCGCACAGAAAACAAAAGCAAATACAATCTTAAGGCACCATGGCGAAAAGTCAAATGTCAAGTGATAGGCACAGCAAAATGGCTGCGCCCGTGCTAGATCTGATAAAACTCATGGAAGCTAAATGGTCAATATATGGATCTCTCATTAGATCCAGACAGGATGCACGAATTTTAACTTGAAAGCTTTTTTGATCAGTATAAGAAAATCGTCTTGAAACAACTTTCTAAATGAAATTTTACTGTGCTACTTTTTACTTCCGCGTTATGTTCAGCCATATTAATTCAGTCACGTGACCGATTTTGCGCTTTTCTTGAAACGTGGTCGTTGTGCTCACGAAATTGTTCGAAATTTCACGAATCTCTCAGTCGAACGCAAATCGTGCTCCACGCTTCAATTCGTGGAGCACGAAAACACCAGTCGAATACAGTTCGGTCGGTTTCAGCTGTGCAGCTCAATCTATTTTCCCAGCATGATTTTCGTGCATGCGCGTTCTTTATTTCCAAAGACAAGTTTTGTGACTTTATCCCTCTATCATTATTAGAACCGCTCTAATGCACCCTAATTCACTTGCTTATGAAACACCAGTTGTTACAATTTTTGGTTTCCAGGTAGACAGAAGAACCGAACCGTACGTGCACCCGATTCCGCGCATGTGATAGTCGAAATTATCGCAGGGTGATAGTAAAAATTATCAGGAAGATAATGCCCTCAGGCCTATGTGAGTTTCTTATGAGAAAGTCACGTGAGGTATAATAATAAAAGATTTCACCCTCAGACCTATGATAGTTTTGTATGGGAAAGTCACGTAAGGTATTATAATGCGAAATAGTTCATTCTCTCCAAAACGGTAAATTTTCTGATGCAAAATAGTGATATTATACTTATTTATTCACCATATTTGTATTATTTGCTGGCTCCCAGCTTGCACATTTTTAATATTGGAAAAACAGGCAACCAGACCCCCCCTGACCTTTTAAGGTCAGGGGGGTCTGGTTACCTGTTTTTTCAACACTGAAAACCTTCAGACTAGGAACCAGCAGATAATGCAAATAAGGTGAATACTCAAAACATATGTTGTTGGTGCTCATTGAGCCGGTTCTAACGAGTACCCACAACCAATATCTTGGAGCAGAAATAAAGAAAATAAATAGGCCTGCTGGAGACTGCTTCCGATTCCGTGGGACTTTTACCCGACATTGAGATGAAATGACATCTCAAGCCCTATACCGCCCAAACCACCAGAGTTTAAGGGGCGGCGCGACTCGGAACACTTTTCCAGGAAAAGCTTAACCCTTATCCTGCTGAATATTCAATATAGCCAAGCCCATTTCTGTCTTTGATTTGTTTGTTTGATTTGAGGTTAAACCGTTTAATGTCCCCATCAACACTGTAAAGGTCATTTTGGAGACGTTGCTTCCAATTTTGTGGGACTTTTACCCGACATTGAGATGAAATGACATCTCAAGCCCTGCCACCCAATGAAACCAATAGGGTTTATAAGTATGGACGGTCCGACTCGCACCGCTTTGCCCTGGGCAGGCTTAGATACTCTAAGCGGTTTATCAGTACTCGTGTGCGGGTCTGTTTCAGCTCTGCGCGTGGAAGCATTATGCAGCCCATCTATTTCTTCAAGCCCCGATGGGCCGGGGGGGGGGCGATTTCTGTCTTTGATCCAATCAGATTACTTGATGTAATGTATTCCTACAAATTCATAAACTGAATGTCAAATAGTGTAGATCCTGATAAGATGGCTTCTTCAGAAGCCATCTAATCTGGATCTACACTGTTTGCAAAGATAGGAGTTGTCGTGAACAGCAGGATAAGGGTTAAGTCTTCATAAGTTCGGTGGGTTTCAGCTCTGCAGCCCAGTCTATTTTTGAAAGTCTGGTGGATGATTTTCGTGCATGCGTGTTCAGCTTTTTTTTCCAAAGACAATTTTTGCGGCTTTATCTCTCTACCATTATTTATAAAACCGTTCTAATAGACCTTAACTGGCTTGATTATGACAAATATGAATATGGCGTTATTTGTGTCTTTATACTAACAGCTTTCAAATTGGGGTTTCGGTTAGTTGTGTATTAACTGAACACCTGTGCAAATGGAGTCTAATTTTAAATGAAAGAATTTGCTCCTCAGAAACTTATTAAGAGTTGCTCCTCGGGAGCAAACAGACTTGACGAGCAAATTCTTTCATTTAAAATTAGACTCCATTTGCACAGGTGTTCAGTTAATACACAACTAACCGAAATTCCTAAGAATTACTCCCTTGTTGTACTGGCAGAAAATATACTTGGTCCACATACTTGAGATGGATTTAGGTCCCACGATTCCGTATTTTGCTCACCTCATTGCGCTATTTTATTTTAGTAACCATGACTCAATGGAGATTGTCGAGCCTATTGTTTGTTTGTTTTGCGGGTTTACCGGCAACACTATTTATATCATTTTGAAGACCTTGCTTCCAATTTGTGGGACTTTTACCCGACATTGAGATGACAAGACATCTCAAACCCTGCCGCCACAACAACCAAAATGGATTATTTATAGGGACGGTCCGACTCGCACCACTCTGCCTGGGCAGACTTAGACCCTTTAAGCGGTTTATCAGTACTCGTGTGCGGTCGGTTTCAACTCTGGGTGGAAGCATCATGCAGCCCAATCTATTTTTCCTAGCCCGGATGGGCAGGGGGCCATTACCAAGCCTATTGTTGCGTTAAGGTTTTTGTGTTTATTGAGCTTTATGTCGCTGACTTTTGCCAGAAGTATAGAAAAAGACGAGGAAAGCACTTAATTGCGTAAGAGCTTCCCAAGACATTAGATAGAACATTGAAAATCAATCTGTTATGCCTTTCAAGACAAATCTGTTATGCCTTTCAAGACATGAGAAATCAAGTTAGTATGAAGCACAGCAGTTACCATTATGAGGAACGTTTATGCTTTATGATAACAGCCTTATCGAAGACTGAATCCATATACAGTCGAACTTCTGTGGCTCGAACACCTTTGGGACCTCGAAAATCTGTTCGAGAAAGGCGATTCTAATGAGTACACACAGCATACATTTGCAAGATAAAAGACTAAAATCTTCTTAATTATCACCCACTATTTCTTATGTAGAGGATTTCGCTATGGACTCAAGAATGGGTTCGACACATCCATTGTAAACTAGCCATCAGTGTTCGAGCCATCGAAGTTCTACTGTATATCACATCTTTATTTATAACACTATTAATGGGGCCCAAAACAGAAACCGTGTTCGTTAAACAACCATGTTATATCCAAACAAAAATGTATAGATTATATAGAAAAATTACCATTTATGGTCATTTTTCTATATAATCTATAAAAATGTATAGATTATATAGAAAAATTACCATTTATGGTCATTTTTCTATATTATCTATTCATTTTTCGGGTCCGTCTTGAAGCCATGTTATACCAAAAACCGTGTTATAACGAATAGTGTTATAAAGAGGTTGTAGTGTAGTGCATAGCGAAGACTTGGGTAAGTTTGTACAGATGCACCAGGGCCCAATTGTTCAAACCGTCGTATGCTTAACGAGCTGTCAAATGTTAATTGTTCTAGCAAGTACAATTTCTAATACTCTGATATTTTTGCTAGAAAATGTGAGTAGCTTTTGGGAGGCACCATGATCTTGTTGATCCGTACAATGTGGCCATTTCCAGAATTATTTCTGATATGTTTGCCAATGGAAAGCCATAGGAAGACTTCCAAAATCTCGGACATACCCTTCTCGGCATTTACTCCTTTTCTTCGTTCGGGTCGATGGGCATGGTGGGCGAAGCTTGCTTACCAAGTAATGCTTACTATCCGCGGACGCCTGATTACACTCTTCTGGAGTCCATAAATCTGAACATTGATACTTGCCATTTTGTTTATGGATTAATGATTTTGGATTAACGCTTTGGTACAACGACCTAAACTACTTTGCATTTGCAGCATAAATATTAGTGTATATGAACGGGCCTCCGTGGCCTAGTGGATAAGAACGCTGACTCTTAGTCATTAGGTCTGTCACCGCCGTCGAACAAGGTTCGAGCCTCGCTCGGGCCACGTGTGAGACGCCAAGTTCTGCAACGGAAGGTCAGGTGGTTTTTCTCCGGGTACTCCGGTTTTCGCCCACCTCTGATTAACGATCGGCTCGATATGAGTGAAATAATCTTGAAAGGGCCGTAAAACCCAAACCCCCCCAAAAAAAAAAAAAAAATAGTGTATATGCCATATTTAATGATTAAGCGTTAACAATACGTTAACCCATAAAATGTCAATCACGACTATTGCGGTCTGCCGATCACCTTAAAAGTATTTTTGCAAACAGTGTGGACCAAGATCAGACTACTATGGGCCCACACCGTTTGCCTGTATGCAAAACTATTTTAAAAAAGTTTGCAAAAAAAAAATCAGCAGACAACATAAGCAGACGACATTTTCAGATGTAGTTTTTCTCGGCGTCTTAAGGGTCAACTAAGGACATCGTTAGTTTTTAGCAACTGCCCCCCCCCCCACCTCCCCAGGGCTAATACGACACCCTTTTCATGTAGATATCACAAGTTACCTTCGAACATAATGATGATGATGATGATGATGATATTTTCCAGCAAAAATATCATAGAATTGGATATTTTACTTTCTAGAACAGTTAACAATTGATAACCGACGAGTTCTTTTAGCTTACGAGGGTTTAAACAATAAGGACAAACTGACCAGCGTCTTCGAAGTGCATTATCATCATCATCATCATCATCATCATCATCGTTCTTTGGTGGTCAAAACAGTTTCACTGTGTTACTAAGTACAATATTAAATACAATGGCAATGGTGTTTTCTGCTGAAAAGCGAGTGAAAACGCTAATTACATTTTTTTTTTCAGTAAAATATTAATTTAATTCAGTAACCGTATAAATCGTTCAGGATTCTAACGATAACTTAGTTTCGACACTCTTGGTCCGAATTTGCATGCAAATCTATTTCAGATTAAGTGGATATGGAAAAAAAATAAAAACTGAAACTAACCTGCATATACTGTGACCAGAAGGCATGCTGCTAAAGCAAAAGTCCACATTTTCACAAAGTTTCCTTTTCCTAATATTCTAGTCTCTTTTCCTGGCCGGATAGTATTGGATTCTGATCGTGTTCCAACAGGCCTCGATATTTATCTCTTTTTCCTCTTGTCAGAGTGTTTCCCTTGGAAGACAGACTAAAAGTCAGCTTGCTTGGTTAACGTCAGAGATAGATATTAAGCCGGGGCACGGCAAAGCATCATGATTACACGCCTACATAATTGTGACCCCCTTGAACCCCACTTTTATATAAAAAAAAATAAATCTAGGGTTTACAGGGTTAAGCCTATTTTTCTGATTTCTGCTCTAAAATATACATTGTGGGTACTCATTAGAAATCGAGGCGGTTCTAATGTGTACCCACAGCCTATATTTTGAGCAGAAACAAGAAAGAATATCACAATTTTTCATCTTGAAATATTCGTGTTTTTTTTTGTCGTTTTTTTCGGCGGTAAAATTTACAATATATTTGTATAGGCGTGTTTTCGTGATGGTATGGAAACCCCAAACCGGGTCACTTGCAAACAGTGAATGCCCTGATCAGACCTCGAATTAAGCCTGCACTGTTTCCAAAAAGTTCAATAATTTTCTAAATACATGCGCATGAATTTTGAAAAAAAAAAAAAAATCAAACTGCATGCCACACCTGCTTCATATATGTAATGCAACCTTGTAAATCTCATTTTTTCTCGAGGAAGGTTTGGTTTCGGTTTTACGGTGCTTTCAAGATCATTTCACTTATTTCGAGCCGATCATCATTACGAAAACACGCCTATGCAAATAGATTGTATTGTAGATTTTATCGCCGGAAAATGGAAAATTTTCCCATGAAAAATTGTGATATTTTTCTTATTTCCGCTCAAAATATAGATTGTAGGTACTCCCCAGAACCCCCACAATCTATATTTTAGAAATGAAATAAGAAAAAAAAATTTACCCCTGTAAACCCCAGTTTTACTATATAAAAGTTGGGTTCAAGGGGGTCGAAATTATAAAGGCGTGTTTTCGTGATGTTTACTCAGAGGTGGGCGATAAATGATTAACGAAGTCCGATTTTTTTTCCCGTTAATCCGAGGATTTGGATTTTCAGGCTCAAAGACCACTGATTGTTTTGAATAGTGGTCTTAATCCGAGGATTTGGATTTTCAGGCTCAAAGACCACTGATTGTTTTGAATAGTGGTCTTAATATAGTAATTTTATCCACGAGACAGTGCTTGTTCTATTTTAAGCGATGCAGTGAAATTGTGTTTCATCTTTGGGCTGGGGTAGCTCACACGCGACATAAAAATGGCGTTAGAACTACTGCGTGAAAAGCCAAATAACGTTCGGAGACGCTTAATCGTTTCGATACGTTAAAAGGGTTAACACTATTAAGCCGGAGAAATCCAAATCCTCGGGTTAACCCTTTTTGTACCAAATGGAATCTTCCTCCTTATATATGGCAGGGGTCCATTTCGAAATTTAGGCGCGACAGGTTGTGTTTTCTTCAAAATCTGTTTGGAAACTGGCTGAACGTTTTTCAAACAGTATAGGCCCTGATCAGACGCGTTACGCGGCGTCTGATCTTGTCCTGCACTGTTTGCCAACTATCCGTTTTGGGGTTTCCGGTACCAAATGGGTTAACGCACAAAATCGGATTTCCCGACTTTATCCGTCAACCCCCGGCGTGTTTGAGATTTACGCCCCACCAACAGCTATGGTCACACGATGGGACCTCGGTTTAGACTCATTCCAAACTACGGAGAAGCCCAAGATCGAACCCACGGCCCCTTGTTTATGAGGCGAGTAGCACAACCACTACGCAATGGGGTCTTCTCCGTCAAGCCCCGGGTTTAGGTCGGCTCTGACTGTCCTTGCCGTTATCGTGTTTGCTTTTTCTGAACACCGCCTTTAGTATTCTGATCAGTTTGGATTATGCTAACGCTCCGCATGCTGGGTATTTTTTTTTTTTTTTTTGCTGCATACGACATTTTGAAATATTTTTTTTCTAATTTTCCCAGAAAACAGGATTTGACATCTCATACAAATTGTCTCCTATATATGGAGACAATTTGCATGAGATATCAACTCCTGTTTTATAGGAGACAGTTTGCATGAGATGTCAAGTCCTGTTGTCTGGGAAAAATAAGAAAAATTATCAACAGTTTGTCGGCTGCTGAATTAGCCTAGAGAGTGGTAAAGGTTAACATGTCCTTGCAATGAATATCCTAGTAAACCGCACTTTGTATGGAGAAAAGTTGGGTTTGCAAGTATGGAGAAAAGTTGGGTTAGCAAGGGTCAACTTTATTTTCCATATGCTTTGTTCAAAAGCATAGTCTAGGTTAGGGGTACGGCTTTTTCAAAACATAGACTGGGGGTGCTGACTTAAAGTTCCTCAACGAGGTGGTTCTGTCGAGAAGCTAGATCCATGTTTATAGTAAATATAAACATATGTGTCACAAATTTCCGCCACAAAAAAAACGATTCTAGCGAAATACCTGTAGACCATAAAATTTCATCATGCACGCGCGCACGCACGCACGTACGCACGGAAAATATACTTCAAATTTTCGCAAGGAAAAGAGACGCACGAACTCCAATTTATATACACATTATTTTCATTATTTTTGCTCAAAAACATATATTTTGGGTACTCGTTAGAATCGCCTTAATGGGGCGGTTCTAACGAGCACCCAAAATCTATATTTGGAGCAGAAATAAGAAAAACATACATTGAACCTATTTTTCATCAGTAAAAGTCATTTTTACAGCCATCATGGACATTACGAAAAGATGCCAATACAAATTACCGCCGAACAAAAAACACTAAAATTTTAAGATAAAAACTTGTGATATTTTTCTTATTTCTGCTCTAACAAGAAACAAATGTTATAGACATTTGTTAGAATCGCCTCGCCTCTATAAAATTTGTTTCTTGGAGTATTAAATTACAAGAATCATTCATGACTATGGATTCGATTTGGGCATTTCCAACCCGAGGAAAGCCCAAGCCGCTCGGAATCGAGGCTAAACCTTGAGCTAAGAATTAATTCCATTGAAATTGTCGTTTTAACGAATTTTGCCGTTATAACGCATGTCGTTATAACGCGGGTCCTGTGTACTGTGATTCGTATCATCGCTTTCGCAGGACCAGGCAGTTCACACAGGAACAAACAGATACTCCTGCAAGACTACCTGAATACTAAAAACATATATGAGACTTGGTCTTCTTGTCCTGTCAAATGGGTAAAGGGGAATAGGAACACCTGGCAGATTTTTCCGCCATTCTTCAAAGGGAGACAACTTTCGGAAGTTCCTGTTTGCTTTTCTATAAACCCTGTCCAACTGAAAGAGGGATCTACTCTTAAAAGAAAGAATTTGCTCCTTAGGAGCAAATTCTTTCCTTTAAGAGTTGACCCCTATTGACATGGGAGACAAAAATACTTTTGCAGGAGTTGCCTCCCCTGAAGGTGTACCTATTCCCCTTAAATGTTCGATTAGCTTGTTTTAAGTGGTCCAGGGTTCGCGTTTTTGTCAAATTCCTGATGGTTTAGGTTTTTTCCCCTCTTTTTTCGCTGTCTAATTTCCAGCTCCTATACTGTACCACTGGGCAGATGCTTGAAAAGCAGACCCAAAGATTCTATAGGAGCGCCTGGGTCTCACTGCCATAGACCTGAGTTTCACATGGTGTCGTATCGAGTATAAATGTATATTGCAACGTGCTTTCAGTGAAGACTCAAAACAGCCTTGGCGACCACACCCATCGGGGCTTTGAGAAATAGATTGGGTTTCATAGTGCTTCCGCGCAGAGCTGAAACCGACTGAGCTTCAGTACTGGTAAACCGCTCACAAGGTCTAAGCCTGGCCAGGAAAAGTAATGCTCCTTAAAACCTAGAGGTTTTTGGGCGTTAGGGTTTGAGATGTTATTCCATCTCAATGTCTGGCAAAAGCCCTACCAAATCGGAGACAACGTCTTCAAAATAACCTAAATAGCGTCGGCGGGGACCTAAAACCTCACTACAAACTTTTCAGCGTTGTTTCAACGTTAGTTCAACGTTAAGTGCCTGCTGGGATCTTCCGGTTTTCGCGGAGCCTGCATTACTGCTGGCTTAGTCCTAGATATGTGAGTAGATGTGTAAGTATGGTATATTAGGTAAGTAGTAATAAGTACTCTCCAACTGCCCATACTGACCATGACTCAGTCTCACATGCACATCCTGCTACTTGAACTTTCACCCCAGATTCCTGAAGCGGACTCTTCCGTCTTCGCTCTGGTTTGCATCCATGATTACAAAGAAGTCTATGACTTGTCACTAAAAACAAAACAGTGTAGGTCCTTAGTTCTCTTGTGTTCTATGGAGTTAAAAGGGTTAAGAGAACTTTTGGCCTTGACTCAAGAGCATCTGATTGACTGAGAACTTACCCAATGAAAGACCTAAACAAACAATGTTTCTTGCAGTAGCCAAAAACATGCGTCAGCGTAGGATACGCGTGTTATTTGGCACTGACCACATTCGTATTGAGGTAAACACACTTTATGACCTTTCATTCATGTGACATAACATACCCATATGAGATAATGTTTTCCTTATGAGATAATTTTGCTGTGAAAGTGTTTTTTTTTTTTTTTTCTTTTGAAAATGTGTGGTATTGCTCTTATTTCTTTTATCAAATATAGATTGTGGGCCTCGTTAGGACCGCCATAGCTGCTCATAGAGGCGGTTCTAATGAGTGAAAACATTTCATGCTTTATCACGTTAGAACCGCCCCATAGAGGCGCCCGAGGCCTCGGTAGCTCAGTCGGATGCGCGTCTGACTGGTGATCAGGAGGACGGGGGTTCGATACATGCCGTGGTCGGCAACATTTGTATCGTGGAGATTGATCACGAAATCTTTTCTACGGCCATTCTCTCCCTTCCACTGATTCAAGAAAGGGATGCAGTTGTCAGTTTCTGACGAAAGAATGTGCACTGTACTGGTTAACCGCTTTTGTATATGCCTGCCCAGGAAATATGTTGATAGGTAACCTGACCAGCTCAAAATTGACCTAAAATAGTATTGTCTGGGCCGTTAAACTCCAAAACAAACAAGAGGCGGCCACTTCATAGAGGCGGTTCTTATGAGTGACCACAATATATGCCTTATCACATTAAGTGTGTGAGTGAGTGTTTGAGTTTTACGTCTCACCAACAGCTAAGGTCATATATACGGAGACGGGACCTCGGTTTAAAGACTCATCCGAAAGTCTGGAGAAGCCCGGGATCGATCTGCATGCGATCCCTGGTTTACAAGGCTAGTAGCGTAACCACTAAACCACGGGGGCTTCTAATCACGTTAAGGAATCACGTCATTACGTTAAGGAATCCGTATAAAAAAACCCATTTCATATAGAGAATTGTTGTACATTATTTTCAGTACTTTTGCTCGAAAATAAAGAGTGCGGGTACTCACCAGAACCGCCTCATTTATGTGATTCTAATGAGCACCCACAATCTACATTTCCTGTAGAAATAAGAAAAAATCACAACTTTTCATCAGAAAAAAATGTCAGTTGGGAGAATGCAAAGTGTCACAAGTGTATGTAACCCAATTTTTTTAACAAGAGTAACACATTGTATGCGGAAAACCCCTAAAGGGGTACCTTGGCAAACAGTTCAGGCTCAGAACGCGGCGTCTGATCAGGGTCTGCACTATTTGTTAACAGAATTTCCCGTCAAAAATGGGAAAAATAGGCCTGACACCCCTTATGTGACAAATGGGCTTGTCCAACATATAGCAATTGAAGTGGCCACAAGCATATTACGATAACACATCCGGGTGACTTAGTGCACTCTTTCGTCATTCTTTTCTGATTAAAAAAAATCGTGCTCTTTATAAAGATAACCCCATTGGTTTCATTGGGCGGCAGGGCTTGAGATGTCATTTCATCTCAATGTCGGGTAAAAGTCCCACAAAATTGGAAGCAACGTCTCCAAAATGACCTTTACAGTGTTGACGGGGACGCTAAACCTCAAATCAAACAAACAAATACGATTTTTATCACACGACGTTGTCCATTGCTAATCAACAACGTCATATCGTGCATATTCGTTCGTTCGTTTTATGTCGTACAGAACTCCATAGCTCCACAAGACATAAGTTAAGTGCTTCTGGGCTGCAAACCGTAGCAGTTTGTTCAACAAGAGCAAATGCCATTGGGCTGCCGGTGACCCGCCGAAGAAAATTAATCACATGTTTTTTTTTGTTTTTTTTTTTTTTTAATATAAAAGGCCAGTCGAAAAATGAGTTGAAAATGTATAGAAATAAGTGCCAATACGACTGCAAATCGTGATTTCTATGCTTTACTCAAGAGCGATACCGGCCCCGATAGCTCAGTTGGTAGAGTGTCCGCTCCGGGGAACGGGAGGTCACGGGTTCGATCCCAGGCCGCGACATACCAAAGTCGTTAAAAATGGTACTATCTGCTCCTCGCTTGACACTCAGATTTACGGGGTAGAGCTAGGACTGGTCGACCCAGTGTCAGGATAATGTGACTGGGTGTGGCATCATGTAATGTGTCTGGGACATGATACTTCAGTGAGGCAGCACTATAAAAGTGATCATTGAACTCCCTGTCGCAAACAGACACCGTCGTGATATGACTGAAAAATTGTTGAAAGCGACGTTAAACCCGAATTCACACACTCACACTCAAGAGCGATAAGTGATCCAATAGTGCTCTTTCTTTGGGCCGCTTGACGTATAATATGCTCTAGAAAGGGTTATCCTTTGGAAGCAAAGAATACACCACAGAACTGGCAAATATGGAGTGTACATGTTTTCTGGGCCAGACTAGCTAGTTTCGACCAATTAGGCCTCATCAGTGACCCTCAAATACTTTAAAATTCGACAACGGAATCAATGATCCAAAAGGACAAGTAAATATAAACTACACTATGATGCAAGGCAGGGTGACTTTTTACGACCGCCACACATTCCAAACATCAGCTGTAGTGGCGTTAAATATGTTCTGGAAAGGGTTATCCTTTGGAAGCAAGGAATACACCACAGAACTGGAAAATATGAAGTGTACATGTTTTCTGGGCCAGACTAGCTAGTTCGGCCAATTAGGCCTTATCAGTGACCCTCAAATATTTTAAAATTCCACAAATGGAAAATTCTGCAAATGGAGCATGCCTATGCAGGTTTCCATGGCTAAAGGTTCAGAGGAAGTCTTACTCCCAATAATGAGGCAACGTCATGTGATAAATTGTAATTATTTAATACTCCAAGAAACAAATGTCGTGGATATTGCTTCCAATTTTGTGGGACTTTTACCCGACATTGAGATGAAATGGCATCTCAAGCCCTGTTACCCAATGAAACCAATAGGGTAGGGTTTATAAGCATGGATGGTCCGACTCGCACCGCTTTGCCTGAGCAGGCATAGATCCTCTTAGCGTTTATCAGTACTCGTGTGCGGTCGGTTTCAGCTCTGCGTGGAAGCATCGTGCCGCTCATCTATTTCTTCAAGCACCGATTGGCGGGGACAAATGCTGTGGATATTTGTTAGAATCGCCTCGCCGAGGCGATTCTAACAAATGTCCACAGCATTTGTTTCTTGGAGTAATTAAGGGAGAAAAACCCTTTATAACCTATTGAACTACTCCTTATATAGCGGCAAATTCGCTACAGCGACAAACTGTTATAGTCAGTATATCACAGATTATGAATACACGGTGTGTCCTACTGTTGCAAGAATAAATGTATTTAAGGTTGTAGCGAGGGTCCTCTGTATATTTCTTATTTATACTCTGAACAAAGGTTGTGGACACTCGTAAGAACCGCATCATTGAGACGGTTCTAGCTAATGCCAACAACCTATGTCTTGGATAAGTAATAAGAAGAATAATGTATACCCTGTAAACCCAGTTTTTCTATATAAAGTGGGGTTTACATGGGTGATCATTACTTGGATTCTTGTTTCATTATGACTCATACCATAAAGAACTCATATCTCAGAAGGCTGTAGACACAGTCAATCACTCAGGTCTCCAAAATGACCTATACATTGTCGACGGGGGCGTTAAACCTCAAATCAAACAAACAAACAATTTCGCCTTATTACCCACCAGACACACAACGTGTGTGCAACGTCATGACGGTGTATCGACGTTGATATGACGTGGCTTAGACAGGTAGTGTTCTCTGCCCGAAAGCAATTTCATGACTGCGCCAGGCATCCTGTAAAGCCTATATGGACAGTATTCGTCCTGTAAATAAATATCAAGTTATAACATTTTTTGGTATCTAAGTATTTATTAGCAGAACAAATTACATGTTATTAACCCTTTTTGTACCAAATGGAATCTATCATTTCGAAATTCAGGGATGTCAGGTCGAGTTTTCTTCAAAATTTATTTGAAAAAAAAAAAAAAATGGCGTAACTTTTTGCAAACAGTGTAGGCCCTGATCAGATGCCGCGTTCTGTGGCGTCTGATCTGGCCTGAACTGTATGCCAAGGTACCCCTTTAGCGGTTTCTAGTACTGAATGGGTTAAAACTGATTTGTGCGGAAGAAGCGTGGTAGTTTAGTGGTTAGTGCGCTTACATCTGATGCTAAAGGCCCCCGGTTCGAATTCCGGCAGCGGTAATACAATTTCTGTGCCTGGACATGCTCGACTGGCATCACCTGTATGGGTGAATGCCACAAATTGCATCGTCCTTCGGATCGGGACGTTAACTGTAGGCCTCCCTTGCAGGGAGATTCATCCCCTCATTCCTACCATACTTACACGAATACCAGGAATGTCATTTGACGTGTCACCAGTAACGATTCAGATTCTTTGCAGACTTTTATCCTGTAAATTGTGTTTGATTTGAGGTTTAACGTCCCCGTCAATACTGTATAGGTCATTTTGGAGACGTTTGTAGATGTTTTACCAGACATTGAGATGAAATGACATCTGAAGCCCTGTCGCCCAATGAAACCAATAGGGTTTATAAGCATGCATGGGCGGGCCGACTCGTACCGCTTTGCCTGGGCAGGCTTAGATCCTCTAAGCGGTTTACCAGTACTCGTAGTTTATCGTGTGCGGGTCGGTTTCAGCTCTGCGTGGAAGCATCATACAGCCCATATTTCTTCAAGCCCCGATGGGTGGGGGCCGTCCCCTGATTCCTACCATAATTACATGATTACTGTCACTCATCCACCAGGAATGTCATTTGACGTGTCACCAGTAACGATTCAGATTCTTTGCAGAATTTCATCCTGCAAATCTGGTGTGTATGCAATGTACACCTGCTTAGAATACTCGCGGGGCGTATAATAATAATAATAATAATAATAATAATAATAATAATAATAATAATAATTATTATTATTACTATTATTATTATTATTATTATTATTATGTCTCCCCCGAAAAATCTTTTTTCGGAGAGACATATTGTTTTACCCCCGGGCGTCTGTCTGTCCGTTTGTCTGTCTGTCTGTCCGTCTGTCACAAATTCGTGTCCGCTCTATAACTTGAAAACCATTCAAGCTATCTTCACGAAACTTCATATGAATATTGTTCAATATTAGACGACGTGCAAAGCGCAAGAACTATAACTCTCGCATTTATACTTTTTGAGTTATCTCCCTTGGAAGTTTGTCGGTATGTATATATGTATGGGCAAATCGTGTCCGGCCAATAATTTTCTTATTTTCAGATGGATTTTGAAATTACTGGGCAGAAATATTAACCACCATGAGACGATGTGTGGTGCACATGACGCAGGATGGTATCTTAAAGGTCATGGTCATACTTAGAGGTCAAAGGTAAAAAAAGGGGCCTTTTTTCGTGTTTGGTCAATAACTTTCGTACTTTTAAATGGATTTTGAAATTACTTGGCAGAAATGTTAACCACCATGAGACGATGTGTTGCGTGCATGACCCAGGTTTGTACCTCAAATATCAAGGTCATACTTAGAGGTCAAAGGTAAAAAGGGGCTTTTTTCCTGTTTTGTCAATAACTTTCTTGTGTTTAGATAGAATTTGAAATAACTTGGCAGAAATGTTAACTATCATGAGACAATGTGTTGCACGCAAGATTCCGGTTTGTACCTCAAAGGTCAAGGTCATACATAGAGGTCAAAGGTAAAAAAAGGGCCTTTTTTTCGTGTTTGGTCACTAACTTTCTAATTTTTTGATGGATTTTGAAATTCCTTGGCAGAAATGTTAACCACCATGAGATGGCGTGTTGCGCGCATGACCCAGTTTGGTACCTCAAAGGTCAATGTCATACAGAGAGGTTAAAGGTAGAAAAAGGGGCCCTTTTTGTGTTCGGTCAATAACTTTCTTATTTTTAGATGGATTTTGAAATTACTTGGCAGAAATGTTAATCACCATGAGACAATGTTTTTTTTTTTTTTTTTTGGTTTTGGTTTTGGTTTTACGGCCCTTTCAAGATTATTTCACTCATATCGATCGTTAATCAGAGGTGGGCGAAAACCGGAGTACCCGGAGAAAAACCTTCCGTTACAGAACTTTGCGTCTCACATATGACCCGAGCAAGGCTCGAACCACAGCGGTGAGAGACCTAATGATCAAGAGTCAGCACTGTTAACCACTAGGCCACGGAGGCCCGTGAGACGATGTGGTGCGTGCATGACCCAGGTTGGTACTTCAAAGGTCAAGGTCATACTAAGAGGTCAAAGGTAGAAGGAGCTTTTTTAAATGTTCAGTCAATAACTTTCTTATTCCTAGATAGATTGTAAAATTACTTGGCAGAAATGTTAACCATCATGAGACGATGTGTTGCGGGCTAGACCCAGGTCGGTACCTCCAAGGTCAAGGTCATACTAAGAGGTCAAAGGTCCAAAAAAAGTCTTTTTTGTGTTCAGTCAATAACTTTTTTTTATTTCTGGATGGACTTTTTAAAGCAACCTTGCAGAAATGTTCACCTTCATTAGACGATGAGTCGTGTGCAAGACCAAGGTCCATACCTGCAATGTCAAGGTCATACCTTGAGGTCAAAGGTCAGAAAAGGGGACTTTTTGTGTACAGTCAATAACTTACTTATTCTTTGATGGATTATGAAATTACTTGGCAGAAATGTTAACCATCATGAGACAATGTGTTGTACCTCAAAGGTCAAGGCCATACTTAGAGGTCAAAGGTAAAAAAGTTTTTTTTGTGTGTGTACGGTCAATAACTTTCTTATTTCTCTATGACCTTTTTAAAGTTACTTTGCAGAAATGTTCATCTTCATTAGATGATGTGTTGCACACGGTTTACAGAGGTTTCGCCACCCAACAAGTTCGCCATCGGAGGTTTCGCCACCAAGAGGTTTCGCCACCAGGAGGTTTCGCCCCACGGGAGGTTTCGCCACTCAGAGGTTTCGCCAGCGAAAATGGATATTTGAGTCGAAATAACAAACTATGCCTTAACTTATTTATTATTATAACAAGTGTAACGTAGCTTACACCGATATTGGGGACATTTTCAACGAAAGACAACGAAAAAATGAAATCAAACTAAATAAAGGAAAACCATGTTTAAGCATGTTAATTAAAATAAAGCAAACGTTTTGCAGCAATATATCTATACAAATACAGAAAAAAACTCTCACAATGTTTAGAACTCTAAGAAAGGACAAGCTAATGTTACCCCGGTCTTTAAAAAAGGAGAAAAATATGACGCAGCAAATCATAGACCAGTGTCGCTAACATGCATCTGAAAGGGTCACGACATGCTAGGAGGGCGCACATTCTGCTTGCCGCACTGGTTGTTCTACTATAGGTTCTGTCATGCGCCGGTGACACCGGCTCATTATTTAGTAACTAAGGGAGGTATATAGGGAAGAATATTCTCTGAATATGGTTTCGAATTGCCTTCCTTTTAATTCAGCATACTGTAGTGATACGGTACAAGTGTAAATGTACATCATTATAATACATGTTTGTTGATATATGGATGTGGAATAAAAGAAATAATAAATTAAAAAAAAAAAAAACATGCATCTGTTGCAAAACCCTGGAGCATATAATAGTTGGCAACATCAACAAGCATCAGCCTTTGAGAGCATACTTGCTGACTGTCAACATGGTTTCCGAAGTTTGACTAAGAAAAATATATAAAAAGTGGCGAACCCTCCAAAAGCAAAAATCGGAAAAGTGGCGAACCCTCTCACGGAGGTGGCGAAACCTCTGGTGGCGAACATGCAAAGTGACGAAACCTCTGACAACCTTGCACACAAGATACCTCAAATGTCAAGGTCATACTTAGAGGGTCAAAAATGGGGAGACATCTGTGTTTTTGTAGAAAAACAAATTCTAGTTATTATATTACAATTAACATTATAATTTCGATAATTCAAACTCCCAAAATTCATAATACAAATGTTTAATAATTCAGTGATTTTGTAGTTTTAATGATTGCAAATGTACTAGATTTAACCCTCAAAGACGCCAGGAAAAACTACATCTGAATATGTCTTTTTTCTTTCTTTTCTTTCTATATATACTGCCATACGCCCTCGCGGACATTCTAGGCAGGTGTATATTACATACACTCCAGTTTTGCAGGATGAAAGCCTACACAGTAATCATGTTATTATGGTAGGGTTCTTTAACCTGCACAGGGGATGGTTCTCCCTGCACAGGGGGCCTCCAGTTAACGTCCCGATCCGAAGGACGGTGCACTTAATGACATTCATCCCTGCAAATGATGCCAATGGAGCGTGTTCGGACACCGAAATTTTATCGCCGCTGCCGGGGATCGAACCCGGGGCCTCTAGCATCAGAGACAAGTGCACTAACCACTGAGCTATCACGCTCCTATGTCGTCTGCTTATGTCGTCTGCTGATTTTTTTTAAAAATGTTTAAAAAAAATTTTGCTTACATGCAAACAGTGTGGACCCAAATCAGTCTGCTCCTAGAGGAGCAGTCTGATTTGGGTCCACACTGTTTGCAAAATATCTTTTAAAGTAACCGGCAGACGACAATTGTCGTGATTGGCATATTATGAGTTAACTCTTGATTATTTGTCTCAATAATTCAATCAAAAATAATCGTTCCTTTGCCCTGCTGTGATAGCATTGTTACTGATGTGATAACATCGTGACATTTGTACTGTGCACATGCTTGTCGAAATAAAAGCCAATAAGGGCTCATGTTGATTGCTACCACATAAGTTTTCTATGTCTATGCACATCTACTTTGAATTATCAAGAAGTGCAGTTGTCAGTTTCTGGAGAAAGAATGTGCACTGTATTGGTTAACCGCTTAAGTATAAGCCTGCCCAGGAAAAGTGTGGATAGGTAACATGACCTAAAATTGTGTTGACTGTGCCGTTAAACTCCACTACAAAAAAAAAAAAAAAAAACAACAACAAACAAACAAACAAAAAACAAGAAGAAGAAGAAAAAAAATCCAATACAGGTCCAGGTGCTCTCTCGCTTATTGCAGTTGCAGTTATACACTTGTAGATTAACTGACATGCAGTCGTCGTTATGAATAGTTGGTTTAAAGCACGAGTTATGCATACATTTACCAGTTTACAACGGGCTTAAAACTGAAAAATAGAACCTTCTTGTGTTTTGACCAGTGCCGAAGAAAATGTGGAGTCAAGTCCCCCTCCATTCTGACAGCTACATTTACACACAACAGTGAACAACAGAATTTGCAGGCAGGGCTTGTATATACCAGCCAGTACAGTATTCACCTGATTTGATTTACAGTTGAGTCCGGTAACATTGCGCGGCCGTTTACTTTGCGCAACCAGCATTCACATTTTCAGTAACTTTAATCCTCGCAATTTCTACCACCACTACCTGTGCATCTGCATTAAGTTTTAACTTAACCTTGAAAACATGGGGTTGCACGTGCAGATGTGACACTTGAGCGCAATTTTTCAAATTTGCCAAAATACGAAAAGACCGAAAATTTCCAAACCCAAGACTGTTTTTTTTTTGTTTTTTGTTTTGGGTTTTACGGCCCTTTCAAGATTATTTCACTCATATCGAGCCGATCGTTAATCAGAGGTGGGCGAAAACCGGAGTACCCGGAGAAAAACCACCTGACCTTCCGTTGCAGAACTTGGCGTCTCACACGTGGCCCGAGCGAGGCTCGAACCTACGGCGGTGAGAGACCTAATGACTAAGAGTCAGCGCTCTTATCCACTAGGCCACGGAGGCCCGTTAAACCCAAGACTGAGTTTAAAAATAGCCAAAGGGACAAATGTTTTGTATCTAAATTTACTGCATATAACAACATTGCAGAATATCAAATGAACAACTTGTTACAGTCAACGTTCGTGTTCAACCAGTACAAAACACTTATTGTGCGCAATGTTGGGCGACAAAATTGGTAATCAAATTTCAAGGGGTATCCCCTTTCATAGAATTGTATCTCCAGCCAGTTAAAAATTCAGCGGCCAATTTCTATTGCAGCAAGTAGATAAGGAAGTGTTGCAATCGTTGTGATTGTTTGAAAGGTGGCTTAAACAAAGTCACATGAAGGTATCAAAACCTTTATATGTGCGCAATGTTAACGGACTGCATGGTATCTGCTGGTTTCTAGTCTGAAGTTTATCAGTGTTGGGGAAACAGGTAACCAGACACCCTGACCTGTCAAGGTCAGGGGGTCTGGTTACCTGTTTTTCCAGTATTGATAAAGTGTAAGCTGGGAGCCAGCAAATAATGCAAAAATGGTGAATGCGTTTCATGTAGATTTCAGTCTTCAGACTGCAAGCTATACACTAGAAATTAAAAATCACTACCATATATATAGATAGTGGGGGTACGGCGACATATTCGTTGTCCGTCAGCACTGACAATGAATATATCACCAATTTGAGCATAAAAAAATTATCGCCCCAAAAAAAAAATTCACACACTCCAGAGGAAGGGGTACTGTAACTAAAAAAAGAGAGAGTCCGTCTATGAAGAGATGAGGCGGGTAGAGCACAGAAAAATAAAAAAAAGTTAGGAGAGGGGGAAAAAAACATCTACTAGAGTGACCTCGGAAAAATTGTAAAAATGTAAAAAAAAAAAACACCCACTATAAAATCAGTCCGCGGACTCCGGCATGGGGTGAGGAATTCTACCTAAAATGTTTCACAGATTTTAAAAATCAAATCAAAATTTAGCAAAAGCCGCATCTGTTACAGCACTTTTAACCACCCGGCACTGGGCAGAATTCTTTACACACACACCCCAGCACCGGGTAGTGGCTGCCAGCCCCCTTTCTTAAGAACTCCTGCCTGTAGGCTCACGACAAGCTCTCCGCCCCAGGGTCACCTTTAACCCCATATTCCCAGCCTAGCCGAAACGAACAGCTAGACCGGTCTGAGGTAAGGTGAGCACAATGCATTGTGAATGGCGACTTCAACGGGGAGAATTCTATTTGTGCGCGCGCAACCCATCAAAGTCACCCTTCACAAATGCATGGCATCGAGCAAGCCATTTACCCTTAAACAGACAGGTGAGCGTCATACTCAGAGACCAGACAAACCATGCTGTAACAGACACAACCAAATATTGAATGTGAGTCTCTTATATATATACATAGCACTTACGAATATCATTAAAAAATGGGTTTTAAATTTGCATATTTTTAACAAATGTATCTTTTTATTGTGTTAAAATGTGTACTTTTTGTTTCACTATCTAAATTGCCAAGAAAACAACTCACCATAAAACTTCCTTCTAAAATAAATATCCTTGAATATAAATGTTTTAACACCATAATAAAACGAGGAAGTGAAAATATGGAAGTGAAAAGATAAATGCGTACTTATTCTATATATAGAACGAGCATGATAAATACCAGTCCAATTACAAGTTTTAGCTTTTATCAATAGCCATACTGTTGACTATTGATAAAGGTATCTTTTAGCATTTATGAATAGGGAAGACCCTGACCAGACTGCGCACCCTTATAGTCCGAAAGTCGTTACGGATATAATCAAAGTACAGAAAGGCCTGGAAGTCGTTACGGATATAATCAAAGTACAGAAAGGCCTGGAAGTCGTTACGGGAATAATCAAAGCACCGAAAGGACCGTGAATCACCGTAGCTTTTAACAGTCAGTAAAAGAAATTTGTATATTTAGTTTACGCTCCTATAAATAGGTGGTGGGTCATTATTTACTATTGTAATTTTATTAAATAAAATCAAGCATCCCCTATTTTTTTTTTACCTCAGCTAAAGCCTGGGCCTTTCCTTCCTCAATAAGTTTTTTTCTTTCCGCCTCACTTAATCCTGTTTGTTTTGAGTGTATGCTATCTTTCAGTTTATTATATTTGTCTAATTCATCTAAAATCAATTTCAAAAAAGGGGGCGTGTTATTATCACTTTGTACCGCAAAACATAATACGTAATACCTTCCCACGATAAACCACTTACACAGATAATGAAGGGACTATTTTACTTAAGTGTATAAATATTTGATAAACCTTATCAAAAATGTGTGATGCGTCTCAGTCAGTGTTCAGATAACAATAATTAGAGGTGATATTAAAAATCTGCTCCGATAAAAGTCGCGGATAGAAACTATATAGAAACATATTAAAAAGAATTTTGAAAATTCCACTTTGGGGCAAAAGCTTTAACCCCTCCTGAAAGTGCCTTTACATAATCCAATGACCACCAGATTTTGCACATATAACAAGACTTTAAGGCTGTATAACATATTAAAATTCCAAGTTCCTATGACAACTTTTGGAATTTCAGAAAGTCTTTGAGTCTTCCTGAAAGTGGAATCCCATCAACCGATTTGTCCCAGTTTTTGCATATGTATTTGGGTTGCATATATACATATTATCACAAAATTTCAAAGTTCTAGCATCATTTTGGAATTTCCTGCAAGTCTTTGAATTGTTGTAAAATAACATTGGTTCAACCAATTACCACCAAACTTTGTACATATGTTTCAACATACAAAATGCACATTCTTATAAATTTTCAACATTGTAGGTCGGAAGTGAAGCAAAAAAAAAATATTAACTTTCATATTTCGGTGGTGGGTCATTTACTATTGTAATTTTATTGAATAAAATCAAGCATTTTCTATCTTTTTTTTCATTTCATTCTTCGCTTGAGCCTTACCTTCCTCAATAAGTTTCTTTCTCTCACTTTCACTCAATCCTGTTTGTTTTGAATGTATATTGTCTTTGAGTTTATTATATTTGTCCAACTCATCCAACACAAGTTTAAATTCATTCTCAGATATCTGTCCGTCTGTCAAAGCCTTAGAAATCAAATCCTTTATACTATTCAACTTACTATCAGCAATAGTTTTAATCTCATAATGTTTCTGTGCTTTTGAAGTCATTTTACGCCTAATTAGTTTAACACACACACCCAAACTCCCACACACAACAGCACCAATCTCTAAAGGCAACATAATTGGAACAGCCAATCCAACACCTGCCAAAATAACACTTGTTGATATCAAACCTGTATCAACACCGTCGGTAATATTTATACCTCGTTTATACTTTTTATACAATGCTTTTCTCACATCTCTCTCATTAATTAACGTCTTCTCTATCTCAGATATCTTCTGTAATCTATAGTTCTGCCCATCTTCAACAGGCAATTCAGGATATAATGGTGCAGTAGGTTGTTTCATTTTTTTCTTGATAACATATATTTTTTTTTATTCAATAAATAATTCAATTATCATCGAAGCCACAGTATTAACACATGTAGCATTATTAGTCTGACAAACAAAAGCAATTGCATCACCAGCCTCAACCTTTAACGGTGTAGCAAAGTTATCGTGTTTTCTTAAAATATTATTCAATGATATATCATATCCTGCTTGTGGATTTCCATTAATTGCAATCGCCACAGACACATCGCCTTTTGTTCTTTTACTCGACAGTCCAACACCTATTATCTGGCCAGGAAAGTTCATCACATATCCAACACCTACTTCTCTACCACCATTTCCAAAGCCAAACACTTCATTCTTCTGTAAGGAACCTTTACTCTCCGCACAAATGCTTATCAATTTTCTGTCTGACATATTATCAACCTTATTATATAATAATCGATGATTGACATACATATCCCGAAATCTATCTTGAAGTCCTGTATGTCTATCATTCAATGTATTTATTTGTGTAAATGCTTGACTTCTCATATTAAATATTTCTTGTTTCAGCCCCAATGCATCTACGTGTTTTCTCTTAGCACCAAATATACTCATTTTTTTATTATAATTATATAATTTCCAAAACGCAATTAATTGGTAGATGATTAATTACCTTGTTGTTATTTTCATCCCTGATTTCTAATTTCAATTCTGCTATAGCATCATTCACCAAACACTTATATTCTGGATGCTCAAATCTCACTGTTGTTATCTCTCCAAACTCTTTATTTTCCACTGGAACAACAGCCAACACAGTACTCGGCATACCATCTAAATAATTATTTGAAGTATTAATCTGTTCCAAATGAACATACAATGATTTATAAACAGCAAAATCTACAGCTCTCTCACCATAATGAGTTTCATTAACAGCAAACTTTCGCTTATTTCCAAACCCCAACATTTGTTTTAAGCCCTTGCTTATCTTCAATTCATCCGGTGTAATTAAAGAAGCAATTCCATTTGTTTCATTTACAGATAATGTAATATTATTACTTTGAAATAAATCTGCTATTTGTTGGAAACTATAATAACCATCTATAATCTTATGAGGTCTCTCTTTAGTCTTCTGCAAATATTCATCAACAACATTATACCATCCAACACCATATGTTATAGATTTCAAACCAATACGTTTATTCCCATCTCTGTTATCAATGTATTGTTGCAAGTTTATTGTCTTGTCAATATTCGAAATTGTATGATACATTTTTATTTTTTATATATAATCAATAATAAAAATGATACCTAAAGAATTCAAGTACAATCCCAATGCATCATATAACCCCAATACTAAATATACCGAAAAGAATATTGAACTTATAAAACAAACGATTTATGTTAATAAAGATGACCATTTTCCAGTAACGTTTCCCGACTTATTTCAAAACTATCAAAATCCAACATTACACACCAATGAACCGTGGAATACATGGCTTCATTCATCATTTGACTGGTGGCAATGTCAATTAAATTTTGCTGTTTGGTGTGCCACTACAGGATGTGGTGTAAGTTATCAAGATCATTTGCAAAACACTTCAGGACTAACTAAAACAATATATACATTTCATGTTTATTATTGTATTGCTCGTATTTTGAAAGAACTTAAAACACCTTTACCAACAGATGAATCATTTTGTTATTACAAAAATCCATACGACAAAGCTGTCTATCAAAAGTTATGCAATGAATTCAATGTTTCACCTAATACAGATTGGAGGCAAAAATTAGAAAGTAGTTCTAAATGCAGTGGTCTAGGGAGTTACACACAATATTTTAAACCAAGTGGAAAATATAGACAAGAACATCGAAGTGAAGGTCCATTCTTTAATCCAAATGATAAAATAGAACATACAGTAGATATAAGTGACGCCTGGACAATGTTTATATTAGACAAATCAGAAGGATTAACAAAAACAGGTATTGAACGAATTAACGAAAGTATTAGAATGTTTGTATGGGCACTATTAGCAGCACAATCTCAAACACGTGTAGAAATTCTAAAAATAGGCACAGGATTTGATGCTCAGAAACAATTTCTTGCTAACATTGAAGACGCTATTAATAGTCCAGTTGATTTACCAAGTCAAATACAAAGATATCAAAACACACTCAAATATGCAAGAAGTAAAGTAGATTTTGTTTATGGTATTGGATTATATATGTCTCCCAGTGATATGGTTTTACAAGTTGGTACTATCGCTGGATATAATAATAAAATTGTAATTGCAACAGAAAATCAAACACTTGGTTTCAATAGTGATGTAAATGTTAAACCTGTTGCATCTGCTACACAACCTGCAACTATACAAGGCACACAAACAAAGAAATCTCTACCAGATTATCATCAACAAGCAGTTGATTATGCAAAGAAACACAATCTGTCAAAAAGTTGGGTTGATGGTGCTGGTACCTCCGATGCTAGAATAGCAGATTGGTTTAATCATCACAAACTTGCTAACCAATCTACTACAAAGAAATCTCTACCACAATCTCTACAAGGCACACCAACAAATAAATCTCTACCACAATCTCATCAATCTCTACCAGAAAAAAAAGAAGCCATACAACATGAAGACAACAAAACAGCATTAATAGTAGGAAGTATAGTAATTGGACTATTAATTATGTATGAAATTTATTAAGTTCTTTTTTTTCTTATAAACTCTCTCGCAGATGCATATAACAATCCAGCAACCAATACAACTAATGCCCATAAATGTTCTCCAAACCAACCAACAACTTTACCCGCAGAAGACAACAACCAAGACACAATAGAACCAATAACACCTGGTAATGCAGTAGCTACTTTTCCTGCAAGGGTAGAAAGTAATTTACCAAGATTTGATAATTGTTTCTTAACCCAATCTTTAACACCACCTTTTGGTGGAGAAGGAGGGGTTGAAGTAGTACCACCACCAGTAGGAATAACAGCCTCAACAATAACTCCAATAATCATTCCAAAAGCGGTTAAAATACTAACAATTGTAATGCCTTGTTCTCTGAATAATGTTCTAATTCTTTCACCCAATGTAGTGTCTTCTTTTAATACTTTGTTTATAGTCTCTTTGATTCTATTTACCTGACTACGTAGTTTATCTTTATTAACATTAATAACTTCCAATCTTGCACTTCTCTCACTTTCTAACTCTTTGATTCGACTACTTATCCTTTCTATTTGAAATTCATCATTGTCTGCTTTGGCTTGTTCTAATTTTGTATTTTCTTTTGCTAAGTCTTTATTTGTTTCATTCAGTTTTGCCAATTCATTTGCTATCTCTTCTTTGACTGTTGTCATTGCATTTGCTATTCCATCAATCTCTCTTTTTGTCCAATCTGTTTGTGTTTCTTGTTCATTAGTAAATGATGTCTCCAATGTTTTCACAGCAGTTTCTACATCAACTGTTGTATTTAATAGTTCTTGAGTTTGTTCTTGTGATGATATATCTTGTAAAGGTATTTCTTCTTCTGTTTGTGTTATTTGAGTTCTCGTTTGAAGTAATTGTGCGAATGCTGTTCTACCTTCTTTAAGTCTTGTAGCAGATGGTTTAAAATCATCTACACCTAATACATTCCTATCAAAATCAACACCATATTTCCTTTGCAAAGTATTAAATGATAAAAATGTTGCTATTTCATCAGGGTTGTTAGATTTATACCATGTTAATGCAACATCATCACCAGCTTCATCTTTAGTATATAACATTGGTCTTCCAAACTTATCCTTCTTGAGAGACAAACCTTTGACTTTGCGTGTAGGTTCTTCATTCCTTTCGTAAAATCTATCTATCATTTGTTTACCTATGCTATTACGCAGAGTTTTCCAATCATCACCGGTTAAATCATTCAAACCAGCAAACTGACTATTTAATGTTCTCTGAAACTGCTCTTCATCTGTAAAAGATATTTCTGCTTCTTCATCATAATCCTCCCTGTCATACTCAGGATTTTCAAATTCAGCCATTATTTATTTATTATTTAAAAATATTTTTTATCTTTTAATAAAAACATGTCAGCTTACGGAGATAAACTAAACCCTTACAGAAAATTAAGAGAACCACGAGGTGTGAGAGGCATCCGCCAAAGTGTAGTAATAACAAATAACCCTTCAACTATTGACCAAAATCAACAATTGTTAGTGAGATTTCCTAATCTAAGTGGTAATGATGTTATTGTTCCCGGAACAGTCAGATTAGCATTTGAAATTGAACTAAACTCTAAAGATGCAAATGCAACTATATTTCAAAACATAGGAAGAGCAATAATTAAGAAAACAACAATTAGAATTAGTGGAAATGAAATCATGTCAATTGATGACAGCGACATCTATCATTGTTATATTGATTTATGGAAGACTATTACAGAACGTGTAAATATGGCATACCAAGGCATTGGCAAAGAGAACATGTTGAAACATAGAGTGGGTGCAGGAAACGCAACAGCAGATAAAGAAGATCAAGCCATCGCAAAAGCATATGGAAACAGGTTTTGCATCCCACTTGATTTTGAATTATTGGAAACCCATATGCCTTTTTATCAAGCTGGATTAGGAGATAGACTTGAATATGAACTTACATTCAATGATTATAATAAAGTAATTAAATCAGGCGATGCAACTTCATCTTATACAATCAAAAATATTTGTTTGGAATTTGATATTGTTTCTGATACTGAATTAGCAAGACAAATAAGACAGCAAGTTGATGGTAAAATGGTTATTTTGTATGACAGAATACTAAGACACAGAAAAATACCTAAAAACAAATCTGATACACTATGGAATATCAATCTAAATGTTCCTGCAAGAAGTATGAAAGGAATTCTTATGCTATTCGAAGATCCTGAAAGGGCCAGCACAGAAGAATATTATAATCCAGAAATTACAAAAGTGGAAATGACAATAGAAGGGATTCCGAATCAATTGTATAGTCAAGGAATGAAGTCCCACCAACACTGGGACGAAATAAATAAATTCTTTGCTTTGAATTCAAAAAGAAACAAAGAAACAAGTATGGTCATTAAAGATTTATATTTTACTGATACAACAATAGAAAAATATCTAACGAACAGGTATGCTTTATGGTTGGATTTACGTTCAACTGATGATAATACACTTCATGGTTCTGGAAGAAGAATTGAAAATGCATCAGAAGGTATCACAATACAAATAACGAAAGAAGCAGGAGCAGATGAACCAATCAATCTTTATTTGTTTGTTATACAAGATGCACAAATCAACTTTGAAGATGGTAGATTTAAAGAAGTCAGTTATTAATATTTTTTTACAAATAAAAATGGAACTACCAAAATATCCTCATTGTGCTATTATATGTGGTCAAACTGGATGCGGGAAAACAGAGTTTGTCCTTGACCTTTTGGAAGAGGAATATCGTCAAGTATTTAAACATATTGTTATACTTTGCCCAACCATTCAATGGAACAAGGCTTATAAAAATCGTGAGTGGATTGGTGATGTCAGGAAACCTGAAACAAAGAATCTTATAATTGTTAATCCTATTATTAATGATGAAGAGAAATTACAAGAACTACTAAGAATGTTCTTTAATAAATATGCTGGTCATTCTACTCTCTACATTATTGATGATTGCAGTGCAACGAAAGAACTAACAAAGAAAAAAGATATGTTATCAGAATTAGCATTTTCTGGTAGGCATGCAGAACAATCAGTGTGGGTTATTTCGCAGAGATATAATTCTGTGTTAAAAGATTTAAGAGAACAAACAAAATGGCTATGCATGTTCTACACAAAAGATAGAGATAGTTTTGAAAATTGTTTAAGAGAGAATGATGTTATTCCTACTTTGGAAGAACGACAGAGAATAAAAGAAGAACTGAAAAAAAAGAAGCATCGTAAGTTAATTTTGAAGACTGACCAGCCTACTGGTTATTGGTTGGTTGATTGATTATTTTTTTTAGCAATGATTAAGTAATGTTTATGCAATGCTATAGCAAATCTTAAGTAATGCTATAGCAAATCTTAAGTAATGTTTTAAGTAAAATAGCAATACTAAAAAACAATGCTGTTAGAAATATTATCAATCACTGCAATCTTATCAATAATCATAACAAACACTGCAATCTTATTAATAGTCGGATATGCGATGTTTTATTTTTTAAAAATAAAAAATAAATTACATAAAATAAAAATGAATGCTGAAGAATTATTACAAGACATTGAATGTGAAAGCACTTATGTAGAAAATAATGAACAAGAAACAAAACGTGAGCGATTATCAGCCATTGTTGCTGGTGGTGGTAGTAAGCAGTATCTTGGTAAAGACTTACAACTATCAGACATTGATACAATGACAGCAGAACAAATAAACAAACTTTACTGCAGATATGAAGCAAGATTGGGAGCAAGTATGACTAAGACATTGGGTAATTCTTTCATTAGCTTATACGTGATGGGTGTATCAAAGTATTTCAATGTTGTTAATCCACCTAAACTGATACAAGACTTAGAGGAAGACCCTTTTATCAATCACGCTTTGACAAGTTCATGTTGTGAATTGTACTATAGATATGGAATGTATCTTGCTCCATTAACTGCAATGCTAACAACAGCAAGACATATTGATTTTAATAAAAAA
Organism: Lucinisca nassula; assembly: GCA_963580285.1. Taxonomy (NCBI): domain Eukaryota; kingdom Metazoa; phylum Mollusca; class Bivalvia; order Lucinida; family Lucinidae; genus Lucinisca; species Lucinisca nassula. Next base: position 128,728,108 of record OY757019.1, on the reverse strand, counting down.
GAAAATATTTCCTTAGAAAAAGATGAGCGAAGTTAATGAAACTGTTAAAACAAAAGACCCAAGACGAGTATCTGCTGGTAAGAAAGGTGCAGAAGCAAGAAAAAGAAATGCAGAATTAAGAAGAAAGGAGGCTGAAACTATAAAGAAAGAAAACATGGAATTAAAATCTATAACAAGAGATGATGATGATGTGCAAACAAACAATTCACAGAATATAAATATATACAAAAATTATATACCATTATGTATAACAATTGGAGTTGTTGGAATAGGATTGTATATGTACAAGTCTAAACAAGTTGTACCACAACAACCTATGATGCAACAACCTGCACCTATTATACAACAAAAAGAAATTGACCCATTTGAATTTAATTAATTTAAAAAAATAATATTCTCATTAAAAAAAATGACAACCTCAATAGACGGAAAACAAATTGCAAACATGTTATATCATGCCGGAGTGGAAACTGTATTAACTGTTGGATATTCAGAATTAGGAAGAAAACTATTGAAAAGACCAGCACCAAAAGTAGATTTTAATATGACAGATATTGGTATGTTGTCCATTGATATATTACTTGCAATGGCAACAAAGGATATGCTTGTTAAGCAAGGTATTATTCCTGCGGATATTATGAAGCAATTTTAATTTTTTTTTTTCCATTATATAAAAATGGCAAGTGCAGTAGCATTAATGGTTGGAGGAGCAATTACAAACGCCTTAGCCTTTTCAGGTAGTAATTATTTATTTTCACATATGGGTAGTAATAGTGATAAAGAGAGAAAAAGACATGATAAGGCGATGGAACAATTAGAATCAGCAACAACTGCGTGGAATGAGAAGAGAACAGAAAGATTGGATTTTATTAATGAGCAACTGAAGAAGGAACATCATGCTGTGGATGAGTTCAGTGATGCTGACACTGCTATGAAACAATATTATTATATTACAGGAAAACAATTGCCAGATAATTTATCCACACCATTACCACCAAAACCTACATTGAGTGATTTTTACACTCCATCAGAAGACCAGAAAAATAGAGAGATTGCATTTGTTGTTGGTGGTATGGCATTGACAGGATTTGTTGCTTGGAAGTTGATGTAGGTAAAAAAAAAAATATTTTTTGACATAATCTTTCTTTGGAAAAACTAAATCATAAGCATGATATTTATTTTTTTTATTATTCTTACATGGTTTCAAACCAAGTGGTCTTACATAAAATGGTGGTTCTTTACCTTCTATCTTCTTTGTGAGATGTGCAGGACTCCATACTTCACCATTGTCTTTGAGAGTTAAAATTACACTCACACCATTGTCTGTGTTAATTTCTCTGTAGTCGGTGATTGTATAAATGTTGTTGATTTCTAAATCAGTCCATTTCTTTGTGTCAAATTGACTTTGTTCCTTTAACAGCTCTTCAAACTCTTCTTTTGTAGGTGTATAGTCATCATCAAGCAATTGTGCTATATTTTGCGTTTGTGCGTTCTTTGACATCTTTTTATATATAAATATTTTTTCTTAAATAAAAATAAATGGAGAAGATATACTATAGTCCAAAAGGTTTCTGGAAAGGACACTCAGCTGTTGGTAAGTTAGCAAAAGAAGCAAAGGTTAGTCAGAAACAAGCATTAGAGTTCTTAAAGAAACAAGCAGTATGGCAAATATATTTACCTGCACCTAAGAAAATAATAAGACCTAAATTTGATGTGTCTGCAGAGAATGAAGTTCATCAAGCTGATTTGTTGTTTTTACCTCACGATACTATTGGTAGAAAAACATACAAGTATGCATTAACAGTGGTTGATATTGGAACAAGATATAAAGAAGCCGAACCTTTGACGTCGAAAGATAGTAAAGAAGTTGCAAATGCTTTTGAGAAGATTTATAAAAGACATTTGAAGTATCCTAAACTATTGCAAGTTGATCCTGGTAGAGAATTTATGAGTTCCGTTTCAACTTTGATGGAAAAGCATAATACCAAAATAAGAAGAGGTAGAAAAGAAATACACAGAGACCAAGGAATAGTAGAAAGATTTAATAGAACCTTAGCAGAAAGATTGTTTGGTTATCAGTATGCTAAAGAGATTGATACTAAAAAAAGAAACAGAGAATGGGTTAAGAGATTATCTGATGTTATTAAAGCATTAAATAAGGAGACGAAAAAACCTCCTCCAATTATAACAAGAAAAGTTGATGCTGAAATTTGTCCTTATGTAAATGTTAGATATTTGTATCAACCTGGAGAATTAGAAGGTGGTGGAAAGAGAAGGGCTACTGACCCAGTATGGTCTGTTGATATTCATAAGATTGACTATCATATTATAACGCAGGGAATAAGAGTTTATTATTTGAAATCTCCTGCACCTAAGAGAGGGTTTGTCAAAGAGGAATTACTTATTGTTCCGGCTGATACCCATACGCGTATGTCGTGATTCCATCTGGTGCTATGTATCTTTTTGTGTCTAAAGGAGAAAGTGTAGTCTTATTTACTTTTAATCCATATATGTTGTGATGCATTGAGCGTAGCATGTTCATTGAGTGTGTGTATTTCTTTTTGTTGAATAATGCATCTCTGTAGTTTTCAAAATTGATTTGTTTTTTGAATACATATTTTTTTGTTCCTTTCGCTTTTTTGATGAATTGTTCATCTGCTCTTAATACTGAATATAATTTAGGACGAAGACCAATATATTCTGATATTGAAACACCATCACATTCATCCTTCATCTTACCTATGACCTTCTTGTTTGTTTCATCGTATAGTGGATGTTCTTTTGGATAATCAGAGAAATCGTATTCATCTTTCATTTCAGACATATCTTTGTAAGCATCTTTGGTTTTGATATCTACTAATAAACTGTCTGTGTCGGTGTATAACAAGGTGCAGTTATCACCATACTTCTTTTTCAATGTATTATAATACCAATCATACATAAGATGTTTTGATAAATCTAAAACACAGAAGCCAACATATATTGGTTTATTTAGAGTTAATCTTGTTTTATTCACTTGAATGGCAGATAACTCATCAGAGAACTTTACTCTACGATTGAAGTTTGGTTTGGCTATTATCTTGCGGATTTTTTCATTTTCACTGCCATCTGTTTTGACTAATTTAATATCAACTCTTTTACGTATGTTTTCCATTGTTTTGCCAAATACTGAGTTGTTCATAAGTTTAAAGAAATCTTTTTCAAATGTAGTCTTTGCTTTTTTACGTAATTCTGTATTCAGACGTATGTAAGGTTCCATCCAAGGTTTCTCATCAAATTCTAATATTCTGTGTATTTTTGTTATTTTCATACCAAGTTGTTTGTATAGTCTCAAGTTCTTGTAATGTACTACATATTTCTTCTTATCCATTAGATTGGGGACAAGTTTTTCTGTTTTTAACATACTATTTTCAATTAGTTCATTTTGATAGTCGGATAACCATTCTTTTTTAATTGCTAATTTTTCAGGTGCAAGTGGATAGTCGTTATGTAGTTTATGTAAATGTTTGGGATATTCTAAATCTACTTCATATATTCTTCCTCTACCTTTTTTTAGTGGTTGAAGTTCTCCATCTATTAAATCTTTATTAGTTATCCATTTGAAACCACCATATGGAAGTGGTTGGCTCATTGAATGACCATATAAATTATTTGCATCTAAATACATTATGTAATTGTCTTCTTCATCTGGATTATAATCTGCGACATATTTATTGTTTGCTTTTGCGTGTCTTTTAGAAACCATACTTATTCCACCTCTCATTCCTTTTTCAACGAAAAGATGCATATCCAAATCTGATAGAAGTTGTAATTCTATTTTTGTGTATTTTAGAAGAGCATCCCAAGATAGACCAGGTGCAGTGTAGTAATGTAGAGGGTCAAGTTTATAGTTATTCATACAGGTTTCTCTAAACTTTTGAAAAACATCTGCAAGTAAGAGAACATCTGTTTTGAGATATAAATCATGATAATCACCAAGTGTTTTACAGTTAAATTGTTTCCATACTTTTTGAGCGTGTTCATAGTCTTTTTGTTTGATACTTTCATCTGTAAGACTGCTGTAGAATTTGTCTATGGGTGGTAGTTGTGTTTCATCAAATCTATCAAAACTATCAATGTATTCATATGGATAGATACCTTTACGAGCAAGAAGATGTGAGTTAGTTGTATGTTTTACAGTTAATGGTAAGTCTGATTTGTTGAGTTTTTTATATCTTGTATTGTGACATTTTTTACATTTCGCTGTTAATAACCAATTTTCATTGATGTTTATTTCTTCTGTACCTTTACATTTTTCACATTCTGTCTTTACACCAATTGCTCCATCTACCAACTTTTCAAGAGAGGAAGCCATAAATTGAAAACTGTCTAAGAATTTCAGTTGTCCAATACTGAATGAGATGAATTTCTCTGAATTATTTGCAATACAAGTAATGTTTCCACTTGCTTTGTGTATTTTCTGCATTATTAGATGGCTATCATAACCTTTTAAGTTGTGGAAGATAACTGGAATTTTGGTTTTATTTGGTTTGATTGCAAGTTTGAGATTACAGGATTTGTGTGCTGGTCCTCTATATTCTCCTGTGAAATGACAGTGGTCTTTTACTTTTGGATTCTTTTCATTATTAATTTCTTTTTCACATATCCAACAATGGGAAGCATTTTCATAATCTTGTATGTTCTGTTCTGTTGGCATTATTAATGGTTTAGGATGTCTAAAGATGTTGTTGATGTTATTCACTTCACATTTTAAATGATTTAGAAAAACCTCTGCAACATCTTCACCTCTGTATATTACTGGTTTGTCTGCTTTACCATCATATCTAACAACTTGATATCCAAATCCACACGCTTCGTGTTCGCTTGTTATTTCTGATTTATCTCCTTTTTGTTGTGATTTGGGTTTGATTTGTGCTTCAAAGTCAGCATAGATAACATATGGAACGGGCATTTGATTTTGATGGTTTTTAAACTTGATAAGACCTTTTGATGGCATTTCTATTCGCATTGGAGATTTATTTATGCCTTCACAGTCTTCTTTGTGTTTGATTAGTAGGTCTTCTCTTGTAAAACCGTGAAGACATCTATCACAGAAATGTGTTTTATCTTTGTGTTTATTGTTCTGATTGTAAAGTAATCTATTAAGGTTTTTAATAAAACAGTAGTGATATTTTGTTTCCTTTGGTGTTTTTTCATCTGGATTATAATTTTCATCTATTTCTCCTTCTTCATTATCATCAATTTCCTCTTCAACTTCTGTTATCAAAAGCAGGTTAATTCTTTCTTTATCATTTGATTGATTTGAAATATGATATGGAAATACAGTAAGTTTCTCTGTCTTTTTTGTGATTGTATATCCATAAACATTGATTGCTATATTGTTTTGTTTCTCAACTTTTGGTATTTGTGAGATTGGTGTGGGAAAGTCAATTCCTTCCATATTCAGATTAGGACATTTTGTATAACTATATACATTATTCAAGTGGTTTTTTGCTGGATATAGAGCAGATTTCAATGCCCATTCTAAACATTTATTATCATTGTTCTTCATATTAATTATTGCTTGTTTGTTTGCTATTACTTTTGGAAGAGGAATATATGAAGAACCTTTGAGTGGTTCATATTTTGCTATGTTGAGATAGAGTCTGATACAATGGTCAATTTCTAAACCTGTTGCGGTATTTGTGAATTTTTCAATCCATGTTTGTAAATAAGACGTTTGTTTATCATAATATTCATCTAAATTATTTCCATCAAGAACTGCACATTGTTCTCCGTGTGATGCACCGGTAACTTCTTTTCTTTCACCATTAAGTTCATCTTTAAAAAACTTTATAGATAACCCAATTGAAAATTTAATACCATTGTATTCTTTAATGTTTTCATTAATTTTATCTATAATGACAGATTTTTTATCATTAAACAAAATATTTGGGTCTTTATATTTATGAGCATCTATTTCATACGCTTTGAAGTAATTGCATAATGGTTTATCAACCAGTTTCAGAACATTTTTCTCTTTAGTATCTTCATCATTAATTTTTTCACTTGTTTTAACAGCATTTTGTTGCTGTCGTTTTCTTATCTTTTTATCTCTACGTCTTTTACGCAGATTTTCCAATGTAGAAGTTTGTTGTGGTGCATCACTCTTCTGTTCTAAAGATTTAAGAGCTTTATCTAAAGCTTCGTCACTAATTCTTCCTTCGCTGTGTAATTGTAATAGTCTCTGTACAGCACTCATGTTTCTTTTTCTTTTAACTAAAAAAATATTTTTTTAATATAAAATAAAAAATGAGTATAGAAACACAAAGTATGCAAAATAAATGTGCTATGTTGCCGTTAGGTTCAAATAAACCATGTAAAAACAAATCAGTAAAAAATTCTATCTATTGTAAAGCTCATAATCACATTATGAAACATAACAAAAGTAAAGTAGTGCAATGTCTACAATGTGGTAACGGTACTACAGCGAAATATCAAATTTGTGATAAATGTGGTGGAGAAAATGTCAGAAAAAAGCATGAATATATAGACAAAATAAAGCCTTGGAGGCAGGAAATTGCAAGATTGAATAGGATAGTGTTAGTTCTGCGGTAATACTGCAGAATAAAACGAAAATGGGGTCCTGATGAGTAGGATGGATTACGCGTAATCATCAATAAAAAGTCTCAACAAAATGGATTACATGTAATTGATATATAGACAAATATATCACCGATTACAGTGTAATCATCAATCGATTGTTTCAACGAACAGAGTTAGTGATAATACTGCAGAATATATGTGCAGTATATATGTATTATGCTCAAATTGGTGATATATTCATTGTCCGTGCTGACGGACAACGAATATGTCGCCGTACCCCCACTATCTATATATATCTACCTTAGCCTCTTTCTTTCTCGCCCATTTCTGACTATCAACCAATCTTCATTCCAATTTGCAAACTAAATGACAAACAGTGTAGATCTTGGTGTATGAATGTCATTTGACGTGTCACAACAGGGCTTCCGTAAGGCGAGCGTACGGCGTATATTACGACCTGAAATCGCTTCCGGACGCCCAAATTAAACATCAAAGGCGTCCCGCGGACTCCCGAAAATTTGTCTGTTAGGCCAAAAATCTTTACCGAGACGTATAAACCCGCCCACTTTTAGCGGTTTGTAAAAAGTTTGCTCCGCCTTCTTAGCTGAAACCGCTTTCTGTGTTTATTGTGTTTAGTGAGTACTAAGGACGTCCCATTTTCTGCCTGCGCGGTATTATATTGACAGTCAGAATCACGTGCGTCGGCACACCTTTGATCGTCATCAGTGTGTGAAAAACGTGTCAAGGTGATTGCTCGGTGTTTGCATATAACTAAACGGATTAGTAGTTGAGGATAAAGTAATTATCTCATTGACGATAAATGTTTTTTTAATCCTGTGAACTTGTTACTGTTTAGATTAAAGCGTGTCGTAATTTAGGTGTTTGGAAGTGAGATTATCGTTAGCGATGCAAAGTGTGACAATACATGTAGTTTCAAAGATAGATACGCATTTTTGCTTGAGTAAAAAGCAGGTGTTCACTAGGTGAAATGACGAAAATAATTGATAAAATCGCAAACTGTCGCCGCGATCGCTGTTTGATTTTGGCGCCCCGAAAATACGTAAAACCGGCGAATGTGACCAGGCCGGTTCATCGGGTCCGAGCTGCAGTCTGATCTGTCTGTTAGCCAAAAAGCAAAAGAAAAAAAAAACTACCGCTGACTCGTCTAAGTCTGCTCCAATTGACCAAAGTTGCACATGTTTCTGCATATTTGTATTAAGCAGTTCCGAGGGTTTAGAGTACAGTGAAGACTCGAAGCGTATGTTTTGCAAAGTTTGGCAAAAATCTTTTACAAAAGAATTTTTCTTTATTTTTAATTCATATATGACAATGGGTGTCAGGTTTGTTTTATTTGTGTGAAGTCCTACAAACAGTGTAGACAGATCAGACGCTATGTTCTGTGGCGTCTGATCTGGGTCTACACGGTTTGCTGATGAACCCAAAAATGGGCCACTAGGTATATATGGGGATGGGTAATGTGATTGTTTTCTTCACTTTTTATTTATGTTTTTTTATCTTTTGGGGGAGGGGGGGGGGGGGAGTTTTACTTGGAAAGTTATAAAATTTATACAGTTCAAGCAAAAATATTTTTCTTTTATTTGTATGCACTCCTCTGCACTGTACTGACCGCATGTATGTCACATAGTTATGAGTAGTTTTAACTTCCTCACAGAGCTTTGCTTGATTGTTTTGAGTTTAATGGCCCAGTCAACGCTATTCAAGTCATGTTTTAGCCGGTCAGTTTACCTATCCACACTTTACTAGCCGTCTAAAAGAATATACAGGTGATTAAAAATGCAAACAAGAGATTCATAGATTAAATAATATATATTTCTTAACCAAAACAATTTTATGATCCGCAAACACCTTGCTTCAAAATTGGGACTTCCTGAATTTTCCAGTGGGACTTCCAAATTTCAAGGGTAGGAAGTCCGGGACTTCCTGAATTTGGGAGTTAATGGAAGCCCTGGTCACAAGTAACAATTCTGATCTTGATCATTTAAATAACCTCATCGGCCCGTCCATGCTTATAAACCCAAATGGTTGAATGGGCGGCAGGGCTTGATATGTCAGTTCATCTCAATGTTGGGTAAAAGTCCCACAAAATTGGAATTAACGTCTCCGAAATGGCCTTTACAGTGTCGACTGGGACTTTAAACCTCAAATCAAACAAACAAAACGCCTCATTGAGGGGATTTTAATGAGTACACGCAACGTACAAGGGCTGTTCAAAAACTAATGTCGCCTCCATTGTTTCTCCTTAACTGCAAATGTTAAAAAAATCTTTTTGACTTACCCTGCCCTTCAAAATTATCCCCATCTACCATAAAAATCCTAAAAATTGGGACACCTAGAGTATTTGCTGTAATTCTACTAAAATTTTAACCTGTTTGTTTTGCGATCCAGCAGGGAGTTCAAAAGGTAGAGACGGAATGGCAAACAGTGTTGACCCTGATCAGACTGCTCCTTCAGGAGCAGTCTGATCTGGGTTTGCATTGTTTGCTTAGACCTGTCTGTCCCAATACTTAGGATCCAGTGCTCTAGATAAGCTTTTGGTAAATCTACTTTTAAGCTTAATACTTAATTGCTAGGAAGTTTCTGCTGACAGCTGGCTGTCAGCAGACTTTTAGGTCTAGTGATAGCCAGCTGTCACAAGACCTAAAAGTCTGCTGACAGCCGACCATAATAGTTCTTCAATAATACTGTAAGTATATTCTTTTTCACTATTAAACTTAAACTTTTCATGCAATACTTTATTACTTTCAGAACTTTTTTGAAAAGTGAAGGATGCAATATTTTCTTAGGTGGACTTGTAATTTTGGTCAAACTATGTGTAACAAGGCTGGTATAATTGCAACTTAGAAATCCTAATCAGTAAAGAGCAAGAAGGATATTTCTAGACATACCACCAGTAGAACTTAGTTGTTCTAAAGGTTGATAAAGCACAGCGTAGGTGTAAATCCCACCACTGGTTGTTTTTGCATGTGCAAAGCTGGGGGAAGAGACTGGTGGGCACACACTTCATCTGAGTTTGAACAACACTGACATGGGACTAGAATGTCTGGGCACAAATGCTTTTATACATGGATTTTTGACAAATAATATTATTGTTGCTGCACTTGTAATATTGGGAACTCACTAGTGATTCACTGAATGCAAGTCTTCCAGTAAAAGTTAAAAGTGCTACCAAAGAGCACCTAGCTAAGAACAACTACAGGGCCAAGGATTTTTCAGCTAACAAAGAAGAAAATTAGTCTAGCTTCTAAGAATTGTTTTCATAGAAAACAATGCCCGCACTATAAATTTGATCCCTAGAACTGTTGGCTTGAAAATGAGGTCAGGGTCAAGGCTATGTTATGTTGCCATGATAAGTCTGTACCATAACGTGCCTCAAGCTTAATGGCCCCCGCCCATCGTGTCTTGAAGAAATATATGGGCTGCATGATGCTTCCACGCAGAGCTTAGTCCGACCCACACACGAGTACTGGTAAACCGCTTAGAGGATCTAAGCCTGCCCAGGCAAAGCGGTTCGAGTCGGACCGTCCATGCTTATAAACCCTATTGGTTTCATTGGGCGATAGGGCTTGAGATGTCTCCAAAATGACCTTTACAGTGTTGACGGGGACGTTAAACCTCAAATCAAACAAACAAACAAAGCCTCAAGCTTATAGGATGGGCAGTTGTCCGTCGTCTGACATCGTATGGCGTCAACACTTTCAAACAACATCTCCTCTGAAACCACTGGGCCGATGCAATGCTTACCAGTAACCCATTTTGTACCGGAAACCCCAAAATGGGTATTTGGCAAACAGTGCAGACCCAGATCAGGGCCTACACTGTTTGCAAAAGGTTCAGCAATTTTCCAAATAAATTTTTGAAGAAAACACAACCTGACACTCCTAAATTTTGAAATGGGCTCCTGCTATATATGGAGGCAGATTCCATTTGGTACAAAAAGGGTAAGTGTTAAAGAACAAAACATAATTGCAGCAAACAAAATTCTTTTTTTAGTTTTCAGAGAAAAGAAAGCTTAGCATTTCATACGGGCCCCGTCAAGCGATTTTGGTACTTATCGCCTATGCGAGCAGCGAAGGTTCAGGCAAGCCTGCGCATTTGCGCAGTCTCGCCAGAATCTTCGCTGCTCGCTCATACAAGCAGAGTATCAAGAGGAACCTTCAGACAGAAAGCCATATCCCTGGGCCCTCTGAATGGCTGGGCATGCGCAGTTAAAATTTGTCATGACGGAATGCTCGAAGACACAAACTCGCTTGGCGGGGCTCATATAACACACATGAAATGTTAAGCTTTCATTTGTCTGAAAAACAACAACAAAACCAACATGTACATGTAGAATGCATAAATTTGTCATCTGGCCAGGGTTAAACCCATTTTTATCAAGCAAGAATCAATGTGAAGGTAATTCCTTAACATCGTGTATGTTAAAAGATGTAAAGTTTGCCGAAATGTTTACCCCTGTAAATTTGATTTCAATGCTGAAATCCAAGATTTCATTGAGTATTTTACTCCTCAAATTAAATTTCAATGCGGATTTTCAAAAATTCAGTGCTGAATTACCCTTTATTCCCTCCTATCTAGAGCACTGGGATCATTACGGTACCTGATTACACTTTTTAGTAAGTCAGTTCTTGTTTGGAAGCAGTTTTCATACTCTTCAATGGTGACACCCATCAGCTACTGATACACCGCAAATCCAAGGGCATTTCTCAAATTGTATCTCTTTCTAGATAGGAGATATTTGAATTTTGGAAACAGAAAATAGTTGCGGGTGGGGGTCGAAGGTCTGGTAAAAATGGAGTATTTGGTAGGACACTGACCCTCTCTGACTCCAAATACTCGGTCACTAAGTGTGCCTTGTGAGTAGGTGGAATGTCATGCTAGTGTCTGAGATCCTTAAGTCCTGTTTTTTGGCACTGGGATTCGTAGTACTTCTTTAATTTTATTAGTACATGTACAACAAATTTTATAGAATTTTACTTTGACTGTTCTACCTTTTGGCACCCAAATTTGAATGAATGGACCCTTATTATTGAAGAAAATTACACACAAAACATTCTTTCTCATTTGTGTTTGTTTCAACATTACTTTGGCCCCGCCCATCATGGCTTGAAGAAATAGATGGGCTGCATGATGTTTCCACGCAGAGCTGAAACTGACCGCACACGAGTACTGGTTAACCGCTTAGAGGATCTAAGCCTGCCCAGGTAAAGCGGTGCCAGTTGGCCCGTCCATGCTTATAAACTCTATTGGTTTCATTGGGCGTCAGGGCTTGAGATGTCATTTCATCTCAATGTCGGGTAAAAGTCCCACAAAATTGGAAGCGATGTCTCCAAAATGGCCTATACAGTGTTGCCGGGGACGTTAAACCTCAATTCAAAGAAACAAAAACCTCAAATCAAACAAACAAAATCAACATAACTTTTAGTTGTTGTTGTTGCTTGGCGACCAGTGTGAGTAGCATCTTTATGTTGCTGCTGCCCGGTCCGAAATGCAAATCGTCCTGTTAGACATTTGGTCCTCCCCATAGATATACATGTAATTTATTGCATACCTCATGGCGGATTTCCACAGATTTTATACTGGGTTGTGATCTACTGTTTATAATTGCACTAATTTCAAGCTCTTTTCCCAGACATTTTGTGTATAGTGTAATGAATAGGCTATAATGCTAAGGAAATTTGCACTGTACAAAGGTTTTTTACCTTTTACCTATGATACTCATTTGTGCTCACTCTGGTTTTGAGCAATGGTGTGAAATAAACCTACACTGACATTAACCCTTAACACACTGAGAAAAGCTACATCTGAAAATGTTGTCGGATACGTCGTCTGCAAAATTTTTTGCAAACTTTTTAAAAATATTTTTGCCTGCAGGCAAACAGTGTTGACCCAAATCAGACTGCTCCTACAGGAGCAGTCTGATTTGGGTCCACACTGTTTGCAAAAATGACTTTTAAAGTGAGCAGCAGACGTCAAAGTAGATGGCAGTTGTTGTGATTGGCATTTTCAAGTTAGCAGCAGACGTCAAAGTAGACGACAATTGTCGTGATTGTCATTTTATTGGTTAATTTTGGAACAGCCCATGAACCTTTTCAAGATAAAATAAGCTGGAACCAGTTATTGTAAACTAGCCATCGTTGTTTTAGCTGTTGATAACAGCTTTAACCCATAAAATGCAAATCATGACAATTGTCGTCTGCTTTGTAGTCCGCCGGTTACTTTAAAAGTCATTTTTGCAAACAGTATGGACCAAGATCAGACTGCTCCTGTATGCAAAAATATTTTCAAAAAGTTTGCAAAAAGATTCAGCAGGCGACATAAGCAGACGACATTTTCAGATGTAGTTTTTCTGGGTGTCTTAAGGGTTAAATGATGCATATCTGCAGGGCCTGACAAATCCACTGCCCGGCTGCCAGGGACAAGTCTAAATTGTGGCTGGGCAAAAAATTTTTTATTTCACTTGCCCAGAAAAATGTATAGAACATATAGGGAATATAATTCTATCCTTTCTATGCTATTTTCAAGATGCTGTGGAATGCCGGGCAAGTGGTTGAAGGTTTGCTCTGTCAGGCCCTGTATCTGGGTAGGAAAAATATGTCTTTTTGTTCTCCTTTGATCATATGACATCATTTAAGACTGAAAGGTTATCTTCTCAGATCCTTAAAAATGTCCTTGTGGTGGTAAATGATATATATATTTTTACCCTTCAACTGCCACGTGAATTCTTGGAGCAGACGACAATCGGATATTTTAAAATATTTTGCATGGTAAATAAGGCTTGTCATCACATGTAAATTGTCTACTTCGCAGTTATGCCAAGCCTTACTGTCACTGAGAAATTAGAAAAAGTACACTTTGAAAATGTCGTCTGCTAGTCATGATGAGCAGTGGAATGGTTAAAATTGGTCACTGACTCAGCTTCTGGTAGGTAGAACAAGTATATCTGAATGTTTCCCCCTCATTTCATTTCAAAGGGGAGCTACTCTATCATGAAAGAAAAAAGCTCCCTTAGTGTTCAACCCCTTCTGCAAATAGAGCTTGTCATTAATCAAAGAATTCAGTGTGTCTTCCTTTGAGAGTAGCTACCCTTGAAGAATGACTGCATGTATTTCCAGCTCAGTATTACCTCCCCTAGCAATCTCCCATTTCACCTTAAAATTTAAATTAGAGGTTGTTTAAGTGGAAGGTATATGCCATAAAAATGTTGGCATAATTTTTTTTCTGTTATATGGGAATAAAAAAAAATATACGGATTGTGTTGTTGAAAGTACCAAATTTGCAAACTAATGGTACCAAAATGTATTCACATGGATTTTTTTCCCTTTAGAGGCAGGAGTTAATTGATTTCTGATTATAAGTTTTAGGGTACATGTGATGCTAAAGAAAAACACTGTTTTACTATTCCTACCATTGGAGACAGATCTGTTTGGTCACTGACTCAAGAAATAATCTGATAAGAATTTGTTTGGGCAATTTTTCTTCTTTTGTAAAATGAACAGCAATGCCTCTGATCAGCCTGCACTATTGTGCAGGCTGATCAGAGGCATTGCTGTTTGCATGTGGTCTAAGATAAGATTTTCCCAGATACAGATCTGAAATCTTAGTGCAATAGGGGCAAGGGACATCAGTCCACATTTCAGATTTAAACAGGAGCAGTACAACTATTGCTGAAAAAGTATGACTTGGAAAGTTACGATTTTTGTGATAGTTTATCTGATGTAAGTTGCTAGACCTTTTTCAGTGCTTTCTGAAATGGTATTAGGTTCATTTAGTAATTTTACTAAAGTTTCTTGCTTATTTGTACATTTACATGTATTTTCAAAATTGAAGCTGAAATTCACAGGCTTTTGTATACAATTTTTAGTTCTATTTTCAGCATGCCATTCTCATAACACACTAGAAAACCTTTAGGGCTATGAAAGCATCTAACACATTCTGTGTCATCTGATCTGGGTCCTCACTTGCTGCTAGTATTGAGTTATGGGGTTTGTCTGAATAAAAAAGTTATTGAATTTATCCTAAATACACCACAACCTTGTTATAACATGGTTCATTATAACATGATTAGGATATATCACAGTTTCAAGATGGATCCCAAAAATTTTATGGTCATTTTTCTATATAATCTACACTTTTTTGTTTGGATATAACACAGTTGTTTAACTAACACGGTTTCTGCTTTGGACCCCATTAATAGTGTTATAAAGAGGTTGTGGTGTATTTGGAGCCACTCAGCTCCTTATCATATTTGCTCTAAAAATTGAACAAGTACAATTTCCAACCTGATGTTGTGTCTAAAATAGCTAGATGAGTGACAAAGAGTGTAGACCCTGATTCTGTGGCATCTCATGTGGGTTTACACTGTTTGCTCAGGTCATTATGTCCGAATACATGCGGCACATATTGTATTTGGTGATCTGTCTCACAGAAATGACCACAAATGATTCTTTTTATCCTATAACCAAGTGTCTTTGTAATTTCTGCTAAGAAATATGTTATAGCTCACAGAATACATTACGTTGTTAAGGGTGGGTTAGGTGGGAGAGTGAGGGGTGGATGACATTTTGCCTACATTCTGCTAGGGTCCAGTTGTTCAAAGCTATTAACATCTTTAATAAACATAATTGTTAATTGATTGTTTGATATCGCAAATATGCTAATATTTTTCCTGAAATAATGCGGGTAACTTTTGCAAATGCAAAAGCTACTCACATTTTTCCAGCAAAAATACAAGAGTACAGTGTATTAGATTTTGTATTTTCCAGACCAGTTAACTTTCTAGGCCCAGTAATGTTCAAACCATTGTTAGCTTAACAAACTCTACAGTACAGTATCTAGTACAGTGGAATTTTTGCTGTAAAATACAGTCAAACTTCTTTGGCTCAAACACCTTTGGGACCATGAAAATCTGTTCGAGACAGGGTAGTTCGAGTCCGAGACAGGGTAGTTCGAGCCACTGAAGGCTACTGCCAGGAGGCATAAAGAGGATAATGGCTACTTTACCATGACAGATTCCAACTTATTTTATCTTGAAAAGGTACAGGGGCTGTTCCAAGATTAACCCATTAAATGCCAATCACGACAACTGTCGTCTACTTTGACGTCTGCTGCTTACTTTAAAAGTCATTTTTGCAAACAGAGTGGATCCAAATCAGACTGCTCCTCTAGGAGCAGTCTGATTTGGGTCAACACTGTTTGCCTGTAG
Organism: Lucinisca nassula; assembly: GCA_963580285.1. Taxonomy (NCBI): domain Eukaryota; kingdom Metazoa; phylum Mollusca; class Bivalvia; order Lucinida; family Lucinidae; genus Lucinisca; species Lucinisca nassula. The sequence goes on along the minus strand of OY757019.1, from coordinate 128,712,300 downwards.
GCAAAAATATTTCAAAATAGTTCGCAAAATTTTAGCAGACGACATAAGCAGACGGCATTTTCAGATATAGTTTTTCTTGGTGTCTTAAGGGTTAATGTCAGTTTGGCACTTCTTTTTGGGTTTCTACACACCACAACCTCGTTATATCACGGTTCATTATAACACGGTTTTGGATATAACACGGTTTCAAGATGGATCCCAAAAATGTATAGATTATATAGAAAAATGACCATTTTTTCTATATAATCTATACATTTTTGTTTGGATATAACACGGTTGTTTATCTAACACGGTTTCTGTTTTGGACCCCATCACCCCATCAATAGTGTTATAAAGAGGTTGTGGTGTAATATAAATGTATGTTATGTGCACTTATTAGAATTGCCTCGTTGACGTGATTCTGATGAGTATACACACCATACATTTGCAAGCAAAAAGAGGAAATATCCTAAATTTTCCCCTGACTATTTCTTATGTAGAGAAATTCCCTAGGGACTGAAGAACGGGTTCGACTCAGCCATGGTAAATGAGCCATTAGTGTTTGAGCCATGGAAGTTCTACTATATGTTAGTTATTTGCCATGTTAAATGTCCAAAGTTTTATGGATATGTTAAATAATGGCATTGTTAGTTTTGAAAAACTGGTACATGATCCAAAATGAGTTTGTTAAGCTAATGATGCTTGAAGAAATGGACAGTCCAGTGAAGATATGTAATCACATAACATCATTCATCTTTGCATGCCAAGGGCACTAAGTCCACTACGTTCCTTACACGCTACGATAACACACCCATGCGACAGAGTGCATTTTTTCATATCTCCAAAATGGCTACTTTTCTGATGAAAATCCGGGGCTATTTGTCTTATTTTTACTGCAAACACAGTTTGTGGGTGCTCGTTAGAATCTCTTCATTGAGGCGGTTCTAAAGAGTACCCACAACCTATGTCTTGGACCAGAAATAAGAAAAATAATTTATACCCCCATAAACCCCAGTTTTTTCTATATAAAGTGGGGTTTAGTGGGGTGTGCGTTTCACGGACTTGTTCACGTGATGACATAACATCCTTCATCTTCGCAAACCAAGGGCAGTAAGTCCAGTATGTTCCCTACACACTGCGTAAGGAACATAGTACACTTAGTACCCTTGGCTTGCGAAGATGAATGTCATTATGATGCTGCTTACAACATTTGTTATGATAATGATTTTTTTTTTTTTTTTTTTTGGTTTTAGGGCCCTTTCAAGATTATTTCACTCATATCGAGCCGATCGTTAATCAAAGGTGGGCAAAACCCGGAGTATCCAGAGGAAAACCACCCGACCTTCCGTTGCAGAACTTGGCATCTCACATGTGACACGAGCCAGGCTCAAACCACAGCGGTGAGAGACCTAATGATTAAGAGTCAGCGCTCTTATCCACTAGGTCACGGAGGCCCTGATAAATGAAGATATATGCATGTTTCCTTTTTTTTCAGTAAGGTCCACCAATGTTTCTTACTAGCATCCCCAAGTGCTGCACCAGTTTCAACTGTATCATGTAAGTCCTGTCTTTGTCCCTTTTTCTTTCTCTCCAAGGAAATTTTTATGAGATTTTCAGTAATTGCTTAGTCACCATATTTGCATTATTTGCTGGCTCCCAGCTTGCACATTGTCAACATTGGAAAAACGGGTAATCAGACCCCCCTGACCTTTCAAGGTCTGGGGCATCTGGTTACCTGTTTTTTCAACACTGATAACTTTCAGATTAGGAACCAGGAGATACCGGTAATGCATTTTGAGTAATGAGTTGTGGTTTTATGGCTTGTTATGTCAGGCCGCATCAGTTACCTTCACTATACCTGTAAAGGCTTAAACCCTCTAAGTGGTTTGCTAGTTTACCTCTTTAGTGAGAGCTAGGGACTAACTCCACATCAGAGGTCCTAGTATATGAATGTCATTTGACGTGTCACCAGTTACAATTCTGATTCTGATAGCACTGACGGCTCCAGCAAAATATTGCTCTCAGACGGAATGTGATCCCATGATCCACCATTACGAAAACAAGCCTATACAAATACATTGTGAACTTTACTGCTTTAACATCTATAACCAAATGCTGGTTTCTATTTCATTAGATTTTATTTTACGGCAACAACAACAAATGATTTATAATTCTTAACAAACCGCTTCATGGTTTCCAAGCCAACAACTTTTTATAACGTCACGTAACGTGACGTTACCAGATCTTAACGTAACGTTCTTAAACAACGTAAATGTTCTTATAGCAGATATAACATATCTCCTCTTCTTTCAAAAGAAAATGTCTATGAAATTGTAGCATTTTTACACAGCATTAATTTGGCAGTATCCAAAACACGTTTGTATGTCTATCAAAATAATATTACCTTTAAATTTAAGATAACCATGTACACACTTGTTGCAGAAGTCATGAAAATCAGTGAAAATTAAAATGTTTCGAATTGTGTGTGTATGTGGTTAATCAATATGTCCGTTAATAACAAATAAAGTCATGAAATCTTCTTGGCAACTGTCTTTGTCTTTGAGGTCTTTCTATTGTGTCAGCAGGGATGTCTGCTCTGGGTTCCATATTTGGCGGGTTTTGCTGTCTTAAATCTGTCTCATTAGGCGTGTTCTCCTGTCCCATCACTTCATTATCACTCCTGTCATCACGATGATTTTCATTGTACACTTTACTTTTCCGAAGTATGGATCCCCGGCGGTCGTCCATTTGTTTCGCCGTTGCACTCGAATTATAAACTGAATCTTGTAGGTGTCTATCAACACATTTGAAGTAGCTTGAATTCCGACATATTTGCCGCCCATCTGTTGTTCTTCGAGCGGCTATAGTTGAGCCACATATTTTGTAAATGATATAAGGTATTGGTTCATAAATCGTACTCCACTTATTAATTTTTTGTTGTTGTAGAAGTACGTAATCATTCACTTCAAAATTGTGTTCCTTCGTATTTCGATTTTCAGCATTTTCTTTCTCCTTTTCTTTATACCGCCTATCCTTTCTATTCACAGATAATTCACCATGGGATTTTTCGAACTTCCCAGGACGGTAATCTAATTTTGTTCGCACTTTTCTGTTCATCATCCCTTCATAGGGAGTAATACCTGTCGCTGGGTGTGGCGTGGATCTATAACCTGTTAACATTTCCTGCATTGCGATTTTGACTGATACCTTTTGAGCGTGGGCTTGTTGCTCTGTTTTGTTGATTAGCTTCATAAAGACTTCTACTTCACCATTTGCTCTTGGATGCAACGGTGTAACACGGTGGTGTTTGAACCCCTCTTCTAATGCGAACTCTGAAAAATCTTTTGAGTTGAATGGCGGTCCATTGTCTGTCTCCATCTGAATAGGCGTACCATATGTCGCAAACATCTTCAATTTCTCCTTAGTTGAACCAAAAGCTGTGGAATATATCCTTTCAACTTCAGGGTATCTAGTTCTCTTGTCAACAGCTACGAGGTTGTAGTGTCCATCGGGATACGGCCCACTAAAATCAACTGAGACTACGTCCCATGCCTTTTCTGGAATCTCTGTCATCTTCACCGGTTCTTGTCTATGTTGTTTTGTTACCAGTTGACATTCACGGCATTGGCCTATGATATTTTCCACCAGTCTATTCATTGACGGAAACCAGTATTTCTCTCTCAGCATTTGTTTTGTTTTCGTCATTCCCAGGTGACCCAATCTATGAGCGGCTTTTACCACTTTGCTCTGGAGGACCTCGGGTATAACAATCTGGTTTAATCTAAATATCAATCCATCTAATGCATATAGTTCTTGTTTCATATGATAAAATGGCGCTATGTCCATATCTTTCTTGTGTCTGTCCCAGTCTTCTTTCACAATTCTTTTGTGTAGCTTTTGGAACTGTCTATCCTTTGACGTCTCTATCTGTATTCTATCCAATACTACAGCATGTTCTGTATTAACAATACTTTTAATCACTTTCTCTGTTTCATCTGTGCCTGTTATCGGTAACGGATGCCTCGATAGATAGTCCAAGGGATCTGCTTCGTCTTTGCCTGGCTCATATATCAGTTCAAAGTCAACATCCTGCATGTCCATTACCCATTTTTCTATGCGAGGTGGTAGTTTTGCATTGACCTTGTTGAACATTGATATCAATGGTTTGTGGGATGTGATCAGTTTGAACCTGGGTGCACCCAGTAAGTACATGCCAAATCGGTTCTTCGCCCATCTTATTGCCAGTGCATCTTTTTCTGTCTGGCTATATCTTCTCTCGGTGTCCGTCAGGGTTCGACTAATAAAATGGACTGGTTGCAGTCCATTCCCCGCATCCTGAAAGAGTCCAGCGGACAATCCTTCATTGTAACTAGCTTCTGCCCTGACAACGATTTCCCGCTTCGGATTGAAATACAACATGATCTGGTCGTTCGTAATGCTGTCCTTAAGTTGATTGAACGCTTGTTCCTCTACTGGACCCCATCTAAACTTAACATCTTTCTCTGTTAGTTTCCTCAAAGGAGCTGTTATTGATGCATACTTGTCAATAAATTTTGACAAGTATCCTACCATTCCTAGGAAGCTCCTAATTGCTTCTTTGGACTCTGGTCTTCTGCTGTCTTGAACGGCTTTAACCTTTTCAGGTGTAGGCCTTAAACCATCCTTGGTGAACTTGTACCCATAAAATTCTATCTCTTCGACTCCAAACTGGCACTTGTCTATATTGAATGTTATCCCAAACTCGTCTGCTCTTTGTAGCACTGCTGCAAGTGCTGTGTTATGCTCTTTCAGATTCCGACCACCTATCAAAATGTCATCTCGTTGACACATGCAGTTAGGTATATCTCCAAAGATCTTGAACATCATTTCATCGAATAGATCTTGAGAAGATTTTGCTCCGAAGACTAACCGTTTTGGTCTAAAATTTCCCCAAGGAGTGCTGAATGTAGCTATGGCTCTCGAATCAGGGTGTAAGCTTAACTGGTGATAGCCACTTCTCAAGTCCATTTTCGAAAATACTCGACATTCATGAAATCTGTATACAAAATCTTCAACCACTGGTCCTTGGGTGATTCGGTGTCTGGCCATGAATTTGTTCGGAACGCGTAAGTCAATGCAGGCTCTTATCATGTGCGGCTGAAGCTCTTCTTTTGGCACTTGAAGAAATCTCGGCTTTGGTTGGACAACCATTGGAGAACACCATGTGATTGGCTCGTTTTGTGGAACCCTCTCAAAAATACCCTCTTCTATACTTTGCTCAATCCACGCCTTGAGTGGCTTTTGCAGGTAATATGCAACTGGCCTTGGCTTCTGTGCAATAGGCACTGCTTCGGGTTTCATTGAAAATTTCACATACATCTCTTCGTCATTCTTTACATCTCTTATCCTTCCGATTCCTCGAAAGACAGATGTATGTTCCGCAACAATCTCTCCTATTTGCTGTGATGCACCATGTGCCATTACTACATTGACCTTAGCACCTGTCTCTGAAATGCACAAATCGTTTGGTTTTGCGAAAGAACCATCTTCTCTGATTTGTAACATTCCTAGTTGTGTGAGTGTAGTTTTACTTATAAGAGGCAGCGAATTAATTCTACCCTTTATGACAACAAACTTAGTTGGCACGCCGCATGTCACGTTCCTTATCACTGCATTGAATTCCCCTTTTATTGGTAGATTACTGTAATGTTCTTAATTTTGTATCAGTCTTGTTCAGTGTAATCTCTGTATTTGACCTATACTTTAAAGCTCGATACTGGTATTCATCCATAACGTTGACATCAGCCCCACTATCCGGCTCTGCTCTAATTGAGATATCGTTTATAGTTACAGGCACAGTTTTCTCTAGGCTATATCTTTTCTGGACTTTCTTAATTATCATATGCGCAACTGACTGCGTTATGAAATCTTCATCTGAGCTATTTTGGCTATCTGATTCGTATTCTAAGGCTTTCTTGACATTCCACTTACTTCTTTGTCCTTGTCGTCTATCTCTTCGTGGTGCATTGTAACTCGCTGGACGAGGTCCATCAGCCCTGCAAACAGCTGCAAAGTGATTTGGTCTCTGACATTTGTTGCATATTTTCCCAAATGCTGGACAATCTGTCCGGTCTCTATCTGTTCTCGCTTGTCCGCAATAAGCACATTTCTTCAGTGTCTGTTTGTTTCGGTTCGGTTTCCTCTCAAAGCTATTTTGCATACCTTAATCACCTTCTATCTTTGCAATCTCTATTTCCGCGGGCTTTGTTTTCATATCCCGCATCTGCAGGGATATATCTTCTATCTGGCCGGCCTCCGACAAAAACTCTGGTAGTGACCAACCTTTCCCTATACATTTTGGATAAGTGTTTCATTTTCGATAGTTTGAATGAGATGCTCAAGAATTCGCTCCTCAAGATTGTCACCGAATTCACAGTCATTGGCTTTCTCACGTAACTGTGTGGCGTACGATACTGTGCTTTCGCCTTCTACGGGTTTTGTTTTCAAAAATGTATACCTGGCGTAATGTTTGTTTCTCTTAGGCAAGAAATACCCATTTAATTTCTTACGTAGCATCTCGTATGCATCCAGATCTCCTTCAGATTCAGAACCTGAGTAGGGTCTGGTAGACTTTTCTCTAAGCGAGCAATCTCATTTCCTCCATATATTATTAGGGCATCCTTTTTATCCTGTGGATTAGTTATACGAAAGTACCTGAATTCCCTCTCTATCTCTTCCAGCCACTCCTGCCATGCCTTACCCGTCAACAGCTGATCTTCCGTATGTCTAAACGGTAATGCTCGTAGGTTACGTGTCTCTGTTGAAATAATTGTTATGTCATTACTCGCCATGTCTATCACGTAGCTGGGCATTCGCCGTCTTTATTTATTTCAACTGATAGATTATTTCCCCGAGTTCTGCTTCATTATTGGCTCTATAATACAGTACTTGGTTTATCCTCGTCGCCAATTTAACATCTATAACCAAATGCTGGTTTCTATTTCATTAGATTTTATTTTACGGCAACAACAACAAATGATTTATAATTCTTAACAAACCGCTTCATGGTTTCCAAGCCAACAACTTTTTATAAGGTCACGTAACGTGACGTTACCAGATCTTAACGTAACGTTCTTAAACAACGTAAATGTTCTTATAGCAGATATAACAACTGCCGAAAAAACAAAAACTGTAGGATGAAAAATTGTGATATTTTTCTTATTTCTGCTCAAAATATAGATTGTGGTACTCATTAGAACCGCCTCATCGAAACACCTTCAGTGAAGGCAATTCCTGCAAAAGTATTTTTGTCTCCCATGACAATAGGGGTCAACTTTTAAAAGAAAGAATTTGCTCCTGAGGAGCAAATCCTCCTTTAAGAGTATACCCCTTTTTCCGTTGGACAAGGCTTCCAGAAAAGCGAACAGGAAGTCCCAAAAGTTGTATCCCTTTTAAAAATGGTGGAAAAATCTGCCAGGTGTTCCCATTCCCCTTAAATATCAAAATTGTTTGTTTTGAACAACTGGACACTAAAATTGATAATACCGGTAACCATTTTAACAAGTGCATAAACTGAACATGGTAGAAACCATCTTTGATATGGAGAAAATTGGGGGTTTCCAAGGTTACGTGTTATACACTTATCAAAGATTGTGTACAGGGTGGCTAACTCAGTAGGATGTTCATCTGACTGGTGATCATGTTGTTACAGATTTGATCCTTGCTGGGTCTGGCATCATTATTATGTTTGTTGATCATGAAGTGTTTATCAGTATCTCCCTTCTGCTGGTGTAAAAGGGTAAGTTTAAGGTTCAACCCTTGTCCTGCTGAATATTCATATATGCCACACCCACTACAGATTATCAACCAATCAGATTACTTGATGCAAATTATTGCATCAAATTCACAGTCTGAATGGCAAACAATGTAGATCCTGATCAGATGGCTTCTGACGAAGCCATCTGATCTGGATCTTCATTGTTCTGGAAATAAGGCATATCTGGGCTCAGCAGGACAAGGGTTAATAACTGACCTTAGCAATTGGCTAGGCTTGTTGTAAGCTCCAAAACAAACAAACAAAATAGCTAACTTTTCCAGTCCATTACAGCAGCATGTTTCTTAACATTCTATAATTTTATTTTGCAGTGTCATGGAGCCCTGACTGTGGTACATACTGGGTAAAAGACAGCACCACTGGTTACTGTTACCGGTTCTCCAACAGCTCTGTCACCTGGTTCGAGGCTCAGTCTCAGTGTAAACTTCTGGGCTCTGGTTCTCAGCTTGCCAGCATAAATACTATAGATGAACAGCATTTCATTGATAGTAAGATTATATACAGATATTGTGAAATCAGGTTTTATTTTTCAGTTTCTTGTGTTTGTATGTATATTCCTTTTTATTAGGAGTTCATAAGGCATATGCTAACCCTTGTTCTACTTGTCACGGGGAGATTTTAAGGTGGTTGTGGCTACATGATGATGGTGTTGAGCTGATATGATGTTGTTTGAATGGTCTTCTCCCACTATCTTGAGGGGGTTTGGGGTTCAAGAGATGACAACACTGATGGATTTTTCCATGATTATTGGGTTGTAAGGAACCTTCCTTTTCTCGACCTTGTCATTCTGAATAAATATATATAAATAACCTTAGTGATAAGGAAAACTATATAAAATGTGTCCTTCAGGTGGTCGTAAGACCTACCTCTGCCAGGAACAATAAAAGACTGACCCGAGGTCGAGAGATCGAAATAGCAAGATACGAATATTCATGAAATATAACAATTATGATAATTTTCAAATGTTCAACATGAAATAAAGTAAATGCATACCTGAATAAATATATAAAAATATCCTTAGTGATGAGGAAAATTAGTGATAAGGAAATTGCATGTTATACACGCCGAAATGCGGGAGTATATGAAGTATGAAAAAAAGACGATCAATAGGGGTAAATAACTGGAAATGACTAGAAAGTCCTAAGTGCAAGCTCTCCTCCAGTTTCCATTATTTCACTCTGTGACATACATGTACTGAAAAAAAATAATTTTGCCCCATCTATTTTGACTATCAACCAATCAAATTACTTGATATAATTTATTTCTACAAATTCAATCTGATCTGGATTTTTACTGGCTGTTAAAGTAAATCTGATCCTGTTTCAGCAGGACAACATCATGAAAACACGCCCATATTATTATGACCCCCTTGAACCCCACTTTGATATAGTAAAAACTGGGGTTTAATGGGATAAACCTTAGTTTTCTTATTTCTGCTCAAATTTAGATTGTGTGCACTCGTTAGAACCGCCTCAATCAATGAGGCGGTTCTAACGAGTGTCCACAATCTATATTTTGAGCAGAAATAAGAAAAATATCACAATTTTTCATCTCAAAATTTTCATTTTTTCGGCGGTAAAATTTGCAATGTATTTGTATAGGCGTGAATGAAGGGCTAATATACTCATGATTGTAACACAATGTCTCATTGGATAATGTTAAAAATTCGGGACAGTATGTTCTGTGATATACTGTTTGATAGCCGGCATTATCATGTAATATTGCTTTTCACTGGCAGGGGAGACAAACCATTGGTTTTATGGGCGCCTCTATGAGGTGATTCAAACAAGTATCCACAACATAAGCTTTTATGGAGAAATAAGATAAAATATCCATTAATTAGCTGTGCAATGCCACCTTATCAGGTGAAGGGCTGAAGAAATGTTAAAATCCCAATTGGTCCATCTAGCTGACGATGACATCATCAATAACATCTTACCAGCAATCCCAAATCCTTTTACATATGAACATCATTGTCCTTGTTAATCTCTCAGAAATCAATTATTTCCATTGGTTATTTTGGGAGGTTCTGTATGAACCATATTAATTGTTTAACAGTCGTCAGTGTATGTCACTGTCAACAAGTTACGTGTCATTGTTTACTTTCATCATTTTACTCTTAATTGTCGCATGCTTTCGGTTGTATGTCTCTTGGTTGTTTATGGGCCTGTAAAAAGGGTCCATGTGCTTCATCAATAGTGCTGTTATTTACATACTAAGTTTATAAAGTAGAAGTAAAACAAAGATCAGGAATCGATACAATTAACTTGCTCCACCCATCAAAGACACCAAAGGGAAAGAAACACAAACAAGAACGACCAGACCATAATGGAAACCTAAACAAAGGAAGGCCATAAGGACAGTTACTTTCCCACAAAATGGCCATATGGCTAAAAAAAACTTAAAACTTCAAAGTTGAAGAAATGTTATTAGCGCCCGGATAGCTCAGTCAGTAGAGTACTTGATTTGTAAGCAAGGGGTCGCCGGCTAGAATCTGGGTCTGGTCGCATTTTTTCAAAGTTCATGTACATGTATAGAGTAAAATATTTCAAAATAAACAGCATAAATTAACAGAAAATCGAAGCATATTTTTCAGTTCTTTTATTCCTGTGTTTAGTGGAAACATGTGTATTTTTAAATTTATCTGGAGCATAGTATAAAGATTTAATACCCGGATGCATAAAAATGTGGCATTGTGGGTCTGCCAAACTCAAACTTTTCTCACGGGACGACCCCTTTCCTTTGAAGTCTGTGGCCTCTAAAAATAATCTGAATCATAATTTTAGCAGGTTTGACATGAATTGACTGCCCATGCTTTGGCAGTCGTTATCTGATCAAGTAATTAATGTGGGGCCCTGCTCACCAGGGCTTGGAGAAATGGTGCTTCCAGGCAGAGCTGAAACTGACCGCACATGAGTACTGGTAAACTGCTAACATGTTCTAAGCCTGTCCAAGCAAAGTAGCAAGTCGGGCCATCCATGCATATAAACTGGTTGGCTGGACAGGAGAATTGTCGGATAGATATTGGAAACAACAATGACATAAATAGTATTGATAGGGACACTAAACTTTAAATCAAGCAAACAATTAATGTGGACAGCTTTTGCTTTGGTAATAAATTTTGTTATTACCGTATGTAATCATACATCAATAATCCGGTTTCCTAATTGATGAAAGGTGAGTGGGTCAGGTATTCAATATTTATATTTATGAGCATCAAAAGGTCAAAGTGTAAAACAAATGAGATCTTCCATGTGTCAAATGGATTAATTTCAGCGTTTGTTATTGAAACAGTTTGTGATAATGAATACTTGCTATAGTGAGGATTGATTGTAGTTGGAACTTTCATTTTTCTTGCTGTAGTCATACATGCTGTACATGTTCTAGGTGTCCTCAACTTCAGAGACATTGTTTGGCCTGACAGGCTCAGCAAACAAGGCACAATGATGAGTCAGTCTGAAGGACAAATATTAAATGACATTAAGAACGACCATGGATTAGAACAAATTGTTAACTTCCCCACTCGTGATAAGAACACTTTAGATTTGATCGTTATGACTTTGCGAGGACAGTTTGAAGATATTCAGTCTCTAATCAACTAAGTGATCATGATATTGTCTCCGGATGTTTAAAAATTCACATTCGACCAACAAAAAACCTCAGAGGAAGGTGTTCTCATATCAGAAAGGTGACTATGAAACTATGAGGAAGGATGCGCTCAGATTTGCAAGGGAGAAATACTTTAATGGTCATTCAGATGCTCGGTCTGTCCAGGAGAACTTCGATTTGATAACTTCTTTCATTCATACTTCGCCCGAAAATCATATCCCCTCAAAAACTAGTAGGTCTGTATCTTCGATTCCCTGGATCACACCAGAGATAAGAAAAATTCGCAGAAGGAATAAGATTCATGCAAAGGCAAAAAGGACACGAAGTGGTAAACACAGGACAAAACCAGTGCTTCAGCTGAAGTGCACGACCCGCCGGATGCTTTTAGCTTTATGAGTGTTACCATATATGGGTATGGCGGCCATTTTGGTCATGTGATCTGGACCTAAAACGGCTCCCCCAATAAATGCGCCTTATCGTAAGAAGCAAAAATATATCTTATACTTTAGTACTGTATTCTGAATCGTTTGCAGGATAAAACGCATTCTCACTTTTCCAATACAAAAGCGTATGTGTCAAAGTTTGACCTAGGCACAAAGAAGGTGAAGGTCAACCCAGGGTCACCATTTTAGCAATTTATGATGGGCCTACGTCCCAGATGCTATTTATCAATATTCGTGGAAATCTGCCCAGTGGTTCTGGAGAAGACTATTTTTGAAGGGTTTTTACCATATATGGCTTGGCGGCCATTTTTGTCATGTGACCTGGGCCCCATGAGCAAATTTTGGTTTCCCCCATCCCATAGAGGCTCCATATGAAATTTGACTTCAATCGGCCCAACGGTTTCCGAGGAGTGAGTGAGTGTTTTAGTTGTACGTCCCACCAACAGCTAAGGTCATACGGAGATGGGACCTCGGTTTTAAAGACTCATCCGAAAGTCTGGAGAAGCCCGGGATCGATCCTGCGACCCCTGGTTCACAAGGCAAGTAGCGTAACCACTTCACCACTGAGGCTTCTACAGTTTCCGAGGAGAAGCAGTTCGAAAATTTTCACATTTTTCGCCTCGGCGAGGCTATACTAAATGGAATGTAATATTTCACAAGTTCATTGGTTAGATCTCATTGATATCTATCAGTATGCCAAAAATTGTTTAAATATTCCAACAAAAGCATAAGTGTCAAAGTTTGACCTAGGCACAAAGAAGGTCAAGGTCAACCCAGGGTCACCATTTTAGCAATTTATGATGGGCCTACGTCCCAGATGCTATTTATCAAGTTTCCTGGAAATCTGCCCAGTGGTTCTGGAGAAGACTATTTTTGAAGGGTTTTTACCATATATGGCTTGGCGGCCGTTTTGGTCATGTGACCTGGATCCCATGAGCAAATTTTGGTTTCCCCCATCCCATAGAGGCTCCATATGAAATTTGACTTCAATCGGCCCAACGGTTTCCGAGGAGAAGCACTTCGAAAATTTTCACATTTTTCGCCTCGGCGAGGCTATACTAAATGGAATGTAATATTTCGCAAGTTCATTGGTTAGATCTCATTGATATCTATCAGTATGCCAAAAAATTGTTTTAATATTCCAAGCAGTTAAGTCACTATCACCAATTTTCACAAACGGGTTACGGACGGACAGACAGACTGACAGAATGACACGGTGATTTTAGGGCACTCTTAGAAATCAACCGACTTCAGTCGGTCGCTTTTTCTGCGGGTCGTGCAATTTGAAAACTTGAGACGTGAAATCAAGACTGATATAAAAAAATCAGCATGATTTGTATGTGAATAACTTGGTAGGTGATGTTAAGGCGAATCCCAGAGACTTCTACAGATATATTAATAGCCAGAAGAAAGACAGGCAAGGTATCCCACCCCTTAATAAAAGAGGAGGTAACGGGGTTGCTGAATCAGACTCTGAAAGGGCAGAGGAACTTGTTGGTCAATTCAATGATGCGTTTAATAAAACTGTGTTAACGGAGGTTCCATTGACTGGAAGATCGGCCCCATTCATGGATAATATTGTTGTGTCAGCTGCAGGAGTAATCAAGTTACTGCAAGACTTAAATATGTTCAAGAAAAGGGTTATCCTTTGGAAGCAAGGAATACACCACAGAACTGAAAAATATGGAGTGTGCATGTACCCCAGTAAAGCCTTAGAACCTGATGAACTTTATCCTAGAGTCCTGAAGAAACTAGCAAATGAGTAAGGTCAAGTTTTTGCACACCTGTTTCAACAGTCTCTTGATACGGGTGAAATCCCCAAAGAATGGCTCTTAGCGAACATTTGTCCATTCTTCAAAAAAGGAGATAGGGCTCTTGCCCGTAATTATCACCCTGTGTATCTGACTTGTGTTCTGTGTAAATTGCTTGAACATATAATCTGCTCGAACATCATGGCCCACTTGGATGCACATAAACGTTTGTCAGACAGACAACATGCATTCAGGAAAAGGCATAGTTGTGAAACTCAGCTGAGCACAGTTATTAATGACTGGGCAAAAATATTGGACAAAGGGGGACAGGTGGACATTTATTCAGGACTTTGAGAAGGCTTTTGACATCCCGCCTCATGAAGTTCTTAAATCTAAGTTATTTGGTTACGGAATTGGGGGGAAGACTCTCAAATGGATAGATGCCTTTCTTTGCTACAGAAAACAGTGTGTTGTTGTTAATGGTGAATCTTCAGAGTGGGCTCCAGTTCTGTCTGGAGTCCCACAAGGGACTGTTCTTGTTCCGCTGTTGTTCTCCCTGTACATCAATGATATTTCCACTGACATTGACTCAGAAATGAGACTGTTCGCAGATGACTGTGTTTGCTACCGGGAAAATTTCCGAAATTAGAGATACAGATGACTCACTGAAACTTCAGAATGACACAGATAGATTAGGATGTTGGGCCCGAAAATGGGGCATGAGATTTCAGCCAGTTAAATTCAACGTTATGCAGATAACTAGGAAGAGATCTAATAAAGTTAAGGCTTCTTACACCTTAGAGGGAACGGTCCTCGAGAATGTGGACTCCATTAAATACCTTGGTGTGACAATCGCACGCAACTTGAGATGGAATACTCATATTAGCAACATGTGTACTAAGGCAAATAGAACACTTGGTTTCTTGAGGCGTAATCTTCATCAGTGCCATCAGGATGTAAAAGAGGCAGAATATAAAGGTCTTGTTCGCCCAATCTTGAAATATGGCAGTTGTATCTGGGACCCCAGTGGAGTGGTCCTTAACGAAGAAATTGAAAAAGTTCAGAATAGAGCTGCTAGATTTGTAACAGGCAATTTCTGCTTTGAAACTGGGAGCATGACTGGAATACTTGGAAAATTAATGTAAAGGTGAAAAAAAATGCTAATCACCTTTACCCGGCCGGGGATCGAACCCGGGCCGCCGGATTGGTAAGCAAACACTCTTCCACGTCGCTATAAAAGCCGTCTGGTACCGCAAGGCAGTACAAGTGTGCTATATACCTATACCCTATGACATTTCCCCCCTCCACATTAAAATTTGTCCTCGAATTTCTGGGAGTCCGAGAATCAAGTGAAATGATACTCAAGGAGTTCTAATGCACAAATGGGTTATTTACGGTGGGCGCCAAATGTAACTGGTGAAAAAATGCTACACACCTTTGACCCGGTCGGGGATTGAACCCGGGCCGCCCGAGTAACAGGCCAACACTCTACCGCGTCGCTATAAAAGCCGGCTTGTACCGCAAGGCAGTACAAGTGTGCTATATACCTATACCCTATGACATTAAAATGGGAGTCTCTCAAGAAAAGGAGGAAAGACAGGAGACTCATCTTTTTATACAAAAGTCTAAAGGGTGCTGCTAGCATTCCAACAGATGACCTTGTCCCCCCGGCTAGGCACTGTAGAAATCACCATTAATTGGCGTTTCAGACCCTTACTGCAAGAACTGACATTTATAAAGAATTGTTCTTCTCCCAAACCATTACAGATTGGAATGCCCTTCCCGATTTGATTATTTCAACAGCTGAAGGTGCTGATGACTGTGTAACTAAGTTTGGTTAGAGCTAGGGACTAACTTCCCATATCACAGGTCCTGGTGTATGAATGTCATTTGACGTGTCACCAGTAACAATTCTGATTCTGATCTGATTCTGTCAAAAAAATGTTCACCATCATTTACTGCTAAGCTACAAGCCAATGACCATTTGGCCCCCATTCTATTGCCTTGGTAACAAGACGAGATCTTGTTATCATGTGTTTACTACAGTTGACACTGACTGGAGGATTATTACATGTATTAGGACAATAAACTATTTGTCACTTAATCAGGTAGTTGTGTTTTCTCTGCACACAGGCAGGGATTGTATTAAAAGTTTGGGTTCTAGAGAGTGGCCATATCGAAAATATTTTGGACTGAATTTTTTGCAGAAAGACGGTTTTCATTTTTACAAATCAGTCCAGATAGATAATTTTCGACTTTATTTAGCCCTGATCAGGTGTTATGAGCTTGTCAGTAAAATCTGTCACATATTTTGTTTTTCAGGCCGTGTGTATGGTTACTACCAAGCCCCAGCTCTTTGGATAGGTGTTAATGATCTTAACACAGGAGTCGGGTACCATTGGACCGATGGTACCCCTTTTTCATATCTCAACTGGGCACCAGGTATAGTTAGCTAGGGTAACATGTCTATATTCAAGTCAAAAGTGATTAAAATAATACAAATACAGAAAAGTCAGCCAGTAAATCAAATGTCAAAATAATATTACCTTGATAATTCTTTAAGGTGATATGAAATGTCTGACCAGTTATGTCTCCCCCGAAATTTTTTTTTTTCGGAGAGACATACATGTATTGTTTTTTCCCCCGGGCGTCTGTCTGTCCATCTGTCACAAAATCGTGTCCGCTCTATAACTTGAAAACCGTTAAAGCTATCTTCACGAAACTCCATATAATTATTAATCAATATAAGACGACGTGCAGAGCACAAGAACTATAACTCCCGCATTTATACTTTTTGAGTTATCTCCCTTGGAAATTTGTCAGTATGTATAAATGTATGGGCAAATTGTGTCCGGTCAATAACTTTTTTATTTTTAGATGGATTTTGAAATTACTTGGCAGAAATATTAACCACCATGAGACAATGTGTAGTGCGCATGATGCAGGTCAGTACCTCAAAGGTCAAGGTCATACTTAGAGGTCAAATGTCCAAAAAGGGACCTTTTTTCGTGTTTGGTCAATAACTTTCTTATTTTCAGATGGATTTTGGAATAACTTGGCAGAAATGTTAACACCATGAGACAATGTGTTGCGTGCATGACCCAGGTTCTTACCTCAAAGGGCAAGGTCATACTTAAGAGGTCAAAGGCAAAACAAAAGTTTTTTTTTGTGTTTAGTCAATAACTTTCTTATTTTTGGATGGATTTTGAAATTACATGGCAGAAATGTTAACCACCATAGTTCCATGTCTTGGGTGCATGACCCAGGTTCGTACCCCAAAGGTCAAGGTCGTACTTAGAGGTCAAAGGCAAAAAAGGGACCTTTTTTCGTGTTTTGTCAATAATTTTCTTATCTTTAGATAGAAATTAAATTTACGTGGCAGAAATGTTAACTACAATGAGACAATGTATTGCACATATGATTCAGGTTGGTACCTCAAAGGTCAAGGTCATACATAGAGGTCAAAGGTAAAAAAGGGGCCTTTTTTCGTGTTTGGTCAATAACTTTTAGATGGATTTTGAAATTGCTTGTCAGAAATGTTAACCACCATGAGGCAATGTGTTGTGCGCCTGACCCAGTTTGGTACCTCAAAGCTCAAGGTCATACATAGGGGTCAAATGTAAAAAAGGGGCCTTTTTTGTGTTTGGTCAATAACTTTCTTATTTTTAGATGGATTTTGAAATTAATTGGCAGAAATGTTAACCACCATGAAACGATGTGTTGCGTGTATGACCCAGGTTGGTACCTCAAAGGTCAAGGTCATACATGTACTTAGAGGTCACAAATAAAAAAAAGGGGCCTTTTTTCGTGTTTGGTCAATAACTTTCTTATTTTTAGATGGATTTGAAATTACTTGGCAGAAATGTTAACCATCATGAGACCATGTGTTGTGCGGTAGGCCCAGGTCAGTACCTCCATGGTCAAGGTCATACTAAGAGGTTAAATGTCAAAAACAGTCTTTTTTGTGTCCAGTCATTTTTTTTTTATTTCTGGATGGACTTTAACCTTGCAGAAATATTCACCTTCATTAGATGATGAGTCGTGTGCAAGACCAAGGTCCATACCTCCAATGTCAAGGTCATAGCTAGAGGTAAAAGGTTAAAAAGGTTTTTTTTGTGTACAGTCAATAACTTTCTTATTCTTTGATGGATTATGAAATTACTTGGCAGAAATGTAAACCATCATGAGACGATGTGTTGTACCTCAAAGGTAAATGCCATACTTAGAGGTCAAAGGTAAAAAAGGGCTTTTTTGTGTACAGTCAATAACTTTCTTATTCTCTCTGAAATTTTTAAAGTTATTTTGCAGAAATGTGTTGCAAACAAGACCCAGGTCAATACCTCCAATGTCAGGTCATACTTAGAGGTCAAAAAGGGGGAGACATCTGCATTTTTGTAGAAAAACAAAATTCTAGTATTACATCTACATTAAATAATGATTTTTAATTTCAAAGGGAAAATACAATTCTGTGTATTGTTAAATATATGGCATGTGCTATGTTTCATTTGGTCAAATCACTCAGAAATTATCCACTTTTGGAATCCAACATTACGAAAACAGGCCTTTTTAAGTATATGGAAAATTTTACCGCCAAAAATTGGAAATTTTCAGATACAAATTATGATATTTTTCATATAGCTGCTCAAAACAAAAAAGATTGTGGGTATTCATTAGAACTGCCTCTCTGAGGTGGGTCTGCGGGTCTAACAAGTAACCACAATTTTTTATTTTGAGCAGAAATAAGAAAAATAATGTATACCCCTAAAAACCCCGGTTTTACCATATAAAAGTGAGATTAAAGGTGGTCACAATTATAAAGGCATGTTTTTGTGATTATTGTGTAAACTGAATAACACTGAACGAACACCATTATTATTTTAGCCATAAACGGCATTGGGGAAACTGAGATTTGCTAAAATTGTTGCAATCTGATATTTAAGATGGCTGCTGTGGTGGCCATCTTGAAAATCTTCTAATCAAAATCTTATATGCTCCCGAACGGTTGTTAAATTGGAGTGGAAACCTGGTTGGAAGTATTTGGATGACATGGAGGTTCAGAATTGCTTAAATCATTGCATTCCTATATCCAAAATTGTGGCTGTGGTAGCCTTCTTTGAATTCAACTTAGTGTCTACTTAGTGTCCAAGTATTATGATAAAAGGACCTCTGCACCAGCATCATCCTAAGTTGGATTGAGAATAAGAGGCAACTATTTAGAATTGCTAGAAGTGATCTAATCTGGAAGCCTAGACACCATGGCACAGTCTGACATTTCATGATCCGCCACATACAGGTGAGCGATTTCTTGCCCTCTTGGGCCTCTAGTTAGATCATTCCACATATTATATAATTATGAAGATGAGGTGTTGACTGAGCAAAATATGCAGTCTAGAAATGATATTTAACCAACATCTAGCCCATAAGACATCAACAGTTGTTGTCTGTTTTGTTGTCTGCTGAGATGTAGAAGTCACGGTTGCAAACATTGTGGACCCAGATCAGACTATTCCTCTAGAAGCAGTCTGATCAGGACATTATGGTCCCAGATCATGTCAGGGTCCACACTGTTAACCTGGGGCCAGTTGTTCAAAACTAACGACGTCGTTAGTTAACATAACGTTAAAACTTTGATCATTAAATATGGCAAAAATCCTAATATTTTTGCTGAAAAAATGTGAGCAGCTTTTGCATCTGCAAAAGCTACTCACATTTTTTCAGCAAAAATACCAAAATTTACAATATTGTACTTGCTAGAACAGTTAACAATTTGACCACTAACGAGCTATTTAAGCTAACGATGCTTTGAACAACTGGCCCCTGAATGCAAAAATATTTTTAAAAAGTTTGCAAGAAGATGCAGCAGATGACATAAACAGTCGCAAACATCTTGATGCTAAACAGTGTCCCTCTGGATGTACTTTTCTTGCACACCAGACAAGGAAATCCGTGATTTTACCCTGGGATAGAAATTTATGTTCTGACCCTGGTGTTCCGACCCCAAATCGAAAATAATCGCGTGTTTGATAAATGCACTGGTTGATTACAACCTCATGCGCGGCGTCGTCATGCGTGACGTCACTAAACATTCCTGTCGTGTCATCACAAAATGGCGGACGTCGGTAACCGAAGTGACAGCAGCATTAAAAATTCGCAGTAGAAATGGAAGGTATGCAAGAAAAAGAATCCAATATGGGTGTGAGGGGTGGATAGAAAAATCCGTCCCTCGGGATCACTGTCCGGCATCACTCGGCAAGCCTCGTGATGCCGGACAGTGTCCCTCGGGACGGATTTTTCAATCCACCCCTCACACCCATATAAGATTCTTATATTCTATCCACCTCTCCCATGTTAGATTCTGATGTGATACCCATGGAAAATACACAGTACTTAGTGTCCAAGTATTATGATAAAAGTTATAATGGTAACACTTTTTTTTTTTTTTTTTCAGGTGAGCCAAACAATGTATTTAATAATGAACCTTGTTGTGAGCTGGTTGCCGGTGGCACTACAAAGGGTATGTGGAATGATGTGGACTGTAATCAGAAGAGGGGATACATCTGTAAGAAACCCAGTCCAGGTAAGAAATACAGAGAACACCATAGACAATACAGTATTGTACACCACAACCTGTTTATGGGGTCCAAAACAGAGCGGTGTTAGTTAAACAACAGTGTTACACCACAACCTCTTTATAACACTATTAATGGGATCCAAAACAGAAACTGTGTTAGTTATACTACCGTGTTATATCCAAACAAAAGTGTATAAGTTATATATAACAAGAGTTGTCAGAAGACAACATAGCTCGCCTTTTTGGGGCCTAAGATGGATGAGGGCAAGTTATCAAAAAAAGGAGCAGTCTCTATAAGGCTGTTTTCATGGCCACAACCGATTTCCTTTAAACTTTGTAGCTTCAAATTGGTACATATTGGCTGTCTAATGGTGAATTTTTAGACTCTTTGGTCCACTGGTTTTTGCTGTATACACTATTAAAGTGAGTGGGGTAATGTCACCCCATCAAGGGTATACCAACAAAAATGCTATTATTTTTGTTCAAAGTGCATGACTGGAGGCGATGTTTGCCGTATGCTTACTACCCTTTTAGGCATAACAGCCGGTGATAATAGTCTTATAAATATCAAACAAGAGAAGAGTTTATACGCGCTTGTAAGTTGTACCCAAATATCAGTAATTTTTATTCCCCAACTTCACGAAAAACCACAACACCTTTACAGTTTTCAATTTATTTCAAAGATCTTTCATAAATATAATGTTGATGTAATAGTCATTCTAGGTATATGTCAGAATTATTGTTAGTTCATAAAACTTAAAGAGTTACCTGCCCCTGAAATTGGATTTACCCAATTTTTTTTAAATCGGAGTGCATTTATCCGTTTGTAGTACTCACAACTGGATTTGAAAGTGAATAAACCGATTCCATGCAAATATTATTATATAGATGTGGGCAAGGAAGTCATTTGATTTAATGGTTCATGCTAGTATTTCCTTTTTTTTTAGTTATTTATGAACTCTTAATTTCCATGTGCAAATGGAACATTTGTCAACTGTCAAACATTTTTGACCACCAAAGCAGGCTTTGCTCATGTTGTGGAACCTCATTTTAGACTGATACTGTGCTTAAATATAAGCCTGTATGGTCTCACGACATGTTTAAGAATTTGTTAATTTACTGATCTTCCTCTGAATCGCTAGATATACTCCATGTGTCAACAGCAGCATCATAAACAAAATCAATATGTTCCCGGCTTGGTTTTGCTTCACTATTTTCTGTTTTGCTCCGGTAATATCCCAAATACCAGAGAACAGAACCCACATGTGCGCAACATACCACGGTACGAGCTCCACTTCTGCACCCACAATACCATCCAGTGATTGGGCTCAGTCCTTGTGTATATTCAACCCACATGTTATATGTGTTATTAGACGTGTGGCGAGAACGTATCTGTGCTTTGAGAACTCCATCTTCTTCTTTGTGTGCCATTATCTCATATGATCCATTGTCGTCAAAATGTTCATCTGTGTAGGATTTGGCTTGTTTCAGCTGGTAAATACCCAGTTTCAAATCCTTGAGTTCATCCTCAGTCATCTCTGGGAAATTCTCAAGTTTCTCATCATCGATCTTTTTCCAAATAACCCGTTTTTTATCCCAGCCATTTTTTGTCGCGCCGGCTATTAGCATGGCGCGATATAGGCGCCCAGTTTTCCGTCCTTTCGTTCGTCCATTCGTCAAGGCGTCAACATTTGCGACCACCCTAGCGTTCACCCTAATGGTCAAGTTTATTTCTCAAGAACTACAAGAGCTTCATTAATGATACTTGGTACAAACTTGTATCTGGGGATATCAACTTACATGCAAGCATCCATATTTGACCTTGACCTACATTCATGGTTCACTGACTTTGTAAAATATTGCGACCACCCTAGCGTTCACCCTAATGGTCAAGTTTATTTCTCAAGAACTATAAGGGCTCATCGGAGTCTAACTGTTGGTTTTCTTTTGCTCCAGCATTTCAGTGGTTTCTTGCTGTCGAGTCCTCACCGTTGTCTCACCTCTGTGGTTCTTTGATTTCTGTGATCACGGAGATGTTGCACTGATGAGTTAGGAGGCCTTCATGCGGACTGAACAAATTATTTGTCTAAATCGCGACGGAAGTAAGGGCGAGGATTGTGGCCACGTAAAATCGATTTAAGCCCCCCAGTGGAAATCTTCCACTGACCGTTCCAAGGCGGCTCTTCTGTGGCGATTTATTTATGTTGTTGTTTGTTACTTACTGTGTGTATCACTTGTGTCTTTTAATTTTGGATGGCCGTGTGGCCATTTTGTGGGAAAGTAGCTGTCCATATGGCCTTCCTTTGTTTAGGTTTCCATTATGGTCTGGTCGCTTAATGTTTGTGTTTCTTTCCCTTGGTGTCTTTTATGGATGGAGTAAGTTAATTGTATCAATTCCTGATCTTTGTTTTACTTCTACTTTTCATTACTGATATGTGGTACAAACTTGTATCTGTGGATGGCAACTTGAATGCAAGCATCCATATTTGACCTTGACCTACATTTCATGGTTCACTGACTTTGTAAAATATTGCGACCACCCTTGCGTTCACCCTAATGGTCAGTTTATTTCTCAAGAACTATAAGAGCTTTATTAATGATACTTGGTACAAACTTGTATCTGTGGATGGTAACTTAAATGCAAGCATCCATATTTAACCTTGACATATATTTCATGGTTCACTGACTTTGTAAAATATTGCGACCACCCTAGCGTTCACCCTAATGGTCAAGTTTATTTCTCAAGATTTATAAGAGCTTCATTAATGATATTTGCTGCAAACTTGAAACTGGGGATGGCAACTTAAATGCAAGCATCCATATTTGACCTTGACCTGAATTTCATGGTTCACTGACTTTGTAAAATATTGTGACCACCCTAGCGTTCACCCTAATGGTTAAGTTCATTTCTCACGAATTATTAGAGCTTCATTAATGATACTTAGTACAAGCTTGCATTTGAGAATGGGAACTTTTGAGCAAGCATCTATGTTTGACCTTGACCTACATATCATGTTTCGATGAATTTGCGCCCCCACAGGCGCGACATAGCCTTCGGCGGAATTCTTGTTACAACCTTATCCTGCAGCTTATTTGGAGTTTTTGCTAGGGCCATCATTCTTCTAGCAATTACTTTGCCTGAATCTTTGCTTGTTACCAAAGGTAGTCTAAATGCATTGCACCATGAGCAAACAATCCTTACATAGTTGCCAACATATGGTATTTGACTATTGGGCATTGTGTTGCTAAGGGCTTTCCACTTTTTAATTCTCCCATAAGCTGATTCGACAACCCATCTCACCTTTGTAACTAGCCTTGACTCATTCACCTCTTCAGTCGTATGTTTCTTTTGAGATTTGTTTAGGAAGTGAGGCATATGAGAATTGATTCCAAAATCCTTTAGTATATCTATAGCATCCCTGAAGTCGCGGTCTACAACGAGAACATCATCTTCTTCAAACCAGTCAGTAATATTTTCTGCATTAGTCTTTAACATGTGTTCGGTAATCTTAGCATCTGTGTTTTCCCATCTGCAAGATATGGCCCCATCACAGTCAAAATGTAACCATCAGTGGCCACAAGCATCATAGGTTTCAGCAAAGGCTGATCTTTATGTACAGAATAAGATCTTCTCTGAAATGAGAAGTTTCCACTCTTCTCAATATATATGTACCTTCCATCAGCCACTGCGATTGCAACATCAGAATTTGAATCCCCAAATAGGACATTTGCAAAAGTTGATGTATGATTCAGGGATGTTAGAGAAATACTAACTGGTTATGAAATCAATTCTCATATGCTTCACTTCCTAACCAAATCTCAGAAGCAATATACGTCTGAAGAGGCGAATGATTCAAGGCTAGGTACAAAGTGAGATAGGTTGTAGAATCAGCTAATGGGAGAATTACAAAGTGGAAGGCCTTAGCAACAAAATATCCAATAGTCAAATACCATATGTTGGCGACTATGTAAGAATTGTTTGCTCTTTTTGCAATGTGTTTAGACCACAAGGACTGAACCCAATCACTGGATGGTACTGTTGGTGAAGAAGTGGTGCTCGTACCGTGGGATGTTGTGCTCATGTGCTTGCTAGCATGCACTATTAAATCAAATATCTTCTTTGTCCACATCTATTTAATTATATTTGCATGGAATCGGTTTATTCACTTCCAAATGAAGTTGTGAGTACTACAAACGGATAAATGCTCTCTGATTTAAAACAAATGGGTAAAATCCAATTTCAGGGGCAGGTAACTCTTTAAGTTTTATGAACTAACAATAATTCTGACATATACCTAGAATGACTATTACATCAACATTATATTTATGAAAGATCTCTGAAATAAGTTGTAAAATGTAAAGGTGTTGTGGTTTTTCGTAAAGTTGGGGAATAAAAATTACTAATATTTGGGTACAACTTACAAGCGCGTATAAACTCTTCTCTTGTTTGATATTTATAAGACTGTTATCACCGCCTGTTATGCCTAAAAGGGTAGTAAGCATACGGCAAACATCGCCTCCAGTCATGCACTTTGAACAAAAATAATAGCATTTTTGTTGGTATACCCTTGATGGGGTGACATTACCCCACCCAGTTTAATAGTGTATACAGCAAAAACCAGCGAACCAAAGAGTCTAAAAATTCACCATTAGACAGCCAATATGTACTTATTTGAAGCTACAAAGTTTAAAGGAAATCGGTTGTGGCCATGAAAATAGCCTTATAGAGACTGCTCCTTTCTTCTGTAAAACAGCCCAATAGACTGCAGCAAATGAAAGAGAACCAAAATGTACCCCTAATCATCCTGTTTTCAAGCCTTTCCACTGCAAAAAAAAAAAAAAATGAAAAAGAAATCTATATTTGATAAAAAAAAAATTCTAAAAACTACCAAGTAATAACAAGGCATCACAGACCATACAAATCCCCTTGAGCAAGACAAAATAAAAAAAGCCTAGCCTAGCATTTGTGTAAAATTACATTATATCCATCAATAAATGTAGGTACTTAAGAGTGATGACAAAGTTTTTCAAAAAATAGCCACAGTGACCTTGACTTTGAGCCCCAGATCCTGAAAGTTGAACTCCATACCCAACATTTGTATGAAGTTATCTTAAAATCCATCAATAAATCTGGACACTAGAGCAGTGATCAAGTTTTTCTAAAAAATAGCCACAGTGACCTTGATCTTCAGCCCCTGACCCGGAAAGTCAAAGTCACTCAAGATATCATCATACCAAACATTTGTGTCAAGGTATATTAAAATCCATCAATAAATGAAGGCGCAAGAGCGATGACAAAGTTTTTCTAAAAATAGCCACAGTGACCTAGACTTTCAGCCCCAGACCCTGAAAGTCGAACTCGCTCAAGATATCATCATTGCCAACATTTTTGTGAAGTTATATTAAAATCCATCCATAAATGTAGGCACTAGAGCGATCACAAAGTTTTTTTTTAAAAATAGCCACAGTGACCTTGACCTTCAGCCCCGGAACCTGAAAGTCGAACTTGCTAGAGATATCATCATACCCAACATTTGTGTGAAGTTATATTAAAATCCATCAATAAATTAAGGTGCAAGAACGATGGCAATGTTTTTTCTAAAAATAGAAACAGTGACCTTGACCCCGTGACCCTGAAAGTAGTGACCTTGACCGTAAGCCCCGGATCCTGAAAGTCAAAGTCACTCGAGTTATCACTATACCCAACATTTGGGTGAAGTTATATTAAAATCCATCAATAAATGAAGGCACAAGAGCGATGACAATGTTCTTCTTAAAATAGCCACAGTGACCTTGACCTTGAGCCCCAGACCCCGCTATGTTTTTAAAAAGAAAAAAAAAAAAAAAACGTTCCTCCCCCGGGATTTGAACTCACGCAGCTTGCAGGTAAACTTTAACACAGAGAAGTAAGGGAGGTAATACAGAGGAAAATATTAACTTCTCAAAAAGTCCAATTTAAGCCAAAAAAAAACTGTAAAATGAAGTACAATGATAATGTTAAATATTGTTTTTTTAGCAATTATTAAATATATATTCAAAATAAAGTTGTAAAACATCTCATATAAGAGCTTGCAGGTAAACTTTAACCAAATGCGGACGCCGACGCTGACGCCAACGCCGGACACCCGGGGGTATTGCAATAGCTCCCCCTTACTTTCGTTAGGCGAGCTAAAAATGACCATTGATGGTCATTTTTATATATAATATACATTTTTGGGTATAGATTATACAAAAAAGATTTCTATATAATCTATTCATTTTTGGGCATCTTGAAGCTGTGTTATACGGGCCTCCATGGCTAAGTGGATAAGAGCGCTGACTCTTTAATCATTAGGTCTCTCACGCTGTGGGTTCGAGCCTCGCTCGGGTCACATGTGAGACGCCAAGTTCTGCAATGGCAGGTCAGGTGGTTTTTCTCCGGTTACTCCGGTTTTTGCCCACATCTGATTACGATCGGCTCGATATGAGTGAAATAATCTTGAAAGGGTCATAAAACCAACCCCCCCCCCCCCCACAAACAAAACATGTTATATCCAAAGACCTTATTATAATGAAATGTGTTATAACGAGATTGTGGTGTATTTCAATACCTCTGGGATGCTAAAAATTTGTTTGAGATAGGGGTAGTTCAAGCTACTGTGGGTTAGTCATTGCAACAGACCATAAAGCATAATGGGAATGGCTTAAGGGGAATGGGAACACCTGGCAGATTTTTCCGCCATTTTTCAAAGGGAGACACTTTTTGAGACTTCCTGTTTGCTTTTCTATAAGCCCTGTCCCACTGAAACGGGGGCCTACTCTTAAAGGAAAGAATTTGCTCCTCCGGAGCAAATTCTTTCCTTTAAGAGTTGACCCCTTTTGACATGGGAGAGAAAAATACTTTTGTAGGAGTTGCCTCCCCTGAAGGTGTTCCCATTCCCCTTAAGGACATCTTGTCGATCGTCTATAAAATAAAGGAATGTTGTGTGTACTCATTAGAATCACCTTATTGCGATGATTCTAGTGTGTACACACCACATGCCTTTAAAGATGAAATCAGAAAAACCTCCATATTTAAGCATAACTCCATATTTAATCCTAAATATTTGGACATTTCATCATGAAAACAAGCCTATGTAATTTGGACCCCCTTGAACCCCACTTTTATATAGTAAAAATGGGGTTTACAGTGGTAAACCTTATTTTTCTTATTTCTGCTCTAAAATGTAGATTATAGGTACTTGTTAGAACCGCCTCGATGAGGCGGTTCTAAGGAGTACCCACAATCTATATTTTAAGCAGAAATAAGAAAAATATCACAATTTTTCAACTTAAAATTTTTCGTTTTTTTTTTTTGTTTTTTTTTGGTGGTAAAATTTACAATGTATTTGTATAGGCATGTTTCGTAATGTCAAGCTATGGGAAGAATTTTCCGGGGACTCGTGAAGGAACGAGTTCAAATTAGCCATGGTAAAGGAGCCATCTGTGATCAAGTTGTCAATGCTTCACAGTAGTCGGATATCATAATAGAAGTGAAGGCAGTGATCAGGAATCAATGCAATTAACTCACAGCTCCCATCAGAGACACCCAAGGGAAAGATACACAAACATGAAACAACTAGACCCCAATGGAAACATCACTAGCGGAAAGCCAAAAGGACAGTTACTTTCCCACAAAATGGCCAACTGCTATCCAAAGCAAAATAATATAAGCGATACACACACACACAAAGACAAGCCATAACAAAAATAAACCACGACAGAAGAACCGCCTTGGAACGGTCAGTGAAACAAATTCCACTTGGGGGCTAAAATCGAGTTTACAGGGCCACAAGCCTCGCCCTTACTTCCGTCGCGATTTGGACAAATAATTTGTTCAGTCCACATGAAGGCCTCCTAACTCATCATTGCAACATCTCCGCGAACACAAAAATCAAACAGCCACAGAGATGAAACAAAGTTGAGGACTCGACAGCAAGAAACCACTGAAATGCTGAAGCAAAAGAAAACCAACAGTTAGACTCCGATGGGCCCAACCAGAGACAGAGCAAATGACTGTGTCTTTTCAAGTAGGTTTATTATATGAGATCAGACAGGCCGTATCATACAATTTGTGTGAGACAGTCAGCATTTTCTGGATGAGCCCGGTAAACTTCATATGAAAAGACACATTTGTGTCTAGGGTTTCTGTTTGTCATCATCATCATCAGAGTTTTGATTAAAGTGCAGGTAGGGGGGCAACATCAACATAAATGGCCCCCTTCCAGGTAACTGTCTTGCTGCACGCATGGCAGTTCTCACACCAGATCTCCAGGTTTGTCTTTCATGAGAGTCGATAGCAGACAGCTTCCACTCTCTGTGATCTCTCTCTGTCAGCTGCTTCCAGGTCATCTTGGGCTTCCCAGGCCCATGTCTTTTATCTGCCTGTATGTCACAGGCAGTCTTGACTGCACGGTTGGAGCGTTCCACATGTCCAAACCGGGGGAGCCTTCTCTCTTTCAGGATGAGGTCCAGGTCCTCGATGCCAAGCCATGCAAGTAGCTCACTGGACCTGATGGTGACAGTGTCCTGTGGCTTGACATTACAGATCTGTCTTATCATTGCCGTGTCATTCCGCTGCAGATGCTGGAGGTTTGTTTTGTAAATGGCTAAGTCTCACTGGCATGAAGCATTGTGCGAAGAGCTGTACACATGGCCGCGTGTCTTAAACGAGAGGTGGTGGGAAGAGAGAACTGGTAACAGCTCCTTGAATTTCTTCCGGGCTGTTTTCACATGCGATGTGGTCGAAAGATCACAGCCATCCACTGCTGAGAGCATATCACCTAAGTAACAAAAGAAAGCTACCACTTCCAGCTTGTCAGGTCTGACTTTCACTTCCCTCTGTCCTCTGCCATCTAAGTGGCAGACTGTGTTCCTTTGGCACTGTGTACACCTGTAATCAGGGTCCTCTGTCAAGCGCTCGAGCCCACTGCATTTCTTGTGCACCCAGAACTTGAAGCCATTGCAAAAAATACTGGTGCTGCCCACTCCATTGTGACATACAGCACATGGGAACTGACCCATACTCTGCAGGTGGCAGCCCCACCCATAGAGGCTTGAAGAAATAGATGGGCTGCAGGATGCTTCCACGCAGATCTGAAACCGACGGCACACAAGTACTGGTAAACTGCTTAGAAGATCTAAGCCTGCTCAGGCAAAGCAGTGGGAGACCATGCTTATACACCCTATTGGTTTCATTGGGTGACAGGGCTTGAGATGTCATTTCGTCCCAATGTCGGGTAAAAGTCCCACAAAATAGGAAGCAAAATCTCCAAAAATGACCTATACAGTGTTGACAGGGACATTAAACCTCAAATCAAACAAACAAACACTGCATGAGGTCCAGGCCTGTACCACAGATCATGATTTTCATCTTTCCTGCATTTATTCTCAGCCCCTTTTCCTCCATTGCCTCTTTCCAAGTTAAGAGCCTCCTGACACATTCCTCAAGGGATTCAGCTATGATGACAATGTCATCGGCATACAGGTCCTCCCAGGGAACACCAGAGCGGAACTCATGTGACAAGGCTTCAAGCACAATGATGAAAAGCAGTGGGCTGAGAGCAGAGCCTTGATGAACACCAACCATCACTTCGAACTCTGCACTATAACCATCACCAACACGGACACGGCTCCGAGCATTAGCATACATCCCCTGTACAATCCTCTAATCCACTCCAAGTCATGCATAGCTTTATGCGCTTCAATACACTGTATCGTATGTAACAGCTCTCTATTTTTGCTTGAATGCTTGTAACCTTTGTCCTGCTGAATAAATTAATTTGCCGCACCCATTTCTTACTATCAGTTAATCAAATTGCTTAATGTATTTGTTCAATTCACAAATTGCATGACAAACATTGTAGATCCCTGAGTCCTTACCTGTGGCTCGGGCCATATCAGCCCAGGGTTCACAGCCTTGTCCCTCAGGTAGCCCACAACTCCAGGTAAAGTCCTCAGCTTAGGTTACTATTGTAGTTAAATTTCTTTGTCTTGCAAAAGGATACTTACTTAATCACCCTTTTATATTCTCTTAATATGTAATTTTTTTTACAGGCTTAGCAACAGTTGGCATGACAACACTGCCAGCAACGCCCTCTGGTAAATTCTATGGTTGTCCTGGAGTCCAGTGGAAACCATACAAGGGGAACTGTTTCCTCTTTATGAGTCCGGGAACCGGCTGGGCCAATGCTACCCAGTATTGTGTGTTGATGGGAGGGAAACTAGCCAGTATTGCTGATGAAAATGAGCAAAACTTTGTTTTTAGTCAGTTACCAGGTTTGTGCCATATAGCAGAAATTTCACATTTTAGCATCAATTTCTCATTTAGTGTGAATTTCTCATCAACTATATGATGTATGAGAAATTATACCAAATATATAAATATCTGCAGTTATGGGAAATTTTTCCTAGGGACTCCAGAACGAGTTAGAAATAGCCATAGTAAATGACCATGGAAGTTTCAGTGTATGCATACTTTACATACAACGTATATACAGTAAAATTCCACTATAAAGACCACCTAAAATTAAGACTAATTCTGATTTAAAAAGCTTGTTTTGAAGGCTGCACTTAATCTTTCTTTATGTTTTGTGTCCGCAGGGTCCTCTGATGAGGGACCACCTTTGGGACTGTTCAAAAGTGGTCTTTAAGACCACTTTTGAACAGTCCCAAAGGTGGTCTTAATATAGGAATTCCACTGTAGTTACATCATCCAATGTATTATTGTCACATGTGGCATAAAAATGATGTTTACTGATAAACACAGGCTTAATGTTAAGGTTGTAGCCATGACATGATGTCAATCAAAAATTACATTGACCAATCAAGACGTTTGTTTTTCCCAGGCATTGCTTGATGACAATACCAAACAAGAGCACCGCATGCAAGTGCCAACGCTTGGCTGCAGTTTCTTACAGAAAACAAAAATTCTATGTCAAAAAAGGGGCATAACTCTGCCAAACATATTGGTATGAGTTCCCCTTTCCATAATGAACAACTATTCCGAGTTTCAAGAAAATATGTTCAGTAATGACACAGATATTACAAAATGTCCAAATTTTTGCACGACGATGACGCAGACGGCGCCAGAACTATGACAATACCTCGTCATTTTCTTCAAAAACAGCCGAGCTAATTATCAGCTGATAAAGATGTTGGTCTTAACCAATAAGGCACCAAGGAAAACTGCATCTGAAAATGTTGCCTGTTTGTGTTGGCTGCTGCAACTCGCAAACTACTCAAATATACATGTATTTTTGTGTACAGGTAAACAGTTTGGACCCTGATCAGACTGATCCTAAATACCCTTTAGACACAAAAAAACTGCATCTTAAATGTTGTGTGTTTATGACAGCTACTGTATATTTCTAGCAGTTTTCACACATATTTGCATATGTGCAGACAGCGTGGATGCCAATCGGATTGCTCCTAGAGGAGCAGTTTGAACTGAGTCCTCAATTGCAACAATGACTTTTTAAATTTGTTTGTTTTAGTGTTACAGCTCTGTCATCACTATTTACATTATATTGAGCTGGGGCCAGTTGTTCAAAACTAACGAAGTCATTAGTTAACGTATTGTTAAAACTTTGATAATTAAATATGGCAAATATGCTGAAATTTTTGCTGAAAAAATGTGAGCAGCTTTTGCGGATGCAAAAGCTGCTCACATTTTTTTAGGCAAAAATACCAAAATTTACGATATGGTACTTGCTAGAAGAGTTAACAGTATGACTACTAACGAGCTCATTAAGCTAACGATGCTTTGAACAACTGGCCCCTGGTCACTTTACCTAACCACATTTAGTACAGTGCACAGTCTTTTGCCAGTAACTGACAACTGTTCTTCGTAAGTACATGAAAGGGAGAGAATGAATGTAGGAAAGATTTCCTGATCAATCTCCATTAAAAAATGTTTCTGACCGAGCAGGTGTCGAACCTGCAACCTGATTACCAGTCAGACAAACATGAAACTGAGCTACCAAGGCCAGCTGACTTTTAACCCTTGTCCTGTTGAGCCCGGATATGCCTTACCTTTCAAACAATGAAGATCCAGATCAGATGGCTTCTGAAGAAGCCATCTGATCAGGATCTCCATTGTTTGTCATTCAGCTCATGAATTTGTTGCAATAATTTGCATCAAATAATCTGATTGGTTGATAATCGGTAGTGGGTGTGGCATGTATAAATATTCAGCAGGACAAGGGTAAAAGAAACCAGCAGACAACAAAGCAGATGACAGTTGTTGTAATTGAGTCTACAATGTTAATAGGTTCGGCTAAATTATTGTGGTCACTAGTATGTTCCTCTAAGGGAATCTGACCCCTGCAACAGTGTCAACCCGGACAAGGGCATCAAGAGCAAATAACTCACAGTATCGTAGGTACCAGTCCTATAGTGATGCCCTGAAAAACTCTTTCTTCCCTAGAACTATTCCTCAGTGGAATAGTCTTCCATCTTCTGCGGTGAATGCCAAGACTGCAGAGGAGTTCAAAGCCCACACAGTATAAGATTGAGACTCAGAGGTATGCGTTTTAGGATACCTCTGTGTTTGGATTGTAAATAGTTTTAAGGACTCATCCAGAGATGATTTTTTATTTGTGTGCTAAATTCTAAATTTAGCCACCCACCCAACTGAGGTAATGGCCAAATATGACCGACTCAGTATGAGAAGATAGATAGATAGATAGAGGTCCTCGGTAGCTCAGTCAGATGTGTGTCTGACCAGTGATGCATTTAATACCTACTGGGTTGGCATCATTCTTTCGGGGAGATCGATTATGAAATCTTTTCTTTGGTCATTCTATCCCTTCTGCTGACTCAAGAAGGGCAGTTGTCAATTTCTGGCCAAAGAATGTGCCCTGTACTGGGTAGCCACGTTTATATAAGCATGCCCAGGAAAGGTGTAGTTAGGTAAACTGACTGACCTGTCATCACCTAAATAGTGTTGACTGGTCCGTCAAACTCCAAACAAACAAACCTAGGGGAAGTCATCTGCAGCTGAAAATAATATTTATTTCTAACGCTAGAAAAACCGCTGCGGTTTATATTTTCAGCAAGAACAGATCGTAGTCAGTACTGGACTGGTTTAAATGACATCCTCACCCAGATGAATTTCATGTGGTCAGATGGTTCCCCTGTACATTACACTAACTGGGCTGAGTATGAGCCAAATAACTATCTTGGTGGGAATGAAGATTGTGTGGGAATGTTGTTGAAGGTAGGAACACGTAGTTTGAGGGGGTGGAGCATATCAGAAAGACCTGGGCCCAGTTTTAAAAATCATGGTTAGCATGACAAACTTATTAGTAGCCAAAACTCTGCACTGTTCTAGCAAGAACTATATCTTGTACACATATATATTTGCTGAGAAAAACTACTCAGTTTTTCAGCAGAAATATTAGTATACAGTAAAATTCCTATATTAAGACCACCTTTGGGACTGTTTAAAAGTGGTCTTAAAGACCACTTTTGAACAATCCCAAAAGTGGTCTACCATATGGAGACACTGGGTATAGAAAACATAAAGAAAAAATTACTGAAACCTACTGAATAAAATTTTTAAAGCCAAATAACTATCTTGGTGGGAATGAAGATTGTGTGGGAATGTTTTTGAAGGTAGGAACCAGTAGTTTGAGGGGGTGGAGCATATCAGAAAGACCTGGGCCCAGTTTAAAAATCATGTTTAGCTTAAATATCGCATTAGTAGCCAAATCCTGGCTCCGAGGTTATAAAACATTTTTCATTTTTTAATAATACATTACCATAACTAAAGAGCCAGCCTTGGTAGCTCAGTTGGCTGCGCATCTGACTGGTGACCAGAAGGCAACGGGTTTGATACCTGCCGGGGTCGGCAACATTCTTTCGTGAAGATTGATCATAAAATCTTTTCTACGGTCATTCTCTCCTGCTGATTCAAGAATGGCAGTCGTCAGTTTCTGGAGAAAGAATGTGCACTGTACTACTTACATATAAGCATGCCCAGGAAAAGTGTGGATAGGTAAACTGACTGGCTCAAAACTGACCTAAAATAATGTTGACTGGGCCATTAAACTCCAATACAGACAAACAGACCATAACTAAAGACATTGTTAGTTTTACTAAGGAGGTTTCTCCCAAGTTCATGTTGCCAATGGAGTAATTTAGAGAAATACCATAGAAACATAAAGTAACGGTAGCTGACAGAAATGCTGAGAGCATCCCTATCCAGTTCTCTCATCATAAGTTTCAAGGAAAAATCGGAGAAAAGATCAGAGAATTAGCCAAATACATGTTCACCACAATACCATTATCTGTTCCTCTTGAGATATGCTGTACATTGGTACAGAATTTAAGTTTTACCAATCATATCCCTATTTTTTTTATTTTATTTTTTTTTTTTGAAGGCAGGGTCTATCCGTCTCAGACTTAAAAATGACGAAAGTTTTACCAGTTTCCACAGATATACTGGCAGCCGACCTGCTGAGCCTGTGCCAACAATTATATTTTTATCATTATGCCAAATACCAGTAGAATCTTGTTTGTGTCATTTAATTTGGAGTGTAATGTGCCAGTCATCTTCATTTTGGTCATATTGAGTCAGTAACCTTACCCCATTTTCCTGGGCAGTCATAGACAACGAGTTCAGTGCACATTTTTTCAACAGAAACTAATAAATGTCATTTATGAATGAGCGGAAGGGAGAGAATGACCATAGACAACATTTCATGATCAGTCTGAATGAAAAAATGTTTCTGACCTAGCTCGTATTAAGACCACCTTTGGGACTGTATTGGACTGTGACCTAATCATCACTCGGAGCACATTCGACTGGCACTTGTAAAATTGAATCACGGACAAAGGCGGACAAAGTCCCCTCAACATTTGTTCAGATGGACATAATCCCCCTGTTTATAAAGGCGGACAATATCCCCACACACCTCTGCATGCACAATTACTGATTTTTGAAAGTCAGTCTGTATATACATGTGTCATTTTGCAAACTGCAGATTCCAGATCAGATTTGATGCAATACTATCAAAGCTATATTGGTGCTCATGTAGAAATTATTGCAACAAGCAGGTACAACAAGCAGGTAGTATTGCACAAGTACAAAAGGTGACAAAATATAGAACAGAGAAATCATCAATGAAAAATTCTAACAATGAATAAGAACATTACAAATGAAACATAGTTCTTTAGTCAGGCAAGAGATTAAATTCATTGTTCTGACTTAATAATGTTTGCTCAAGATTGTGGGTGGTGGAAGGATAATTAACTGAAATAATTTAGAGCAAGGGTTATTTTGTCTGGGAGGGATTATGTCGGGGTGTGTGTGTGTGTGGGGGGGGGGGGGGGGGATTCTGTCCGACCTGACATACAGCGAGGGGGATTTTGTCCAGGGTGGGATTTTGTCCGCCTTTACAAAAAGGGGGATTTTGTCCAGGGGGGATTATGTCCGGGGGAGATTTTGCCCCATCATACATATCACAAAAACATGCCTATATAATTTTGACCCTCTTGAACCCCACTTTTATATAGTAAAACTGGGTTTTACAGGAGTAAACCTTATTTTTATGCCCCGGCATCATATGATGATGCCGGGGGCATATAATTTTTCGGGTTTTCCGTACGTGCGTACATGTGTACGTCCGTCTGTACGTGTGTGTGTACGTACGTATGTACGTACGTGATCCTGTAACCTCAGGTTAAAGTTTTTGTAACAGGTAGAGCCTGAACTTTTAGAACTCATATTTTCCTAACCATTTGATGGAACTGGTTCATCTTTGGTATGATGATAGATATAGGTCCAAAGTTTTATTAAGCAATACCCACACCCATGCCTGTGACCTCAAGGTCAAGGTCACAGACTTAGAAATTTTCAATGTTAAAGACTCAGGTTAAGGTTTTTGTAACAGGTAGACTTGAACATTTTAGAACTCATATTTTCCAAACCATTTGATGGAATTGGTTCATATTTGGTATGATTATAGATATAGGTCCAACGTTTTATTCAGCGATACCCCCACCCATGCCCATGGCCTCAAGGTCAAGGTCATGGACTTAGGAATTTTCCATGTTAAAGACTCCAGTTAAGGTATTTGTACCTGGTAGAACCTGAACTATTATGATGGCTTTGGTTCATATGATGATAGATATAGGTACAATGTTTTATTCAGCAATACCCCCACCCATGCCTATGACCTCAAGGTCAAGGTCACAGACTTAGACAATTTTAATGTGAAAGATTTTAAAGAGCTCAAATTTTCCAAACTATATTACGGATTTGGCTTATGTATGCTATGATGATAGATACAGGTCCAAATGTTTATTTGGCAGTACCCCCATTCATGCCTATGGCTTCAAGGTCAAGGTCACAGACTTAGAAATTTTAATTAGATATTTTAAGAGTTGATATTTTCCAAATCGTGCGATGGATTGAGTTGATATTTGGTATGATGTTAGATACCTGTCCATTTTATTCGGCGATACCCCCACCCATGCCCATGAGCTCAAGGTCAAGGTCACAGACTTAAATTTTTTTAATTATCCCCTCGCACAACATAGCTCTAGCTTCTATATTTCTTCACTGATTTCAATATAACTTCACACAAATGTTTCTTATGACAATATCTCGAGGGAGGTTGACTTTCAATGCCATGACCTCAAGGTCAAGGTCACTGTGGCTATTTTTAGAAAAACTTTGTCATCGCTCTAGCGCCTACATTTCTTCACCAATTTCAATATAACTTCACACAAATGGACATTATAAAAATATCTCGAGCAAGTTCGACTTTCAAGGTCATGGCCTCAAGGTCAAGGTCACTGTGGCTATTCTTAGAAAAACTTTGTCATCGCTCTAGCGCCTACATTACTAATTTCAATATAACTTCACACAAATGTACCTTATAAAAATAGCTCGAGCAATTTCAACTTTCAAGGTCATGGCCTCAAGGTCAAGGTCACTGTTGCTATTTTTTAGAAAAACTTTGTCATCGCTCTAGCGCTTACATTTCTTCACCGATTTCAACATAACTTCACACAAATGTTCCTTATAAAAATAGCTTGAGCAATTTGAACTTTCAAGGTCATGGCCTCAAGGTCAAGGTCGATGTGGCTATTTTTTAGAAAAACTTTGTCATCGCTCTAGCGCTTACATTTCTTCACCGATTTCAATATTACTTCACACAAATGTTCCTTATGACAGACAATATCTCTATCGAGTTCCACTTTCAAGGTCAAGGTCACTGTGGCTATTTTTAGAAAAACTTTGTCATCGCTCCAGCGCTTACATTTCTTCACCGATTTCAATATAACTTCACACAAATGTTCCTTATGACAATTGTTATGCATAAGAATTTATTTTTCTGATTCCCACTTTCACCCCACTGTGAACTAATAGTGCTATAAATATCTTGTTAATCTTTTTATAGAAGATTCTAGAAAACTGAGTCACAGATTAATTTCTTTTTTTGTAAACAACATGTTTACAAGGAAAAGTACTTCAGAACCTTCCAGAAAGTTCAGGTTTGCATTATTTTTAGAAGATTACCTCATCTTATTCCACAACCCTGTGGAACATTCTAGAGAAATCTTAGGGTCTATAAAAGAGCATGATTTTTCTCATTGAGTCAGACTTTGGAGTTTGATGTTTGGGCTTATAAGGAAAGTTATTTCTAAATTCTGTGTTGGATTGTTAAAGGATATTACTTTTCATTTTGGACTGATAATTCTGTGGGATCAAGGAAAATAGATTCATTCAGGATATTTCATAACAGAGCTAAGTACATTTGATTTTCTTACTTCTACAGGTTAAAGTTAACTTGTAAATAAATTTTGTTAAATTTTTCCAAAAGGCTTGTTTGCTGTTTTTCTTTCTGCTACGCCTGGCTCGTAACAGAAATTGGGGGCTCGTCCGGGATAAAACCATTTTAAGCATTTTAAAACCGACATTTCATGTGACGCAGGTAATTGTCATTTCTTATCAAATAGACTTTGCAGTTGCTTCACAGAATTGGTATTTCCCTATAGGCATATAGGGGATTGTCATTTCATGTGAACTGTCATTTCAGGTGAAATAGCACTTGTCATTTCATGTGAAATTCTCGTTGGGCTTGTCATTTCAAAAAAAAAAAAAAAAAAAAAAAAAAAAAACTTTGTCAAATTAACCTCAATCTGTATTTCCATAAATACTTTATAGAACAAACAAAAAGCAAACATGTCGTTTGATTTGAGAAGCTTTTTGGCTCAGCCTACTCAGGAGTTGTTTAATCTGGCCAAAAGGACAGATTTGCTAGAAATTGCTTCCCATTATGGGGTCACTGCTGTCAAAACAAGCATGAAGAAGCATGAAATTAAGAATATTTTGGTGCAGTTTTTTGTTGATGAAGAACTTTTCGATCCATCTGCTTTGTCTCTCATTATGGTTTCACATACTGAATTACAAATGAGACAAATTGAAATAGGAAGGCAAATTGAATTAGAGAAGTTCAGATTAGAAATGGAAGAAAGAGAGAAGGAAAAGCAAAGAGAAATGGAAGAAAGAGAGAAGGAAAAAGAAAGAGAAATGCAGAGACAAATGCAGATGGAAAGATTAGAAATGGAAGAAAGAGAGAAGGAAAAACAAAGAGAAATGGAGAGGGAAAAAAGAGAAATGGAGGAACGCTTTCAGAAAGAAAAATTAGAAAAAGAAGAGCGACTTGAAATAGAAAGAGAAAAATGGCATTTTCAATTAAAGATGAAGGAACTGGAACTCCAGGGTCAAGATAGGGTGAAACCTACCCCTGTTTTTGACTCTGGTAGTTACTTTGATGCCACAAAGCATATCAGATTAGTTCCCCCATTTCAGGAAAAAGAGGTAGATAAGTATTTTTTGCATTTCGAAAAGGTTGCAGAAAATTTAAAATGGCCAAAAGAGCATTGGACCTTACTTTTGCAAAGCGTTGTTGTCGGAAAGGCTCGAGACATTTACACTCAGCTGACTGTCGAGCAAAGCTCAGACTATGATTTGGTTAAGGAGCTTATTCTTAAAGCATATGAGTTGGTCCCTGAGGCTTACAGGCAGAAATTTAGGAACTGTAAAAAAGAAATTTCCCAGACCCATGTAGAATTTGCTCGAACCAAAGAACAGCTATTTGATAGGTGGTGTTCTTCTAAAAAAGTAGGCTCTGATCATGACAAACTTAGACAGCTTGTCCTTGTTGAAGAGTTCAAACGGTGCATAAATTCAGACATTAAATCTTTTCTCGATGAGAAACAGGTTGAAACTTTGGAGGAAGCTTCTCGTTTGGCAGATGATTATGCTTTGACTCATAAAGTCTCATTTGTGAACAGGCCTTATCCTCGAAAACCTTATAATCCACAGACAGGTCCAAGATTCTATCCCAGTAATCCTTCTGGTAGTTATAGCCATACATCTAGTAATATGCCCAAACTTTCTGGTGAAAATAAAAGCCAGAATCCTTCCAAACCTTCTGGTGAAAACAGAAGTCAGAATTTTTCCAAACCTTCTGGTGAAAACAAAGACCAGAATCCCTTATCTCAACCTCAAGTAGTTTGTCATTATTGTAAAAATACAGGTCATTTGATCTCTGAGTGTTTAAAATTAAAGAGAAGGAAAGAACGAGAAAGACAAGAGGAACTTAAGCCTACAGGCTTGACTTCTATAAGGCCAAAACCACAGTCTTGTGTAAGGGAGGAAACTCTTTCTGATATCAAATTATCTGAGACTGATTCAGTTATGGAGATTTATGAACCATTCTTATCAGATGGTTTTGTGTCACTAAATGGTGACAGTTATGCCCATCCAACCCCTATTAAAATCTTACGAGATACCGGAGCTTCTCAATCTCTTATTCTAGCAGATACTCTGCCTTTTTCTGAGAAGACTTCTTTGGGCCAAAGTGTCCTTATTCAGGGTGTGGAATGTGGATTTGTTAATGTTCCGCTCCATAACGTTTATTTGTCATCAGACTTGGTATCCGGTTCAGTGGCTGTTGGTATTAGACCTTCTTTACCTTTTAAAGGTGTTCATTTGTTGCTAGGCAATGACTTAGCTGGAGATAAGGTTGTGGTAAACCCACTTTTGACTACTAATCCTTGCATAGACCAACCGCCTGATCCCATTGAGCAGGAAATTCCTGATCTTTATCCGTCTTGTGCAGTCACAAGGGCGATGGCACGTAAGGCCAAGCAAACTGATGGGAAACAGGATTTTGATTTAACTGATACCTTTTTGGGTCAGTCTTTTAATGATGAGATAACAAGGTCTCTGTCTTCAAGCCTGCCTGATAAGCAGACAGATTTTCATGAGAATAACTCATCTTTAGATCTAGGCCATGACATAATGTCTGGGTCTCAACTAGCTATAGAACAGCATAAGGATCCTGAAATTTCGCCTTTATTTGAAAGGGCCTTAGATGAGCAGGAAGTATCTCAGGTCCCAGTCTGTTATTATGTCAAAAATGACATTCTTATGAGAAAATGGCGTCCACCAGACGTCTCAGCAGAAGACGAGTGGACTGTCAACCACCAGATAGTGGTTCCACGGGTTTACCGTTCCCAAATATTAAACTTGGCACATGAAACTCCCATGTCAGGACATTTAGGTGTAAATAAAACCTATCACAAGATTCTTAATCATTTTTACTGGCCTGGGTTAAAATCAGATGTTTCTCAGCATTGTAGGTCCTGCCATACATGCCAAATGGTAGGAAAACCCAATCAGACTATACCTAAGGCTCATTTGCAGCCTATACCTGCTTTTGATGAACCTTTCAGTCGAATAATTATAGACTGTGTGGGTCCCTTGCCCAGAACTAAGTCCGGCTGTGAATATCTTTTGACCATTATGTGTGCTTCCACACGTTTTCCTGAAGCCATTCCTTTAAGAAATATCAAAACTAAGACAATCGTCAAGGCCTTAGTGAAGTTTTTCACATTTGTTGGGCTTCCTAAATCTATTCAGTCAGACCAAGGCTCAAATTTTATGTCTGGAATATTTCAACAAGTAATGCATGAACTTGGCATTGTACAGTATAAGTCATCGGCCTATCATCCTGAAAGTCAAGGCGCCCTTGAAAGATTCCATCAAACATTGAAAAACATGATAAGATCATATTGTTTTGACACAGAGAAGGATTGGGATGAAGGCATCCATCTCCTTTTATTTGCTGTTAGAGAATCTGTGCAAGAATCTCTTGGCTTCAGTCCATTTGAATTAGTATTTGGCCATACTGTTCGTGGTCCTTTGAAACTTCTCAAAGAGAAATTTCTCTCCAATAATGACACCTCCCTGAATTTACTTCAGTATGTGTCTGATTTCAAAACTAGACTTTCAAAAGCTTGTGAGGCTGCTCGGACCAATCTTCAGTCAGCCCAAAGGAAAATGAAACAGCTATATGACATAGGGACAAAAGAAAGGAATTTTAAACCAGGTGATAAGGTACTAGCTCTTTTGCCTATTCCAGGAAAATCATTGCAGGCCAGGTATTATGGTCCTTACACTGTAGACAAAAAGATCAGTGACGTAAATTACATAATAAACACTCCTGGGAGGCGCAAGCTAAAGCAGCTATGTCATATTAACATGCTCAAGGAATACATAGATAGGGACAATACATCTTTAACATCAGTCAATCTAGTTAGCTCTGTTCCACTTAATTCATGTGACAATGACTGTGAGGATATTAATTCAGTGAAATCGGATCCCACATCATCAAATCTTCAGAATTCTGACATTCTACGGAATCTTGACCAGAAACTGTCACATCTAGAGCCAAATCAGCGGAATGAACTGAAACAGCTGATTTTTGAATATGAACACTTATTTCCTGACATTCCAACACGGACAGACAAAATATTTCACGATGTGGACATAAATGGTTCCAAACCAGTAAAACAACACCTATACAGGATGAATCCTATAAAACAGAAAAATCTTAAAGAAGAAATTCAGTATTTGCTGGACAATGACTGGAATGGAGTTATCCTAGTATTCTTATACCAGAACAAGAAAGGACAAAAATGTTTATAGACTCTTAGAAGGATTAATTCTCGAACATAGACAGATGCAGAGCAAGAA
This sequence comes from Lucinisca nassula, assembly GCA_963580285.1. NCBI lineage: Eukaryota > Metazoa > Mollusca > Bivalvia > Lucinida > Lucinidae > Lucinisca > Lucinisca nassula. The sequence continues at coordinate 128,670,056 of OY757019.1, read as the reverse complement.
TCAGTCTGCAACATTTCGAAGTTTATCTTACCCCTACTACTGCACCGATTGTTGTTTTCAGTGATCACAATCCACTGACTTTCATACACAAAATGAAAAACAAAAATCAGCGGTTGCTCAGGTGGAGTCTCATGTTACAAGAGTATAATTTAGACATAAGACATATTAGGGGGAGAGATAACATTATCCCTGATGCCCTTTCAAGAGCTTGAGCAGTGTCAGGAATTGTGTTTTTCTTTCATACTGCAGTGGATTGTGGATACATGTAATTGTATATGCTATGTTCAATATTTTATTAATCTTAAAGCAAAAGAAAGCTTTATTACATAAATCTTTCTTTTCCTCGAAGAGGGGGAGTGTTATGCATAAGAATTTATTTTTCTGATTCCCACTTTCACCCCACTGTGAACTAATAGTGCTATAAATATCTTGTTAATCTTTTTATAGAAGATTCTAGAAAACTGAGTCACAGATTAATTTCTTTTTTTGTAAACAACATGTTTACAAGGAAAAGTACTTCAGAACCTTCCAGAAAGTTCAGGTTTGCATTATTTTTAGAAGATTACCTCATCTTATTCCACAACCCTGTGGAACATTCTAGAGAAATCTTAGGGTCTATAAAAGAGCATGATTTTTCTCATTGAGTCAGACTTTGGAGTTTGATGTTTGGGCTTATAAGGAAAGTTATTTCTAAATTCTGTGTTGGATTGTTAAAGGATATTACTTTTCATTTTGGACTGATAATTCTGTGGGATCAAGGAAAATAGATTCATTCAGGATATTTCATAACAGAGCTAAGTACATTTGATTTTCTTACTTCTACAGGTTAAAGTTAACTTGTAAATAAATTTTGTTAAATTTTTCCAAAAGGCTTGTTTGCTGTTTTTCTTTCTGCTACGCCTGGCTCGTAACAGAAATATCTCGAGCCATTTCGACTTTCAAGGTCAAGGTCACTGTGGCTATTTTTAGAAAAACTTTGTCATCGCTTTAGCGCCTGCATTTCTTCACTGGTTTCAAAATAACTTCACACAAATGTTCCTTATGACAATACCTCGAACAAGTGACTTTCAAGGTCAAGGTCACTGTGGCTATTTTTAGAAAAACTTTGTCATTGCTCTAGCGCTTACCTTTTTTCACCAATTTCAATATTACTTCACACAAATGTTCCTTATGACAATATCTCTAGCAAGTTCCACTTTCAAGGTCAAGGTCACTGTGGCTATTTTTAGAAAAACTTTGTCATCGCTCTAGGGCTTACATTTCTTCACCCATTTCAATATAACTTCACCCAAATGTTCCTTATGACAATATCTCGAGCGATTTCGACTTTCAAGGTCAAGGTCACTGTGGCTATTTTTAGAAAAACTTTGTCATCGCTCTAGCGACTACATTTCTTCTCTGATTTCAATATAACTTCACACAATTGTTCCTTATGACAATACCTAGAGCGAGTTTGACTTTCAAGGTCAAGGTCACTGTGGCTAATTTTAGAAAAACTTTGTCATTGCTCTAGCGCTTACATTTTTTCACCAATTTCAATATAACTTCACACAAATGTTGCTCATGACAAGGTCACACACTTAGAAAATTTTGTTGCAACATGGATTTTCGGGGGCATCTGTGTTGTCTGGACACATTTCTAGTTCTTAATTTCTGCTCTTATATATAGAATATGGGTACTCGTTAGAACCCACCTAAATTTGACCCAACCTAACAAGTACCCAAAATCTATATTTTGAGCAGAAATAAGAAAGTTATCACAATCTTTCAGATGAAAACTGTCCTTTTTTCGGCGGTTAAGGTTATAATGTATTTGTATTGTTATGGACAGCATTACCTCCCTTCCATTATCTACCGCGGTAGATTATATGCATAGCTTCTAGGTTCATAACCACTCTCTGACAACTGCATCTTTGTAGAAATGTAAACCATCAGGAGACAATGTGTCACGTGCAAAACCCAGGTCCGTCCGTACCTCCAATGTCAAGGTCATACTTAGAGGTCAAAGGTCAAAAAAGGGTCTGAAACTTAAACGCAGTCCATAACTTACTTATTTCTGGATTGATTTTGAAATTACTTTGTAGAAATGTTAACCATCATGAGAAGATGTGTCACATGCAAAACCCAGGTCCGTACCTCCAAGGTCAAGGTCATACTTAGAGGTCAAATGTCAAAAAAAGTGTCTGAAACTTAAATGGAGTCAATAACTTTCTTATTTCTGGATGGATTTTGAAATTACTTTGAAGAAATGTCAACCATCATGAGACTATGTGTCACATGCAAACCCAGATCTGTATCTCCAAGGTGAAGGTCATACTTAGAGGTCAAAGGTTAAAAAAAAATGGTCCGGAACTTAAACGCAGTCAATAACTTTCTTACCTCTGGATGGATTTTGAAATTACTTGGCAGAAATGTTGGCCATTATGAGACAATCTGCCTCACACAAAACCAAGGTCCTTACCACCAAGGTCAAGGTCATACTTAGAGGTCAAATGTGAAAAAAGGGTCCAAAACTTAAACACGGTCAATTACTTTCTATGGATGAATACGAACATCGACATATTTTCAGGCAGGGGCATCCGTGTCCTGTGGAGGTATTTTTAGTTCAGGCTATGCTTCTTTCCTTTGTTATGGCTTTTATGTCGTAAGATGGGGGCTCGTCCAGAACAGACTTTATATGCCAAAAATGGCTTTGTGCCGAAGTTGGCTTCACGTCATCATATATGATGACTTCCTGGAAGAGGGGGTGTGTTACGGACAGCATTACCTCCCTTCCATTATCTACCACGGTAGATTATACGCATAGCTTCTAGGTTCATAACCACTCTCTGACAACTGCGTCAGAGAGTCAACTCTTTGGCTCAGCGGTTAGAGCACTGGACTCTCATCCGAGTGGCCCGGGTTCGAATCCCACCATAGGCGGGGATTTTTTTAGGCTATGCTTCTTTCCTTTGTTACGGCTTTCATGTCGTAAGATAAAGTTGTGTTTCGTAATGAGATGGCGAACCTTTCATGTCATGTCCTCAAGTTTGACAGTGATCACTATTTCCCATTTTTAGGGTTATTTAAGGGGAATGGGTACACCTTCAGGGGAGGTAACTCCTTCAAAAGTATTTTTGTCTTCCATGTCAACAGGGGTCAACTCTTTAAGGAAAGAATTTGCTCCCGAGGAGCAAATTCTTTCCTTTAAGAGTAGACCCTTTTTCTGTGAAACAGAGTCAATAGAAAAGTGAACAGGAAGTTCCAAAAATTGTCTCCCTTTGAAAATGGCAGAAAAATCTGCCAGGTGTATCCATTCCCCTTAAAATGTCTCTTCTTAACCTATTATAGCTCCACCTATTATTATCTCCCCTTTTCAGAAGCCTCCGTGGTGTAGTGGTTACGCTAATCGCCTTGTAAACCAGAGCTCGCAGGATCGATCCTGGGCTTTTCCAGACTTTCGGATGAGTCTATAAACGGAGGTCCCGTCTCCATATGACCTTAGTTGTTGGTGGGACGTAAAACTAAAACACTCAATCACTCATCTCCCCTTTTCAGGATGGTACATGGAATGATGAAAATTGTAAAAACCCTCTGGCAGGATTTATCTGTAAAGCTCGCAAAAAACTAATGAATGTTGGTACCCCACAGGCTAATCTTGGACAAGGATGTTCCGTGGTGAGTAATTACAGCATACATCCAGACACAAACAGCTGCAGATAAACCAGTATTTACTCTGTTTTCTGCCTGATACAGTAGAACTTCGATGGCTCGAACACCGATGGCTCGTAAACCATGGCTGAGTCGAACCCGTTTTTAAGTCTCTAGGGAATTCCTCTGCATAAGAATAAGTGTGGGGTAATTAAGGAGATTTTCGACTTTTATCTTGCAAATGTATGCTGTGTGTACTCATTAGAATCGCCTCAATGAGGCGATTCTCCTAAAATCATAACAGACTTGTTTCATGATCCAGCAAGGAGTCCAAAAGGTGCAGACCAATCTTGGTTTGCACTGTTTGCTTAGGCCTATCTGACCCAATACTTAGGATCATTACGGTAAGGTTATTTTTTTCTTTTATAAACGTATTTACAAGTTTAAGTATTTCATTCTCTGTGTTTTCTACACCCAGTGTCCCCTTTTGGGAGACCACCTGTGGGATTGTTCAAAAGTGGTCAAAGACCACTTTTGAACAATCCCAAAATGGTCTAAAAGGGCATGGTATATTCTGTTTCAGAGAAATGCTTTAGCATTAGGCTATAACTGCTACTTGTTTCAACAGACTACAAAATCCTGGGCAGCAGCCCATAGTGATTGCCAGGCTTCAGGAGGCAGTCTAGCTGTTATTCATGACAGGTATGTTTCTTATGAAATAATTATGTATATTTAGAGTTTATTTGGTTTTTGATCAATTATGGTGAAGTAATTGACAAGTGTTCTAAGGCTTCTGAGTTGAAACAGAATGAGCTATAGCGAACATTTTTTTTGCATAAAAACCTTAGAACAAGAGTGAATTATTTCTCCATAATCAATCAAACAACAAAATAAACTGTTTATTATATTCATGTTTCACCTTTGAATTTTCAAATTCAGCCATTCTGATTTCCAACCAAAATAGTTCCAGTCAGGGTATGGATTTCAGGAGGCATGGTGTAGTTTGAAAATCAGTCGCCATCTTGTTTTCATTTCAACGCTTGAAATACAGATGCATCAATGTCATGAAGTGGAACTGTTTTAACAAGAAAATCATCCTCAAAAACATCAAATGGACATGAAAAGTTAAGTAATTTCTATGATTTTATCAGATTTTCTGCCAAACGTCAACTATTGTTATGGTTGTTACAAACGAAGTCAGCAACGTCGCCTAGCAATTATGACGTCAAAATTTCAAAATGAAATACCGTATTCGCCCTAATTACCGCACATGCTCCTATAAGCGCACACCAAAGCTATTTTTGAAAAGGAAATGCATAAGCGCACACTTTACAGCAATCTCGCCTTGAAGCTCTCATAGTAAATCTATAAAAACTTACCGTTATTTCTTCCAACAGTGAAGGCAATGCTTAAGTATCTTTTTCCGTCCCATTAAAAATCATTATGCATCATCTTGGAAGCTGTTGTTTTCGTATCAAGTGTGCGCTAATTAGGTATATTTTTCACCATGATTTTATGACACGATTTTGAAAAAACTAATCGCACGGTGCGGTAATTAGGGCGAATACGGTAATTCACTCAGTTATAAGTCACTACTGAAAATGTAAAAAAATGAATGTAATTTTTTAACACTCATTGAAGTATGAACAACTCAAACTTAGCTTTGATGAGCATTATATAAATGACCTTCAATACTGAGGTTTACATTATTTTTGGTCCATTTTGTCATGAAAAATTCTTGTTTGAGGGCTAAACTTGAAACAAGAACAAGTACCCCTTTCTCATAAGCTAGCTTTTTTAAATCCATCATAGCAACAGATAAGCTATGTATTTTGTGATAACTGAAGGATAGTTTTTTTTTATTTCCCCATTTAAACCTATGTTATGGGTACTCTTTAGAACCGCCTCACCAAGGCGGTTCTAATGAGTACCCACAACACAGGTTTTTTTTTATGAAGAATTGACAAAAACTATACTTCAGTTATTACTGACCCCGATAGCTCAGTTGGTAGAGTGTCCGCTCCGGGGAACGGGAGGTCACGGGTTCGATCCTGGGCCGTGGCATACCAAAGTCGTTAAAAATGGTACTAGCTGCTCCTCGCTTGGCACTCAGATTTACGGGGTAGGGCTAGGACTGGTCGACCCAGTGTCAGGATAATGTGACTTGGTGTGGTATCATGTAATGTGTCTTGGACATGATACTTCAGTGAGGCAGCACTATAAAAGTGAGCATTGAGCTCCCTGTCGCAACCAGACACCGTCGTGATATGACTGAAAAATTGTTGAAAGCGACGTTAAAACCCGAATTCACACAAACACACACACATACTTCAGTTATCACATCTGCAGCTATGAATTCTATGCGAAATTAATAGTTGCATTAAATGAGTCGTACCATGCAAAATATGCCTTATATGGAGGACCCGCATTATAACAACAGTATTTGTTACCTTTTATTGTGGTGTTATAATGAATTTGCCATTATAAAGAATCCCAGTTGGAATTATGATTAGGTTCTAAAAGGTCTTTGCCACATCATTACTCCAAAATAACAAATATTATAGACATTTGTTAGAATCGCCTTGATGAGGCGATTCTAACAATTGTCTATAACATTTGTTTCTTGGAGTGTTAAATTAGAAGAATCTTTCATGACTATGGATTCAATTTGGGCATTTCCAACCCGAGGGAATCCCAAGCCGCTCGGAATTGAGGCTAAATACATTCTGTTGAAATTGTCTTTATAACGAGTTTTGCCATTATAATGAATGTTGTTATAACGCAGGTCCTCTGTACTATGCACCAAAGAGATGACTCAGATCAGCTTGTGCACCCAAACTGTCTGATCAGTCTTTGCTAGGCACTGTATGGTTAACTTAGAAGCAGATAAGTTTGGTATTTGGTGATAACTGAAGGATAATTATGTCTCCCCCGAAAAACATTTTTTCGGAGAGACATATTGTTTTTCCCCCGGGCGTCTGTCTGTCCGTCTGTCTGTCTGTCTGTCTGTCCGTCTGTCTGTCTGTCTGTCTGTCACACATTCGTGTCCGCTCTGTAACTTGAAAACCGTTAGAGCTATCTTCACGAAACTTCGTATAAATATTAATCAGCATTAGACGACGTGCAGTGCGCAAGAACCATAACTCTCACATTTATACTTTTTGAATTATCTCCCTTGGAAGTTTGTTGGTATGTATATATGTATGGGCAAATCATGTCCGGTCAATAACTTTCTTATTTTTTGATGGATTTTAAAATTACTCAGCAGAAATATTACCAACCATAAGACGATGTGTGGTGCGCATGAGGCAGGTCGGTACCTCAAAGGTCAAGGTCATACTTAGAGGTCAAAGGTAAAAAAGGGGCCTTTTTTTCGTATTTGGTCAATAACTTTCTTATTTTGAGATGGATTTTAAAATTACTTGGCATAATTATTAACAACCATAACACGATGTGTGGTGCGCATGAGGCAGGTCGGTACCTCAAAGGTCAAGGTCATACTTAGAGGTCAAAGGTCAAAAAAGGGGCCTTTTTTTCGTATTTGGTCAATAACTTTCTAATTTTGAGATGGATTTTAAAATTACTTGGCATAATTATTAACAATCATGAGACAATGTGTGGTGCACATGAGGCAGGTCGGTACCTCAAAGGTCAAGGTCATACTTAGAGGTCAAAGGTCAAAAAGTGGGCCTTTTTTTCGTATTTGGTCAATAACTTTATTATTTTGGGATGGATTTTGAAATCACATTGCAGAAATGTGAACGATTATAAGGTGATGTGTTGCGCGCATGACCCAGGTTGGTACCTCAAAGGTCAAGGTCATACTTAGAGGTCAAAGGTAAAAAAAGGGGCCTTTTTTCAGGTTTTGTCAATAACTTGCCTATTTTTAAATAGAATTTGAAGTTACTTGGCAAACATGTTAACTATCATGGGACGATGTGTTGCATGCATGATTCAGTTTGGTACCTAAAATGTCAAGGTCATACATGGAGGTCAAAGGTAAAAAAGGGGCCTTTTTTGTGTTTGGTCAATAACTTTCTTATTTTTAGACGGATTTTGAAATTGCTAGGCAGAAATGTTAACCACCATAAGACGATGTGTTGCAAGCATGACCCAGTTTAATACCTGAAAGGTCAAGGTCATACATAGAGGTTAAAGGTAAAAAAGGGCCTTTTTTGTGTTCTGTCAATAACTTTCTTATTATGCCCCCAACTTTGAAAAAGTTGGAGGGGCATATTGGTTCTAGTTCGTTCGTTCGTCCGTCCGTTACGCTTTTGATGCATAGCATAACTAAAGAACCGTGTATGCTAGGGTTTTGAAATTTCATATATGGATTCCTCATGGAAAATTAGCTTACAAGTATTTTTTTTCTCGTCCGGATTATGCCCCCATGAAGAGTTATTGCCCTTTGATTTTTTTTTTTTTTTAATAAAATCTTGTCAGCAAGATATCTCAAAAACTAATGGAGCTAGAGCCTTGAAAGTTGGTGAATATATTGATGGTGATGAGTAGATGAACTGATTAACTTATGACAAAATTCCGAAAATCACTTTGTGAGTTATGGCCCTTTGTCATTTTGGTAATTTGTGCCCATTGTAATGTATGCTAAAAGTGATGCATAGCATAACTTTAGAACCGTGTATGCTAGGGTTTTGAAATTTCATATATGGATTCCTCATGAAAAATTAGCTGACGGGTATTTTTTTTCTCGTCCGGATTATGCCCCTTTCAAGAGTTATCGCCCTTTGAAATTTTTTAAATAAAATCTTGTCAGCAAAATATCTCAAACACTATTGGAGCTAGAGCCTTGAAAGTTGTTGAGTATGTTGGTGGTGATGAGTATATGAACTGATTAACCTTTGACAAAATTCCGAAAAATACTTTGCGAGTTATGGCCCTTTGTCATTTTGGTAATTTGTGCCCATTGTAATGAATGCTAAAAGTGATGCATAGCATAACCTTAGAACTGTGTATGCTATGGTTTTGAAATTTCATATATGCATTCCTAATGGAAAATAAGCTGACGCGTATTTTTTTTCTTATCTGGATAATGCCCCTTTCAAGAGTTATTGCCCTTTGAATTTTTTTTTAATAAAATCTTGCCAGCAAGATATCTCAAAACCTATTGGGAGCTAGAGGCTTGAAAGTTGGACCATGAGTCATGTGCAAGACCAAGGTCCATACCTCCAATGTCAAGGTCATACCTAGAGGTCAAAGGTAAAAAAAAGGACAGTCAATAACTTACTTATTCTTTGATGGATTATGAAATTACTTGGCAGAAATGTTAACCATCATGAGATGATGTGTTGTACCGCAAAGGTCAAGGCCATACTTAGAGGTCAAAGGTAAAAAAGTGCTTTTTTGTTTACGGCCAATAACTTTTTTATTTTTCTATGAACATTTTTAAAGTTACTATGCAGAAATGTTCATCTTCATTAGCTGATGTGTTGCACACAAGACCCAGCTCAATACCTACAATGTCAAGGTTATACTTAGCAGTCAAAAACGGGGAAGACATCTGTGTTTTTGTAGAAAAACAAATTCTAGTTTTTGTCAGCTGTTGATAAAAACCTATGTTGTGGGTATTCATTTGACATGAGGCAGTTCAAATGAATACCCACAACATAGATTTATACTGAGAAATAAGGAAAATTATCCTTTAGTTATCACAAAATACCCACCTTATCTGTTCCTATTGAAGTTTCTCCAGTTGGACTGGAAAGACTGCATTCTGGCTCATTACAATAACACATGCCTGTGACACAGTGTGTTCTTTCATATCTCCAAAACGGTGAAAATTTGTGATATTTTCCTTATTTATAATCCGTTTATAGGTTAAGGGTGCTTGTTAGTCTTGAACAGCTGAGCCCAAATCCTATATACCACAACACCATTATTCGCCCCCACCCATCGGAGGTTAGAGAAATATTTGAGCTGCATGATGCTTCCACGCAGAGCTGAAACCGACAGCACACTAGTACTGGTAAACCGCTTAGAGGATCTAAGCTTGCCCAGGCAAAGCGGTGCAAGTAGGACCGTCCATGCTTATAAACCCTTTTGGTTTCATTGGGTGACAGGTCTTGAGATGTCATTTCATCTCAATGTCGGGTAAAAGTCCCACAAACTTGGAAGCAACATCTCCAAAATGACCTATACTGTGTTTACTGGGACGTTAAACCTCAAATCAAACAAAACAGCACATTATAACATGGTTTGTTATAACACGGTTTGGGATATAAACCAGTTTCAAGATGGATCCCAAACATTTACAGACTGATTATATAGAAAAATGACCATAAATGGTCATTTTTCTATATAATCTACAGAATTTTGTTTGGGTATAACACAGTTTTCTGACTAACACGGTTTCTGCTTTGGACTCCATTAATAGTGTTATAAAGAGGTTGTGGTGTACTAATTTTTTTAAACCTTATCCTGCTGAATATTCAATTTAGCCACACCCATTTCTGACCTTGAACCAATCAGATTATTTGATGTAATTTATTCCTACAAATTCATAAACTAAATGTAAAACAGTGTAGATCCTGATCAGATGGCTTCTTCAGAAGCCATCTGATCTGGATCTACACTGTTTTCAAAGTCAGAGGTTGGTTTTTGGCTTTACGGCCCTTTCAAGATTATTTCACTTATATTGAGCTGATCATTAATCAGAGGTGGGCGAAAACAGGAATACCCGGAGAAAACCACCGGACCTTCCTTTGCAGAACTTGGCATCTCACGTGACCCGAGCGAGGCTCGAACCCACAGCAGTGAGAGACCTAATGATTAAGAGCCATTGCTCTTATCCACTAGGCCACGGAGGCCCGTAAGTAAGGGGTTGTCGTGAATAACAGGATAAGGGTTAAGTTACTATTTTTATAGATATCAGCAAGCCTTTCTGGCAGCTCAGATTGCCGGAAATGGTGGAAGTTACTGGATAGGTCTTGGTAACAGTGGTGTGTATACCAGTAAGAACTGGGTTACTGGTGGACCTGTGGATTATACTGCTTGGTCCGCCAATTACACAACAGCCAATAACACAGGTAGGTGTTGGCTAATTACACAGGCGTTATCATTGGTGGGTTTTAACCAATCACATAATATAGGAAGGTAACACAGTAGTAAGATGTCAGCACATAGCACAAGAGTTAATGACTCATTTAGGTGTCAGCAAATTATACAACAGCCAATAACACAGGTAGGTGTGTCAGCCAATTACATAGTTATTATCACCACCAATTACATAATTTAAGAAGGTAACACACAGATAAGAGGTCAGCACATAGCACAACAGTCAATGACTCACCTAGGTGTCAGCATATTATACAACAGCTAATAACACAATGAGACAGGATGGAAACACTCCAAAACAAACAATGGGTGCATTTACCCATTTGTTTGTTGCATTGGAGTTTAACGGCCCAGTCAACACTATTTTATATCATTTTTGAGCTGGTCAACTTTTCCTGGGCAGGCTTATTCGTAAGCGGTTAACCAGTACCCAGCAGGTATCGAACCCACGTCCTCCTGTCCATCAGTCAGATTCCCATCCGACTGAGCTGCCGAGGCCGGCTAACCCACTTGTAGAGAACTATTGTTATTCAGGCTTTCTGATCATGCCTGTCCATCTTAATTGTGCCAGTTTCACAAGAGTATGAACACTGCATCCCTGCCCTTTTCAGGAATCGTGTCTTGCCAATCAAGGAGGTTTCTAAGACAGCTTCTATGGAAGTGGTTCAGTCTTGGCACACCATCTGTGTGTACCTTTTTGCATCTTTTCTGTTGAATCAGTCTTTGCAATGTCATTAGCAAAGAGTACACATCTAGGACCTCTGTCTGCACCATGAATTTAGCTTGCAACCTTGTTAGGTTGGAAAGCTTCCCATCAAAGTGATGTCTTATAGGTACACCATTGTCACCATCCTGGTAATCATCTGTGAGTATGGCAGAAAACAGCACACTGAACAACATCGGGGCTAGTACACAGCCTTGCTTAGCTCCATTTGTCACAGAGTACGGATCAGAATAATTTTGGACCTGTGCAAGCATACTATCATGGAGATAGCTGGACAGCCAAATGGTCCACATTTGGTAGGGTGGATAAAGCTCATATAGAGGTCCACAATTCTGTTTCTAGCATTTTATTCAAGCTGACTTGGTGTGAACATCATGTCAGTTGTTTCTTTGTCCTCCCTGAATCCACATTGGATTTCTGGCAGAAGATCTACCCCTGGTCCCTGTTCAAATTTTTCAGTAAATCGGTAAATAATACCATTCAGTTACAAAATGGACTGCTGTATATAAGTTCCATGCAGTACAAAACAGTTTAATACTAATGTGATCTTGACGGATCCATTTTCAGTTTTTTCAGCGATGTCTGATTGTATTTTTCTCTTTACAATACCCCACTATAACACTTGTTAGGGTCCAAAACAGAAACTATGCTAGTTAACAATAAAGTATATAGATTACCGAAAAAAATCAAAGTTCCGACACCTTGAGGACTTGTTGTATTTCTCATAAAATCCTAACAAATTTGTTTCACAATCAAGTAAATAGTAAAAAAAAATGCCAACAGAATGGCAAACAGTGTAGACCTTGATCAGATTACGCCTTCAGGAGCAGTCTGGCCTGGATCTGCTATGTTTGCTTTTGCCTACCTGTCCCAATACTTATGATCATTATCACACGGGGTATTCGACTACTTGGAACGCAGACGGATACCAAAAACGCCGACGAATAAAAACAACAAACATTCGTGGTGAGTTGAACAAATCGCATTTTACGGGCATATATTAAATAGATGCCCACAGATGTTGATAGCAATCTGTTTCGCAGTGTCTCGGAATACTTTCCACTAACTGTGGATGCAAATCCTTCTGCCAATGACGAATTATGACCTATTTTATTCGGCAAAATATAGATGCTTGATGCAAGTCGACAGTTTTTTTTAGTTTTACAGCAATAATTCGTATATAATTTCCAATGTTTCCTGAATAGCATAAAATACTAATGTATTGAGTACCTGCCATGCGTTATTAGAATTAGCAAAAAGCAGGATTTTAGAATTATAGATGTGAATTTCTTGATGAGGGTGTTCGAATAAGGATACCAATGACGACCCGCACAGAAACCACGCAATGCAGACGGCACAAAGTTATGGTTACCATTGACGTGGAAACCACAAGCGTGGAAAAATAAAAAAAGGAGTAAAATACATTCTGTTTTCGTTTAATTGGAAAGTTAATCCAGACACTGAGTCTTACCACAGTGTACCTCGACCAAAGAGAGTATTCTCGATGTAGAAGGGAAGGCAATGACCAGGAATCGATACGATTGCCTTTCGCTTTTCGCCAAAAGACACCAACGTAACGGTTTGTCTTACTACCACATATGGGCCATATTCGCGCATATGACTTTATATAGCGCACATGACACGTCAATTCTTATTAGGTGTCATAAATCTGTGATTTCATAATGTAATATACTTTTACGATCAAATAGGCATGATTTGTAAATTTCCTTAGGTATATTAATAGCGTAGTCTCACAAAACAACCACGGACATGAATTCAGTCCTTCTCGCTAACTTTAGTCCACGCAGAGTACTTTTAAAGGTGCATTATTGAGCTACCGGGTCTCAATTTTTTTTTCTGGTTTTTATCTTCAATGCATACTCCTTTGTCATGTGTACACTTTTGGAGCCAAATACAGCTTCAGAACTTCGTGAAAATGGTCGTTTTCATACTTGTTTACCCTTCGCTCTGAACATGCGCTCGGAATTTCTGTTCTAAAAATAAACTGTCACTTTACACATACACGGCGACAGGATCGTCTCTGATTGTCAATACTTATGGCATGGTATTCAGCGTCATATTTTTTCCGATTCAGGCATGGCCTAAGCAAACAAGGCCAAAAATGAACGTCGCATAACGTCATATATGGGGATTCTATTTTTATCACGAACTAAAAATAGATCTAACTAGTGTTCGAAACCTAGTTAGGGATTCCCTCTCAAACTCGTTTACCTGTCATCATAATTGTTCGCATTTTTGCATAAAATGCATTCATTTGTATTGTTTTAAAGAAAAATACCGGCTATATGCATTTTATTTTTGGAAGCATTTTTTCCGGATAGCTCAATAATGCACCTTTAAATTCATTATTTTGACAGATAAATATGAATATACAGTCGAACTTCAATGGCTCGAACACTTTTGGGACCAAGAAAATTTGTTCGAGACCACGGTGGTTCGAGCCACAGGGGGTTGATCTTGGAGCTAGGGGAGGAGGCCGAATACGGACATATTTTCAGTTTTCTTCAAAATAAATGCATGTTGTGTGTACTCATTAGAATCGCCTCGATGAGGCGATTCTAGTGAGTACACAAAACATACATTTTTAAGATCAAATTAGGCAATTAAACAAACTATATTTATATCTGCAGTTATGGAATTTTCTTTCTAGGGACTCAAGAAAGAGTTCGACTCGGCCGTAGTGAATAGGCCATCAATGTTTGAGTCATCGAAGTTTCACTGTACATTAAATTTCAAAACAGATCGTTTTTTTTTTTTTTTTTTTTTTTTTGGTTTTGGTTTTACGGCCTTTTGAAGATTATTTCACTCATGTCGAGCCGATCGTTAATCAGAGGTGGGCGAAAACCGGAGAAAAACGACCTGACCTTCCGTTGCAGAACTTGGTGTCTCACATGTGACCCGAGCCAAGCTCGAATTCAAAACAGATCGTATTAGAACTGTAGGAGTTTGTTTCATTATTTTGACATATAAATATGATTATACATTATTGCAATGCCCATAGGGGCTTGAAGAAATATATGGGCTGCATGATGCTTCCACGCAGAGCTGAATCCGGTCCGCACACGAGTACTGGTAAACTGCTAAGTGGATCTAAGCCTGCCCAGGCAAAGCGGTGCGAGTCGGACCGTCCATGCTTATAAACCCTATTGGTTTCATTGGGCGACAGGGCTTGAGATGTCATTTCATCTCAATGTCGGGTAAAATTCTCACAAAATTGGAAGCAGAGTCTCCAAAATAGGTTAAATAGAGCTGACGGGGACGTTACCCCTAAAGTCCAAAAAAAAAGTGTTCTGGGTTAACACGATCCAATTTTGTGGGACTTTTACCCCACACACTGAGATGAAATGACAGCTCAAGCCCTGTCGTCCAATGAAACGAATTGGGTTTATAAGCATGGACGGTCCAACTCTCATCACTTTGCCTGGTCATGCTTAGATCCTCTAAGCGGTTTACCAGTGCTCGTGTGCGGTCGGTTTCAGCTCTGCGTGGATGCATCATGCAGCCCATCTATCTCTTAAAACCCCGATAGGCGATTGCGTTTGAGTTTTACGTCACAACCAACAACAAAATCATATGGAGACGGGACCTCTGTTTAATGACTCGCCCGAATGTCTGGTGAAGCCCGGAATCGATCCCACGACCCCTGGTTTGCGAGGCGAGTAGATTATCTTCTGCACCACGGAGGCTTCTAATTGATATATATGGGATATAATACCAAAACGGAATGACTACAAAGTACCTGCATGTAAAACTGCATGCACAGTATGCCGAGATGAGACCTCTCATTGGGAGCTATCTATATCTCGCATTTTGATCATTTTAATTGAAGCACCTTTACGGAACCAGGGAAGGGACATGATTTATTTTTTAATATCTTGTGCGAACAAGATATTAAGTTGTGCGAACAAGATATTATCTTGTGCGAACAAGATAATATGTTGTGCGCACAAGATATTAATCTTGTGTGGACAACATAATTTATCTTGTGTGGACAACATAATTTATCTTGTGCGGACAACATATTATCTTGTGCGCACAAGATAATATCTTGTTCGCACAACATATTATCTTGTTTGCAAGATATTATCTTGTGTGGACAACATAATTTATCTTGTGTGGACAACATAATTTATCTTGTGTGGACAACATATTATCTTGTGCGCACAAGATAATATCTTGTTCGCACAACATATTATCTTGTTTGCACAACATAGAGCTTTGGAAGTTGTGCGAACAAAATATTATCTTGTGCGCACAACTTATAAAATAATAAAAAAAAATCATGTCCCTTCCAGGGTTCCGTACATCTTACATAATAGCAACTTTGCATTTTTTTTCGCAAAATTCAAAGATGAAAGTGGCAGAAGCTCAGGGCGTAAGTGTAAATATTTGGTCAGCTGTCTGAGCGATTAAGCTGTGTAGTATGAGATCAATATTTGTCAAATATGACAATGCAGATCAAGCTGAGACGCCGCAAAATCGGTGATTGGTCTACGTGCACCGTTTGCTTAAACGGCCAGTCTATTTGAAAAAAAAACTTACAACAAATATAACAAAGGAGAAACCCGCCTGTCAAGTATTGTTATGTGGAAGATTCTGGTTGTCATATATGTGTACATGCATCATGAAAGGCGCCTGCGACCAGGTAAGAATTATATCAACATGTGTAGCTGTACAATCTGATTGCTTTCAGATGCATTTCGGTGCAGAAATGATTTAATATGACATGTGATGGAATGAATGCGCAACATGTCTAAATATTTCGAACAAACAGTGTCATGAATGTCTAGAGTTTGCTAAGAATGACAGAAATTAAGAAGTATCACGCATTTTGTGCAATAGCCTGCAGATGCACAACAGTTTTTAAACATGAACAGGTTGGAGCAACATCTATCCGTCAGCAGTTGAAACCTGCTTTCTTACGGGCCTCCGTGGCCTAATGGATAAGAGCGCTGACTCTTAGTCATTAGGTCTCTCACCGCCGTGGGTTCGAGCCTCGCTCGGGTCACGTGTGAGACGCCAAGTTCTGCAACGGAAGGTCAGGTGGTTTTTCTCCGGGTACTCCGGTTTTCGCCCACCTATGATTAATTATCGGCTCGATATGAGTGAAATAATCTTGAAAGGGCCGTAAAACCCACCCCCCCCCCAAAAAAAAAAAAAACAAAAAAAAAAAAAAAAAAAAAAAACCCTGCTTTCTCAGGAACAGTTTTGACGGATTGCATTCACATTTCCTATACACGATCGTCTCGGATAAAATCCGCCACTTTTATTTGTGCAGCGAATCTTCTTCTTCTTACTACTACTACTACTACTACTACTACTGACAATCCGTTGCAGAACTTGGCGTCTCAAATGTGACCCGCGCGAGGTTAGAACCCACAGCAGTGAGAGACGATATGGTTAAGATAGACTATCTGAACGAAACCGCCAACAAATGCGGACCTTTAGAAGTTTAAATGCGCATATACATATATTTGCACAAGAACCACCACTGTCGATCAGACTTTTTTAGTTTCCTGCCTCTTCAGTTTCCTGCCCTTCAAACATGGCTTTGGTCTAGAGATAGACTTCTAAATAGAATAACGGAATGAAACGTCAAACATTAGAATACTTGCATGAAACCTCGAACATTTATCAGCCGATTTGTGGTCTATCTGGAAAATCCTCTATGAATGATTTATCTGGAAAATCCTCTGTGAGTTGTAATTTCTCTTTTTATCTCCCAACCGAATAGGTTCGGGGGATATAGCGATCAGCCTGGCGTCCGTCCGTCTGTCCGTCCGTCCGTAGACGCAACCTTGTGATGGCCATAACTCCTATACCCTTTGCGATTCATTGATGGTTCTTGGCACAATTGTTCACAAGGCTGAGACGGCGTGTCATGCGCAAGAACCAGAACTCTGGATGCCATACTTTTTGAGTTATCTCCCTTTTTAATAAAATAGTATGATTACTTTGTGGTGGCCATAACTCCAATATCCTTTGAGATATATTGATGGCACCTGGCACAGTTGTTCACAAGGCTGAGACAGCGTGTCATGCACAAGAACCACAACTCTGGTTGCCATGGTTTTTGAGTTATCTCCCTTCCAATAAAATAGAGCGACTACCTTGTGATGGCCATAACTCCAATACCCTTTAAGATATATTAATGATACCTGGCACAGTTGTTCACAAGGCCGAGACGGTCATACATAAGAACCACAACTCTGGGTGCCATGGTTTCTGAGTTATCTCCCCTTCTAATAATATAGAATCACTATATTGTGATGGCCACATATTGGTGGTACTTGGTACAGTTATAAATGAGTGGAAGCAGGTGTCACGTGCCAGAACCACAACTCTGGGTGCCCTGGTTTTTTAATTATCTCCCCTGACAATATAACCTTGTGATGGCCATAACTCCAATACCCTTTCAGATATATTGATGGTACTTGGCACACTTGTATGCAAGGTTGAGACGGCGCTTCATGCCTAAGAACCACAACTCTGTGTGATATTATATTTGAGTTATCTCCCCTTCCAATATAACACTATGATTACCTTATGATCACCGTACCTCCACTACCATTTGACATATATTGGTGGTACTTGATGCAGATGTACATGAGGTTAAGCAAGTGTGTCATGCTCAAGAATTACAACTGGGTGCTCTGGCTTTTGAGTATTCTCCCCTGCCAATATAACCTTGTGATGACCATAGCTCCAACCCCCTTAGAGATATATTCAAGGAACTTGGCGCAATTGTATACAAGGTACAGAAGGGATGTCATGTGCAAGAAACACAACTGCTGGTGCTGTGGTATTTGAGTTATCTACCTTTCCAATATAACAGTACGACCAGCTTCTGATTGTCTCATATACCCTTTGAGATATATTGATGGAACTTTGAGCAGAAATACATGAGCTTAAGCAGGCATGTCATGCGCAAGAACCACAATTCTGAGTGCCCTGGTTTTTTAGTTATCTCCCCTGGCAGTATAATCTTGTGAATGCCATAACTGCAGTAACTTTTGTGATATATTGCTGGTTTAATTCTGGTGCACTTCCTATTGGTGAACAATCTTCTGAAGGCCATATTGGCTTTTGGTCGGGGGCATTTGCCATCTCTTCGATGGCTATTTTTTATTATTTTATTCAATAAAATGTGGAACTATTATAGTAAAAAAATATTAGAACCAAGGAAAGGCTCTCTGACTGTTCCTATTCATCAGTTATCTTCTGAAGACTCTTATGTAAGTATAGGAAACATGAACTATCCAAACATTTCCTGAAATGGAAGTCGTTGAAATTCATAATTCCTATACCAGACACATAGAGAGAGAGAGAGAGAGAGAGAGAGAGAGAGTAACCATTTACTCGTCTTACGCTATTTTCACCATCGATATTTATATACGGCATGGGAAATATTCAAGACTGTTCATAACCTTGTTTTTTGGACCTCAAAATTAAGGTGATATGGAAGTAAGCATTGGATTAGCCATTAATTGTAAATCCGTCATTGGTATCCATCGTCTGCGTTTCATGGTAACATCAAAGAAATCCGTCTGTCGTAAATATTATCTTCTTTCAGCATGGTGCACTCAAATCCATGCTTATTGCTGCCCGAGCAACGTATGGCACAAGTATATAGGAGTTTATTTTTGAACAAGAACTATTTCTCTTTCAAGCTACAATGACATCTTTGGATAAATCGGTTTCATTTCTGGTACATACACTAATTCTTTTAGAAATTGTGCATGTTTTGCATTTTAGTTGTCTGTAAAGACGCTTTCATGTAATCTATCGAAGCTAAAAGCACCATTACGAAACAGCTGTGACAGTTCCAGAAGAATACAGCAAAAAATCAAAACTGATTTTTTTAATAGGGTCAGGAAAAACATGATTTTATCGACTCACCCTCTTTCAAATCCAAGGTAAACAGTCGGCGTTTTTGGTATCCGTCTGCGTTCCAAGTAGTCGAATACCCCGTGTGATTATGGTATATAGAAAAAATGACCATTTATGGTCAGTTTTTCTATATGATCTTAACTTTTTAGGATCCATCTTTAAACCATGTTATATCTAAAGCTGTGTTATAATGAATATGAACAGTGTTATAAAGAGGTTATGGTATATTTTGATTTCTTATTCAGTCTTGTTTGGGCCTGTTTTTTTGCAGACAGAACTTGCATTGCTGTGATTCAATTCATTAACCCTTTGGGGAAACTCCAAAACGGGTCATTGTCAAACAGTGCAGGCCTAGATGAGATTCTGCAGAACACAGTGTTTGATCAGGGCCTTCAGTGTTTGCAGAAAATTGAACTGTTTTCAAATCAAAATATGAAAATGACTGAAGCTGACACCTTTAATTTGCATATATATGGTGGAAGATTCTATTTAGTACAAAAAGGGTCAGTGGGTTTGTGAAAACATATTTTTCTATACAGGTGGCCAGTCCAGCTGTATTGCCATGAGAACCCAGGGTCCAGGGGTAGGGCTCTGGATTGGTAACAACTGTGCTGCAACAAACAAGTATATTTGTCAGTACCGCAGGACAGGCTTCAGTACCCCGACAACAACAACTACTACTACTACTGCTCCTTTAGTTTGTCCAACCACCTGGCATTTGTATAATGGATATTGCTATAAGGTAACAAATTTGTTAGCTCCAGTTGAGAGGAAAATTAATGTGGGTAATTTAGTTGTTTTTTTTTTCTTCTGCTTGAAACGTATGTTGTGCGTAATTGTTAGAATTGCCTCATTGAGGCAATTCTAACAAGTATGCACAACATACATTTATTGAAAAATGTGGACTTGTTTAACCCACTGAGTACCAGAAACCCCAAAACGGGTAATTGGCAAACAGTGCAGGCCCAGATCAGACGCCGCAGAATGCGGCGTCTGATCAGGGCCTACACTGTTTGCAAAAAGTGAAGCCATTTTCCAAATAAATTTTGAAGAAAATTCAACCTGACACCCCTAAATTTTGAAATGGACTCCTGCTATTATATAAGGAGGAAGATTCCATTTGGTACAAAAAAGGTTAAAGACCTCAACTTTAAATGAGTGGTCATTTCTTATACGAAATTAATGAAATGAGCTTTTGGCAAAATTCATTGATTTCAAAGGAAATGACTGCAAGTGTTAGATTCTGTTTATCAATGATTTTCTCATGTACTGTTGTCCGAAGATAAGTTGAAAGTGACGTCAGCGAATGTTTTTGTTATTAAGCATTGTCCACTGTTGCCAAAAGGTAACAACGTTTCGGTATTGATACATGTAATTATAACGGTATAGTCTGTCTTGCCAGCCAATGATGGGTATGATAATGATAACCATGCAACCTGTCAAACCTACATGTGGTGGTATATAGAGGATCTTACATGAGTGGTCATTTCATATGAAATTTATGAAACGAGCTTTGGCGAGTTTCATAAATCTCATATGAAATTACCACTAGTGTAAGATTCTATTTATCATATGACCACTTTAAATAGGATTTCAACGCCTTCAAATTTGACATATTTTCCACAAAAACTGCATGGTTGACATGGATGTCGTCATGACGTTACTTAATCCCACCAAAGTGTTATTACACGTGTGGTCATAGGATTTTTATTACACAATGTTATCAACTGCTTATCAACAACGTCATATGATAAACTCTTTTACGTCACTGTCTACCTATCCTCCGACAACAATACGGCTCATTCTTTTACTGCAGTCACACCAAATTATTACAAACCAAATATTCATGTACCAAACACACCCATCACAAACTGCTATGCCGTTAAGACTGTGTTATAATAAAATTTGTGATTGTGATTTGGGGTTTTAGGGCTTATTCAAGATTATTTCCTTTATGTTAAACAGAAGCGGGCAAAAATTGAAGTACCCCATGTTAACCCATTGCATGCGGGAAAATCATAAATGGGTACCTTGGCGAACAGTGCAGGCCCAGATCAGATGCCGCAGAATGCGCCATCTGATCAGGGCCTGCACTATTTGCTAACAGAATTTTCCGTGAAAAAATATAATAAAAACGAAAAAATAGGCCTGATACCCTTTATATGACAAATGGATTTCTTTGTTTGATTTGAGTTTTAACATCCCCATCAACACTGTAAAGGTCATTTTGGAGACATTGCTTCCAATTTTGTGGGACTTTTACCCGATATTGAGATGAAATGAGTTTCAGCTCTGCGTGGAAGCATCATGCAGCCCATATATTTCTTCAAGCCCCGATGGGTGGGGGACGTAACAAAATTTGTGACTGTGATTTGGGGTTTTAGGGCTTATTCAAGATTATTTCCTTTATGTTAAATAGAAGTGGACAAAAATTGAAGTACCCCATATTACCGTATTCGGGCGTGTATTACCCGCAGTTTTTTCCCTCAAATTACAGGCCCAAGTTCAGGGTGCGGGTAATCCGCCCGAATTATTTTTGGGCCATTTTATTTTTACTTTTGTCAGCTGAAAAAACGATGCATCTCGTGTTATGCTCTATCCTTTTACGATTCCCGACATAAAAAACGTTTAATTGTCCACTCAATTTTACTTACACATGAGTAATATAACAATCTCCATTACTAGCAAGCCCGATTTTGTGAGTATTATTCCTAAAACTCTGATTTTAACGAAATAAACAAGCAAGTTCAATGCGAACATCAAAGATTTCCGGCATCAAAACCGCCGCCTACGAACCACCGCTACAGTTTTTTTTTTCTGCACGCGATCGGTAAATGACATCATCGGACCCCAGCAACCCCACACGTGTCTATTGTTTTATCTTAATTGGGCGTATCTCTCTCATAAAAATTGTTTGGAAACGGTTAAAAAAAATTCTCGATAGCAAAACCGTTGTGGAAAACACCGTTTTCCGTAAGCTCCGTGTCAATACCAACAACAGCATACAAATGTGTTTACACAAATTAAAGTGTTCAACTTTTCTCGCCAAGCGTCTGCTATTTGGCGCCAAAACATAACCATTTACGAGATAGTAGAATAGTCGTAGCAACTCGTCTTAGGGGCAATTAAATAATTTTCACATTGATTGCGGATTAAATTTTATGATTGGGGAATAAACGCAAATTAGAGACATAACTTGACCATATTTTCACACCTTACCGACACGCACCGCAGGGTGGCAATTATATGACAGGGATTAACAATAGTGTCATAATTGAACCGTTATAAATCATCAAACAGTGTAAAACCAAATCGGACGTCTGCGGCGTCTTTCTGAGGTGTCTGATCTGGGACTGCACTGTTTGCCGATGTCCCCAAAAAGAGACGTTTGCGGCGTCTTTCTGAGCTGTCTGATCAGGGACTGCACTGTTTGCCGATGTCCAAAAAAAGGGCCGCGGGCATATGTGGGTTAATAAATAAATTACAATGGTGAACAGGTAAAGTTTTTTCAACATTTTAATGCAAAATACATGCTTTCTGGTGATACTCGCACGCACGTGCATTTTCCCGCCCTTTGAAGACGATCGCGCGTTCCGTTGTGTGTTACAAAAACTGGCCAAATTCTTACTTTTTCACACTCAGGCATCCACCAAAATTTCAGCAAATGTTCCATGCGGGTAATACAACAGAATAACAGTTTTTCCCCCAGATTTTGGCAAAAAATGGGGGTGCGGGTAGTACGAAAATGCGGGTAATACACACCCGAATAAGGTAATCCATTGCATGCGGTAAAATCTTAAAGGGGTACCTTGGCAAACAGTGCAGGCCCTGATCACATGCCGCAGAATGCGGCATCTGATCAGGGCCTGCACTGTTTGCTAACAGAATTTTCTGTGAAAAATATATAAAAACGAAAAATTAGGCCTGACACCCTTTATATGACAAATGGATTTGTTTGTTTGATTTGAGTTTTAACATCCCCATCAACACTGTAAAGGTCATTCTTGAGACGTTGCTTCCAATTTTGTGGGACTTTTACCCGACATTGAGATGAAATGACATATCAAGCCCTGTTGCCTTGCCGACTGGCACCCCTTTGCCTGGGCAGGCTTAGTTTCTGTAAGCGGTTTACCAGTACTCATGTGCAGGTCGGTTTCAGCTAAGCAAGGAAGCATCATGCAGCCCATCTATTTCTTCAAGCCCTGATGGGCGGGGGTGGATTTGACAAATGGATTTGTCCTACATATAACAATGGAAGAGTCCACTAGTATACAATGGGATAAACAATGCAGAAATTGGTGTCTCACATGTGATTCAAGGGATCCTCTAATGTAAGTCCAAATTAAAAGCTAAAATGACTTTGATACTAGCACTTAAGGTAGTAAAACTTATACTGAATTCACTTTTAAATACTGAGTGAAAACTCAAGAAAAGCAATTAAAATTTGCTGCAAAAATGGTTTGCTTAGGTGTATATTTCTCATCTAAAAAGTGTAGTAGTCTTAAGGTTCTACTTAATAGGAATAGATAGACTTGCTTCTGGGGAGGCAAGAGGGGAATCTTTTCTGCAGTTATTCTATCCTTTCCACTGATTCAAGAAGGGCAGTTGTCAGTTTTTGGCAAAAGAATGTGTACTGTACTGGGTAATCACTTATGCATAAGTCTGCCCAGGATAAGTGTGTTTAGGTAAATTGGTTTACCTGATATGACCTAAATAACGTTGACAAGGTGATAAACTCAAAACAAACAAACCTATCAACAAACAAACAGATAAACAGGGGGAGGCAAATCTTTGGAATTATTTTAGTTTCCCTTATCAATAAGTGCCTACTCTTAAAGGAAAGAATTTCTTTCTTTTAAAGAGTAGGCCACCTTTTTTCTGAGAAAATCAGTCTAGAAGGAAGCAAACATGAAGTGGTAAAGTTGTCTCCCATGCAAAAATACCAGAAAATATATTGGGTTCTGTCCCTTTCCCTTAAATTGAGTTTACATCCTAGCATCAACAAAGGTCTTGTGGAGACAGGAGCTTGGTTTACAGGCTCATTCAAAAGTCTTTTCCC
Source organism: Lucinisca nassula (assembly GCA_963580285.1). Classification (NCBI taxonomy): domain Eukaryota; kingdom Metazoa; phylum Mollusca; class Bivalvia; order Lucinida; family Lucinidae; genus Lucinisca; species Lucinisca nassula. Next base: position 128,645,661 of record OY757019.1, on the reverse strand, counting down.
TTAAATATATTTTAGGGTTACACAGACAAGAAGACGTGGTTTGTGGCCAGAGGACACTGTGAAGCCATGGGGGCCAACCTCCTGAGTGTGCACTCTAAGGATGAGGAAGTCTTTGCTTTCTCTTACACTGTCATGTAAGAAACTGTCAAATAAGCTACTGTCATGTAAGAAACTGTCATGTAAGAAACTGTCATGTTAGCTACTGTCATGTAAGATGCTGTCTTGTAAGAAACTGTCATGTAAGATACCATCATGTAAGAAACTGTCATGTAAGAAACGGTCATATAAGCTACTGTCATGTAAGAAACTGTCATGTAAGATACTGTCATGTAAAAAAACTGTCATGTAAGATACTGTCATGTAAGAAACTGTCATGTAAGATACTGTCTTGTAAGAAACTGTCATGTAAGATATTATCATGTAAGAAACTGTCATGTAAGAAACTGTCATGTAAGAAACTGTCATATAAGCTACTGTCATGTAAGAAACTGTCATGTAAGATACTGTCATGTAGGAAACTGTCATGTAAGATACTGTCATGTAAGAAACAGTCATGTAAGATACTGTTATGTAAGAAACTGTCATATAAGAAACTGTCATGTAAGATACTGTCATGTAAGCTACTGTCATGTAAGATGCTGTCATGTAAGAAACTGTCATGTAAGATACTGTCATATAAGATACTGTCATGTAAGCTACTGTCATGTAAGATACTGTCATGTAAGCTACTGGCATGTAAGATACTGTCATGTAAAAAACTCATGTAAGCTACTGTTATGTAAGATGCTGTCATGTAAGCTGCTGTCATGTAAGAAATTGTCATGTATGCTACTGTCATGCAGGATACTGTCATATGAGCTACTGTCATGTAAGATACTGTCATGTAAGCTACCGTCATGTAAGAAACTGTCATGTAAGCTACTCTCATGTATGTTTGTTTGTATTGGAGTTTAACAGCCCAGTCAACACTATTTTAGGTCATTTTTAGCCGGTCAGCTTACCTATCCACACATTTCCTGTGCAGACTTATACGTAAGTAGTTAACCAGTACAGTGCACATTCTTTCGCCAGAAACTGACAACTGCCCTTCTTGAATCAATGGAAGGCAAAGAATGACCGAAGAAAAGATTTCATGATCAATCTCCACGAAAGAATGTTGCCGACCCCAACAGGTATCAAACCTCCTGATCACCAGTCAGAAGTGCATCCAACTGAGCTACCGAGACCCGCGCTACTGTCATGTAAGAAACTGTCATGTAAGATACTGTCATGTAAGCTACTGTCATGTAAGATACTGTCATGTAAGTTACTGTCAAGTTAGAAAGTGTCATGTAAGCTACTGTCGTGTAAGAAACTGTCATGTAAGCTACTGTCATGTTAGAAAGTGTCATGTAAGCTACTGTCATGTAAGCTACTGTCGTGTAAGAAACTGTCATGTAAGCTACTGTCATGTTAGAAAGTGTCATGTAAGCTACTGTCATGTAAGAAACTGTCATGTAAGCTACTGTCCTGTAAGAAACTGTCATGTAAGCTACTGTCATGTTAGAAAGTGTCATGTAAGCTACTGTCGTGTAAGAAACTGTCATGTAAGCTACTGTCATGTTAGAAAGTGTCATGTAAGCTACTGTCATGTAAGCTACTGTCATGTAAGAAACTGTCATGTAAGCTACTGTCGTGTAAGAAACTGTCATGTAAGCTACTGTCATGTTAGAAAGTGTCATGTAAGCTACTGTCATGTAAGAAACTGTCATGTAAGCTACTGTCCTGTAAGATACTGTCATATAAGCTACTGTTGTGTAAGAAACTGCCATGTAAGAAACTTTCATGTAAGATACTGTCATGTAAGAAATTGTCATTTAAGCTACTGTCATGTAAGCTACTATCATGTAAGAAACTGTCATGTAAGTTACTGTCATATAACGTAAATGTGCACTCCAAGAGATAAGGATGTCTTTGCTATTACATTCACTGTCATCTTAATTACTTACTTTGTAAGTCATGGAGGCTAAGTTTCTATTTGTACACTCTAAGGATTAGGGAGTCTGCTTTCTTATATACTGTCATGTAAGAGACTGTCATGTAAGCTACTGTCATGTAAGCTACTGTCATGTAAGCTACCATGGAAGCTAACCTTCTAAATGTGCACTCCAGAGATGAGGATGTCTTTGCTTTTTCGTTCACTGTCATGTAAATTACTTTGTAAGCAGTGGCAGCTAAGCTTCTATGTGTACACTCTAGGGATGAGGAAGTCTGCTTTCTTATATACTGTGATGTAAGAGACTGCCATCTAGGCTGCTGTCATATAAGCTACTGTCATGTAAGCTACCATGGAAGCTAACCTTCTAAATGATGATGAAGTCTGCTTTCTTATATACTGTCATGTAAGAGACTGCCATCTAAGCTACTGTCATGTAAGCTACCATGGAAGCTAACCTTCTAAATGATGAGGAAGTCTGCTTTCTTATATACTGTCATGTAAGAAACTGTCATGTAAGAGACTGCCATCCAGGCTGCTGTCATTTAAGCTACTGTCGAATGCCATGGGGGCTAACCTACTAACTGTGCCTTCTATGGATAAGTAATTCTTTGCTTTATTTTATACAGTCATGTAAGATAATGTCATATCAGATAGCATTCATGTCAGATAATATAGGGAGCATAGTTTACACCTCAGCTTCTTACCATACTTATTCTAAAATTAGAACAAGTACAATTTACTACCCGATGTTGTGTCTGAAAATACAGTAAAATTCCGCTATTAAGACCACTTAAAATTCAGACTAAATCTGCTTTAAAAAGCTTACTTAGTAGGTTGCAGTTATTCTTTCTTTGTGTTTTCTGCATACAGTGTCCTTAGGTCAGAGACCATCTTTGGGACTGTTCAAAAGTGGTCTTAAAGACCACTTTTGAACAGTCCCAAAGGTGGTCATAATATAGGAATTTTACTGCAGCTGGATGTGTGGCAAAGAGTGTAGACTCTGATAAGACACTGTGTTCTGTGGCATTCTAATCTGCAAGTCCATTTCAGTAGGGATTTAGGGATTTCGGGTTGTGTCTTCTTCAAAATTTATTAGGAGAATGGCTGAACCTTTTGTAAACAGTGTTGGGCCTGATCAGATGCCGCGTTCTGCGGCGTCTGTCTGATCTGGACCTGCATTGTTTGCCAATTATCCGTTTTGGGGTTTCCGGTACAAAATGGGTTAACAACACTGGGTTGCTATTAATCTACGTAGGAAACCCTTTAACCCATTGCATGCAGGGAAACCCCTAAAGGGGTACCTTGGCGAACAGTGCAGGCCTTGATCAGACGCCGCAGAATGCAGCATCTGATCAGGGCCTGCACTATTTGCTAGCAGAATTTTCTGTCAAAAATAGATTTAAAAAGAAAAAAATAGGCCTGACATCCCTTATATGGCAAATGGACTTGTCCAACATATAGCAATGGAAGAGTCCACTAGCATACAATGGGTTAAGGCTCATTTACTTTGGTTAGGGCCCAGTGTATTTCATACTTTGATAAATACCAGGGCCCAGTTGTTTAAAGCATCCTTAGCATTACGAAAACACACCTATACAAATATACTGAGAGGCAAAAGTAAGTATACAGGTTACTGAACGCTGATTTGCGCCCAAATGTCTCCCTCTATACATACAGATGTGGCATCATAAATAAGAACAACCACTTTCACATAATTTGCAGCATTTTTCTTTAAAATTGATAAACGGATAATGAAATTGCATCACTTGAAATGGACTTGGGGTCTAATCCAATTTTTGTCTTGAGTAGTTTCCCTTTAAACATGTGTTTCGGATAAGGGTGATTAAATAAATGATTTTTCGTGCAACAGATTCAAAGAAGGGGAACTGATTGGTTAGCATATATCCCATATTTAAATTATACACAAGGTAAATTGCATCATTTTTTGTCCAAAGAAAAGTCATTTTCGCCTTTTACGTTCTTCCTTTCATTAAATGCTTTATGTTTCATTGGCATTTTTATTGGGGAGTAACTTTTCTTTGAGCAATTTTAGAGGGATCACTAAGGAGTAAGCATAAAAATGCCGAGGAAAACCAAAGTTATGCGAAAATTTCAAATGTATATCTCTTACACGATTTGAGAAAAAGACTCATTTAATTCACTATGATTTTAATTGAAAGGGAGGTAATCCGGAACACGCAGAAATTCCAATTGTGTTTTAAGCTGTTTGTTCGGGTTTAATCGCAAGGTAATGATGGCGTTTTATCGAAGAACATTCGTCCATGACTTTTGCGGTGTGCATAGATTTGAATGTCATGTACAACACGAGATTTTGTTGGAAATATTGATTATCCATGAAGGGCAATAACTCCATCATGGATGACTGCAACAGGAAACGAATTTGGAGTTTTACAAACTTAAACGTTTGGGAAAAAACGGACATAGGCATGTTTCATTACAGACAGCAATGCAAGATCGGGTATTCCAAATCAAATACTGTATACTTTTTATTGCCTCTCAGTATATATTGTAAACTTTACCGCTGGAAAAATGAAAATTTAAGATGACGAATTGTGATTTTTTTCTTATTTCTGCTCAAAATATAGGTTGTGGGTGCTCGTTAGAACCGCCTCATTCAGGTGGTTCTAACGAGTACCCACATTCTATGTCTTTGAGCAGAAATAAGAACAATAATGTATACCCCCGTAAACCCCAGTTTTCTATATATAGAGTGGGGTTTATGGGGGTGTTCATTTCATGGACTTGTTCACGTGATGGACCAAAAAATTTAATGGTCTAGGAAGTTTGGTATCTAATACATATATTTTTGCTGAAAACAATGCAAGTAGCCTTTGTTAAAGGTACTCACATTTTTATACCCCCGGCATACGAAGTATGCTATGGGGATATATAGTTTTCGTCCTTCCGCATGTCCGTCTTTCCGTCCATCCGCACCAACAAATGTATAGTTAGGTGGCTATGTAAATGGACAGAATCAGTGTAAGTCTATGGGATTTATTCCGATAGACACCGAAAATACTTCTTTTCTGTGGCTAAAAGTAGCCACTTAAGTATCAATCCTGCCAAAAATAGCCACATAAGTATACATCTGTGAGAACGTCCGTCCGTCTGTCTGTATGTTAACATTTTGGTTAAAGTTTTACGTCAAAGTTTCTAGGCGATTGTATCTTCTGAACCTTTTGATAGATTTAGTTGATACTTACACTGAAGTTACAGACGGGTCTAAAGATTTTGTTGATGCATGTCCCACTCCCCACAGTGACCTTGATGTCAAGGTCACAGACTTAGAAATTTTACATTTGGTTAAAGTTTTATGACAAAGTTTATAGATGCCTATATGTTCTAAACTCTAAGACAAATTCAGTTGATACTTGCATCAATGTACCAGTTCCAACATTTTGTGATGTATGTCCCTTCCCCCACCCACGGCGACCTTGACCTCAAGGTCATGGACTTAGAAATTTTACATTTGGTTACAGTTGGTTACAGTTTTATGACAAAGTTTATAGATGCCTGTATGTTCTAAACTCTAAGACAAATTCAATTCATACTTGCATCGATGTTGCATATCAGTCCAAAGATTTCATTGATGCATAACCCACCCTGCTGCTTCAGTAACATTGAATTTGATACCCCCACTCCTTCAGTAACTTTGATGCCCTCACTCTCCATTTAGAAATTTTATGTTTAGATTAGCTTTTTACATGCACATTCATAGATTCTTATAGCTTCTTGACATCTTCATTCATATTACATACAAGCTTGAAAGCTATATCAAAGTATGGCGCTGGCCGGGGGTATACGCGACCCAATGGTCGCTTTCTCTAGTTTTTCAGTAAAAATATTAGCATGTGCCAGATTTAATCAAAGTTTGAGGAATATGTTTAACTAATATTTGACAAACTGGGGCTGTGGACAATGTCATTAGTTATAAGTTAATGTATTGTTACAACTTCTATCATTTAAATGTGCTAATATTTTTGCTGAAAAAAATTTGACTAATTTTTGCATTAGCATTTTCCAGCAAAAATAGCAGTTTTCAATACAGTACTTGCTAGAACAGGTAATTTTTTATTTATTTTTTTTACCACTTATGAGCTCGTTAAGCTAATAATGCTTTCAGCCAGTGGGCCCTGGACCCACAACTTGGGAATTTTTCTTGTTTTGCAGATCTACATATATTTACTCGGCCTCATACTGGATTGGGGCAAATGACCTAGATGTAGAAAAAGGTAGGTGACATTTTACAGTCGGAAAGCATGAGTTAAAGCCTTCCTTCATGGTTCTGTGCCAGCCTTGGTAGCTTTTGATGGGTGCCTGACTTGTGATCAGGAGGTTGCGGGTTAGATCCCTGCCGGGTTGGCAACACTCTTTCGTGGAGCTTAAGGGGAATGGGAACACCTGGCATTGATTTTTGTGCCATTTTTCAAAGGGAGACAACTTTCAGGACTTCCTGTTCGCTTTTCTGAAACCTGTCTGACCAAAAAGGGGTCAACTCTTAGGGGAAAGAATTTGCTCCTCCGGAGCAAATTCTTTCCATTAAGAGTTTGCCCATATTGACATGGGAAACAAAAATACTTTTGCAGGAGTTGTCTCCCCTGAAGGTGTAGAAATCATGAAATCTTGTCCACAGTCGTTCCCTCCCTTCTGCTGATTCGAGAAGGAAGGAGACAAAAATGAGCACTATATTGGTTAAGTGTCTAAGAAAAATGTGGCTAAGTAAACTGACCATCTTAATATGACCTTAATAGTGTTGATTGGGTCGATAAACTCCAAACCAAACCAATTGGTTCTATGAGACGTGATTTTCACATGAATGTTCATGATATTTTCTGTTTGCTTTTGCTTCTAAATATAGAATGTGTGTGCTCTTAATAATTGCCTTTTTGAGGCAGTTCTAATAAGTATACAAACTGCCCTATTCACCGTAATTATCACACATTCTCTAATAAGCCCGCAACAATATTTTTGGACACCAGTCAGTGGTGCAAGATTTTGCAAAGATCTGTTGAAAGTCAAAACGGTGCTAAACGATCATTTAAGGAGAACGTTTACACCTTCAGGGGAGGCAACTCCTTCACAAGTATTTTCATCTTCCATGACAATAGGGGTCAACTCTTAAAGGAAAGAATTTGCTCCTGAGGAGCAAATTCTTTCCTTTAAGAGTTGACCCTTTTTCAGTGGGACAGGGCTAATAGAAAAGTTAACAGGAAGTCCTGAAAGTTGTCTGCGTTTGAAAAATGGCGGAAATATCTGCCAGGTGTTCCCATTCCCCTTAACATTTCAGTTATTATAACCTTGTGATAAAGAGGGACAAATTGCTGACATGTTTTGTAAGGAACATTTTATGCTTACACAGGGCCTGATAAATCCAGATTTAAACAACTTGCCGTTAGTCCACAGCATCTTGAAAATGGCTTGGAACTACAACTTTCCTTATATATTATATACATTTGTCTGGGCAAGTGAAATAAAAAATCACTTGCCCATCCAAAATTTGGACTTGTCCCAGGCAGCCGGGCAATGGATTTGTTAGGCCCTGCTTACATGTATTTGTTCATTGATTGTATTGGAGTGTAAGGAAATGTCAATCTTTGTTGGCCATTTTGTGTCATCTCCCAGAGAAAGGGAGAATAGGGATATAGAAAATACCAGGTGAGTGTCTTTTGATATCAAGTTTATCAGGCAAGGCTTCGAGAAGCTGAGCCTGATAAACTTGATATCAAATGATACGAATCTGGTATTCTATTTATCAGTTTATCCCCTTGTACACTCTTAAAGCAGCAATTTACGATCAGTTATCGATGGTCCTCAGTGCGTCCCAGCATTCTTGCGGTCGATATATTTATTATCAGCTGATCATATTTTTCCTATGATATTTTTTTTCATGTAATTCTTCCATTTTTCTCAGTAGCAATAACATTTTTGTCATTTTTCTAGTAGTCGGGTTCATTCATAAAAGTGCAATTTCACGTTGATGTGATAAAGCTCACTTGTCCTCAGATAGCATATCTTTATCAGGTCAATGCGTTACCATACAATATATATAGGGGGTAACTGATAAATTTCTTTCTTACTCAGTATACTGCCTCACGCCCTCGCGGGCATTCTAGACAGGGATTGAGGAGATGAAAGAGAAGAAGAGGGAAGAAAGTGGAAAAGGAATGAAAGTGGAGAAACAGAAAAAATAAAAACATTCTACTTCTACCCTTACTTCTCCCTTCTGTTGATTCAAGAAGGGCAGTTGTCAGTTTCTGGCGAAAGAATGTGCACTGTACTGGCTTAGGTACTGTATGCCTGCCCAGGAAAAGTGTGGAAAGGTAAACTGACAGGCTCAAAAAATGACCTAAATAGAGTTGACTGGGCCATTAAACTCCAATACAAATAAACAAAATCTACCCTTACTTGCTATTAGGATAGCAGGTTTTGCCCAGCTGTAAGCCAATATCATTTGGATGCCCAGCTTAAGATATGAGCCAGTGCATGACAAAACCTACATTAAGATGTGCGCCCATCGAAGACTCGCTCGTAGTCTAACCAGAGATGAGTTCTGTAAAAATCCTTAAAATTTGGGCACATTTTAGGACTTGCTGTATTCTCCAAAAATGTTGACAGTTTTGTTGCATGATCAAGCAAGGTGTCCAAAAGGTGCATGCAGAATGGCAAACAGTGTAGACCCTGATCAGACTGCTCCTACAGGAGCAGTCTGATCTGGGTTTGCACTGTTTGCTTTGGCCTATCTGTCCCAATACTTAAGATATTTACGGTAAACCTTGAAAACTCCACTTGGCCTTATACCAAATGCGGGTACCTTATTTTGCCATACATGTATATGATATAAAGTTGAGTCTGCAGGGCGGGTTCATTACATATCATAAAATCTTTTCTTTTGTCATTCTGTCCCTTCTACTGATTCAAGACGGGCAGTTGTCAATTTCGGCAAAATAATGCAAGTTGTACTGGTTAACCTGTAAATATAAGGCTGCCAAGAAAGATTCTTGGCAGGCTTACACAGTTAAACCTGTGTTAGTGGCCACCTCTATTAAGCAAGCAACCTGTCTTAAGCAAGCAGGCATTCAGTTCCCGAAAAAGGAAAATGCATTAAAATTCACCTGTGTTAAGCAAGCACCTGTCTTAAGCAAGCACTTTTTGAATATCCCAAAGATGCTTGCTTAATACAGGTTGGACTTACATAAGTTGTTAACCACTACAACGAAAGGTGTGGTTAGATAAACTGTCTGGCCCAATATGGCCTAATAATGTTGACTGGGTCATAAAACTCCAAACAAACAAACCAGTATACAAACAAAACTGTAAATTTACAGGGTATAAGTGGACAGATGGTACAGCCTGGAGTTACACCAACTGGATTCCAGGAGAGCCCAATGACATAGATGGGGCTGACGACTGTGTGGAGTACAACCAAGCCCCGGGAGCATGGAATGATAACAATTGCTATGTGACCAAGCCATATGTGTGTAAAATACAACTAGGTAATAAAATCAGGATGTGGTTAATTAACCCTTGTCCTGCTGGACCAGAATATGTGCTCACTTTTTGCAAACAGTGTAGATACAGATCAGATGGCTTCTGAAGAAACCATCTGATCAGTATCTACACTTTTTGACATTAAGTTTGTGACTCTGTCGGAACAAATTATATAATTAAGTCTATTGGTTGAAAGTCAGAAATGAATGTGGCTTAATTAATTTATTCAGCAGGACTAGAGTTAAAAAAAATCTTTAAATTTGAAGTTGTCAAATTCTTGATGAAATATATACAACACAATGCCTCTATGACAAGGTTGATGTCCTCACAAAATACTGTCAAACTTCGATGGCTCGAACCCCTTTAGGACCATGAAAAAATGTTTGAGACAGTGGTAGTTCGAGCCTCGGAGTGTTATTATTAGTGGCATACAAGGAGGCATAATAGAGATAATTGTGGTATATCTTTTCAGTGTTCTATCTTATAGATGTATGCTGTGTGCACTCATTAGAATCGCCTCATCAAGGCGATTCTAATGAGTACACACAGTATACATTTGCAAGATACATCACGTGAACAAGTCCATGAAATGAAGACCCCCCTAAACCCCACTTTATATAGAGAAAACAGGGGTTTACGGGGGTAAACATTATTTTTCTTATTTCTGCTCTAAGACATGGGTTGTGGGTACTCGACCGCCTCAGTGAGGCGGTTCTAACGAGCACCTACAACCTTTGTTTTGAACATTTATAACAAAAATATCAAGGATTTTCATCAGAAAAGTACCTATTTTGGAGATGTGAAAAATGCACTATGTTGCACGGGTGTGTTATGGTAATGAAAGAAGAAAATCACCTTAGATTATCCCTTTATAGTATTTGGAGGAATTCCCTGTGGACTCAAGAACGGGTTCGACTCATCCATGGTAAACGAGCCTTCGGGGTTCGAGCCATTGAAGTTCTTCTGTACCATGACTCGCATAAGAAAACCTGTTTTCAGGCTTTGCGAACTGGTAAGATACAAACCAGCCTGCTCAGCTATACAGACTAGCAAGGGTTTTGGAGGTCTATAAATAGAAACCGGGGTCCAGTTGTTCAAAACTAATGATGTCGTTAGTTAACGTATTGTTAAAACTTTGATCATGTAATATGGCAAATATGCTAATATTTTTGCAGAAAAAATGTGAGCAGCTTTTTCATTTGCAAAAGCTGCTCACATTTTTTCAGAAAAAATAAACTATATTAGATATTTTACTTGCTAGAACAGTTAACAATTTGACTGCTAACAAGCTTGTTAAGCTAACAATGCTTTGAACAACTGGCCCAAGAGGTATTGTATTATCCAAACAGCAAACCCAAAGATGCTGATCTTACTGCATGGATGCACAGGCTTAGCTGCATCTTGTTTTGATTACAGATGACACAAACAGGATGCCCCAGCCTGTCGGGGCATGGAGAAATAGATTGGGCTGCATGGTGCTTCAGTGCAGAGCTAAAACTTGAGTACTGATAAACCGCTTGGAATGTAAAAGCCTGCTGGGGAAAAGTGGTGGGATTCCGACTGCTCTTTAAAGCCTAGCAGTTTCTTTGGGTGGTAGGGCTTAAGATGTCATTTCGTCTCTATTTTTGGGTAAAAGTCCCACAAAATCGGAAGCAGCGTCTCCAAAATGACCAAAATAATGTAGATTGGAAAATCCCAAAAAGTGACGCTGGCAGACAATGGTAAACAGTGCTTGTTTGCAAAAAATTTTTCATCTTTTATTTTCTATATTGATTTCTGTAAACAACCGAACCCGACCCTCACAGTGCTGATTGGGTCATTCATTATGAAAACACGCCTGTTCAAACACATTGTATATTTTACCGCCAGAAAAAAAGAGAGAAAATTCTCGGATGAAAAATTGAGATATTTTTTCTTATTTCTGCTCAAAATACAGATTGAGGGTACACATTAGAACCACCTCATCGAGGCGGTTTTAATGCATACCCACAATATATATTTTAGAACAGAAATAAAAATAAGATTTACCCTGTAAACCCCAGTTTTAATATATAAAAGTGGGGTCCAATTGGGTCAAATTTATATAGGTGTGTTTTGGTGATGACACTCTAAGGTAAGCAAATGCCTGTAGGAATTAATACAATACATCACAGCCTCTTTATAGCACTTTATTATAGGACGTCGCATCTGAGAATGTAATTACGCCATGAAATAAATTTGATAATCTACTAGTGGATTAAATATGCAAATTAGATATGCCTCGTAACGTTACATGTACGACGTCCTGTGATGTTGCTAAGGGTGAAATATTGACATTTTTGTTAAACAGTCACAAATAAAATGCGTTTTAAATGTCATATGATAAATAGAATCTTGCATTCAAGCTCATGTATTATTGGATTTATTATACTGGTTGAGGAAAAGGGATAAAATGCTCGGTAGAGCCTTGCATTTTATCCTGTTTTCTCAACTCTTTTAATAAATTCACTCATGTAAGATCCTCTATTTTATTGGGGTCCAAAGCAGAAACTGTGTTAGTTAAACAACAGTGTTTTATCTCAACAAGAATGTATAGATTGTGTATTTTTTATATTATCTATATATTTTTGGGAGCCATCTTGAATTTAATTTGTGTTATATAGAGTTTATTTGTTTTTCTTTTATTTTTTTTATCAATTAGGGTGAAATAATCACAAGTGTCCTAAGGCTTCTGATTAAAAAACGAGGGAGCGATAGCGAACAAGTTTTTTGCATGAAAGCCTTAGAACACGAGTGAATTATTTCTCCATAATCAAAACAACAAAATAAACTGTTTATTACATTTCCATTTAGAAGCCTCCGTGGTGTAGTGGTTATGCTACTCGCCTTGTAAACCAGGGGTCGCAGGTTCGATCCCGGGTTTCTCCAGACTTTCGGATGAGTCTTTAAACCGAGGTCCCGTCTCCGTATGACCTTAGCTGTTGGTGAGACGTACACTCAAACACTCACTCACATTTCCATTGATTTTCAAATTCAACCATTCTGATTTCCAACCAAAATAGTTCCAGTCAGGGCATGGATTTCAGGAGGCGTGGTTTAGTTTGAAAATCAGGCGCCATCTTGTTTTCATTTCAACGCAACAATCAGCTTCAAATACAGACGCAACAGTGTCATGAAAGTAGAACTCTGTTATCAAGAAAATCATACTTTATCTTTGTGTTGCAGGTCTTTCCATAAAAGCGTCAAATGGACGCAAAAAATGAAGTCTGATTTTTATGATTTTATCAGATTTTCCGCCAAACGTCAACTATTGTTATTGTCGTTACAAACGACGTCATCAACGTGGCATAGCAATTATGATGCCAAAACATTCGAAATGAAATAATTCACTAAGAAATCTCAGTAAATCACTACTGAAAATGAAATAAATAAACAAAACCATGTTTTATTGAATAATGTAATAAAGACATTATCTTAGCCTGTGTGTAAATTTCCTTTTGTTTCTTTTTAATCCAGGTAAACAAGTGAATACAGTCCCAGTCACTGCTGCTCCTACCCCCACCGGTAAGACCATATATACAGTGCATCATCTGGTTTAAAGAGAATACACACACTCAATACATTCTCTGTCATTTTTGGAAGCCTCCGTGGTGTAATGGTTATGCTACTCGCCTTGTAAACCAGGGGTCGTAGGATCGATCCCGGGCTTCTCCAGACTTTTGGATGAGTCTTTAAATCAAGGTCCCGTCTCCATATGACCTTAGCTATGAGTGAGACGTAAAACTCAAACACTCACTCATTCTGCCATTTTTACAAGGGAGATAACTTCATAAAATTTAAGTGGAATGGATACACCTTCAGGGGAGGCAACTCATGCAAAAGTATTTTTGACTTCCATGTCAATAGGGGTCAACTCTTAAAGGAAAGAATTTGCTCCTGTGGAGCAAATTCTTTCCTTTAAGAGTTGACCCCTTTTTCCGTGGAACAGAGCTTATAGAAAGGCAAACAGGAAGTCCCAAAAGTGTCTCCCTTTAAAATGGTGGAAAAATATGCCAGGTGGTCCCATTCCCCTTAAGTCTCCTGGGCACTTTGGCGTAAAGTTATATAATCTGAAAAGGTTGGTCATCTTGAAATTCTTCTGCCGGTTTGCATTGGGGTGACATGGAGACTCAGAAAATCTAAAATCATTTATGGTTCAGATATCCAAGATGGGCACTATGGTGACCGTTTTGAAAATCTTCAAACCGCATCAGAGAGGTATGGAGATTCTGAAGTTTTGAAATCATTTTTGGTTCAGATATCTAAGGTTGTCACCATGGTGGCCATTTTGAAAATCTTCAAACAACATGGGTTTGCAGCATTGGGGTAACTTGGAAATTCAGATTTGCTAAAATTGTTCTGTTCTGCCATCTTGAGAAGCTTAGAGATACATCTGCTCCCCAACAGAAAATCAGATTGTGCTGAAATTTGGTGGGAAGCATTGATGAAAAAAATTTCAGAATTACATGTACTAAAATTGTCTCTTTCCAATATCCAGAATGGCCACCTTGATATTCTTCAAACAACATCTCCTCCTGAACTGTTAGATTGATTGAACTGAAACTTGATGGGAGGCATTAGGGTGACATTCAGATTCAGAATTGCTAAAATCATTCTGTTCTTCTATCAAAGATGGCCTCCACAGTGGCCATTTTCAAAATCTTCAAAACAAATCTCCGGAACAGCAAGTTGGATCAAGGGGAAACTTGTTAGGAGATATTGATGCAATATCGATTTTCAGAATTGCTGAGTCATTCTATTCCAATAACCAAGATGGCCACCATGTATTCCAACAACATTTACACCCTCCTTTCTGCTCCAACATCATCTCATCCTCAATCCTACTCGTAAGTTGGATTGAGCTGTACAGAAAGTTAATGGGAGGATTCAAGGCCACATGCAGATTCAGAATTATTTTGTTTGTTTGATTTAAGGTTTAACATCCCCATCAACACTGTATAGGTCATTTTGGAGACGTCGCTTCCAATTTTGTAGGACTTTTACCCAACATTGAGATGAAATGACATCTCAAGCCCTGTCACCCTATAAAACCAATAGCATTTGTAAACATGGATGGTCCGACTCACACTGCTTTGCCTGGGCAGGCTCAGATCCTCTTAAGTGGTTTACCAGTACTTGTGTGCGATTGGTTTCAGCTCTGCGTGGAAGCATCATGCAGCCCATCTATTACTTCAAGCCCCAATGGGCGGGGGCTGCAGATAAATAGGATCTAATAGCTACATTTGCACAGTGTAATATATGATAAGGTGAGTGATTTCTGGACTGCGTAGGCCTCTAAAAATCTCTATTAAAATATGCTGTGGGTACTTGTTAGAATTGCCTTGATGAGGTGAATCTAACAAATACCAACCACATTTGTGTAGAGGTGATTCTAACAACAGGGGTAACAACCTACGTCATAGCAGAGATGTCGTACCCATTTCAGAAGCGGCCATATTGGTGTAAATAGGGTAAATAAAATGCTTCAAACTAGATTGGTACATTACGAGTCTTCAGAGAACATACTTCAGCTGGTAATGAACAATATTTGCATCCCACCAGTAAGCTAATTCCACCTAGAAACATTGAAAATGCTTTGATAGCTTCGCCACAAGATTTGATTCGGCTCTGTAAACAATGATAGTTCCGACATCATTGCCAAATCAGCTTGTGTTGAATTATTTAAATAAAAGGCCACATTTCTTGGACAGATTTCAGTATGTTTGATTCTTTTATGACCTAATGCACCGACTGCGCCTACTTGTTGTGACAAATGCCTTTTGTGTAGTATACGCCGGCAAACTTAAGAATGGTTATGACGTCACTGCTCTGATGTAGGTTGTTCCCACTGAACAAGTACCCACAACATATCTTTCTAACAAGAAACAAGGAAAGATATTAACTCCTCCTTATTCAGAGCTAGGTATAAGCATTACATCACGTAAACAAGTCCGTGAAATGAACACCCCTTAAATCCCACTTTGTATAGAGAAAATTGGGGTGTTAAGGGGTATACATTCTTTTTCTTATTTCTTCTTCAAGACATAGGTTGTGGGTGCTGGTTAGAACCGCCTTATTGAGGCGGTTCTAACGAGCACCCACAACCTATATTTGCAGTATAAATAAGAAAAATATCATGGAGTTTCGTCAGAAAATTAGCCATTTTGCAGATGTGAAAAAAAATGCACTATGTCGCACAGGTGTGTTATCATAATGTAGTCAAACAGTTTGGACCATGAAAATTTGTTTGAGATGAGGATTGTTAGAGCCACTGAGGAATAGTTATAGGGCCAGATGGGAAGGCATAATGGGATAATATATGAGTGTTTGTGTATTATTGAATTTATTAAACAAGTTGAGGAAAAGGGATAAAATGCTCGGCCTTTGCCGAGCATTTTATCCCTTTTTCTCAACGAGTTAAATATGTTCTTATTGAATTTATTAAACAAGTTGAGGAAAAGGGATAAAATGCTCGGCCTTTGCCGAGCATTTTATCCCTTTTCCTCAACGAGTTAAATAAGTTCAATAATACATGAGCACGAATGCTAGGTTCTATTTATCATATGACATTTAAAATGCATTTATGTACGATTTTTGTACAAAAATGTCAATATTCCGCAATATGTAAACGCGACATCCTTAAGGACATCATACATGTTACGTTACAGGACGTATCTAACGAATTTGCATATTTAATCTACTAGTGAATTACCGAATTTATTACATGACATTATTACATTCTCAGACGGGAAGTCATATTATAAAGGTATGTTGTGTATAGTCATAAGAAACACCTCATTGCTGCAGTTCTAATGAGTACACACAACATGTATTTTCAAGATGCAAATAAGAAAGACAAACCAAAATTGATATTTATCCCCACGTTTTTCGAAGAAAAGTGGGGATATTGTTATCGCCTCCGTCTTTCCGTCCGTCTGTCTGGCGATCTCCTCCTAAACCGTTGTCCGGAATCCAACCAAATTCAGTATGTGAGTTGCTTACATTAATGGTTTGCGCGAGATCACGTTCATTTTTGACCCCGCCCCCTGAGGCCCTGGTCAAATATCAATAAAATTCAATTACAAAGTCAATTTTGAAGATTTTGATGCCAAACTTTGCACATGTACTTAGTTATGAAAAAAGTAAAACATATTGAACAGGATTTTGGCTGTGACCCGTAGGTCATGCCCTGGGGGTCGGACTTGGGGGTGGGGGGGGGGGGGGGGGTGGGGGGGGTGGGTCAAAATTAAAGTTTTTCAGAACATAGTCATGTTGCATATCTATGCGAAGGGGATAATGAGTAGAATAAACTACAAGTACAATTTTGACCCTGGGGTCAGATTGGGGCCCTGGGGGAGGGGTCAAAGGGTCAAAATTTAAGTTTTTTGGAACATAGTCATTTGGCATATCAAATTGAAGGGCATGATTAGTAGAATATAATACAGCTAATATTTTGACCATGGGCTCAAATTAGGGCCCAGGGTGAGGGGTTTTCGGTACTTGGCCCCTCTGTAGAAAGCGTGGGGATTTGCGATGGCGTGCCATCGACAGTATTCTAGTAGGAGTTATTGAAAGGATTATAGACTCAGAGCAAGTTTAAATGAACCATGGTAAACAAACCATTAGTTGTAGAGCCATTCTGTTCTGTTCTTCTTAACCCTTGTCCTGCTGAATATTCATATATGCCACACCCACTACCGGTTATCAACCAATCAGATTACTTGATGCAAATAATTGCAACAAATTCACAATCGGGATGACAAACAATGTAGATCCTGATCAGGTGGCTTCTTCAGAAGCCATCTGATCTGGATCTACATTGTTTGAAAGATAAGGCATATCCGGGATCAGCAGGACAAGGGTTAAAAGATCCACCGATGATTTCCGGTGCACTGGTTGATGTTAACCTTTAGCAAGCTGAGCACTGTTCAATACTCGCCCTTTGGAGCGGGTACCCTTATTTCGGCAGCCATAGTTTCCTTAAACCTGAACTGATTCTGCACATACTTTGATGCATTGTAGGCAAGATATCTTCTGCCATTTCTACTGCAAGTATTATGGGTCACGTGACTTTCAAATATGGCGGTCATGTGATCTGACCAGGAACTGTTTAAGACACTTAAAAAAAAAAAAAGAACTACAAGACAATAGTGCTCAGTGTGTGCTTTGAAGGATAAATTGATAGCTTGTGTAGCTACCTATATTATGGCTACACATTTATCACCAGTAGTGGTTTAGATGGGTTGGGTCTAGTATGCACAAAATTGTGATAAAACTGGTAAGGGGGACCTGTTGAAGACTGGTACTTGGGAAATTTCAATTTTTAACATCATTTCCGGGTGTAAAATCAAACAGCGGGTAATGTGGGTAAAACCCACACTTGTAAGAAAGAATGATCCCTCCTGCATCAGGGAACCTCATCGAATGAAGTATAATTAAGAAAAATTTTTACCAGAAAATGAAACGTTTTGGAGATATGAAAGATGCACTATGTCCATGTGTTATCGTAATGCCGTGCCAGGATGCTCTTGATCTTCAGGTTCAGAATTACACAACCTACATGTTGGGTTCACTGTATACTGATTGTAGTTTCACTGTATTTTGTATTGATTATATTGTCACTGAATTGTATCCCTTTGTATTTTTTAGCTTCCTGTGGTGGTTCCTCCGACTGGTACCTGTTTAATACTTCCTGTTACTATCTGAGTACAGCCCATCATCAGTTTGGTGTTGCTCAGTTTGAGACTTGGTTTAATGCCAGGAAATTCTGTATGCAGCAAGGTGGAGACCTGGCCAGTGTACATTCAGAGCGGGAAAATGGATTTATTACCACACTAGTAAGTAGTTGTTCAACTCCGCCGAATTACTGTTGTCTGGATAACACCACCCCCCAACGTGCCTGAAGAAATAGATATGCTGCATGATGCTTCCATGCAGAGCTGAAACTGACCACACACGAGTACTGGTAAACCACTTAGAGGCTCTGAGACTGCCAATGCAAAGCGGTGCGAGTCGGACCGTACATGCTTATTAACCCTATTAGTTTCATCAGGGGACTGGGCTTGAGATGTGATTTCATCTTAGTGTCGGATAAAAGTCCCACAAAATTAGAAGCAACGTCTCCAAAATGACCTATACAGTGTTGACAGGGACGTTAAACCTCAAATCAAACAAACAAACATCCATGTGCTAAAAGGGCATGGGCCAGTTGATCAAAGCATCGTTAGCTCAACGAGCTCATTAGTGGTCATATTGTTTACTGTTCTAGCAAGTTCAATATCTGAAATTATGGTATTTTTGCTGAAAAAATGTGAGCAGCTTTTGCGTTTGCTAAAGCTGCTAACATTTTTTCAGCAAAATTATTAGCATATTTGCCATAATAAATGACTTAACTTTTAACGATATATCATTGTTTGTTTGTTTGATTTGAGGTTTAACGTTCCCGTCAACACGTTAGTAAACATGACATTGTTTAGAACATTGTACATGTGATGTTATGGGGCGTATCTTACTAATATGCATATTTAATCCATTAGTGGATTATTGAATTTTTACATGACGATATTACATTCTGAGATGCGATGTCATATGATAAATGGTATTAATTACATGATATTTTCCACCAGATAACAGCGATGTTATGTTAATAAAATTATTGGCAGAATTTTGGCAAAATTTTAGATAGACAATTCTGATAATCACCCATTACATTTTAAGAGGTCATAATGACTTTGTAAAAGTTTTGTTTTTATGATATCTCATAATTTTGTTGAGTAGTTGTGTTAATAAAGCTCTCCCATATCTCCTGATTTATTATACGTAATTAATTACAGATCTCTAATGTAAATTCAAATAGCTGGATTGGTATGACAGACTTAGGTGACAATAACTTCCGGTGAGTATGTTACTTCATAACTTAATGTTGCCGTTTAACCATTAACCGTTTGACGCTTATGACCCACAAAGAGGGTTGACGCGTCGTTAAACACGAAATCATCATCATAACTTAATGTAGGGGCACACTTGAACCGGTCACTCAGTTCTCTTCTTTAACCCATTGTACGTGGGAAACCCGTAAAGGGGTACCTTGGCAAATAGTCCTGGCCCAGATCAGACTCGCAGAACGCGGCGTCTGATCAGGGCCAGCACTATTTGCTAACAGAATATTCTATAAAAAATAGAATGAAAATGTAAAAAAAAATCCTGATAACCCTTATATGACAAATAGACTAGTCCAGCATAAAGCAATGGAGGAGTCCACTAGTATACAATGGGTTAATGTAGGGGCAGACTTTAACCAGTCACTCAGTTCTCTTCTTAAAGGAGCTAATGAGTGTTTGTTATCCATTTTGATAACAAGTCTGTACAAAATAGTGCAGTTTTTCATATCTCTATATAAAGTGGAGTTTACAGTGGAGTTGATTACATGGACTTGTTAATCTAATGCATATTGTTAAACAATGCTTGAGTGCAATTCAATTAATTGTCACTTTGCTCATGGCGGGTAAGGGGTATTTTAGTCGTTCTGCAACGACAACTCAATCTATGTTCATTCTTCTATTCTTCTTTTTCTCCAAATCTATGTTCATTCTTCTATTTTTCTTTTTTCTCCATTCACCTTACTTGCATTATTTGCTGGTTCCTAGTCTGAAGATTATCAGTGTTGGGAAAACAGGTAACCAGACCCCCTGACCTTTCATGGTCAGGGGGGTCTGATTACCTTTTTTTCCAATATTAATAATGTGTAAGCTGGGAGCCAGCAAATACATGTAATGCAAAAATGGTGGATACCAGCCAATGTAACAAGGTGAATCGTTTCTGTGAAATACACCTAAGTGGGGGTATAGTCGGATCCTCTTACAGTGCTAGTTTTTCTAGATCTAATTAGTTATGCATAATAACATTCTTCTTCTGGCTGCACCACTTTAACAAATCAGGTTTCATAAGATGTTTTAACATTACATGTAAAATTTGTGAAAAATTCTGTTATTAAATTCAAATTTCTACCCATTAGCAATGTGCCTTGTTCATGATACATGAACTGGAAGTAGCTAAAATTATGACTACCTTTTTTTGAGAAAAAAAAACATATTTAAAATGTTTCAGTTATTCTTTATATTTTTGTCGCACTTGCTATTAGCATGGCGTGATATAGGCGCCCGGTTTTCCATCCATTCCTTCATCTGTTCGTCCATTTGTTTGTCTGTCCGTTTGTCAAGGCGTCAACAATTGCGACCACCCTAGCTTCACCCTAATGGTCAAGTTTATTTCTGAAGAACTGTAAGAGCTTCATTAATGATATTTGGTACAAACTTGAATCTGGGGATGGCAACTTAAATGCAAGCATCCATATTTGACCTTGACCTAAATTTCATGGTTCACTGACTTTGTAAAATATTGCGACCACCCTATCGTTTACCCTAATAGTCAAGTTAATTTCTCAAGAACTATAGGAGCTTCATTAATGATACTTGGTTCAACTTGTATCTCTGGATGGCAACTTAAATGCAAGCATCCATATTTGAAGCCCCCGCCCATAGGGGCTTGAAGAAATATATGGGTTGCATGATGCTTCCACGCAGAGCTGAATCCGGCCCGCATACTAGTACTGGTAAACCGCTTAGAGGATCTAAGCCTGTCCAGGAACCGCAGTGCGAGGCAGACCGTCCATGCTAATAAACCCTATTGGTTTCATTGGGCAACAGGGCTTGAGATGTCATTTCATCTCAATGTTGGGTAAAAGTCCCACAAAATCGGAAGCAACGTCTCCAAAATGACCTTTACAGTGTTGACGGGCACGTTAAACCTCAAATCAAACAAACAAACAAAGCATCCATATTTGACCTTGACTTACATTTCATATATGGGCTGCACGATGCTTCCACGCAGAGCTGAATCTGGCCCGCACACTAGTACTGGTAAACCGCTTAGAGGATCTAAGCCTGTCCAGGAACTGCGGTGCGAGGCGGACCGTCCATGCTAATAAACCCTATTGGTTTCATTGGGCGACAGGGCTTGAGATGTCATTTCATCTCAATGTCGGGTAAAATTCCCACTAAATTGGAAGCAACGTCTCCAAAATGACCTTTACAGTGTTGACGGGGACGTTAAACCTCAAATCAAACAAACTTACATTTCATGGTTCACTGACTTTGTAAAATATTGTGATTGTAATGGCTTGCGAAAAGGCCTAAGCCCTTACACTTAGTAATGTAAAAGAAACAACTCGATCAGTTAGATATGTAATGGTAGAACTATTATATGAACATGAAGTTAAGTAACCTAGCAACCAATGTTATTTACTTTATGTCATAGACTGGATATGACATTTCTCCCTTTCTTTCAAGAGTTTGCAATTTAGGATTATCACCTGTCTGCACTAGCGTCTCTACACGAGAGATCGCTATTTCTTACTTCCAGTGTGTCTCTGCTACAGCGTCAGAATTATACTGCTTTATTTCCTTTGTTTTAGCTTCTCCGCTTAAGCTATAAAAATTGTCACTGACTGCTCAGTTTCCTCTTATCAGCGCTTTTGCAACAACTTCCCTGCTAGAACTTCGCTGCTTCTGTGGTCATAATCAGACTCGTGAGCATCTGCATGCTCGCTGCTACTTCCCATCGTCTTGGTGCCATGGCTGTCAATTATAATCTGTTTCTTGATTTTGAACATCAGCATGTTCTCTGCTACTTCCCAATTCCTGGGAGCCATAGCTAATCTGCATCTTCTCTGCTACTTCTCAGTGCCTGGGCGCCATAGCTAATCTGCATCTTCTCTGCTACTTCCCAATGCCTGGGGGCCATAGCTAATCTGCATCTTCTCTGCTACTTCCCAGTGCCTGGTCGCCGTAGCTAATCTGCATCTTCTCTGCTACTTCTCAGTGCCTGGGTGCAGTAGCTAATCTGCGTCTTCGCTGCTACTTCCCAGTGCCTGGGTGCCATAGCTAATCTGCGTCTTCGCTGCTACTTCTCAGTGCCTGGGTGCCATAGCTAATCTGCGTCTTCGCTGCTACTTCTCAGTGCCTGGGTGCCATACCTAATCTGCATCTTCGCTGCTACTTCCCAATGCCTGGGTGCCGTAGCTTATCTGGATCTTCGCTGCTACTTCGCAGTGCCCGGTCGCCGTAGCTAATCTGGATCTTCGCTGCTACTTCCCAGTGCCTGGGGGCCGTAGCTAATCTGCGTCTTCGCTGCTACTTCCCAGTGCCTGGGTGCCGTAGCTAATCTGGATCTTCGCTGCTACTTCCCAGTGCCTGGGTGCAGTAGCTAATCTGCGTCTTCGCTGCTACTTCCCAGTGCCTGGGTGCCGTAGCTAATCTGCATCTTCTCTGCTACTTCCCAATGCCTGGGCACCATAGCTAATCTGCATCTTCGCTGCTACTTCCCAGTGCCTGGGTGCCGTAGCTAATCTGCGTCTTCGCTGCTACTTCCCAGTGCCTGGGTGCCGTAGCTAATCTGCGTCTTCGCTGCTACTTCCCAGTGCCTGGGTGCCGTAGCTAATCTGCGTCTTCGCTGCTACTTCCCAGTGCCTGGGTGCCGTAGCTAATCTGCGTCTTCTCTGCTACTTCCCAGCCTTCCTATATCTCGTCCTGCTTTTCTCCAGGACAATTTCTCTTCTTATCTTTATTATCTTCTGCTTATCTTTCATCTCTTCTTCCCACCTTTCCTATATCTCATCCTTCTTTTCTCCAGGACGATTTCTCTTCTTATCTGTATTATCTTCTCTGGTCTTCTTCTGGCGTTCTCGTATTTGATGATTTTTCTTCTGCTCTATTAGATCTCTGCTCTCATTTCTTCTCTTCCACTTTCCGTTTATCCTCGTCGCCAATGTAATGTCTTGCTAAAGACATTATTTCTGTATTAGGTGTTGGTTTTGGATTGTCTGTATCAAGTGTTCTAGAATCCTGTCATCAAACGTGTCTCGAAATTAGCAGTCGTATGCCTTTTCCCTTAGCCTAGCTGCGTAGGCAATTGTAGCCTCCCCTGCAAAGGTTCTCATCTTTAAGAACACATATCGAGCGTAATGTTTGTTCTGCTTTGGTGCAAAATAGTCATTGATTTTTACGCAATTTCTCATATTCATTCGAATCACCATCATGGTCTGGTATACTTTTCTCTAGTCTTGCAATTTCCTTACCTCCGTAAATTATCATCGCATCTTTTCTGTCTGCCGGGTTGCCGATTCGAAAGTATCTAAATTATCTTTCAATGTCATCTAGCCATTCTTCCCACACTTTACCTGTAGTGAACTGGTTTTCAGTGGGTTGGAACGGAAGCACTCGTAAGTTTCTCGTTTCAGTCGCTTTTACTGTGACTGCTGCGCTCTCCGCCATGTCGATCACGTTATTTGTCATTAAAATCTTCGCTACTTCCTGTATCAGGCGCCGTAGTCCTCTTACACTCTAGAATTGTGCTTGAAATGCTCTTTTTCTACGCTGCTTTCTCCGTTTTTCATCTTCGTCGCCAATGTAATGGCTTGCGAAAAGGCCTAAGCCCTTACGCTTAGTAATGTAAAAGAAACAACTCGATCAGTTAGATATGTAATGGTAGAACTATAATATGAACATGTAGTTACGTAACCTAGCAACCAACGTTATTTACATTACGTCATAGACTGGATATGACAGCGATTACCCCAGCATTCACCCAAATGGTCAAGTTAATTTCTCAAGAACTATAAGAGTTTCTTTAATAATACTTCGTACAAACTTGTATCTGGGGGTGGCAAGTTAAATGCAAGCATCCATATTTTACTTTACCTACATTTTATGGTTCACTGACTTTGTAAAATATTGCGACCACCCTAGCGTTCACCCAAATGGTCAAGTTAATTTCTCAAGAACTACCGTATAAGATCTCAAGAACTATAAGAGTTTCTTTAATTATACTTCGTACAAACTTGTATCTGGGGGTGGCAAGTTAAATGCAAGCATCCATATTTGACCTTGACCTACATTTTATAGTTCACTGACTTTGCAAAATATTGCAACCACCCTAATGGTTAAATTCATTTCTCAAGAATTATTAGAGCTTCATTAATAATACTTAGTACAAGCTTGCATTTAAGAATGGCAACTTTTATGCAAGCATCTATGTAGGACCTTGGCCTAGATGTCATGGTTCTGTGACTTTACGCCCCCACAGGCGCGACATAGCTTTCGACGGAATTCTTGGATACTCCACGTAGTGTCTAGTATCTTCTGGTAAAAGACTATCTTTGTTTTAAAGACCACTTTCGAACAGTCTCAAAGCTGGTCTTAATATAAGAAATCTCCTTTGGGACTGTCTTAAAGTGTTCTTAAAGACCAGTTTTGAACAGTCCCAAAGGTTGTCTTAATATAGGAATTTTACTTGATGTACTCTTGTCATCCACCAGGTGGTCAGATGGATCAGTATTGGATTACGCCAAGTGGTTGCCTGGGGAACCCAATGATGCCTATGGTAGCGAGAAGTGTGGACTGATGTTTGCCTTTAATGGTATGTAATGAAACTTGTACTATTAGTACTCTGAAAAATACTAACCACACTGTTTTGTTTGTTTGATTTGAGGTTTATTGTCCCCGTCAACACTGTAATAGTCATTTTGGAGATGTTGCTTCCAATTTTGTGGGACTTTTACCCAACACTGAGATGAAATGACATCTCAAGCCCTGCCGCCCAATGAAACCAATAGGGTTTATAAGCATGGACGGGCCGACTCGCACCGCTTTGCCTGGGCAGGCTTAGATCCTCCAAGCGATTTACCAGTACTCGTGTGCGGGTCGGTTTCAGCTCTGGGTGGAAGCATCATGCAGCCCATCTATTTCTTCAAGCTCCGATGGGCGTGGGCCGACTAACCACACTGTGTGCTCAATTGTAACATATCTGGTCTCGATCAATAGAAGCAAGAGCTCCTATGTATTTAACCCTTATCCTGCTGAATATTCAGTTTAGCCACATCCATTTCTGACTGAACCAATCAGATTACTTGATGTAATTTATTCTTACAGATCCATAAACTGAATGTCAAACAGTGTAGATCCTGATCAGATGGCTTCTTCATGAAGAAGCCATCTGATCTGGATCTACACTGTTTACACAGGTTACAAGGCAGGATGGTCTTAGTTCTGTTTTTATAAATATGCGTATAACTAAATGATCAAAAGCAGAAAATGCATGAATTAGTACTAGAATATATCTAAGTACCCATTTATAGAGTAAATCAATAGATTTTCTGTGATAGTCAGCTGAAATAAACGCAGAACAGAACCCCTATTTGCAGTGTGTTTATATGGCGTCAGATGCTTTTCACCAACCATGATGAACGATAATCCATGTCAGATTTCATGGGGAAGTAATTCGCACATGTGCAATGAAATGTAAACAAAGTCACATTGGATCCGTCTATTGAATAAATTAAATTTGCCACACCCATTTCTGACTATCAACCAATCAGATTACTTGATATAATTAATACCTATAAATTCACCAGTTGAATGACAAACGGTGAAAGTCTATGGCTATCTGATTTGAGAAGCCATCTGATCTGGATCTTCACTGTTTTACAAACGTAGACCATATCCTGTTTCAGCAGGACCAGAAATAAGAATCTTATATGGGTATAAGGGGTGGAAAGAAAAATATGTCCAGAGTGAGTCACAGTCCGTCTGACATCACCAGGCTTGCCTCATGATGCTGGACAGTGAAGGGAAAGATTTTTATATTTACCTCCCAAATCCATGTAATATTATGATTCTTGTATAACTTTAATTTCTGAGCATGGATTAACAATTCTGAAGTCACTTGGATTGCTGACATATGACATATTGTGATGAGACAATACTGCAATGTCCAGTGATGTCACGTAACATAGAATAACCTTAAATGTCAATCCCATTTGCTCTAAAAGCAGGAATAGTACACATTCATCTCTTCACAACTCTGTTCATTTTTCATGGTTTGGATATTTAAAAACTTTAACAATGAATCCCCAAAAATGTATAGATTATATAGAAAAATGACCATAAATGGTCATTTTTCTATATAATCTATACATTTTTTTTTATATTTCATGGTTAATACACCAGCATTACTGTTATAAAAAAGGTATGTTGGCAAAATGTTATTTGTGATAGTCATGATGAGTACTGGTAGTTTTAAGGTTAATGCCATACTTTCAGGTTATTGGAATGATAATGATTGTAATGAAAAATACCAGTTTGTGTGTAAGAGACCCCAGGGTACAGTCCATCCACATACTCCAACCCCTACTGCCCTCATAGCAGGAGGATGTCCACGGGGTTACACTGGAGTACATAAAGGTAAGAGACCTCGGGATACAATTCATCTATATACTCGAACTCCCACTGCCCTCATAGCTGGAGGATGTCCACACGGTTACACTGAAGTACATAAAGGTAAGATATCTCAGTGTACAGTTCATCCACATACTCCAACTCCCACTGCCCTCATAGCTGGAGGATGTCCACAGGGTTACACTGGAGTACATAAAGGTAAGATATCTCAGGATACAGTTCATCCATCCACATACTCCAACTTTCACTGTGTTCATAGCTGGAGGATGTCCACAGGGTTACACTGGAGTACATAAAGGTAAGATATCTCAGGATACAGTTCATCCACATACTCCAACTCTCACTGCGTTCATAGCTAGAGGATGTCCACAGGGTTACACTGGAGTACACAAAGGTAAGATATCTCAGGATACAGTTCATCCACATACTCCAACTCTCGCTGCGTTCATAGCTGGGGGATGTCCACAGGGTTACATAAAGGTAAGATATCTCAGGATACAGTACATCCACATACTCCAACTCCTACTGCTCTCAAAGCTGGAGAATGTCCACAGGGTTACACTGGAGTACATAAAGGTAAGATATCTCAGGATGCAGTTCATCCACATACTCCTACTCTCACTGCGTTCATAGCTGGAGGATGTCCACAGGGTAACACTGTAGTACATAAAGGTAAGATATCTCAGCATACAGTTCATCCACATACTCCAACTCCTACTGCTTTCAAAGCTGGAGGATGTCCACAGGGTTACACTGGAGTACATAAAAGTAAGATATCTCAGGATACAGTTCATCCACATATTCCAACTCCTTCTGCTCTCATAGCTGGAGGATGTCCACATGGTTATTCTAGAGTGCATAAAGGTATACAGTTCATCCACATACTCCAACTCCTACTGCTCTCAAAGCTGGAGGATGTCCACAGGGTTACACTGGAGTACATAAAGGTAAGGTGTCTCAGGATACAATTCATCCAAATACTCCAACTCTCGCTGCGTTCATAGCTAGAGGATGTCCACAGGGTTACACTGGAGTACATAAAGGTAAGGTGTCTCAGGATACAATTCATCCAAATACTCCAACTCCTACTGCTCTCATAGCTAGAGGATGTCCACAGAGATAAACCATAGTACATAAATGTAAGAGACAATAGGGTACAGTGCATTGACATATTCTGACTTGTACTTCCCTTATACAGGTAGCTAGAGGATGTCCTCACTTGAGTACATACACTGGAGTACATAAACATAAGCGACCACAGGACACAGTCAGTCCACATTTTTCAACCCCAACTGCCCTCATAGCTGGAGGCAGTCTACAGGGGTACACTGGAGTACATAAAGGTAAGAGACCCCAGGGTACAGACCATCCACATACTCCAACTCTACTGCCTTCATAGCTGGAGGATGTCCACAGGGGTACACTAGAATGTATAAAGATAAAAGACCCCGGGGTAAAGTCAATCCCCATACCCCAACTCTGACTGCCCTCATCACTGGAGGATGTCCACAGGGGTACAGTGGAGTACATTAAGATAAGTTATCTTTAAAATTCAAACATATTTGAATTTATTTTACTTTAATGATGCAGAAAGCTCAAAGAACTGCAAAGAAGGCATGTTATCAAAGGTATGGTTGTTGGTTTAATGTGGTCTTACATGGAAGAGGTGACATGAGTACCCGGAAAAACACTACCCTTGGTCATGAGACCACTACTCCTGTGCTGATGCCAGAAATTGAACCCCAGTGCAGGAGAGATAAGGGAGGAACATACTGCTGCATTATCCAGGGCACATTAATCTGCTGGTGTCCATCCCAGAGTGCAATTGATGTTCAGAGGATACACTGGAATCAATTAAAGTTAAGATATCTCAGGGTAAAATTCAAACACATATTCCAGCTTTGACTGACCTTTCAGATGTAGAATGCTCACCTTGGTATACTGGAGTACATATAAGGGTTGTGTATCTTGGAACATGGTCTATGTTTATACTTGGACCCCTATTGCCCACTTTTGGTGGATTCCACACATGAACACTGGGGTCTGTAAATGCAGGATGCCCCAGCATGCAATTCAGGTACATTTCCAACTCCTGTGTCCCTAGTTTTCAGTCAGGGTCCAGTTGTTCAAAGCATCGTTAGCTTAATGAGCTCGTTAGTGGTCATATTGTTAACTGTTCTAGCAAGTTTAATATGTAAAATTTTGGTATTTTTGCTGAAAAAATGTGAGCAGCTTTTGCATCCACAAAAGCTGCTCACATTTTTTCAGCAAAAATATTAGCATATTTGCCATATTTAATGATCAAAGTTTTAACGATACGTTAACTAATGACGTCGTTAGTTTTGAACAACTGGGCCCTCTGGTGTTCACAGGAGTTAATCCTTTCAACCCTGTAGACTTGTGCGGAGACCTATGCAAACTGTAGATCCAGATGAGATGGCTCATAATGAGCAATCTCATCTGGA
Source organism: Lucinisca nassula (assembly GCA_963580285.1). Taxonomy (NCBI): domain Eukaryota; kingdom Metazoa; phylum Mollusca; class Bivalvia; order Lucinida; family Lucinidae; genus Lucinisca; species Lucinisca nassula. The sequence continues at coordinate 128,616,400 of OY757019.1, read as the reverse complement.
TCTGCACTGTTTGCAATCTTGTTAATGATTTTGACTAAAACAATATCATAGCTGTAAGAGTTCTTTTTAGCTCACCTGCCACATAGTGACAAGGTGAACTTTTATGATCACATTTTATCTGTCCTCCATCGTGTGTGCATCCGTAAACCATTTCAAATAAGTATATCTCTAATACGCCATGGCCAATCTTGATCAAAGGAGCAGTCTCTATAAGGCTATTTTCATGGCCACAACCGATTTCCTTTAAACTTTGTAGCTTCAAATTGGTACGTATTGACTGTCTAATGGTGAATTTTTAGACTCTTTTGTCCACTGGTTTTTGCTGTATACACTATTAAAGTGGGTGGGGTAATGTCACCCCATCAAAGGTATACCAACAAAAATGCTATTATTTTTGTTCAAAGTGCATGACTGGAGGCGATGTTTGCCGTATGCTTACAACCGTTTTAGGCATAACAGCCGGTGAAAACAGTCTTATAAATATCAAACAAGAGAAGAGTTTATACGCGCTTGTAAGTTGTACCCAAATATTAGTAATTTTTATTCCCCAATTTTACGAAAAACCACAACACCTTTACAGTTTTCAACTTATTTCAAAGATCTTTCATAAATATAATGTTGATGTAATAGTCATTCTAGGTATATGTCAGAATTATTGTTAGTTCATAAAACTTAAAGAGTTTCCTGCCCCTGAAATTGGATTTTACCCTTTTTTTACTTCGGAGTGCATTTATCCGTTTGTAGTACTCACAACTTCATTTGGAAGTGAATAAACCGATTCCATGCAAATATAATTAAATAGATGTGGACAAAGAAGTCATTTGATTTAATGGTGTATGTTAGCAAGCACATGAGCACAACATCCCACGGTACGAGCACCACTTCTTCACCAACAGTACCATCCAGTGATTTGGTTCAGTCCTTGTGGTCTAAACACATAGCAAATCGAGCAAACAATTCTTACATAGTCGCCAACATATGGTATTTTACTATTGGATATTTTGTTGCTAAGGCCTTCCACTCTGTAATTCTCCCATTAGCTGATTCGACAACCTATCTCACTTTGTACCAAGCCTTGAATCATTCGCCCTTCAGTCGTATATTGCTTCTGAGATTTGGTTAGGAAGTGAAGCATATGAGAATTGATTTCATAACCCTTTAGTATTTCTCTAACATCCCTGATTCATACATCAACTTTTGCAAATGTCCTATTTGGGGATTCAAATTCTGATGTTGCAATCGCAGTGGCTGATGGAACATACATATATATTGAGAAGAGTGGAAACTATTCATCTCAGAGAAGATCTTATTCCGTACATATAGGACAGCCTTTGCTGAAACCTATGATGCTTGTGGCCACTGATGGTTACATTTTGACTGTGATGGGACCATATCTTGTAGATGGGAAAAACACAGATGCTAAGATAACCGAACACATGTTAAAGACTAATGCAGAAAATATTACTGACTGGTTTGAAGAAGATGCTGTTCTCGTTGTAGACCATGGCTTCAGGGATGCTATAGATATACTAAAGGATTTTGGAATCAATTCTCATATGCCTCACTTCCTAAACAAATCTCAGAAGCAACATACGAATGAAGAGACAAATGATTCAAGGCTAGTTACAAAGGTGAGATGGGTTGTCGAATCAGCTAATGAGAGAATTAAAAAGTGGAAAGCCCTTAGCAACACAATGCCCAATAGTCAAATACCATATGTTGGCGACTATGTAAGGATTGTTTGCTCATTGTGCAATGCATTTAGACCACCTTTGGTAACAAGCAAAGATTCAGGCAAAGTAATTGCTAGAAGAATGATGGCCCTAGCAAAAACTCCAGATAAGCTGCAGGATAAGGTTGTAACAAGAATTCCGCCAAAGGCTATGTCGCGCCTGTGGGGGCGCAAAATCATCGAACCATAATATGTAGGTCAAGGTTAAACATAGATGCTTGCTCAAAAGATCCCATTCTCAAATGCAAGCTTGTACTAAGTATCATTAATGAAGCTCTAATAATTCTTGAGAAATGAACTTAATTATTAGGGTGAACGCTAGGGTGGTCACAATATTTTACCAAGTCAGTGAACCTTGAAATTGAGGTCAAGGTCAAATATGGATGCTTGCATTTAAGTTGCCATCCCCAGATTCAAGTTTGCACCAAATATCATAAATGAAGCTCTTATAAATCTCGAGAAATAAACTTGACCATTAGGGTGAACGCTAGGGTGGTCGCAATATTTTACAAAGTCAGTGAACCATGAAATATAGGTCAAGGTTAAATATTGATGCTTGCATTTAAGTTACCATCCCCAAATACAAGTTTGTACTAAGTATCTTTAATAAAGCTCTTATAGTTCTTGAGAAAAAGAAATCCATTAGGATGAACGCTAGGGTGGTCGCAATATTTTACAAAGTCAGTGAAACATGAAATGTAGGTCAAGGTCAAGTATGGATGCTTGCATTCAAGTTGCCATCCACAGATACAAGTTTGTACCACATATCATTAATGACGCTCTTATAGTTCTTGAGAAATAAACTTGACTATTAGGGTGAACGCTAGGGTGGTCTCAATATTTTACAAAGTCAGTGAACCATGAAATGTAGGTCAAGGTCAAATATGGATGCTTGCATGTAAGTTGTCATCCCCAGATTCAAGTTTGTACCAAGTATCATTAATGAAGCTCTTATAGTTCTTGAGAAATAAACTTGACCATTAGGGTGAACGCTAGGGTGGTCGCAAATGATGACGCCTTGACGAACGGACGAACAAACGGACGAATGAACGGACGTACCACGGAAAACCGGGCGCCTATATCGCGCCATGCTAATAGCAGGCGCAGCAAAAAATGGCTGGGATAAAAAACGGGTTATTTGGAAAAAGATCGATGATGAGAAACTTGAGAATTTCCCAGAGATGACCGAGGATGAACTCAGGGATTTGAAACTGGTTATTTACCAGCTGAAACAAGCCAAATCCTACACAGATGAACATTTTAAAGACAATGGATCATATGAGATAATGGCACACAAAGAAGAAGATGGTGTTCTCAAAGCCCAGATACGTTCTTGCCACACGTCTAATAAAACATATAACATGTGGGTTGAATATGCACAAGAACTGAACCCAATCACTGGATGGCATTGTAGGTGCAGATGTGGAGCTCGTACCGTGGGATGTTCTCAGGTATTTTGGATATTACCGAAAAAAAAAACAACAACAGAAAATAGTGAAGCAAAACCAAGCCGGAAACATATTGATTTTGTTTATGATGCTGGTGTTGACACATGGAGTACATCTAGCAATTCAGAGGAAGATCAGTAAATTAACAAATTCTTAAACATGTCGTGAGACCATACAGGCTTATATTTAAGCACAGTATCAGTCTAAAATGAGGTTCCACAACATGAGCAAAGCCTGCTTTGGTGGTCAAAAATGTTTGACAATTGACAAATGTTCCATTTGCACCTGGAAATTAAGAGTTCATAAATAACAAAAAAGGTTATACTAGCATGCACTATTAAATCAAATGACTTCTTGTCCACATCTATTTAATAATATTTGCATGGAATCGGTTTATTCACTTTCAAATGAAGTTGTGAGTACTACAAACGGATAAATGCACTCCGATTTAAAAAAAATGGGTAAAATCCAATTTCAGGGGCAGCTAACTCTTTAAGTTTTATGAACTAACAATAATTCTGACATATACCTAGAATGACTATTACATCAACATTATATTTATGAAAGATCTTTGAAATAAGTTGAAAACTGTAAAGGTGTTGTGGTTTTTCGTAAAGTTGGTGAATAAAATTACTGATATTTGGGTACAACTTACAAGCGCGTATAAACTCTTCTCTTGTTTGATATTTATACGACAGTTATACCCGGCTGTTATGCCTTAAAGGGTAGTAAGCATACGGCAAACATCGCCTCCAGTCATGCACTTTGAACAAAAATAATAGCATTTTTGTTGGTATACCCTTGATGGGGTGACATTACCCCACCCACTTTAATAGTGTATACAGCAAAAACCAGTGGACCAAAGAGTCTAAAAATTCACCATTAGACAGTCAATATGTACCAATTTGAAGCTACAAAGTTTAAAGGAAATCGGTTGTGGCCATGAAAACAGCCTTATAGCGACTGCTCCTTTCATGAGAAGCATCATCAGGAAGGGGGAAAGGCTGCATAAGGTTTTTGGGCTGCTCCGACTGGAATTCTGGTTACCATGGCAACATATAGCTCCCATAGACTTACAACAGAAAAAAATTAAAAAATCTTCTTCTCTAAAACCACAGGGCCCAGAGCTTAGATATTCAGCTTGTAGCAACGTCAAATGGTCACCTACATAAATCATGCCAATCATGCGCCTGGGGTCCAAATGGGCCAAGCCCCGGGGCCCCTTAGCTCCCATAGACTCATAATGGGTAAAAGCTTTAAAAATCTTCTTCTCTGTAACTATGAAGCACAGAGCTTAGATATTTAGTATCTAGCATTATAAAATAGTCACCTATACAAATCCTGCTAAACCTGTCCCTGGGGTCAAAATTGGCCAAGCCTGAGCTCATCAGCTCCTATAGACTTATAATAGAAAAAACTTCAAAAATTTTCTTCGAAACCACAGGGCCCAGAGCTTAAATATATAGCATGTAGCAATGTAAAGTGGTCACCTACATAAATCCTGCCAACCTTGCTCCTAGGATAAAAATTGACCATGCCCATGGGCCCATTAACTCCCATAGACTTATAATGGAAAAAAAAAACACACAAAAAATCTTAGATAGAGCTTAGATATTTAGTATGTAGTAACATGAAAAGGTCACCTTAATAGATCCTACCAACCATGCCCCTTAGGTCAAAATTGGCCATTAGCTACCATAGACTTAAAATGGAAAAAAAAAACAAAAAAAAACTTAAAATGGAAAAAAAAACAATTTCAAAAATCTTCTTCTCTGAAACCATAAGGCCAAGAGCTTAGGTATTTAGCATGTAGCAACATCGAGTGGTCACCTAGATGAATCCTGCCAATCATGCTCCTTGGGTCCATATTGGCCAAATCCTGCGGCCCCTTAACTCTAATAAACTTATAATGGATAAAAAGCTTCAAAAATCTTCTCTGAAACCATGAAGTACAGACCTTAGATACTTAGTATATAGCAACATAAAACGGTCTCCTACATAAATCCTTCCAATTATGTCCTTTGGATCAAAATTGGCCACATCCCAGGGCTCATTAGCTCCTATAGACTTATACTGGAAAAAACGTCAAAAATCTTCTCCGAAACCATAAGGCCCAGAGCTTAGATATTTAGTATGTAGCAATGTCAATCCTGCCAACCATGCCCCAGGAGTCGGAATTTGCCATGCCCTAGGGCTCCTTAGCTTCCATGGACTTATAATAGATTAACTTCAAGAATCTTCTTCTCTGAAACCACAGGGCCCAGATTTTGGATTGATTTGAGGTTTAATGTCCCCATCAACACAGTGTAGGTCATTTTGAAGATGTTGCTTCCAGTTTTATGGGACTTTTACCCAACATTGAGATGAAATGACATCTTTAGGCCTGCCGCCCAATGAGTCCAATAGGGTTTATATGCACGGATGGTCCAACTGGCACCACTTTTCCTGGGCAGGAACAATTAAAACGAGATTTCTTGTTCAGTGTTTCTTATGGGTACTATAAGAATCTTATATGGGTGTGAGGGTGGATGGAAAAATCCGTCCCGAGGGTCACTGTCCGGCATCACGAGGCTTGCCGAGTGATGCCAGACAGTGATCCCGAGGGGCGGATTTTTCTTTCCACCCCTCACACCCATATTGGATTCTTTTTCTTGCATACCTTCCATTTCTATTGCAAATTTTTAATGCTGCTGTCACTTCGGTTACCGACGTCCGCCATTTTTTGATGACACAACAGGAATGTTTAGTGACGTCACGCATGACGAGGCCACGCATGAGGTTGTAATCAACCAGTGCATTTATCAAACAGGCGATCATATTCGATTTGGGGTCGGAACACTAGGGTCAGAACATAAATTTCTATCCCAGGGTAAAATCACGGATTTCCTTGTCTGGTGTGCAAGAATATCTGGTTCACTTTTAATTGCTGTGGTCAGTTGGGCTTTTTTTACAAAAGAAAATGAAAAACCTGTCCATAATGCCATTAGGAATTTTTCTTGTTCTATATTTACCAATTGGGAAAGATGAGCTTAAGCAAACAGTAGAGACCAAGCTCAGTCAGCTCCTGAAGCAGTCTGATCAGGGTCTACACTGTTTGCCATTCACCTTGCTCCTTTTGGACTCCTCGCAGGATTGTGAAACAGATTTGCTAAAATTTGAGGAGAATTATAGCAATTCCTCAGGGTATCCAATTTTTTAGCTGGGCTGTTTTCGAAGAAAACGACAAGGTATTGTCATAGCTCTGGTGTCGTCTGCATTGTTGTCATCGTGGTCTGCGTCGTCGTGCAAAAACTTGGACATTTTGTAATATCTCTGTCATTACTGAACATATTTACTTGAAACTCGGACTAGTTGTTCATTATGAAAAAGGGAACTCATACCAATAGGTGAGGTAACCCTCAAAATATTTTTGGCACACTTATGCACCCTTTTTCGACTTAGAATTTTTGCAGCCGAGCAATGGACCCGCATGCAGTGCTCTTGTTAGGATTTTTGTAGTATACATTTTTTAGATCCACCTTCAAACCATGTTGTATCCGAGACTGTGTCATAATGAGCGGTGTTTCAACCCTTTTTGTACCAAATGTAATCTTCCTCCTTATATATAGCAGGAGTTCATTTCAAAATTTAGGGATGTTGGGTTGTGTTTTCATCAAAATTTATTTGGAAGATGACTGAACTTTTAGCAAACAGTGGAGGCCCTGATCAGACGCCGCGTTTTGCGGCGTCTGATCTGGGCTTGCACTGTTTGCCAGGGTACCCGTTTTTTGGGGTTTCTGGTACAAATGGGTTAATCAAGGTTCATATGACATTGTAAGTGCTGAAGCATAAGTATAGTGATGTGGTCAATTAATTCTTGCAGGAAACAAGTGTTTTAAAGTGAATGGTGCCCTGCAATCAGACAGGAAGAACTACACAGATGCTAGAGCTGACTGTCGAGCAGCGGGAGGCGATATAGCCAGCATCAGCAGTCGTATAGAACAAGGTTGGTCTTGTTTAGTTTATACTAATTTAGTTTTAGTTTGATTGCGTTGAAAGCTCCAAGCTTATTGAACTGCTCTCGAATACTCATTCCGGATGTTATCACGTGCGTGCGAGAGAGAGGCAGTGACTTTTTCACCACTGCTACCAATTTACACCTTGGTTGTGTGGGGCATTGTCATAACGTGTCTTGCCAAATGACACACCTCGCCTCCGATGGTCTTGTTTTCACAGGGGCCAGTCATATGTGGAATGGATTAACTGTCAGGGAAGACAATTCTTGTAAAATAAAAAATATCTCACAAACAATAGAGGTCCAGTTTATAAGAAAGCAAATAGAAAGTCATAAAAATCCCCCCCCCCCCCCCCTTGTAAAAACTGTTGAGGGTATTCTTGCTCATTACGATAACACACCCGTATGGCATAGTGCATTCTTTTTTTTCGCCATAATGGTTACTTTTGCGACAAAAATTTGTGATATTTTTCTTATTTATACTTCGAACATACTAGGTTGTGAGTGCTCGTTAGAACCGCTTCATGGAGGTCGTTCTAACGAGTACCCACAGCCTATGTCTTGGAGCAGAAATAAGCAAAATAATATATACCCCTTTAAACCCCAGTTTTCTCTATATAAAGTGGGTTTTAAGGGGGTGTTCATCACACCAACTTGTTAATGTCATGTAGCCTTTTTGTTTCACATGTATTGTATTTGTGGTCACATGTCTTGTATTTGTAGCCTTGATGAGGCAGTTTTTACAAGTACCCACAATCTATTTTTTTAGTAAATTAAGTGTTACACATGGGTTTGTTCTGATGACCACAATCTATTTTTAAAGCAGAAATGATAAAAATTTAACTATTTTTTCTCAGAAAAAAATTGTTTGTTTTGTTTTTTTCTCAGAAAAATTGTCACTTTCCAAGTATCAATAAATTTTCTTTGGCACTTGGGTTTGTCGACTTTTTATCTTTTTATAGTCACATGTAATAACAACACATGTACGATACTTGATGATTTACATTCTTAAGAGCATTTACAGAAAAATATCCTAAACTTAACTCTTGGCACATTATGTTGTTGATGTTTCAATATTTACATTCCCAATGCAGTTTGCAGCTTTCACAGAAAAAATCTTGTAGTTAACTATTGGCACATTATGTTGCTCATACTTCAATATTTACATTCCCAGTACAGTTTGTAGCTTTTACAGAAAAAAATCTTGTATTTAACTATAGTCACATTATGTTGTTCATACTTCAATACTTAAATTCCCAATGCAGTTTGCAGCTTTCACAGAAAAAAATCTTGTAGTTAACGATTGGCACATTATGTTGTTCATACTTCAAATTTACATTCCCAGTGCAGTTTGCAGCTTCCACAGAAAAAAAAAATCTTGTAATTCACTATTGGCACATTATTTTGTTATTATGTTGTTGATTCTTCAATATTTACATTCCCAGTGCAGCTTGCAGAAAAAATCTTGTAGATAACTAATGGCATAATATGTTGTTCATACTTCTTATTTACATTCCCAATGCAGTTTGTAGCTTTTTTACAGAAAAAAAATCTTTTAGTTAACTATTGGCACATTATTTTGTTCATACTTCATATTTACATTCCCAGTGCAGTTTGCAGCTTTCACAGAAAAAAAATCTTGTAGTTCATTTGCAGCTTTCACAGAAAAAATCTTGTAATTAACTATTGGCACATTATGTTGTTGATACTTCAATTTTTATATTCCCAGTGCAGTTTGCAGCTTTCACAGAAAAAATTCTTGTAATTAACTATTGGCACATTATTTTGTTGATACTTCAATATTTACATTCCCAGTGCAGTTTGTAGCTTTCACAGAAAAAAATCTTGTAGTTAACTATTGGCACATTATGTTGCTCACACTTCAATATTTACATTCCCAGTGCAGTTTGCAGCTTTCACAGAAAAAAATCTTGTAGTTAAATAGTGGTACATTATTTTGTCATACTTCAATATTTACATTCCTAGTGCAGTTTGCAGCTTTTACAGAAAAAAAAAACAACTTGTAGTTAACTATGGGCACATTATGTTTTTCATTTGTTTGTTTTGGAGTTTAACGGCCCAGTCAACACTATTTAGGTCATTTTTGATCTGTTCAGTTTACCTAGCCACACTTTTCCTGGACAGGCTTATACGTAAGCAGCTAACCAGTACAGTGCACATTCTTCTGCCAGAAACTGACAACTGCCCTTCTTGAATCAGCAGAAGGGAGAGACATGTTGTTCATACTTCAATATTTACATTCCCAGTGCAGTTTGCAGCTTTAACAAAAAAATCTTGCGGTTAACTATTGGCACAATATGTTGTTCATACTTCAATATTTACATTCCCAGAAAAAAAAAATCTTGTAGTTAACTATTGGCACATTATGTTGTTTATACTTCAGTATTTACATTCCAAGTGCAGTTTACAGAAAAAAACCTTCAGTTAACTTTTGGGATGCTATGTTCTTACTTCAGTATTTACATTCCAAGTGCAGCTTACAGCATTTACAGAAAAAATCCTATAGTTAACTATGACACATAATGTTGTTCCCTCAAGCCTTATTGTAGGTTTTGTCATGCGCTGGCACATTATTGAATAGAAACAAGCTGGATTTGTTTTCAGTGCACATCTTCATATTACCAAGAAAATGAGAAAGATCACACACAAACAGTTTTCAACCCCATACCATTGTTAGGTGCCGACCTGGGTAGCTCAGTCTAATGTGTCTCTTACTGATGGTCAGGACGTTGTGAGCAGGATACCTGCTTTGTCGGCAACATTGTTTTGTGGAGATTAATCATGAAATCTTTTCTGAGGTCATTCTGTCCCTTCTGCTGATTCAAGAAGGGCACTTGTCAGTTTGTGGCAAAAATGTGCATTGTAGTGGTTAATTGTTTATGTACATGCCTGCCCAGGAAGTGTTGTTTGGTAAAATCATCACAAAAACACGCCTATATAATTTTGACCCCCTTGAACCCCACTTTTATATAGTAAAACTGGGGTTTCCGGGGGTATACGTTATTTTTCTTATTTCTGCTGTAAAATATAGATTGCGGGTACTCGTTAGAACCGCCTCATCGAGGTGGTTCTAACGAGTGCCCACAATCTATATTTGGAGCAGAAATAAGGAAAATATCACAATATTTCATCATAAAATTTTCATTTTTTTGGCAATAAAGGTGGCAATGTATTTGTATAGGCGTGTTTGCGTAATGGACCAGCTTGATATGACCAGAATACTGTTGACTGAACCATTTAACTCCAACCAAACAGAACCATTGTCAGATGTTTGTTATGTCTTTTCATACTGTATGTGATATATGTAGTATTTAATCCTTGTTCTGCTTAGCGCTCTGGGGCCAGTTGTTCAAAAATAATGACGTCCTGAGTTAATGAATCGTTAAAGCTTTGATTATTTAATATGGCAAAAATGCTAATATTTTTGCTGAAAAAATGTGAGCAGCTTTTGCAAATGCAAAAGCTGCTCACATTTTATCAGCAAAAATAACAGCAAAAAATGTGAGTAGCTTTTGCGAATGCAAAAGCTGCTCACATTTTATCAGCAAAAATAACAGAATTTTAGATATTGTACTTGCTAGAACACTTAACAATATGACCACTAACAAGCTCGTTAAGCTTACACTGTTTTGAACAACTGGTCCCTGCATGCTGGGTATTTTTTTTTTTCCAGCAGACACTATTTTGAAATATTTTTTGTTACTTTTTCCAAGAAAATAGGATTTGACATTTCATGCAACTTGTCTCCTATGTAGACAATTTGGATGAAATGTCAAAACCTGTTGTCAGGGAAAAAAATAAGAAAACTATCATCAGTTTGTCATCTGCTGAATTAGCCTAGAGAGTGCTAAAAGTTAATCAGAATATGCACTACATACAAACAATGTAGTTACAGATCAGTTGGCTTCTGAAGAAGCCATCTGATCTGTGTCTACACTGTTTGACAATCTGTTCATGAATTTTTAGGAATGAACAACATCAAGTAATCTAATTTACAGTTGAAAGTCAGCAATATTTGTGGCGTAATAAATTTATTCAGCAGGATGAGAGTAAATGTTATAAATTGCACTTACATATGTAAAGTATTTGTCAATAAAAGGTCAGCTTAGTACACAAGTTGGTGTTATGAAAAAAAATTTTACACACTCAACAAACTTATTTAAAACTTTAAGAAAGCTTACTTTCACTCTGGGCAAGTGTATATGAAACTTACAAAACTTGCCTACACTCTTGACAAGTGTATATGAAACTTACAAAACTTACCGAGACTCAGGACAAGTGCATATGAAACTTACAAAACTAGCCTACACTCTGGACAAGTGCATATGAAACTTACAAAACTAGCCTACACTCTGGACAAGTGCATATGAAACTTACAAAACTAGCCTACACTCTGGACAAGTGCATATGAAACTTACAAAACTTGCCTAAACTCTGGACAAGTGTATATGAAACTTACAAAACTTGCCTAAACTCTGGACAAGTGTATATGAAACTTACAAAACTTGCCTAAACTCTGGACAAGTGTACATGGAACTTACAAAACTTGCCTAAACTCTGGACAAGTGCATATGAAACTTACAAAACTTGCCTAAACTCTGGACAAGTGTACATGGAACTTACAAAACTTGCCTAAACTCTGGACAAGTATATATGAAACTTACAAAACTTGCCTACACTCTGGACAAGTGCATATGAAACTTACAAAACTTGCCTAAACTCTGGACAAGTGTATATATCACTTACAAAACTTACCTACACTATGGACAAGTGTATATGACACTAACAAAACTTGCCTACACTCTGAACAAGTGTATTTTTAACTTACCACACTTGCCTTCACTCTTGACAAGTGTACATGAAACTTACAACTCTTGCCTACACTATGGGGAAGTGTATATGAAACTTACAAAACTCGCTTACCCTCTGGATAAGTGTATATGAAACTTTCAAAAGTTGCCTACAGTATGGACAAGTGTATATGAAACTTTCAAAAGTTGCCTACAGTATGGACAAGTGTATATGAAACTTACAAAACTTGCCTACAGTATGGACAAGTGTATATGAAACTTACAAAACTTGCCTACAGTATGGACAAGTGTATATGAAACTAACAAAACTTGCCTACACTCTGGACAAGTGTATATGAAACTAACAAAACTTCCCACTTACAAAACTTGCCTAGACTCTAGACAAGTTTGTATGAGAACTTACAAAATAGAAGTGAAGGCAAGGATCAGGATTCGATACAATTAACCTTTACTCTGGACAAGATTTGTATTGAACTTCCAAAACTTGACACTCGGGCCAGGTTGATATGAAACAACAAGTGTGCATGAAACTTTAAAAAAAAAAATTGCCTGCACTTTGGACAAGTTTGAATGGGACTGCCAACACTCTAGACAAAATTTAATAAGTATCAGGTGAACTAAGCACAAGGGTGTTATATAGAGGATCTTACATGAGTGCTCATGTATTATTGAATTTATTAAACGAGTTGAGGAAAAGGGATAAAATGCGAGGCTTGCCGAGCATTTTATTCCTTTTCCTCAACGAGTTTAATACGGGCCTCCGTGGCCTAGTGGATAAGAGCGCTGACTCTTAGTCATTAGGTCTCTCACCGCCGTAGGTTCGAGCCTCGCTCGGGCCACGTGTGAGACGCCAAGTTCTGCAACGGAAGGTCAGGTGGTTTTTCTCCGGGTACTCCGGTTTTCGCCCACCTCTGATTAACGATCGGCTCGATATGAGTGAAATAATCTTGAAAGGGCCGTAAAACCAAAATCCAAAAAAAAAATCAACGAGTTTAATAAATTCAATAATACATGAGCACTAATGCAAGATTCTATTTATCATATGACATTTAAAACGCATTTTATTCACGATTGTTTACAAAATGTCAATAGTCCACCATTAGTAAACGCGACGTCGTTTAGGACGTCGTACATGTAACGTTACGGGACATATCTAGCTAATTTGCATATTTAATCCACTAGTGGATTATTGAAAATATTACATGGCGTTATTACACTCTCAGATGCGACGTCATATGATAAATCAGTTTGTTGGTTTCATAACAGTGGAGAAGCTAAAGGGAAAAGTGGGAGAAATCATCTCACTGCAGGCTGAAACTTCTCCCATGTCAGCTAAGGGAGAAGCTAAACTGTATGGAAAATAGGGGAAAAGAACACTACCAGAACTCAGCCTGTTTTTCATCAAGACAGCAGTGACAAGAGAGGCACATAGCCCTGCACTATCTAGGCCTTCTTATTCAAGTTAGTCCTCTCACTTTTCAGCAACTGTGATCAGCTTGATAGATGGCCAGTTCAGTGATGAGTCGGGGCTCTGGATTGGCCTAAATGATCTGAATAGTAACCGAAGATTCACCTGGCAGGATAGTTCCCCGCTCGACAGGACCAACTGGGCTAAAGGGCAGCCAGGCTATGGGGTAAGGGTTTTGTAGTAACCCTTATTCTGCTGAGCACAACAATCCCTACCTTTGCAAACAGAATTGATCCAGGTCAGATGGCTTCGTGAGATCAGGATCTACATTGTCATGCAGTTTGTGAATTGAATGAATACATTGTATCATGTACATGTAATTTGATTGGTGCATATCAGAAATTGATGTGGCAAAACTAATCTATTCAGCAGGTTAAAGGTTATACCATATGATCTGACACACAACAAAGTAGAAATAAAACAAAGATCAGGAATTGATACAATTAACTTACTCCACCCATCAAAGACACCAAAGGGAAAGAAACACAAACATGAAGGGACCAGACCATAATGGAAACCTAAACAAAGGAAGGCCATAAGGACAGTTACTTTCCCACAAAATGGCCAAATGGTCATCCAAAATAAAAAGACACAAGTGATACACACAGTAAGTAACAAACAACAACATAAATAAACCGCCACAGAAGAGCCGCCTTGGAACGGTCAGTGGAAGATTTCCACTGGGGGGCTTAAATCGATTTTACGTGGCCACAATCCTCGCCCTTACTTCCGTCGTGATTTAGACAAAAAATTTGTTCAGTCCGCAATAAAAACCTACAATAAGACAAGACTCTGTGTCACCAAGGAAGACTCGGATGGGTATATGTATCCAGTCAGTCATCGAGGCGGTTCTACGTAACATGCTAATGAGTACCCACAACCTGTGTATTGGAGCAGAAATAAAAAAAATAATGTACTCCATTGTAAACCCAGTTTTCTCTATACGAAGTGGGGTTTAGAGGGCAGTTCATTACACGGACTTGACAACATGATGAATAATATACTACAACCCCTTTACAACATAATTATCAGGGGCCAGTTGTTCAAAGCATCGTTAGCTTAACGAGCTCCTTAATGGTCATATTGTTAACTCTTCTAACAAGTACAATATCATAAATTTTGGTATTTTTTCAGCAAAAATTTCAGCATATTTGCCATATTTAATGATCAAAGTTTTAACGATACGTTAACTAACGACGTTGTTAGCTTTGAACAACTGGCCCCTGGGTTCAGAGCAGAAATTGTGTTAGTTAAATAACCGGGTTAGATGAAACTTGCTTACCAAGTAATGCTTACTATCCGCGGACACCTGATTACACCCTTTTGGGGTCAATGTGTGTTGGTCTGAACATTCTGGTTGGTTGTTTGTTTATGGATTTATGGGATTGGATTATGACTAGGGTACTCTGACCACAACTAATTCAGGGGAATGGGAACACCTGGCAGATTTTTCTGCCATTTTTCTAAGGGAGACAACTCTCGGGACTTCCTGTTCACTTTTCTACAAGCCTTGTTGTACTGAACATGGGGTCTACACTTAGAGGAAAAAATTTGCTCCTCAGGAGCAAATTCTTTCCTTTAAAAGTTGACCCCTATTGACATGGGAGACGAAAAGTGTTTTGCAGGAGTTACCTCCCCTGAAGGTGTATTCATTACTCTTAAGTTACTGGCGAAAGAATATGAACTGTACTGGTTAACCACTTCTGTATAATCCTCCTCAGGAAAAGTGTGGCTTGGTAAACTGACCAGTTCAATATGACCTAAATAGTGTTGACAAAAATTCCATTAAAAATGCATTAATTATATAGAAAAATGACCATTTATGGTCATTTTTCTATATAATCTATGCATTTTTGTGATCTATCTTCAAACTTAGTTAAATCCAAAACCTTGCTGGCCTCAGTAGCTCAGTCAGATCTGCGTCAATACCTGCCGGGGTTGGCAACATTCTTTCATTGAGATTGATCATAAAATCTTTTCTACGGACGTTCTCTCCCTTCTGCAGATTCAAGAAGGGCAGTTGTCAGTTCCTTGTGAAAGAATGTGCGTTGTACTGGTTAACCGCTTACGTATAATCCTGCCCAGGAAAAGTGTGGATAGGCAAATATCGGCTCAAAAATAGCCTAAAATATTGTTGACTGAGCCGTTAAACTCCAAGCAAAAATAAAATCCAATAAAAATGCATAGATGATATAGAAAAATGACCATTTATGGTCATTTTTCTATATAATCTATGCATTTTTGGGATCTATCTTCAAAATTTGTTGCATCCAAAACCTTGTTATAATGAACTCTGTTTCAAAGAGATTGTAACGTAACCGAAACATGATATGTCCAAAATCTCCTTTTAACGAACAGTGATATAGAAGGTCATGGTGTAACTGAAACATTTTAACTATTGCGCATGATGTTTTCTAATGTTAGTTCCAGACTAGCTGTGTTGAAATGTACACAGAAAGTTGGCGTGTGGGGAAATGGCACAATGTTGTTTGTAGTCTCATCGGTGGCTACGTATGTGAAGTGACCAGAAGTAAGTTAATCTGATTCCATTTTTTCCTTACATTGCATAAATATAGGAGGGCCCCGCCCATCAGGGGTTTGAGAAATAGATTGGGCTGCATTGTGCTTTTACGCAGAGCTGAAACCGTCCACATGAGTACTAGTAAACCGCTTAGACGGTCTGAGCCTGCTCAGGCAAAGTGGTGCAAGTCTGACCATCCATGCATATAAACCCTATTGGTTTTATTGAGTGGCAGCGGCTTAAGATGTCATTTCATCTCAGTGTTGGGTAAAAGTCCCACAAAATTGTAAGCAATGTCTTCAATATGACCAAGATAGTGTTGATGGGGACATAACACCTCAAATGAAGCAAAACATAAATACAGTAGAACTTCGATGGCTCGAACACCGATGGCTCGTTTACCATGGCTGAGTCGAACCCGTTATTGAGCCCCTAGGGAAATCCTCTACATAAAATGTGGGGGCTAATCAAGGAGATTTTAGTCATTTATCTTGCAAATGTATGCTGTGTGTACACATTAGAATCGCCTCGATGAGGCGATTCTAATGAGTACACACATCATTCATTTTCCTTATATAACACCGAAAAGATGTCTAAAAGTATCTCTTTTTGCCTCCTGAAAGTAACCCTCAGTGGCTCGATCTACCCGTATCTCAAACAGATTTTTAAGGTCCCAAAGGTGTTCAAGCCATTGAAGTTCGACTGTAGAGGACCTCACGAGCTTTCATTTCATATACTTTCTGAAATGAGCCTGTGGCGAGTTTCATGAATTTCATAAGAAATGATTACAAGTGTGAGATTCTTTTTATCATATGACCATTTTATTTTTTTCTGCTTTAATGGGGATGGGAACACCTGACAGATTTTCCCGCCATTTTTTAAAGGGAGACAACTTTCGGGACTTCCTTTTCGCTTTTCTATAAGCCCTGTCCAACGGAAAAAGGGGCCTACTCTTAAAGGAAAGAATTTGCTCCTCAGGAGCAAATTCTTTCCTTTAAGAGTTGACCCCTATTGACATGGGAGACAAAAATACTTTTGCAGGAGGTGCCTCCCCTGAAGGTGTTCCCATTCCCCATAAAATTGGTTAATAACTTCTTTAGAAAAAACATTACATTGTCACAGATAGGGGATACATTTTGCAGTGTTATATTGACTCTTTTTGTACCAAATGGAATCTTCCTCCTTATATATAGCAGGAGTCCATTTCAAAATTTAGGGGTGTCAGGCTGTGTTTTCTTCAAAATTTATAGAAGCCTCAGTGGTGTAGTGGTTACGCTACTCGCCTTGTAAACCAGGGGTCGCAGGATCGAGGGGTTACGCTACTCGCCTTGTAAACCAGGGGTCGCAGGATCGATCCCTGGCTTCTCCAGACTTCGGATGAGTCTTTAAACCGAGGTCCCGTCTCCGTATGACCTTAGCTGTTGGTGGGACGTAAAACTCAAACACTGACTCTTCAAAATTTATTTGGAAAATGGCGTCTGATCTGGGCTTGCACTGTCTGCCAACTACCCGTTTTGGGGTTTCTGGTACAAAATGGGTTAAATATTACATTCAAAAAGATTATGAAACTACTTTACATCACCGAATAACAACATTGTCATTCAACAAACCATTATAGTACTCATAGCTTGAACAGGTACATTACCAAATTAAGGGGTATCCAGTCAAATTCGTTTATTGTAATTTTACTAAACATCATGTACTTTAAGCAAACTGTGTAGACTCAGATCAGATGCTGCTGAATGCACCTCCTGCTCTGGGTCTGCACTGTTTGCAAATGTGAAAAATTGGGACGCTAAGCATACATTTTGATAACACACCCGTGCAACATAGTGCATTTTTCACATCTCCAAAATGGCTACTTTTCTGATGAAAATCTGTGATATTTTTCTTATAAATACTTCAAACATAGGTTGTAGGTGCTGGTTAGAACCGCCTCAATGAGGCGGTTCTAACGAGTACCCACAACCTATGTCTTGGAGCAAAAATAAGAAAAATAATGTATACCCCCTTAAATCCCAGTTTTCTCTATATAAAGCGGGGTTTAAGGGGGTGTTCATTTCACGGACTTGTTCATGTGATGTATATGGGTTAAAAACATTTTACATAGCTATGCAATATAATGAGGATGGTTATTTTTTTCATGACTATGAAATGAAGATTTTTATTTATCATAAATGGCATCGTTGATATACTAAAATGTTATTAATCAAGTAATTTCGTATTGGCCCAGTTACAGGTCCGAGGTCTGCTGTATTGGCACGAGGCCAAAGGCCGAGGCCAATACAGCTGACTGTAGACCTGTAACTGGGCCAATACGAAATCAAGTAATTTCGTATTGGCCCAGTTACAGGTTGGAGGTCTGCTGTATTGGCAAGAGGCCGAAGGCTGACTGTAGACCTGTAACTGGGCCAATACGAAATCAAGTAATTTCGTATTGGCCCAGTTACAGGTTGGAGGTCTGCTGTATTGGCACGAGGCCGAAGGCCGAGGCCAATACAGCTGACCGTGGACCTGTAACTGGGCCAATACAAAATTACTTGATTAATGACAATTTTATTAATTGACACAATTAAAAACATGATTTATGATTTTTGAATATTGGCTGACCTTGTGTAATATAGGATAATCAATTAATAAATGTCATTACAGAAGATGAAACAAATGTCAAACTCCTGAAAAATATATATGAGCCAGCGCACGACAAAACTTACAATAAGACATGTGCGCCCATCGAAGACTCAGATCAGCCTGCACATCCATATAGTCTAACCAGAGACTTCTCTTGCTGCATGAAGGAGCATTGGGCCCTTAGCTATCCTTAGAGCGCAAACGAAGACCCTGATCAGACTTTGCAGATGCACAGGCTGATCTGATTCTTCGTTGGGTGCACATGTCTTATTGTAGGTTTTGTCATGTGCTGGCTCATATATTATGTGGACATATACATAATGAAAATTACAACAGTATAAGTCAGGATTTGAGAGTATGCCATCAGCTTACAATTATCATATAAATACTCTATACATATGTTATATGTATGTGGCCCTAGCCCATCCGGGCTTGCAGAAATAGATTAGGCTGTTTGATGCTTCCATGCAGAGCTGAAACCAACCCCATATGAGTACTGGTTTTTGTTTGTTTGATATGAGGTTTAACGTCCCCGCCAACACAATTTAGGTAATTTTGGAGACGTTGCTTCCAATTTTGTGGGACTTTTACCCGACACTGAGATGAAATGACATCTCAATCCCTGCCGCCCAATAAAACCAATAGGGTTTATAAGCATGGACGGGCCGACTCAAAGCAGTTTTCCTGGGCAGGCTTAGACCTAAGCGGATTTCCAGTTATAATGTGCGGTCGGTATCAGCTCTGCCTAGAAGCATCGTGCAGCCCAATCTATTTCTCCAAGCCCCGATGGGCGGGGACGGAATGAGTACTGGTAAACTGCTTAGAAGGTCTAAACTTGCCCAGGCAAAGTGGTGCGAGTCAGACTGTTTATGTATATAAACCCTCTTGGTATCACTGGGCGGCAGGGCTTGAGATGTCATTTCATCTCAATGTTGGGTAAAAGTCCCTCAAAATGGGAAGGAAAGTCTCCAAAATAACCTTAATAGTGTTGACAGGGACATTAAACCTGAATTCAAACAAAACAAAATGCATTATGTTATAATGTCTGCATTATGTCAATGGAGGTACTTTATAGTAATATACGAATTATACTGTTGAGAGAGAGAGAGAAAATGAGAAAGAGAGAGAGACTTTAGTACAGTAAAACTTCGATGGCTCGAACTCCGATGGCTCGTTTATCATGGATGAGTCGAACCCGTTCTTGAGTCCGCAGGGAGTTCCTCAAACGATATAGGGGTAATTTAGGAAGATTTTTTTCATTTATCTTGCAAATGTATGCTGTGTGTACTCATTAGAATCGCCTCGATGAGGCGATTCTAATGAGTACACACAACATACATTTTTAATACAGAACACTAAAAGATATCCACAATTATCTCCATTATGCCTCCTGGTATGGCACTAGTAGTATCCCTCTGTGGCTCGAACTACCGCTGTCTCGAACAAATTTTCATGGTCCCAAAGTGGTTCGAGCCATCGAAGTTCGACTGTTGTAACATTTATATGCACCTGTCAAGATGTTAGGGTGCCGAAAATAATGCTAATGCCGTGTCACTAATGTCAAAAAACATCTGGGTCTAGTTTCTTTAAAGCATTGTTAGGTTAACGAGCTCGTTGGTGGTTAAAATGTTAACTGTTCTAGCAAGTACAATATCTAATACTCTGGTATTTTTACTGAAAAATGTGAGTAGCTTTTGCATTTGCAAAAGCTACTCACATTTTTCAACAAAATTATCAGCATATTTGCCTAAGTAGATAATCAAAGTTTGAACACTGTTTCAAGTAAAGACAACTTGACTCTGATTCTGTGCTGCAGTATTTGGTGTCTCACAATTGAGCCTAGTGAGCAGGAAGAGACCCGGGGCCAGTTGTTCAAAACTTACGACATCATTAGTTAGTGTATTATTAAAACTTTGATCATTTGTTATGACACGTGTGAGACGCCAAGTTCTGCAACGGAAGGTCAGGTGGTTTTTCTCTGGGTACTCCGGTTTTCGCCCACCTATGATTAACGATCGGCTCGATATGAGTGAAATAATCTTGAAAGGGCCGTAAAACCCAAACCAAAAAAAAAATCATTTGTTATGGCAAATATGCTAATATATTTGCTGAAAAACATGTGAGCAGCTTTTGCAAATGCAAAAGCTGCTCACATTTTTTTTCAGCAAAAATACCAAAATTTTAGATGTTGTACTTGTTAGAACAGTTAACAATATGACCACTAACGAGCTTGTTAAGCTAACAATGCTTTGAACGGGCCTCTGTGGCCTAGTGGTTAAGAGCGCTGACTCTTGATCATTAGGTCTCTCACCGCTGTGGTTCGAGCTTCACTCAGGCCACATCTGAGAACCCAAGTTCTGCAACAGAAGGTCAGGTGGTTTTTCTCTGGGTACTCCGGTTTTTGCCCACCTCTGATTAACGATTGGCTAGATATGAGTGAAATAATCTTGAAAGGGCCGTAAAACCAAAACCAAAAAAACCCACAAAAAAACAATGCTTTGAACAACTGGGCCAGATATTTAGAGTTTAAAGGTTAACTCTTATCCTGGTGAACACAACATCCCCTACCTTTGCAAACAGTGTAGCTCCAGATCAGATGGCTTCTTCTCAGATGGCTTCTGAAGAAGCCATCTGATCAGGAGCTACACTGTTTGTCATGCAGTTTGTGAATTGAAAGAATACATTGAATAGATACATTGTATCAAGTAATTTGATTGGTTGACATTTAGAAATGGGTGTGGCTAAATTAATTTATTCAGCAGGATAAGGGTTGAAATGAAATTTGTTCTTTTCTTAGATAGTACTTTGCCTACAACAGCTCCATATGCAGGAACTTGTCAGTCTGGTTACCTGCAGACCATACATGGAGAATGTCTGAAACTTTATGGAACACCTAAGAGCTGGGCTCAAGCCAGAACATCCTGCCAGGCAGAGGGAGCCAGTCTGGTCTCAATCCTGAGTGTGTTTGATCAAGCTTTTGTTGACATTATCACAGCAGATATTACTACACCAGTCTGGATTGGTTTAGCTGATGAAAAAGTAGGTTAAACTCCCCAATTAACAGTCAATTCTAAAAAAAGGAAAACCATCTTAATGGTTCAGATGGAAAATCCATCATATACTCATTTTCCGTGTAACCCTTTGTGTACCCGTCATTACAGTGGAACTTCTATGGCTAAAACAGCGATGGCTCTACCATGGCTGAGTCAAACCCTTATTTGAGCCCCTAGGGAAATCCTCTACATGAGAAATAGAGGGGGGAAGGATATTTTAGAATCTTTTTGTATTTTAGCTTGCAAATGTATGCTATGTGTACTCATTAGAATCGCCTCAATGGGGCGATTCTAATGAGTACACACAGCATACATCTAATGAGTACACACAGCATACATTTATATTATAGAACACCGAAAAGAAGTCCAAAATTATCTCTGTTATTCTCTTGGAATTAGCCATCAGTGGCTCGAACTACCCCTGTTTTGAACAGATTTTTGTGGTTCCAAAGGTGTTCGAGCCATTTAGGGGATAACTGTATTCAAAATTGTCCTTTGGGGAGGGAAATCGGTTGTTTTAGGGTAAAAAATTTCGTTTTAAGGCGATGCGTCAGCGGAGCCGTTAAAGGGAATTTGCAACAGCAAAACCAACCTTTTTCCTCCCCAAATGACAATTTTGAATACACTTATCCCCATTCTAATGCTTTGTTTGATTTGTTTGATTTGAGGTTTAACGTCCCCATCAACAGTGTAAAGGTCATTTTGGAGACGTTGCTTCCAATTTTGTGGGACTTTTACCCGACATTGAGATGAAATGACATCTCAAGCCCTGTCACCCAATGAAACCAATAGGGTTTATTAGCATGTAAGGTCTGCCTCGCACCGTGGTCCCTGGACAGGCTTAGATCCTCTAAGCGGTTTACCAGTACTAGTGCGCAGGCCGGATTCAGCTCTGCGTGGAAGCATCATGCAGCCCATATATTTCTTCAAGCCCCTATGGGCAGGGGCCGCCCCATTCTAATGCACTTTTTCGGTTGTTTTTGTTAAAAATTGCACTATTTTGCACAGAGCGGCAGGCGTTGTGAGCTGCATAAAACCAAATATCAGCTAATGAAAAGTGACATTACGTGGTGACGTCAGATTTCAAACAGTATATCGTGGAATATACGGTTGCAAATTTTTGCCATTATCCAATCAGATGTCCCGTTACATACGTAAGTACATTAGCACGAAGTTTGACTGTATTTGCTATAATGAAGACCCAGTTTTATTTGTTCATCAGGTTAAGAAGCCCATGCAATTAACAAAAATGGGATACATGGGGGCATTCGGTATGCTCAAAAACATAGATTATAGGTACTCATTAGAACCGCCTCAATGAGGCAGTTCTAATGAGCGCCAACAATCTATGTTTGGTGTAGGTACTCATCAGAACCACCTCATTGAGGCGGTTTTAATGAGCACCGAGTATCTATGTTTGGTGTAGGTACTCATTAGAACCTTCTCATTGAGGCGGTTTTAATGAGCACCGAGTATCTATGTTTGGTGTAGGTACTCATTAGAACCTTCTCATTGAGGCGGTTTTAATGAGCACCGAGTATCTATGTTTGGTGTAGGTACTCATTAGAACCTTCTCATTGAGGCGGTTTTAATGAGCACCGAGTATCTATGTTTGGTGTAGGTACTCATTAGAACCTTCTCATTGTGGCGGTTTTAATGAGCACCGAGTATCTATGTTTGGTGTAGGTACTCATTAGAACCTTCTCATTGAGGCGGTTTTAATGAGCACCGAGTATCTATGTTTGGTGTAGGTACTCATTAGAACCTTCTCATTGAGGCGGTTTTAATGAGCACCGAGTATCTATGTTTGGTGTAGGTACTCATTAGAACCTTCTCATTGAGGCGGTTTTAATGAGCACCGAGTATCTATGTTTGGTGTAGGTACTCATTAGAACCTTCTCATTGAGGCGGTTTTAATGAGCACCGAGTATCTATGTTTGGTGTAGGTACTCATTAGAACCTTCTCATTGAGGCGGTTTTAATGAGCACCGAGTATCTATGTTTGGTGTAGGTACTCATCAGAACCACCTCATTGAGGCGGTTTTAATGAGCACCGAGTATCTATGTTTGGTGTAGGTACTCATTAGAACCTTCTCATTGAGGCGGTTTTAATGAGCTCCGAGTATCTATGTTTGATGTAGGTACTCATTAGAACCTCCTCATTGACAATCTTGGCCCCCGCTCATGGTGGCTTGAAGAAATAGATGGGCACCATGATGCTTCCATGCAGAGCTGAACCGACCCGCACACAAGTACTGATAAACAGCTTAGAGGATCTAAGCCTGCCCAGGCAAAGCAGTGTGAGTTAGACTGTCCATGCTTATAAACCCTATTGCTTATAAACCCTATTGGTGGATAGAAAAACTGGTCCCAAGTATCACTGTCTGGCATCATGAGGCTTGTCAAGTGTAATCCTGAGGGAAGGATTTTTCTTTCTTGCACACCAGACAAGGAAACCCGTGATTTTACCCTGGGATAGAAATTTATGTTCTGACCCTGGTGTTCCGACCCAAAATCAATTATAATCGCGTGTTTGATAAATGCACTGGTTGATTACGACCTCAGATGTGCTGTCATTAAGGTTGACGTCAGAGCACGTTACGTGAGGTCACGAAACATTCCTGAAGTGTCATCACAATATGGCACACGTCGGTACTCGAAGTGACTGCAGCATTAAAAATCCGCGCAAAGAAATTGAAGGTATGCAAGAAAAAGAATCAGTCCCTCGGGATCACTGTCCGGCATCACTCGGCAAGCCTTGTGATGCCGGACAGTGTCCCTCGGGACGGATTTTTCCATCCACCCCTCACACCCATATAAGATTCTTATATTCTACCCGTCACACCCATGCAAGATTCTTTGTCTTGCATACCTTTCCTTTTGGAGAGTGGATATTTTTTTTATAGTGCAGTCACTTCGACTGTTGATGTTCGCCAGATTATAATGACAAAAGTGTGGTAATTTGACGTTTCAGTATGTGCAGTGACATCAAACTTAACGATGGCGTGTGTGATGTCCTATTCAACCATTGCACATTAAACACATGAAAATTTGATTTTTATCCAATAACTTGGTAGGATAACATTGGTAGGATTAGAATTTCTATCCCAGGATTTCCTTACTTGGTGTGCAAGAAGAAAATTTCTGTATTTAACCCACTCAGTACCAGAAACCCCAAAATGGGTACCCTAGCAAACAGTGCGGGCCCAGACCAGACATACTGCAGCTTCTGATCAGGGCCTCAACTGTTTGCTAAAAATTCATTCATTTTCCAAATAAATTTTGATGAAAATACAACCTGACACCCCTGAATTTTGAAATGAATTCCTGCTATGTATAAGGAGGTAGATTCCATTTGGTACAAAAAGGGTTAAAAACTTCAATTCCTAAAATACCCTTGTGACCATGAAGATTTGTTTGAAATAAAAAAGGTTCTAACTACTGAGGATTAATCATAATGATAGATCATAAGGCATGATGGGATTGACTTCAGGGCCCAGTTCTTCAGAGCATTGTTAGCTTAACGAGCTTGTTAGTGGGCAAAATGTTAACTGTCCTAGTAAGTTAGATATATAATACAGTGGTATATTTGCTGAAAAATGTGAGCAGCTAAATTAAAAAAAAAAATGTTCTTTGAAACTGCCAGGCCCAGGTCTTTGATATTTGGTGTGAAGCTTCATCTAGTGGACCTCCATCAAGATTGTTCAAATTATAGCCCTCTGGCAAAAAATGCCCCCCACCCCGGGGCCCTTTGGTTTTACATAGACTTATAAAGGGAAAATCTCAAAAATCTTCTCTGAAACAGCAAGGCCAAGGTCTTTGATATTCAGTGTGAAGCTTCATCTAGTGGACCTCTATCAATATTGTTCAATTTATAGCCCTAGGGTCAAAAAATGCCCCCGCCACGGGGCCTTTTGGATTTTTTATGGACTTACGTATATAGGGAAAACCTTTAAAAATCTTCTTGTCTGAAACCAGATGATATTTGGCAAGTGGACCTCTATCAAGATTATTCAAATTCTAGTGGACCTCTATCAAGATTATCCAAATTATAGCCCTGGGGCCGAAAATTCCCCCTTCCCTGGAGCCCACTGGTTTTACATTGACTTATATAGGGAAAATCTTTATAAATCTTCTTATCTGAAACCAGGAGGCCCAGGTCTTTGATATTTGGTCTATCTAGTGGACCTCGACCAAGATTGATCAAATTATAGCCCTTGTTCCAAAAATGGCTCCGTCCTGGGGCCCACTGGTTTCACATAGACTTACATAGGGAGAACCTTTAAAAACCTTCTTGTTTTAAACCCGAAGGCTCATGTCTTTGATACTTGGTATGAAGCTTTGTCTAGAAGACCTCTATCAAGATTGTTCAAATTATACCCCTGGGGCCAAAAATGGGCCCACTCCGGTGCTGGTTTTACATAGACTTATGCAGGGAAAACCTTTGAAAATCTTCTTGTCTGAAACCAGAATGCCAAGGTCTTTGATATTTGGTATGAAGCTTATTGTAGTGGACCTCTACCAAAATTGTTCAAATTAGTGCCCTGGGGCCAAAAATGGGCCCATCCCGGAGCCCACTTGTTTAGACTTTACATAGACTTATTTTGGGAAAACCTTTGAAAATCTTCGTCTGAAACCAGAAGGCCAAGGTCTTTGATATTTGGTATGAAGCTTTGTGGATTTCTACCAAGACTGTTCAAATTATAACCCTGGGGCCAAAAATAGCCGCCCCTGGGGCCTGCAGGTTTTATATAGACTTATATAAGGAAAACCTTTAAAAATCTTCTTGTCTGAAACTAGAAGGCTCCAGTTTTTTTAGCTCACCTGGGCCGAAGGCTCCAGGGGAGCTTATAGTATAGTGGGTCCTCCGTCGTCCGTCCGTCCGTCGTCCGTCCGTCCACACTTTTGAGCAGCTATATCTCTGTATCCTGCAGGCTGATCTCAATCATTTCTCACCTGTAGTATGCCTCTGGTGGGGCATTGATGACATAAACTTTTTTTTGAAATCGCTCTAAAACTTTGGTTCCTATGGCAACCACAAGGTCCCATAGACTTACTATGGGAAAATGCTTGTCATCACCGTAGCGCCTTCAGTTTTGATCGGATCTTTCTGAAACTTATATGTAAGGTGACTGGGGATAAAAACTCGGATAGGTTCGAAAACCGGCCAAGTCGGCCCATTTATCATAGAGTTACGTCCCTTTGATTGCTGAAAATGCCGATTTTTGACCTTGTCATCACCGTAGCCCCTTCAGTTTTGATCGGATCTTTCTGAAACTTATATGTAAGGTGGCTTGGGATAAAACCTCGGATGAGTTCGAAAACCGGCCTAGTCCGCTGGTTTATCATAGAGTTACGTCCCTTTGATTGCTGAAAATGCCGATTTTTGACCTTGTCATCCCCTTCAGTTTTTATCGGATCTTTCTGAAACTTATATGTAAGGTGGCTGGGGATAAAACCTCAGATGAGTTCGAAAACCGGCCAAGTTGCCCCATTAACTATATAGTTAAGTCCCTTTGATGGCTGAAAAATGTTGATTTTTTACCTTGTCATCACCGTAGCCCCTTCAGTTTTGATCGAATCTTTCTGAAACCTATATGTAAGGTGACTGGAGATAAAACCTAGGATGAGTTTGAATACCGGCCAAGTTGGCCCATTTATCATTGATTTACGTCCCTTTGATTGCTGAAAATGCCGATTTTTGACCTTGTCATCACCGTAGCCCCTTCAGTTTTGATCGGATCTTTCTGAAACTTATATGTAAGGTGGCTTGGGATAAAACCTCAGATGAGTTCGAAAACCGGCCTAGTCCGCTGGTTTATCATAGAGTTACGTCCCTTTGATTGCTGAAAATGCCGATTTTTGACCTTGTCATCACCGTAGCCCCTTCAGTTTTGATCGGATCTTTCTGAAACTTATTTATAAGGTGGCTGTGGATAAAATCTCGGATGAGTTCGAAAACCGACCAAGTCGGCCCTTTTATCGTAGAGTTACGTCCCTTTGATTGCTGAAAATGCTGATTTTTGACCTTGTCATCACTGTAGCCCTTTCAGTTTTGATCGAATCTTTCTGAAACTTATATGTAAAGTGGCTGGGGATAAAATCTCGGATGAATTCGAAAACCAGCCAAGTTGGTCCATTTATCACAGAGTAACGTCTCTTTGATTGCTGAAAATGCGGATTTTTTATCTTGTCATCACCGTAGCCCTTTGAGTTTTGATCAGATTTTTCTGAAACTTATATACAAGGTGGCTGGGGATAAAGCCTCGGATGAGTTCGCATACCGGCAAAGGTGGCCTATTTATCATAGAGTTAGGTCCCTTTGATTGCTGAAAATGTTGATTTTTGACCTTGTCAACACTGTAGCCCCTTCAGTTTTTATCGGATCTTTCTGAAACTTATATGTAAGGTGGCTGGGGATAAAACCTCAGATGAGTTCGAAAACCGGCCAAGTTGCCCCATTAACTATATAGTTAAGTCCCTTTGATGGCTGAAAAATGTTGATTTTTTACCTTGTCATCACCGTAGCCCCTTCAGTTTTGATCGAATCTTTCTGAAACCTATATGTAAGGTGACTGGAGATAAAACCTAGGATGAGTTTGAATACCGGCCAAGTTGGCCCATTTATCATTGATTTACGTCCCTTTGATTGTTGAAAATGCCGATTTTTGACCTTGTCATCACCATAGCCCCTTCAGTTTTGATTGGATCTTTCTGAAACTTATATGTAAGGTGGCTGGGGATAAAATCTTGGATGATTTCGAAAACAGCCAAGTCAGCCCATTTATCGTAGAGTTCTGTCCCTTTGATGGCTGAAAATGTTGATTTTTGACCTTGTCGTTACCGTACCCCCTTCAGTTTTGATCGGATTTTTCTGAAACTTATATGTAAGGTGGCTGGGGATGAAACCTCCGATGAGTTCGAAAACTGGCCAAGTCTGCTCATTTATTTTAGAGTAACATCCCGTTGATTGCTAAAAATGCCAAATTTTGACCTTGTCATCACCGTAGCCCCTTCAGTTTTGATCGGATCTTTCTGAAACTTATACGTGAGGTGGCTGGGAATAAAATCTTGGATGAGTTTGAATACTGGCCAAGTCTGATAGGATCTTTCTGAAAATTACATGTAAGGTGGCTGGGAATAAAACCTCAGGTGAGTTCGAATACCTGCCAATTCGGCACATTTATCATAGAGTGACGTGCCTTTGATTGCTGAAAATGCCTATTTTCGACATTGTTATCACTGCTGCCCCTTTAATTTTGAACGGATCTTCATGAAACTTACAAACAAGGAAGTCAGGCAGAAAGCTTGGAGGAGTTTGAAAACTCTTGTTTTTGAACTTGTCATCACCATAGCCACTTCAGTTTAGACTGGATCTTCTTAGCAAGTCAGGAATAAAAGCTTGAATGAGTTTGAAAACCGGTGAGGTCAGCCTGTTTATCATAGAGTTAAATTCTACTTGATTTTCAGAAAATGCTTACCCTGTCATCACCATGTCCTCCCATAAAGCCTTCAGTAAAGGTTGACACTTCCTTAAACTTTGAATTTGTTAGCTCAGGTGAGCGATACAGGACCAAGCTAGCTTGGTCCTCTTGTTTAATTTTGAGATGAAGCTTCACCTTTTAGACCACTACCAAGATTATGCAAATTATAGCCCAGGGGCCAGTAATGGCTCTCCCTGGGGCCCACTTATTACATTATAGAACAGGTGAGTGACCCAGGGCCATCATGGCCCTCTTATTGGTATGTGTTCCTGGAGGATACCTGTTGGACGAAGTAGCTGGAATTTCATATCCATAAAATCAATTTTGTTGAATTTTTGTCAAGATTGACTGTTTGGACATGCTTTGAAAATTGTGAGAACAAGACGTGAGGTTCAGTTTTATTTTCAGCACTCTGGTACATATTCGTGGGTAGATGACTGGGTAGTGAGCTATACTAAATGGAACATTAATGAGCCATCATACACTGCTGGGGGAGGCTGTGTAGCCACACAGAACAGTTATTGGAATGACACTCAGTGTGGTAATAGCTACCCCTTTGTCTGCAAGAAATCAATTTGTAAGTATGAATAGATTGTCATCAGATGAACAAGTCCGTAAAATGAAGACCCCCTAAACCCCACTTATATAGAGAAAACTGTGGTTTACGGGGGGTATTCATTATTTTTCTCATTTCTGCTTCAAGACATAGGTTGTGGGTACTGGTTAGAACCACCTCAATGAGGCGGTTCTAACGAGCACCCACATCCTATGTTTTGTGCATTTGTAAGAAAAATATGAAGGATTTTTATCAGAAAAGTAGCCTTTTTGGAGATGTGAAAAATACACTATGTCGTACGAACGAGTTGTCGTAATGGAATAGAAAATTTGCATTTAATGGTTTGGTGATGGGCTGGACCTCAGACTCTATGACCGTCCGATCCTAAATCTTTCGAATTCAAGAGGGGTGGAGCCTGATATTTCCTGGGTTCAACCCACCGGGATGTAACTGGTGGTTTTCTTCTGCTCTGACTTTGGATTGTTGTTGAATTCTAACCCTGATTCATGATAGTATTAATCTATACATTTGACTCACTGTTGAGCTAGAAAGCCTCCATGCAGATCAATTCGTTATTGTTATTATGTTTGATACTGGAAATGAGGTCAAGGGTTGCCGTGAAAGTTTACGAACTCCGGAGTTGAAGCCGGAGTTGAACCTACCCCCACCCCCAGAAGTTATACTACTGACCGTCTGAGGTGGTCACTCTTTTGCAGTGTCTGATATGTAAATTGTCATTGTTGGAATGACACTCGGTGTGGTAACAGCTATCCCTTTGTTTGCAAGAAATCAATTTGTAAGTATGTATAGATTGTGAATTGAAAATTTGTGTTAAGGTGTTTGGTGGTGGGTTGGACCTCAGATTCTATGACGGTCCGATCCGAAATCTTTCGAATTCAAGAAGAATGGAGCCTGATATTTCCTGGGTTGGACCCTCCTTGATCTAACTTGGTTTCCTTCTGCTCTGAAGTCAGACTATTGTTGAGTCCTCAGCTCTGATTCTTGATAGTATTAATCTACAGTCGAACTTCAATGGCTCGAACACCTTTGGGACCATGACAATCTGTTCGAGACATTGGTAGTTGGAGCCACTGTGGTTAATGTCAGGAGGCATGACCACTTACTTTAGGACATCTTTTCGGTGTTCTATAATGAAAAATGTATGTTGTGTGAACTCATTAGAATCGCCTCATTGAGGCGATTCTAATGAGTACACACAGCATACATTTCCAAGATAAAAGACGAAAATATCCTCAATTTTACCCTCCCTATTTCTTATGCAGAGAAATTCCATAGGGACTCAAGAACGGGTTCGACTCAGCCATGGTAAACGAGCCATCAGTGTTCAAGCCATCGAAGTTCTACTGTATACATTTGACCCACTGTTGAGCTAGAAAGCAGATCAATTTGTTATTGTTATTATGTTTGATACTGGAAATGAGGTTGAGGGTTGCCGTCAAATTTCACGAACTCCGGAGTTGAACCTACCCCCACCCCCAGAAGTTTTACTACTGACCGTCTGAGGCAGTCATTCTTTTGCAGTGTCTCATTTGTAAATTGTCGTTATTGGAATGACACTCAGTGTGGTAATAACTATCCCTTTGTTTGCAAGAAATCAATTTGTAAGTATGTATAGATTGTGAATTGAAAATTTGTGTTAAGGGGTTTGGTGGTGGGTTGGACCTTAGACTCTATGACAGTCCGATCCTGAATCTTTTGAATTCAAGAAGAATGGAGCATAAACAGTTTATGTTTCTTCTTTGGTGGGGTTGGAAAATTGTGTGGGGGTGGGGGGGGGAGCGGGCGGTGAGGGGGGGGGGTTAAAACTTTTACATAATTGGAAAAAGAAACATCTGGGGGTGGAGGGGAAAAGTATAGCTTTCGAATAATTCGAAAAAGAAACATCTGCAAGAGATCGCTGTGCAGCCACATGGAATGGCTGTTGGTGAGCAAATAACTACTTTTTCTTCCTGCATGAAGTCACCTTGTTACTACAAATTGTACACATATAACTTTGTTTAGCTCCCTGGTACATACAGTTCCACCACATATGGCATGAATACAGGTATAGGATGCAGCCAGGTTCTTGGGTTTCTTCCCTTTGTCCACCTATATCATAACAGAAATCTAAATTTTGGTATACAGAATTACTAATAACCTCAACGTCACGAAAACACACCTATATAATTTTGAACCCCAATTTTATATAGTAAAACTGGGGTTTACAGGGGTAAACCTTATTTTTCTTATTTCTGCTCTAAAATATAGATTGTGGGTACTCGTTAGAACCGCCTCATCGAGGCGGTTCTAACGAGTATCCACAATCTATATTTTGAGCAGAAATAAGAAAAATATCACAATTTTTCATCATAAAATTTTCATTTTTTCGGCGATAAAGGTGGCAATGTATTTGTATAGGTGTGTTTGCGTAATGACCCTCAATATAAACAATTTCAAATAAGTATATCTCTAATACCACATAGCCAATCTTGATCAAATTTCATGTGAAGCATCATCAGGTAGGGGGAAAGGCTGCATAAGGTTTTTGGGCTGATCAGATTGGAATTCTGGTTGCAATGGCAACATATAGCTCCCATAGACTTATAATGGGAAAAATTTTAAAAATCTTCTTCTCTGAAACCACAGGGCCCAGAGCTCCGATATTAAGCATGTAGCAACGGCCAGTGCTCACCTATATAATTCCTGCCAATTATGCCCCTGGGTTTCAAATGGGCCACGCCCCGGGGCCCCTTCGCTCCCATAGACTCATAATGGAAAAAAAGCTTCAAAAATCTTCTTCTCTGAAACCACAGGGCCCAGAGCTTAGATATTTAGCGTGTAGCAATGGTAAGTGGTCACCTACATAAATCCTGCCAATCATGCCCCTGGGGTCCAAACGGGCCACGCCCCAGGGCCCCTTAGTTCCTATAGACTCATAATGGAAAAAAGCTCCAAAAAGCTTCTTCTCTGAAACCACAGGGCCCAGAGCTGAGATATTTAGCATGTAGCAAAGGCAAGTGGTCACCTACATAAATCCTGCCAATCATGCTTCTGGGGTCCAAATGGGCCACGCTCTGGGGCCCCTCAGCTCCCATAGACTCATAATGGGAAAAAAAAAGTTTCAAAAATCTTCTTCTCTGAAACCACAGGGCCCAGAGCTTAGATATTTAGCATGTAGCAATGGCAAGTGGTCACCTACATAATTCCTGCCAATCATGCTCTGGGTTTCCAATGGGCCACGCCCCAGGACCCCTTAGCTCCCATAGACTCCTAATGAAAAAAAGCTTAAAAAATCTTCTCCTCTGAAACCACAGAGCCCAGAGCTTAGATATTTAGCAGGTAGCAACAGCAAGTGGTCACCTACATAAATCCTGCCAATCATGCCCCTGGGGTCTCTTAGCTCCCAAAGACTCCTAATGGAAAAAAGCTTCAAAAATCTTCTCCTCTGAAACCACAGTGCCCAGAGCTTAGATATTTAGCAGGTAGCAACGGCAAGTGTTCACCTACATAAATCCTGCCAATCATGCCCCTGGGGTCCAAATGGGCCACGCCCTGGGGCCCCTTAGCTCCCATAGACTCCTAATAGAAAAAAAAGCTTCACAAATTTTCTTCTCTGTAACCACAGGGCCCAGAGCTTAGATATTTAGCATGTAGCAACGGCAAGTGGTCACCTACATATTTCCTGATAATCATGCCCCTTGGGTCCAAATGGGCCACGCCCAGGGCCCCTTAGCTCCTTAAGACTCCTAATTGAAAAAAGCTTCAAAAATCTTCTTCTCTGAAACCACAGGGCCCAGAGCTCCGATATTTAGCATGTAGCAACAGCAAGTGGTCATCTACATAAATCCTGCTAATCATGCCCCTGGGGTCCAATTGGACCAAGCCCTGGGGCCCCTTAGCTCCCATAGACTCCTAATGGAAAAAAAAAATCAAAAATCTTCTTCTCTGAAACCACAGGGCCCAGAGCTTAGATATTCAGCATATAGCAATGGCAAGTGGTCACCTACATAAATCCTGCCAATCATGCCCCTGGGGTCCAAATGGGCCACGCCCCAGGGCCCCTTAGCTCCCATTAACTTTTAGTGGAAAAAAGCTTAAAAAATCTTCTTCTCTGAAACCACAGGGCCCAGAGCTAAGATATTTAGCATGTAGCAAGGGCAAGTGGTCACCTACATAAATCCTGCCAATCATGCCCCTGGGGTCCAAATAGGCCACGCCCTGGGGCCCCTTAGCTCCCATAGACTCATAATGGAAAAAAGCTTCAAAAATCTTCTTCTCTGAAACCACAGGGCCCAGAGCTACGATATTTAGCATGTAGCAACAGCAAGTGGTCATCTATATAAATCCTGCCAATCATGCCCCTGGGGTCCAAATGGGCCACGCCCTGGGGCCCCTTAGCTCCCATAGACTCCTAATGGAAAAAAAAGCTTCAAAAATCTTCTTCTCTAAAATCACAGGGCCCAGAGCTTAGATATTCAGCATATAGCAAAGGCAAGTGGTCACCTACATAAATCCTGCCAATCATGCCCCTGGGGTCCAAATTGGCCACGCCCCGGGGCCCCTTAGCTCCCATTAACTCTGAGTGGAAAAAAGCTTAAAAATTCTTCTTCTCTGAAACCACAGGGCCCAGAGCTTAGATATTTAGCATGTAGCAAGGGCAAGTGGTCACCTACCTAAATACTGCCAACCATGCCCCTGGAGTCCAAATAGGCCACGGCCCGGGGGCCCTTAGCTCCCATAGACTCCTAATGGAAAAAAGCTTCAAAAATCTTCTCCTCTGAAACCACAAAACCCAGAGCTTAGATATTTAGCAGGTAGCAATTGCAGTGGTCACCTACATAAATCCTGCCAATCATGCCCCTGGGGTCCAAATGGGCCATGCCCTGGGGGCCCTTAGTTCCCATAGACTCCTAATTGAAAAATGCTTCAAAAATTTTCTTCTCTGAAACCACAGGACCCGGAGCTTAGATATTTAGCAGGTAGCAACGGCAAGTGGTCACCTACATAAATCCTGCCAATCATGCCCCTGGGGTCCAAATGGGCCACGCCCCGGGGGCCCTTAGTTCCCATAGACTCCTGATGGAAAAAAAGCTTCAAAAATCTTTTTCTCTGAAAACACAGGGCCCAGAGCTTAGATATTTAGCATGTAGCAACGGTAAGTGGTCACCTACATAAATCCTGCCAATCATGCCCCTGGGGTCCTAATGGGCCACGCCCCAGGGCCCCTTAGCTCTCATAGACTCCTAATTGAAAAAAGCTTCAAAAATCTTCTTCTCTGAAACCACAGGGCCCAGAGCTTAGATATTTAGCATGTAGCAAGGGCAAGTGGTCACCTACATAAATCCTGCCAATCATGCCCCTAGGGTCCAAATAGGCCACGCCTCCTAATGGAAAAAAGCTTCAAAAATCTTCTCCTCTGAAACCACAGGACCCAGAACTTAGATATTTAGCAGGTAGCAACGGCAAGTGGTCACCTACATAAATCCTGCCAATCATGCCCCTGGGGTCCAAATGGGCCACGCCCCGAGGGCCCTTAGTTCCCATAGACTCTTGATGGAAAAAAAGCTTCAAAAATCTTCTTCTCTGAAAACACAGGGCCCAGAGCGAAGATATTCAGCATGTAGCAACGGTAAGTGGTCACCTACATAAATCCTGCCAATCATGCCCCTGGGGTCCTAATGGGCCACACCCCAGGGCCCCTTAGCTCTCATAGACTCCTAATGGAAAAAAGCTTCAAAAATCTTCTTCTCTGAAACCAAAGGGCCCAGGTCACCTACATAAATCCTGCCAATCGTGCCCCTTGGGCCAGAATTGGCCACACCCATGGCCCATTAGCAACCATGGATGGACTTAAAATGTAAAAAAAACTTAAAATGGAAAAAAAAAACTTGAAAAATATTCTTCTGTGAAACCATAGGGCCCAGAGCTTAGGTATTTATTTAGCATGTAGCAACATGGAGTTGTTTTTGACTACTTGAATCCTGCCTGAGTCTTGCCCCTGGGGTTCAAATTGGCCAAATCCTGTGGCTTCTTAACTCCAATAAACTTATAATGGAAAAAAAAAAGCTTTAAAAATCTTCTTCTCTGAAACCATGAAGTACGGACCTTAGATATTTAGTATATAGCAACATAAAATGGTCGCCTACATAAATCCTGCCAACCCGACATTGCATTTGCAAAAGCTGCTCACAGTGTTCCAGCAAAAATATTAGCATATTTGCAATATAAAATGATGAGAAAAGTTTTACCGATACATTAACTAACAATGTCGTTAGTTTTGAACAACTGGCCCCAGATATTAATCACAGCATTTTTTTTTTATGTGAGAAAAGTGCTTATTCATCATGTTAACAAGTCTTTGTAATGAACACCCTTGTAAATCCCACTTTATATAGGGAAAAGTGGGGTTTGCAAGAAAACATTATTTCCCTTTGTTTTTGCTGAAAAACAAATTGTGGATACTCATTTAGAACTGCCTCAAAAAATAACCATGTTATATCCTCACAAAAATGTGTAGATTTTATAGAAAACAACTGTTTAAGCTCATTTTTCTATATAATTTACATATGTAGTTTATATTGAAAAATGACCAAATTTATTGTCATTTTTCTATATAATCCACCACATTTTTGGGATCCATATTTAAACCATATTATATCCAAAAATGGGTTATTATGTGTTATGAAGCTCCCTCATGTTCCTTGTACATTCTAGTGTTCAAAGCATCGTTAGCTTAACAAGCTTGTTACTGTTCTAGTAAGTACAATATCTAACATCGAATTTTTGCTGAAAAAATGTGAGCAGCTTTTGCATTTGCAAAAGCTCCTTGCTCACCTTTTCTCTGAATCTGAGCAGCTTTTGCATTTGCAAAATCTGAACAGCTTTTTGCATTTGCAAAAGCTGCTGGCTCACATTTTTCTGCAAAAATATTAGTATATTTGCATATTAAATGATCAAAGTTTTAAGGATACATTAACTAACGACAACTGGCCCCTTTATGGATATAATAGAACCTCATTATAACCCATTTTGTTTAGACCCAAATAATAGCCTTATGAAAGAACTTCAGTAAACCTTATTACTGCTTCCAGACACACCCCCTACCCCCACAGTTCCCAGTGGTTATTGTAAGGACAATAGATGGAAACATTTTGAGAGATCATGCTATTTTATTCAGTTAAGGGTAAGTACAAGCGCACACAGATATCTTATAAACATACAATAAAATTCCTAAATTAAGACCACCTTTGAGACCATTCAAAAGTGGTCTCAAAGACCACTTTTGAACAGTCCCAAAGGTGGTCCCTGAACAGAGGACACTATGGGCAGTAAACACAAAGAAAGATTAAGTGCACCTTTCAAAATATGCTTTTTAGCTCACCAGAGCCGAAGCTCCGGGGGAGCTTATAGTATAGGCATTGGTCTGTCGTCCGCTGCAGTCATCGTCGTCGTCTGCGTTGTCAACATTTTCAAACAACATCTCCTCTGAAACTACTTGGCCAATTGAAATCAAATTACATGTGGAGCCTCTATGGGAAGGGGGAACAAAAGTTTGTTCATGAGGACTGGGTCACATGACCAATATGTCCACCATGCCCATATATGGTAAAAACCTTTAAAATCTTCTTCTCAAGAACTGAATAGCCGATGATCTTGAAACTTTGTATGTCCTACCAAGTTTGTTCAAATGATGACCTTTGGTTGACCTTGACTTGTTTTACGTCAAGGTCAAATTTGGTCACTTAGACATTTGTATGGAAAAAGGCAAAACAGTGGATTTTTCTGATTGCATGGTAGCCAGTGGCATCAGAAATGGTATTTGCAATCAGCTGAACAGAAGTTCATCAGTTCCAAAGGTCAAGGTCATTTACCGACCTTTGTCCAGGACGGCTCAGATTAAGTATTTTTATTTTCTTCTTCACTGAAACTACTTGGCCAATTGAAAGTTTTTTCATGAGGACTGGGTCACATGACCAATATGGCCAACATGCCCATATATGGTAAAATCCTTTGAATATCTTCTTCTCAAGAACTGAATGGCCGATGATCTTGAAACTTGGTATGCAGCATCGGGGACGATGGCCCTACCAAGTTTGTTCAAACGATGACTTTTGTTTGACCTTGACCTATTTTATGTCAAGGTCCAATTTGGTCACTTAGACATTTGTATGGAAAAAAGGCAAAATAGTGGATATTTCTGATTGCCTGGTAGGCTGTGACATCAGAAATGATATTTGCAGTTAGCTGAATGGAAGTTTACCAATTCCAAAGGTCAAGGTCATTTACTCACCTTTATCCTGGATGCCTCAGATTCAGTTATTTTTTTTATCTTCTTCTCCACTTAAACTGGTGGGTAGATTGAAACCAAATTTCATGTGGAGCCTCTATGGGTAGGGGGAATGAAATTTGTTGGTAAGGACTGGGTTGGTCACATGACCAATATGGCCGCCATGCTCATATATGGTGAAAAACTTTAAGAATTTTCTTCTCAGGATCCAAATAGCCAATGACCTTGAAATTTGGCATGTAGCATTGGGGACTCAGGCCCTACCAAATTTGGTCAATTGATGGCCTTTAGTTGATCTTGACTTGTTTTACGTCAAGGTCAAATTTGGTTACTTAGACATTTGTATTGAAAAAGGACAAGACAGTGGATTTTACTGATTGCATGATAGCCTGTTGCATCAGAAATATTGTTTACAACAAGATGAATGGAAGTTAATCTATTCCAAAGGTCAATGTCATTACTGACCTTTGTCTTGGAAGGCTCAGATTCAGTATTTTTATCTTCTTCTCCAGTAAAAGAGCTGTGCTGATTGAAACCAAATTACATGAAAAGCCTCTTTAGGGATGAGGCAATTAAACATTATTTGTGGTATTGTTGTCAGATGACTGCCTGTATATGGTATAAACCACATGACCTCTGGTGAGCGTAGTGGCCCATGGGCCTCTTGTTTAAAGCAGAATTAGTCTTAACCCTTGTCCTGCTAATCCCGGATATGCCTTTTCTTTGAAACAATGTAGATCCAGATCAGATGGCTTCTGACGAAGCCATCTGATCAGGATCTACATTGTTTGCCTTTCAGATTGTGAATTTGTTGCAATAATTTGCATCAAGTGATCTGATTGGTTGATAATCTGTAGTGGGTGTGGCATATATAAATATTCAGCAGGACAAGGGTTAATTTTAGGTGGTTTTAATTTCACTGTAATTCATTACAGAACAGGCCTCATATTTTTCAGGCATATGCAGGATTTCAGGCTTTAAGGGCTTGATTGTTTTTTTATTTTTTCTTGATTTCAGGCTTTTTAAATTTTGATTTTTCCTCCTATATTCTGTTTAAAATGACTATTTAACACTTATCCTCTGAATAAAATTATTTTGCTACACCCATTTCTGCCTATTCACCAATCAAATTATTTAATATAATGTATTCAAGTCACACACTGCATTACAAACAGTGTAGATCCTGATCAGATGGCTTCTTCAGAAGCCATCTGATCTGGATCTACACTGTTTGCAAAAGTATTGGTTGTCATGTACAGCAGGATGAGGTTAAGGCTGCAAAATCAGGTCTTTCAGGCTTTGAAAAGCTTGGTCAGTATGAGGCCTGACAGAATGGTTCACGTCATGTGAGACACCAAATTCTGCAATAGTAGTTTGTGGCTTTTCTACACATAATTTGTTAGTTTGAATTGAGAATTTATATCCCCATCAACACTATTTAGGTGGTTTTGGAGATGTTGCTTCCAATCTTGTTGGACTTTTACCCAACACCGAGATGAAATGACATTTCAAGCCCTGCCGTCCAAACAAACCAACAGGGTTCACATGCAGGGGCGGTCCAGCTTGCCTCACTTTGTCTTGGCAGGCTCTGACCTACTAAGCGGTTTAGCAGTACTGAGTTCAATTTTAGCTCTGGGTTGAAGCACCATGCAGCCGGATCTATTTCTCAAAGCCCAGATAGGTGGGAGCCAATTTTTGGTTTTTGTGGTTCAGAGAAGGGTTGTAACTTATGTTAGAACTTGAGGCCTGACCCTTTTGTTATCACAAGTAATAAAACATATTAAAACCAGTTTTTGCTCACCCCTGAATAATGATCAGTTTGATATAAGTGAAATAATCTTGAAAGGACCGTAAAACAAAATAACAAAAATGGTTTGAGGTTATAAAACAAGTTGCAGGTGGAGACAAAAAAAATATCCACATAAAAAAGTTTATAAATTGTTTAGAAAAAAAGACCATATTACAGGATGCTTGTCCGACACTTGATCCAGAAGTTCTGGATCCAATCCCTGGATCTGACACCATACTTTCCAGATGATTGATCGTGAAATATTTTATTTGGTCATTCTCTCCCTTCCTCTGATGGAAATAAGGCAGTTATCAAGCACTGGTTACAGAATACACTGCAACCTCATTATAACACTGTTCATTATAACACAGTTTTGGATATAACACGGTTTCAAGATGGATCCCAAAAATGTATAGATTATGTAGAAAAATGACCATAAATGGTCATTTTTCTATATAATCTATACATTTTTGTTTGGATATAACACGGTTGTTTAACTAACACGGTTTGTGCTTTGGACTCCATTAATAGTGTTATAAAGAGGTTGTGGTGTATGTGCACCAGTTAACTGCTTAGAAAATTGAACTTGTACAGGAAACTCAACTTATTTTTCTCATGTTAACAAGTCCATGTAATGAATGCCTTTGTAAACCCAACTTTATATAGGGAAAGCTGGGTTTTACAAGGGTATACATCGTTTTTTCCTATTTTTGCTCTGTATGTACTCATTAGAACCACCTCAATGAGGCGGTTCTAATGAGTAGCTACAATCTTTCTTTGGAGCAGAAATAAGAAAAATAAAAAATATTTCACCTGAAAAATCCTAGATCTGCACATATGAAAGAAGTCATTGTAGCATTTGAGTTAGTGATCGTAAAACATCATAAGATTATTTTTAACCTACAAGTAATACAGTAACAGACAGAACATTATGTTCAATTTCATTTGAAACTTCTTAAACAGTCACATGACATCATTATTATGTCCTGTAATTATGTAATTGAACACATGACAAAACCTTTAAGAAGTCCAGCATGACCTGCAAAGACTCAAAGTAGCCAGCGCAACTTCCCCGTCGTATGGCAAGAGCTTTCGGTTTTCTCACTTTGAATGGCATGTAGGCCATAGAAGACTCATGCTATCAGTAAAAACTCAGATCAGGGGCCAGTGGTTCAAAGCATCGTTAGCTTAATGAGCTGGTTAGTGGTCAAATTGTTAACTGTTCTCGCAAGTAAAGTATCTTATATAGTGTTATTTTTGCTGAAAAAAAATGTGAGCAGCTTTTGCAAATGCAAAAGCTGCTCACATTTTTTCAGCAAAAATTATTAGCATATTTGCCATATTAACTGATCAAAGTTTTACCGATACAACTGGCCCCTGAGGAAGCACAGACTGATCTTATTCTTTGCTGGCCGCACACCTATTATCCTAGATATTGTGGTCAAATAAAAAAATCCAGGCAAGTTTTTACATTGTATAACCCTGAGTAACTGAGTAACCCTCTATAAATAAAGTCTACTTACTTACTTACTTACTTACTTACTTTACTTTACTTTACTTTACTTACTTACTTACTTACATACATACATACATACATACATACATCATACATACATACATACATACATACATACATACATACATACATACATACATACATACATACATACATACATACATACATACATACATACATACATACATACATACATACATACATACATCAATGCACCATAAACTCTTTACAAAACTGTTGTTGAGGCCCCATACTTGTGATAAATTTTTTTAACTATAAGAGGGAGATTTGCCATTGTGATGAGGGAGATGTAAAGAATACTTAGGGAAATTCTGAGTTCAAATGAGGGAGACTCCGAAATTTTACTAAAATTAATTAAAATTTAGATTAAGGGGAATGGGAACACCTTCAGGGGAGGTAACTCCTGCAAAAGTATTTTTGTCTTCCATGTCAATAGGGGTCACCTCTTAAAGAAAAGAATTTGCTCCTGAGGAGCAAATTCTTTCCTTTAAGAGTAGACCCCTTTTCAGTGGGACAGGGCTTATAGAAAAGCAAACAAGAAGTCCAAAAGTTGTCTTCCTTTGAAAAATGGCGGAAAATATGCCAGGTGTTCCTATTCCCCTTAAATTGGGCAATAATGAGTATCAAAATGAGGGAGTCCCCCTCCTGATGAGGGAGGTATAACAGGTATGAGGCCCAAACGCCCAAAGCCCAAACTGTGTTACTTCAGGTTAACAAGTCTGTGAAATGAAGAACCCCCTAAATCCCTTTTTATATGGAGAAAAGTTGGGTTTAAGTGGGGTATTCACTATTCTCCGTATTTTCGCTCCAAATCAGATTCTGGGTAGTCTTTAGAACCACCTCAGTGAGGCGGTTACTGAGGCGGTTCTAACGAGCACTCACAATCTATATTTGCATCAGAAATAAGCAAAATATCAAATATTTTCATTAGAAAAATGTTAGCTCTAGAAATAAGATGGGCCACCTTGGGTGTCTTATCCTACTGGTTAAACAGCAGTGTTGTAGGCAAACAAAAATGTACAGATTATAATAGAAAAATGACAGTTTATGTGTATTTATATACAGTCGAACTTTGATAGCTCGAACCACTTTGGGACCATGAAAATGTTCGAGACAGTGGTAGTTCGAGCCACAGAGGGATACTATTAGTGCCATACCTGGAGGCATATTGGAGATAATTGTGGATATCTTTTCGATGTTCTATATTATAAATGTACGTTGTGTGTACTCATTAGAATTGCCTCATCGAGGCGATTCTAATGAGTACACACAGCATACATTTGTAAGATAAATGAAGAAAATCTTCCTAAATTACCCCTATATTGTATTTGGAGGACCTCCCTGCGGACTCAAGAACCCGTTAGACTCATCCATGGTAAACGAGCCATGGGAGTTCGAGCCATCGAAGTTTTACTGTAACTAATTCAACTTTTATAGAGGAGCACATCATGGACAAACGCTGAGAGGGAGTGTAGGACAATGGGTATGGAACTGGCAAGTATTCATAACAAAAATGAGGAGTCTTTTATTCTCCGAGAGGTCGAAAATAGCCCTGGATTGTTGACGTTTACTGATATCTGGATTGGAATGAAAAAGACAAGTAAGCCATTTTAGCCTGTTCTACTTCTAATCACCATGACAGTCTTGGTGGTTTTGATGTGCATCTTATTGGTGATCAGGTCCCGAGGTTATAAAACTTTTTTTTCATGCTCAACGCAGCTGAGCATGAAATTTGTAATGTTCATAATTATTAAAATACAAAAACATCAGGCAATTTTCTTGCTCAGATCAGCACAGAATGTCATTTATCCTGCTCATAAATTTTAAAATGCCAACATTTGTTGGCATTTTAAAATTTATGAGCAGGATAAATATCATGCTCAAGTGAGTTGAGCATGAAAAAAGTTTTATAACCTCGGGCATGGACGTTGTGTGGTCAGCAGCATTCTTTATTGGAGATATATCTTGAAATATTTTCTAGAGTCATTTTCTTCATTACACTTATTCGAGAAGGGCAGTTTCTGGTGAAAGAATGTACACTTGTACTGGTTATCTGCTTATCAATAAGTCTGCCTGGGAAAATTGTGGTTTAAATAGGTAAACTGACTGGTTTGATATGACCTAAATTGTGTTGATTGGGCAGTTAAACTCCAAACAAACAAATTATCATCATCTTCATTATCATCATCATTTTGATTTTTGTCTTGCCTGCTTTAAGCATGGTAGGATATAGAAATGTGATTTTGCATTGGATTGTTTGTAGGTCAGTTTGTTCATCAAGCCGTCAACATTTATGGCCACCTTAACTTTCACCCTATTGTAAGAGTCCATTTCTGGAGTATTAATGATACTTGGTGCAAGCTTGCATCTAGGAATGGCAACTTAAGAGGTCCATTAATGATACTTGGTACAAACTTGCATCTAGGAATGGCAACTTAAGAGGTTCATTAATGATACTTGATGCAAAATTGTGTCTAGGAATGGCAGCCATAATGAAAGCATCTATATCTGACCTTGACCTACATTTCATAGTTCACTGACTTTGTGAATTATTGTGACCACCCTAATGTCAAAGCTCATTCTGTAAGAACT
This sequence comes from Lucinisca nassula, assembly GCA_963580285.1. Taxonomy (NCBI): domain Eukaryota; kingdom Metazoa; phylum Mollusca; class Bivalvia; order Lucinida; family Lucinidae; genus Lucinisca; species Lucinisca nassula. Next base: position 128,572,476 of record OY757019.1, on the reverse strand, counting down.
ATAAGTGCTCCATGATGATACTTAGTACAAGCTTGCATCTAGGAATGGCAAACTTTAATGCAAGCATCCATATACATTTCATGGTTCACTGACTGAATTATTGCGACCACCCTAAATTTCACCCTAATGTAAGTGTCCATTTCTGGATTAACTATAAGAGCTTCATTAATGATATTTGGTACAAACTTGCATCTAGGAATAGCAATTTCAATGCAAGCATCCATATCTCACCTTGACCTATATTTCATAGTTAACTGGCTTTGTGGATTATTGTGACCACCCTAACTTTCAAGAACTATATAAGCTTCATTAATGATACTTGGTACAAGCTTGCATCTAGGAGTGATAACTTTTATGCAGGCATGTTTGACATTGACCTAGATTTCATAGTTTGGCAACCTTGCAGCCCCACAGGCGCGACATAGCTGTAAGCGGTATTCTTGTTATTATTATACCCTGCAAAAGTTTGAAGGAGTCATTCTTGCACACCAGACAAGGAAATCCGTGATTTTACCCTGGGATAGAAATTTATGTTCTGACCCTGGTGTTCCGACCCCAAATCGAATATAATCACGTGTTTGATAAATGCACTGGTTGATTACAACCTCATGTGCGGCGTCATCATGTGTGACGTCACTAAACATTCCTGTTGAGTCATCACAAAATGGCAAAAGTTGGTAACCGAAGTGACAGCAGCATTAAAAATTCGCAATAGAAATGGAAGGTATGCAAGAAAAAGAATCCAATATGGGTGTGAGGGGTGGATAGAAAAATCCGTCCCTCAGGATCACTGTCCGGCATCAAGAGGCTAAATCTGTCCCTCGGGAATCACTGTCCGGCATCACGGACAGATTTTTCCATCCACCCCTCAAACCCATATAAGATTCTTATATTATTATACCCTGCAAAAGTTTGAAGGGGGTATATAGGAGTCAGTATGTTGGTTGGTCTGTGTATCCATCCATCCATCTGTGACACATTTGAGCCCCGCCAAGCGAATTTGTGTCTTTGAGCATTCCGTCATGACAAATTTTAACTACGCATGCCCAGCCATTCAGAGGGGCCAGGGATATGGCTTTCTGTCTGAAGGTTCCTCTTGATTCACTGCTTGTATGAGCAAGCAGCAAAGGTTCTGGCGTTACTGCGTGGATGCGCAGGCTCGCCTGAACCTTTGCTGCTCGCACACGCGATAAGTACCAAAATGGCTTGACGGGGCCCATTTATTCTTGTTATGCAAACTTCGTACTTCCACATTTCTTCACTGATTGACTTCAGATTTTGCATACAATCTTGTGATGTGAACTACTTCCACATTTCTTCACCAGTTCATCATCATCATCAAGGGATATTTGATTAACATGCAGGTACAGGGGCAACGTCCACATAAGTGGGCCCCCTTCCAGGTAGCCGGCTTGCTGCACGCATGGCAGATCTTACACCAGATCTCCAGGCTTGTCTATCATGAGGATCAATAGCGGAGAGCTTCCATTCTCTGCAATTTCTTTCTGTCAGCTGCTTCCAGGTCATCTTGGGCCTTCCAGGCCCCTGCTTTCCACCTACCTGTATATCACAGGCAGTCTTGACTACACCTTTGGAGTGGTCCACATGTCCATACCAGCGAAGTGTTCTCTCTTTCAGGATGAGGTCCAGGTCCTCAATGCCAAGACGCTCAAGTAACTTACTGGACCTGATGGTGTCCTGTGGCTTGACATTGCAGATCTGTCTGATCATTGCCTTGTCATTCCGCTGAAGATGTTGAAGGTTTGGCTTTGTCAGTGGCCATGTCTCACTGGCATGGAGCATTGCGCTCTGCACACATGAGCTGTACACATGGCCATGTGTCTTAAAAGAGAGGTGGCGGGAAGAGAGAACTGGTAGCAACTCCTTGAATTTCTTCCAGGCTGTTTTCACGTGATGTGGTTGAAAGGTCGCAACCACCGGCTGCTGAGAGCATATCACCTAGGTAGTTAAAGGAAGCTACAACCTCTAACTTGTCGGATCCAACTTTGACTTCCCTCTGTGGTCTGCCATCTAAGGGTCGTGCAGTTCCTTGGCACCGTGTACACCTGTAATCATGGTGCTCTATCAAGCGCTTGAGCCCACTGCATTTCTTGTGGACCCAGAACTTGCAGCCATTACAAAAGATACTGTTGCTGTCCACTCCAGTGCAACAGACAGCGCATGGGAACTGGCCTGTACTCTGCAAGAGGTCCAGACCTGTACCACAGATCATGATCTTTGTCTTTCCTGCATTCACTCTCAGCCCTTTCACCAGTTGACTTCAAATTTTGAATACACATTCACAATGTGGTGCTTCACATAAATTTCAGATGCCTCTCAAGGTCAAGGTTACTGTTGCTTAAAATAGAATAGAAATCCAGTAGCAAACTACTACATTTCTTCAGATTGATTTCAAATACCGCATATGCATTCACGATGTTGTGTAGATATGTGTGACATAAATTTCGTATGTGTCAAGTCAAGGTAACTGTGGCTAAAAATAGAATAGAAACCCTTGACACCAATCTTGTGATGTGAACTACTTTCACAGTTCTTCACCGGTTGAGTTAAAATTTTGCCTATGCATTCACAATGATGTGCCTAACATAAATTTCATTTGATCAAGTCAAGGTCACTGTTGCTGAAAATAGAATAATCTTGTGATACGAATAATTTCCACATTTTTTCACCGATTGAGTTCAAATATTGCATATGCATATGTATTGAGATGTTTATGTGTGTGACATACATCACAAAACACGCCTATATAAATTTTACCCCCTTGAACCCCACTTTTATATAGTAAAACTGGGGTTTACGGGGGTATACGTTACTTTTCTTATTTCTGCTCCAAAATATAGATTGTTGGTACTCGTTAGAATAGCCTCGTTGAGGCGGTGCTAACGAGTGCGATAAAGGTGGCAATGTATTTGTATAGGCGTGTTTTCGTAATGAGTTTCATATGGCTCATGTCAAGGTCACTTTTGCTTAAAGTAGAATAATCTTGTGATATGAACTACTTCCACATTTCTTCACTGATTGAGTTGAAATTTTGCATATACATTCATAATAAGATGTTGATGAGCATTGCATAAATTTCCTATGCATCAGGTCAAGGTCAAGTCACTATTACATAGAGGATCTTTCATGAGTGGTCATGTATTATTGAATTTATTAAAGGGGTTGAGGGAAAAGGATAAAATGCGAGGCTGTGCCGAGCATTTTATCCCTTTTCCTCAACGAGTTTAATAAATTCAATAATGCATGAGCACGAATGCAAGATTCTATTTATCATATGCCATTTAAAACGCATTTTATTCACGATTGTTTACAAAAATGTAAATATTCCGCCGTTAGTAAATGGAACTTCGTTAAGGACGTCGTACATGTAACGTTACGGGAAGTATCTAGCTAATTTGCATATTTAATCCACTAGTGGATTATCGAAAATATTACATGGCGTTATTACACTCTCAGACGCGACGTCATGATAAAGTAGAATAATCTTGTGATATGAACTACTTCCACATTTCTTCACCGATTGAGTTGAAATTTTGCATATACATTCATAATGAGATGTTGATGAGCATTGCATAAATTTCCTATGCATCAGGTCAAGGTCAGGTCACTATTACTAAAAGTATAATAATCTTGTGATACAAACTACTCCCTCATTTCTTCACTGATGGAGTTCAAGTTTTGCATATGCATTCTTAATGAGGTCTATGTGTGCATGACATAAATTTGATATGGGTCAGATCAAGGTCATTGTCACTGTTTCTAGTTTTTGTTTAGAATTTTGTCTTGATGATAGCTGTATGATGAAGTATCATCACATTAACAGGTCTGTGTAATTAACACCCTTCCAATTTACATAAATCTCTGTGTCAGTACGCTAAAGCAGGGGTATAGCAGTCAGATCATCTGACAGTTTAGCTATTTTTATATATGAAATAGATCAGCTCTAGCTGTGATTTGCTGAGTAATAAATCACAGTTTGTTGGTCAGTTGTAAGTAGACAAATCACGTGTGTGCTCACCATTTGATCTACTTTGCAACTGACCCCCAAACTGTGATTTATTACTCAACAAATCATAGACTACAGCTGATCTATTTCGATTCTAACATGCTGAAAATCGGCAGTAAAGTTGTTGTTTCCTTCAAAATCTCCCACCTTTTTGCCATTGTGAGAAGAAATCCCGCAAAAGTTGTTGACTGAAACACATGCATTTATATCCTTTTCTAACGTTTTTGATGCGAGAATATGACGTTACACCGTCTAACATCAAGGAAATCGACAATGAAGTAAACAATTGGCAGTTTTTAATGACGTCACTCGTCACGCCCTTCCTGGCCGTGAATTATAGTAGAATAAAACAGTTATTTTCCATTGCCTATATAGGCGCGCTGTGTAAGAATATTATTTAGATAACTATTATCAAAACAAGAATTCAGCCAAAGACTAGGTTCTGCCTGTGGTGGGGCAAAGTCACTGAACCATGAAATTTAGGTCAAAGTCAAACATGAATGCCTGCTTAAAAGTTGCCACACCTAGATGACAGCTTGAACCAAGTGTCATTAATGAAGCTCTTATAGTTCTCGAGAAATGTAAGCAACCTGGGCCAGTTGTTTAAAACTAACGACAAAACTAACGAGATGGCCTCTGCACAAACCTTTGGCTTAATCTCAGATCCTGGATAATATGTATTTGTCTATGGTGTATACATGTCATTGAAGCAATCAAAATAAAGTTTAAACGAAAACTAATGACATCGTTACTTAATGACTCGATAAAAAATTTTGATCATTTAATATGGCAAATATACTAATAGTTTTGCTGAAAAAAATGTGAGTAAGCTACTCAAATTTTTTCAGCAAAATAACAAAATTTTAGGTATTGTACTTGATGGACCAGTTAACAATTTGACATCTAATGAGCTTGTAAAGCTTACATGGCCCAAGTTTTCCAGAAACGGCAGATTGTGCTGATTTTTGTTTGTTTGTTTCATTTGAGGTTTAACGTCACCGTCAACACTGTAAAGGTCATTTTGGCGACGTTGCTTCCAATTTTGTGGTACTTTTACCCGACATTGAGATGAAATGACATCTCAAGCGCTGCCACCCAATGAAACCAATAGGGTTAATATGCATTGGTGGTCCGACATGCACCACTTTTCCTCGGCAGGCTTAGAACATTTAAGCGATTTACCAGTACTCGCGTGCGGTCGGCATCAGCTCCGCGTGGAAGCATCATGCAGCCCAATCTATTTCTTCAAGCCCCGATGGGGGGTGGGGGGGGGCCTAGATAGTGCTGATCAATTTGTTCATCCACACTGCCTAATCAGCACCTCAGTGTTTTCTTCTTGGAGAATACAATACTTGCACCTTATACAGTAAAACCTGTCATAGTGTCCACCTCTGTTAAGCAGGTAACCTGCTGAATTCAGTCCCCCAAATTAGCAAATTCACTAAAACCAACGTCTATTAAACAAGCACCTGTCTTAAGCAGGCAAATTTTGATTACCCCTTTATTGCTTGTTAAATACAGGTTGGTCACACCCACTCATCGGGGCTTGAAGAAATAGATTGGGCTGCATGGTGCTTCCATGCAGAGCTGAAACTGGTCACAGATGAGTACTGATAAACCGCTTAGAAGGACCAAGCCTGCCCAGGCAAAGTGGAGTGTGTCACACCGTCCATTGCATATAAGCCTTTTGGTTTCATTGGTTGGCAGGGCTTGAGATGTCATTTCATCTCAATGTCAGGTAAAAGTCCCAAATAACTGGAAGTAACGTCTCCAAGATGATCTGAATGGTTTTGATGGGGACGTTAAACCTCAATTCAAACAAACAAACAAATAAATATATGTTGGACTGCATATCTAAAAACTCAAGACTGCAAAATTAATGTACATTGAAACGCTGATGGCTGGAACATCAATGGCTCATTCACCATAGCTGTTTCAATCTTGTTTTTGAGTCGGTAGAGAAATTTGGCTGAGCTCATAAGCAGTGATAAAATGCTTTATAGATAAACAACAACAACAACAAATTTCCCAGAACTGCAGATATCGGGTATGTTTGGAGTAATTTTCTTAATTCATCTTAAAATGTATGCTGAGTCTACTTATTAGAATCATCCTCAATGTATGTTGTGTGTACTCATTAGAATCACCTCAATGAGGTGATTCTAATGAGTACACACAACATACACCACAACCTCGTTATAATACGGTTCATTATAACACAGTTTTTGATATAAAAGGGTTTCAAGATGGATCCAAACAAAATGGTCATTTTTCTATATAATCTATACATTTTTGTTTGGATATAGCACGGTTGTTTATTTAACACGGTTTCTGATTTGGACCCCGTCAATAGTGTTATAAAGAGGTTATGATGTACATTTATTTTTAAGAAAAATGAAAGGCTATCCTTATGCCCTCTGAGCTGGCACTATGATCAACCTTCAGTCACTCAAACTACCCCTGTCTCAAATTTTTATGCTCCCAAAAGTGTTTGAGCCATCGAAGTTCGACTGTGTAGATGAGCAGACAAGTTTATGTATTACTTGATTGCAGGCCCTGAAGACAGGATTTTTCATGATAAGGACAAATTGACTAATAAATCCTTCGGAAGCAGTCATCACGATAAGACATCTATAGGACCTAGTGCATTCTTTCATATCTCCAAAATGACTACTTTTCCAATGAAAATTTATGATATTTTCCTTATTTTTACTCCAAACATAGGTTGTGGGTGCTCATTAGAACTGCCTCATTGAGGCGGTTCTAATGAGTACCCATAATCTATGTCTTGGAACAGAAATATGCAAAATAATGTATATCACTGTAAACTTCAGTTTCCTCTATATTAAGTGGGGTTTAGAGGGATATTCATTTCACGGACTTGTCAACATAATGGTGGTTGGATAGACCGGAATTCGGCCCGCCTCGGTAGCTCAGTCGGATGCGCATCTGACTGGTGATCAGGAGGACGCGGGTTCGATACCTGCGGCTGATGGGAATGGCAACATTCTTTTGTGGAGATTGATCATGAAATCTTTTCTATGGTCATTCTCTCCCTTCCGCTGATTCAAGAAGGGCAGTTGTCAGTTTCTGGCAAAAGAATGTACACTGTACTGGTTAACCCCTTACGTATAAGCCTGCCCAGGAAAAGTGTGGATAGATAAAATGACCGGCTCAAAAATGATCTAAAATAGTGTTGATTGGGCCATTAAACTTCAATACAAACAAACAAACAAGACCTGAATTTGTCTCGCTTGATATTTCAGATGGTTATTTCCATTGGTCTGACAATAGTACAATTACATATATCAACTGGGACAGTGGACAACCATCGTTTACATCACACTTAAATTACGGTCAGTGTGCCAAGATTCAACTCGGCAGCGGGAAATGGACCGAGGCATCCTGCTATGGCTATAATGGTTATGTGTGTAAAAGAGCAGAAAGTAAGAACATGATTCTCATTTGAGGTTTTTGTGATATTTTTTAGCACACCTGTCACGTAGTGACGAGGTGAGCTTTTGGGATCACTTTTCGTCCGTCGTGCATGCGTGCGTCCAGCCGTCCGTCCGTCCCTGCGTAAACAATTTCTTCAAACGACATCGCCTCCTAAACCACTGATCGGATTTTGACCAAGGAATGATCCTTAGGTGGTCCCCTTTCAAAGTTGTTCAAATGGTTTCGGTCAGTTGCACATATAGATCACAGGAGCCAAAAATAGATTTTTTTCACCGAAAACTTAAAAAATCTTCTTCTCTGAAACCGCAAGGCCCAGGACTTTGATATTTGGTATGAAGCTTCATCTAGTGGACCCCTACCAAGATTGTTCAAATTATAGTGCTGGGGCCAAAGATGCCCCCGCTCCGGGGCCCTTTGGTTTTACATGGGCTTATATAGGGAAAGTCTTTAAAAATCTTCTTCTCTGAAACCGCAAGGCCCAGGTCTTTGATATTTGGTATGAAGCTTCATCTAGTGGACCCCTACCAAGATTGTTCAAATTATAGTGCTGGGGCCAAAAATGCCCCCGCGCCAGGGCCCTTTGGTTTTACATGGGCTTATATAGGGAAAATCTTTAAAAATCTTCTTCTCTGAAACTACAAGGCCCAGGTCTTTGATATTTGGTATGAAGCTTCATCTTGTGGACCTTTACCAAGATTGTTCAAATTATAGCCCTGCATGGGCCAAAAATGCCCCCGCTTTGGGGCCCTTTGGTTTTACATAGACTTATATAGGGAAAATCTTTAAAAATCTTCTTTTCTGAAACCACAAGGATTAGGTCTTTGATATTTGTTATGAAGCTTCAGCTAGTGGACCTCTACCAGGATTGTTCAAATTAAAACCCTGAGACCAAAATTGCCCCCGCCATGTGGCCCTTTGGTTTTTCATAGACTTATATTGGGAAAATCTTTAAAAATCTTCTTCTCTGAAACCACAAGGCTTAGGTCTTTGATATTTGTTATGAAGCTTCAGCTAGTGGACCTCTACCAAGATTGTTCAAATTATAGCCCTGAGACCAAAAATGCCCCCGCCACGTGGCCCTTTGGTTTTACATAGACTTATATAGGGAAAATCTTTAAAAATCTTCTTCTCTGAAACCACAAGGCCCAGGTCTCTGCTATTTGGTATGAAGCTTCATCTAGTGGACCCCTACCAAGATTGTTCAAATTATAGTGCTGGGGCCAAAAAAGCCCCCAACCCGGGGCCCTTTTGTTTTACATAGGCAAAATCTTCTTCTCTGAAACCACAAGGCCTAGGTCTTTGATATTTGGTGTGAAATTTCATCTAGTGGACCTCTATCAAGATTGTTCAAATTATAGTGCTTGGGCCAAAAATGCCCCGCCCGAGACCCTTTGGTTTTACATAGACTTATATAGGGAAATCTTTAAAAATCTTCTTCTCTGAAACTGCAAGGCCATGGTCTTTGATATTTGGTATGAAGCTTCATCTAGTGGACCTCTACCAAGATTGTTCAAATTATAGCCCTCGGGCCACAAATGCCCCCGCCTCAGGGCCCTGTGGTTTTACATAGACTTATATAGAGATAATCTTTGAAAATCTTCTTCTCTGAAACAGCAAGGCCCAGGTCTTTGATATTTGGTGTGAAGCTTCATCTAGTGGACCTCTATCAAGATTGTTTAAATTATAGCCCTGAGGCCAAAAATACCCCCGCCCCGGGGCAATTTGGTTTTACATAGGCTTATGTAGGGAATATCTTTAAAAAAACCTTCTTCTCTGAAACCGCAAGGCCCAGGTCTTTGATATTTGGTGTGTAGCTTCATCTAGTAGACCTTTGCCAAGATTGTTCAAATTATAGCCTTTGCTGATATTTGGTGTGAAGCTTCACCTTTTTAGACCTCCCTCAACATTATGCACATTGCAATCCTTGGGTCAATAATGGCCCTCCCCGGGGCCCACTTGTTACTCTATGGATCAGGTGAGCGATCCAGGGACATCATGGCCCTCTTGTGTTAGTTTCCACTTGTGTTTTGATGACTTGCTACAAAACAGGATAAGGGTATGCTGCTTTGCCATTTTCAATATTAACATACATCCATAGGGCCCATTTGCCATATTAACGTACATCCATAGGGCCCATTTTCCATATTTACATACATTGATAGGGCCCATTTTCCATATTGACATACATCCATGGGGCCCATTTTCCATATTGCCATACATCCATAGGGCCCATTTTCCATATTAACATACATCCATAGGGCCAATTTTCCATATTTACATACATCCATAGGGCCCATTTTCCATAATTACATACATCCATAGGACCCATTTTCCATAATTACATACATCCATCGGGCCCATTTTCCATATTTACTTAAATCCATAGGGCCCATTTTCCATAATTACATACATCCATAGGGCCCATTTTCCATAATTACATACATCCTTAGGGCCCATTTTCCATATTTACATAAAACCATAGGGCCCATTTTCCATATTTACATACATCTATAGGGCCCATTTTCAATATTTACATACATACTTTTGTACTGGTAAACAGCTTAGAGAATCTAAGTCTGCCCAGGCAAAACGGTGCGAGTCAGACCGCCCTTGCTTATAAACCCTATTGGTTTCATTGGGTGACAGGGCTTGAGATGTCATTTCATCTGGGTAAAATGCCCACAAAATTGGAAGCAGTATCTCCAAAATGACCTATTCATTGTTGACGGGGACATTACATCAAATCAAACAAACAAGCAAACAGAAAATACATACTTTGATCAGATTCTGTTGCCTCCGCCCATCGGGGCTTGAAGAAATAGATAGGCTGCATGGTGCTTCCACGCAGAGCTGAAACCGACCGAACATGAGCACTGGTGAACCGCTTTGCAGATCTTAGCCTGCCTAGGCAAAGTGATGCCAGTCTGACTTTCCATGTATATAAGCCCTATTGGTTTAATTGGGGGGCAGGGCTTGAGATGGAATTTCATCTCAATGCCGGGTAAAAGGCAATGATCAGACAGATCTGCAATGTCAAGCCACAGGACACTGTCACCATCAGGTCCAGTGAGCTACTTGAGCATCTTGGCATTGAGGACCTGGACCTCATCCTGAAAGAGAGAAGGCTCCGCTGGTATGGACATATGGAATGCTCCAATGGTGCAGTCAAGACTGCCTGTGACATACAGGTAGGTGGAAAGCGGGGGCCTGAAAGGCCCAAGATGACCAGGAAGTAGCTGACAGGAAGAGATTGCATAGAATGGAAGCTCTCTGCTATCGATCCTCATGATAGACAAGCCTGGAGATCTGGTGTAAGATCTGCCATGTGTGCAGCAAGCCGGCTACCTGGAAGGGGGCCCACTTATGTGGATGTTGACCCTGTACCTGCACTTTAATAAAAAATCTGTTGATGATGATGATGATACAGTCCCACAAAATTGGAAGCAACATCTCCAAAATGACCTATATAGTGTTGACAGGGACATTGAACCTGAAAACAAACAAAGACAAACAATCTGATCTGATCCGAGTCTCCACGGGACGCACACTATATAGGCTTTCATATGACAAGATTGGGATAATACAAAATCATTTTAACATTGCTTTTAACCCTTAACCCTTGTCCTGCTGAGCCCAATGTCTTATCTTGCAAGTAATGTAGATCCAGATCAGATGGCTTCTGAAGAAGCCATCTGATCAGGATCTACATTGTTTGTCATTCAGATTGTGAATTTGTTGCAATAATTTGCATCAAGTAATCTGATTGGTTGATAATCAGTGGTAGGTGTGGCTTATTTGAATATTCACAGGTCAAGGGTTAAAATGCCAAGAAAATGTTTTCTGTTTGTGTTGTCTGCCGCTTTTTCTAGCAAACTTTACAAACATTTTTTCGCTTACATACAGTGTGGACCCTGATCAGACTGTTCCTAGAGGAGCAGTCTGATCTGGGTCTACACTGTTGCAACTAAGACTTTTAAAATAACCAACTGACGACAAAGCAGATGACAATTTTTGTAATTGGCCACTAAAGAAGCCATCTGAATCTACGCTGTTTGCAAAGGTAGGGGCTGTCGTGTTTAGCAAGATTAGAGTTATTTTGTGCATGCTGTGATAGTGAGAGATAATATTATTTGTGAAATAATCTGTAATTATTGTTTTCTTCCATTCTTTGCAGAGTCGGGTACCGCTCCAGCCAGTCAGCATGCCATTATTGGCTAACAGCATCATGAAATTTACATGACATTCTGTAATAGCAGTCAAACCTCTTTATACGGACATTAAACGCTCTGCATGCTGGGTATTTTTTTCAGCAGACGTCATTTTGAAATATTTTTCTTATTTTTCCAAGAAAACAGGATTTGACTTCTCGTGCAAATTGTCTCCAAAGGAGACAATTTGCATGAGATGTCAAATCCTGATTTGAGAAAAAAAAAAAAGAAAAATATCAACAATTTGTCACCTACTTGGTAATAAGCTTTACCACACTTATTAGCTTAGTAAAGGGTATTATCAATTACCCCCTATATATATTGCATTGTAACACACTGACCTGATAAAGGACAAGTGAGCTTTATCACGTCAACATGATAATGTACTTTTATGAATGAAGCGGACTGCTGGCGAAAAATTGCTGATATATTATTATTATTGGAAAAATTACATTAAAAATATCAAAAGAAAAATAACGGTCAGCCGATAAAAAATATACTGACTGATTATCTTCTGCGCCAGTATTTTGCGACGCACTGAGGACAGTCGATTGCCAATTTAAAGAATTTACAAGGGGATAAACTGATAAATAGAACACCAGATTCGTGTCTTTTGATATCAAGTTTATCAGGCTCAGCTTCAAGAATGCACGTAGAATTGCTCGGCAAGCCTCAAGAATCTTCAAGCATTCTCGAACCCTTGCCTGATAAACTTGATATCAAAAGACACGAACCCAGTATTCTCTATATATAGTGACAAAGCTCAGTACAATGACAATTCCAATGAAACAAATCCTTAGACAAAAATGAGATGGATAGATAGAGATAGTTATGAATGCTGAATAAACAAATGTGAATATTTGTTGGAATCACTTTGGCAAAGTGATCATAACAAATTATCCCGAAGACATGTACTTAAGGTGGTCACATGCGTGCCTATTGTGTCTAGCTCAGTCAGAGCCAAGGATAAGCGCTTCGACCGCAGTTTATAAATATTAACACAAGCTTATCCATATTAGTGCAAGGTCAAGTTGTATTTACCCTTAAGATGCCGAGGAAAACTACATCTGAAAATGTCGTCTGCTTATGTTGTCTGCTGAATCTTCTTGCAAATTTTTTAAAAATATTTTTTCAAATAGGTAAACAGTGTGGACTCAGATTAGACTGCTCCTAGAGGAGTAGTCTGATCTCGGTCCACACTGTTTACAAAAACTAATTTTAAAGTACTTGGCAGACGACATATCAGACGACAATGGTCGTGATAGCCATTTTATTGGTTAATGGCAGTCAGAGTACATACACTATATGATGAAAGAAATTTAACAAGCTGAGGCATTTGCACGTGATGCCATATTACATACTCTATATCACATCCCAAAATCCATATCACATGACCATTTTGCACCCTACAAAACCTCTGGTGAACCATCTTCAGAACAATCAGGCTGTTGTCCGATCACACCCCTGGTGAATGACCTGATGTCACATTCTGCAGCATGTGACCTGTCTGCAGCATGTGACCTGTCTGCAGCATGTGACCTGTCTCCAGCATGTGACCTGTGTCCAGCATGTGATCTGTCTGCAGCATGTGACCTGTCTCCAGCATGTGACCTGCCTGTAGCATGTGACCTGTCTGCAGCATGTGACCTGTGCCTGCACTGTCACCTGAGTGTAACATTTTGGTGATTCCCATAAAAGAAAAAAAAGATTGGTTACAAAAACAAAAAAAATTGTGGCCCCCGCCCATCGGGGCTTGAAGAAATAGAAGGGCTGCATGTGCATGTGATACCGACCTGCACACGAGTACTGGTAAACTGCTTAGAAGATCTAAGCCTGCCCAGACAAAGCGTTGTGCGTCAGACTGTCCATGCTTATAAACCGTATTGGTTTCTTTGGGCGGCAGGGCTTGAGATGTCATTTCATCTCAATGTCGGGTAAAAGTCCCACAAAATTGGAAGCAACTTCTCCAAAATGACCTTTACAGTGTTGACGGGGATGTTAAACCTCAAATCAAACAAACAAACAAAACAAAAAAATGGAAAAGTATAACAAATTATTTTCAGTCTTTTAATTTTAATGTATTTCTCTCTGTTTGGAATAAAAAGTAGCCTTGTCATAAAGAAAAGTATATATAAACCAACTATTGCTTTGCCTTTCACCTAAATTTTTGCCTTGTTTTTGACACAGCTTTAACCCATTGTATAATAGTGAACTCTTCTTTTTCTATATGTTGGACAAGACCATTTGTTATATAAGGCGTGCCAGGCCGGTTTTTTTCCTTTTAATTCTATTTTTGACCGAAAATTCTGTTAGCAAATAGTGCAGGCCCTGATCATTCTGCGGCGTCTTATCTGGGCCTGCACTGTTTGCTAAGGTACCCCTTTAGGGGTTTCCCGCCTGCATGGGTTAAACATAGAACCATAATAACAATTTTAAAAGAAAAAAGGTTGGGATATGTCAGATAGATTATAATATGGCATTTTTCATATCATACCCCATTCCAGCCCTCAATCCATATCAGCCCGAGGCCTCAGGGCTGATGTGGGAGTCTCGGGCTGATATGGAATATGATATAAAAAATGCCATATGATAATCTCTATTTATTATATATTTACTGCAAAATACTTTGTTTTTGAATATGGGATACGAATATGGATGGAATCTGTGTGCATATCATGTTTGCTGAGGCATTAGCATATGATGCCATATCACATGACCATATCACACCCCAAAAGTCCCTATCAACACCCTTTATCATACCTCTGTAGTATCACCACAATTTTTAGACAATTCATATGTTACATTCTGCAGCATCTGAATGCATTTCTCTCTTTTTAGAATTTATAAATAAACTTGCTTATAGTTGGTTCTGATTAAATACTTATAAACAAAGCCAACTAAATGTATTGCTTTGCTTTTCACCTAAAACTTTGTTTTGTTTTTAGAACAGCTTTAACCAATTCAGTACCAGAAACCCCTAAAGGGGTACCTTGGCAAACAGTGCAGGTCCAGATCAGATGCCGCAGAATGCGGCGTCTGATCAGGGCCTAACCTGTTTGCAAAAAGTTATGCAATTTCCAAAATAAATCTTGAAGAAAACACAACCAGTCACCCCTAAATTTCGAACTGGACTCCTGCCATATATAAGATGGAAGATTCCATTTGGTACAAAAAGGGTTAAACATAAAACCATAATTCAACATTTTTTTGAGAGGATAAAGGTTGGGTAATATATGATAAATAGATTATGGAATGGCATTTTGAACATCAAACCCCACATCAGCCCTCTACCCATATCAGCCCTCGAGCTGATATGGGAGTCTTGGTCTGATATGGCATCACCAAAACATGCCTATATTTTAGAGCAGAAATAAGAAAAATAAGGTTTACAGGGGTAAACCTTATTTTCCTGATTTCTGCTCTAAAATATAGTTGTGGGTACCCGTTAGAACTGCCTCATTAAGGCAGTTCTAACGGGTACCCACAATCTACATTTTGGGCAGAAATTAGAAAAATATCACAATTTTTCCTCTTTAAATTTTCATTTTTTCGGTGGTAAAGTTTACAATGTATTTGTATAGGTATGTTTTCATACTTGGGGTATGATATGAAAAGTGCCATATGCTAATATCTCTTTTTACTCCTTCAGGAGCAGTCTGATCTGGGTCTGCACTGTTTGCTTAGGCCTATCTGTCCCGATATTTAAGATCATTACGGTAGACACTAGAGGTAGAGGTACAATTCTCCAAGCACTGATAACAAAGGTGCTGATATCAGACTCTACTGATGTGCAGGCTGATTTGCACCTTTGTTTTTTTAGCAAAAGGCAAAAACAGGTTTTCTTCTGATGTGGCTAAATTGTAAAAAGAAAATAACAACAGCAAAAAAAAATAAAAGAAACTCTTGCTCATGGGTTATTGCATGTGTCATCCCAGTATCGTATATTCAATGCTAGTTACCTCCCTTGCTCCACAGACTATTGATTAGTACTGCTGTAGAAATCAGAAGTATAGAAAAAGTCATTACATGAGATTATCTTGTCATTACATAATGTGGTCTATATGAAGAACTGCCTTGTAAACCCCACTTTATATAAAGACAAGAAAAACGCCAAATGGCATTATGGACGGGTTTTTGAAAAAAGGTTATCCAAAAGGTAAACCGGGACGCAGAAGCCTGGCCGGCCGACCGCCCGCACAGACATCGCTATTCTAAAGGATGGAATTTTTCCTTGAAAAACCCGTCCAAAAAGTGAGGATTCATATTTCCAGCATCCTTAGGCTGAAGGTTCCGGGGGAGTTTAAAGAACCCTTATTATGTCTTTTTACATTACGAAAACATGCCAATACAAATGCATTGCAAACTTTACCGCCAAAAGAAAAACAACACAATTTCTAAGATTAGAAATATGGTTTACCCTTGTAAACCCCTGTTTTAGGATATAAAAGTGGAGTTCAAGGGGGTCAAAATTATAAAGGATTTGGCTTCATAAATAACCCTCAGTGGCTGAAAAGGCCCCTCCCATTGTACCAATGGTGTTTGAGCCACAGAAGTTTGACTGTGCACACAAAGTTCTTTAGCGGACTGCATGCTGGGTATTTTTTCAGCAGATGAACTTTTGAAATATTTTTCTAATGTTTCCCAGAAAACAGGATTTGACATTTCATGTAAATTGTCTCCTATGGAGACACTTTGCATGAAATGTCAATTCCCGCTTTTGGGAACATGCCTCCATGGCCTAGCTGATAAGAGTGCTGACGTCGCTCATTGCTGTGGTTTGAGCCTGGCTGGGGTCACATGAGACGCCAAGTTCTGCAGCAGAACATCTGTCAGGTGGGTTTTCTGTGGGTACTCCAGTTTTCACCCAACTCTAATTAACGATCTGCTAAAATTATGTGAAATAATCTTGAAAGGGCAACATCTGATTAGGGGACAACTGTATGGAAAATTGGGGATGTAAACCAAAGGTTTTACATTTTAAAATTTTGTTTAACGGCTACACGCCAGCAGAGCCGTAAAACCAAATTGCGACCGTAAAAACTGAAGGTTTACATCCCCAAATGTCAATATACAATACAGTTATCCCAGTTATATTGCTCTTCTCTTGCTGAATATTCATTTAAGCCACACCCATTTCTGTCTATCAACCAATCAAATTACTTGATGTAATTTATTGCTACAAATTCATAAACTGAATGCCAAACAAGTGTAGATCCTGATCAGATGGCTTCTTCAGAAGCCTTCTGATTTGGATCTACACTGTTTCCAAAGATAGGGATTGTCTGAACAGCGACATAAGGGTTAATTATTTTGTTAAAAACTTTCCTATTTTTCTCAAAGCGATGTTACATGATGAGGTCAGGTTTCCGACAGTATATCACAGAACATTCTCTCACAAATTTTTTAGACATTATCCAGTTTGATACGCAAATACATTTGAATGATCATTAACCCTTTTGGTACCAAATGGAATCTTCCTCCTTATATATGGCAGGAGTCCATTTCAAAATTCAGGGGTGTCAGGTTATGGTTTCTTCAAAATTAACTTGGAAATTGGCTGAACTTTTTACAAACAGTGTAGGCCCAGATCAGACGCCACATGCTGTGGCGTCTGATCTGGGCCTGAACTGTTTGCCACTAACCCCCTTTGGGGTTTCCAGTACCAAATGGGTTAAGTGACAGCAAAACAAACCGTGTTTCTCTTCAATATGATTGGTTGATGGCAATGTTATAAAGTCAATGACAGTTCCGCTTCCGGCCCCTACAGCTCAGTTGGTCGAGTGTCTGCTCCGGGGAACGGGAGGTCACGGGTTCGATCCCGGGCCGCGACATACCAAAGTCGTTAAAAATGGTACTAGCTGCTCCTCGCTTGGCACTCAGATTTACGGGGTAGAGCTAGGACTGGTCGACCCAGTGTCAGGATAATGTGACTGGGTGTGGTGCCATGTATTATGTCTGGGACCTGATACTTCAGTGAGGCAACACTATAAAAGTGAGCCTTGAACTCCCTGTCACAACCAGACACCATCGTGATATGACTGAAAAATTGTTGAAAGTGACGTTAAACCCAAATTCACACACACACACAGTCCTCATACCCGATTTTGTAATTAAATATTGAATGAAAATAAAGATCATTTATTTGATATTCTTTGAAGTACCTGTCTAGGAAATCACGTGAACAAGTCCGTGAAATAAAGATCCCCCTTAACCCCACTTTATATACAGAAAACTGGGGTTTATGGGGGTAAACATCATTTTCCTTATTTCTGCTCCAAGACATAGGTTGTGGGTACTCGTTAGAACCGACATATTGAGGCGGTTCTAACGAGCACCCAAAACCCAATTGGGGAAAATAAAATAATAAGAAAAATGTCACAAATTTTTATCAGAAAAATTACCTTTTGAGGTATGAAAAATGCACTATATCACACGGATATATTATCGTAATGTTTACTACTTTGCTTGTGATCTGATGTTGTTCATTCTTCAGTGAACTTTAAAAACTTAACCTCACTTCTTATAAAAATATTGTAATTTGAAAGGCCCCGGCCAATAGGGGCTTGAAGAAATATATGGGCTGCATGCTGCTTCCAAGCAGAGCTGAATTCGGCCCGCACGCTAGTACTGGTAAACCGCTTAGAGGATCTAAGCCTGTCCAGGAACCGGGGTGCGAGGTGGACCGTCCAAGCTAATAAACCCTATTGGTTTCATTGGGCGACAGGGCTTGAGATGTCATTTCATCTCACTGTTGGGTAAAAGTCCCACAAAATTGGAAGCAACGTCTCCAAAATGACCTTTACAGTGTTGACAGGGATGTTAAACCTCAAATCAAATCAAACAAACAAACAATTGTAATGTGAAATAAAGGAACTGGCTTTTGCACAAACACACCCATTTACACGCCTTCTTAGATAGTTTATAGTGGTGAAGAACATCACAGTAGTACGGAACCCGGGGATGGACATTTCTGTTCCAGTATCTAGCAGAACAGAATTTAAAACAATACAATTAGAGTGGAACAGAAAACAAGAAATATGTCGTTTAAACGATATACAGTCGAACCTGTGCTTACGGTCACCTCCGAATAACGGTCCCTTATTACAACGGTCATTTTCAACCCCTCCCATCGAAATTCCCTAATAAATTAACTGGGAATAGCGGTCCACTGTGCACTACGGTCAACGGTCACGTTATTCAGTCCCAAACTGTGTTACTGTCCTTGAATAACGGTCTATAATTGAATCCATCACGCTCATGATTTCAGCTTTGAGGTAATTCTCGCCATTGATTGGCATATAATTGGCCTGCTTGATTGGTGTTGCAGTCCTTAATCCTGGGGATCTGGTCAAACATGTTACGGTTTGTGTGTGAGTTGAATTGAATAAATCCATTGCATTCTGTTTTACACAAGAGCTGAAGATAGTTTATTAGAAAAGTGAAGAAAAATTGACTAAACATTTTTTTTTTAATTGGCGGACAATCCTAAAGACGGTAAAACTAGCCCAGTAAGTAAATCACAATTATTGCGGCACTGTCAATTCAGAGACAAACCATCTGTGTATTTATTACGGTTCAAGTACGGTGAGTCGAAAAACCCAAATCTACCCAAATCCACTGTATTTACCCAAATCCACTTGATAATTACCCATATCCACCTATAGCTGGCCCATTTAAAGTTATATAAGTTGTTTTTAATGTTTATATGATAGAATATATCACTTAGGACAAATAAATAATCAAATAGTAACTTGTAACAATTTAACACGCACTATAGATAAACGCGTGTAGTGTGACGAAACATCTTTTAGTTGGTTGCCTAGGGTTACCACTGTAATAATCATAGTTCACACACGTCTATTATAAATAATGTAAGATAATTGTAAACCTAAAAAAATATTTATTTATTTATTTATTTCTTCATTTATTTATTTATTTATTTTTTACTAAGAAAGGAAGAAAGGAAAGGAAAATAAATAGACAAGTGAATGTTTGACGGTTGAGTGAACAAAAAACACACACAAAAAAAAAAAAACATGCAGAATATACCGCAGAATATACGACCTTATTAAACACAACTTTTTATAAAGTAAGGCTTTGGTTTACAGGGGAACATATTATTTTTATTAGTTCTGATATAAAACACATTTTTTTTTTTATAAAGCAAGGCTTTGGTTTACAGGGGAACATATTATTTTTATTAGTTCTGCTAAAAAATAAAACATATATCGTAGACATAGACTGTGGGTATTCTTTGGACCCCCCCCCCCCATACAACCCCACAATCGGTGCTGAAAGAAACTGATTGGGCTGCACCTCTGAAATGCTTCCACGCTGAGCTGAAACGGAACCCGCGTTAAACCTCCATTCAAGCAAACAAACACTCTTATTTAGAACCGCCTCATCGAGGCGGTGAGGCGGTTCTAACGAGTTGCAAAAATCCATGCTTTGAGCCGATATGAAAAAAAAAATAAATAAATAAAAAATAAAAATAAATTTTAATTGATTGTGACGAATATATTTCGGCCCATAAATTTCAATAGGTGTGTTTTCGAGAGAAAGACGGAAAGAAAGAAAGAAAGAAAGGCCCAACCAACCAACTAACCAACCCATTACGAAAACATGCCTATTAAATATACTGGAAAATGTATCCACCAAAATGAAAATTTCCAGAAAAAAAAATCCGATATTTTAATTTTTCTCCCCAAAACCCCGTTAGCCCAAATCCACCGTATAAAAACCCAAATCAACCATAATATTGGAGTCATTGCTTCCAATTTTGTGGGACTTTTACCCGACACATTGAAATGAAATGACATCTCAAGCCCTGCCGCCCAATTAAACCCATTGGATTTATATGCATGGACCGTCCGACTCGCACCACTTTTCTTGGGTAGGCTTAGAGCCTCTAAGCGGTCGGTTTCGGCTCTGCGTGGAAGCATCATGTAGCGCTATCTATTTTTCAAGACCCGATGGGCCGGGGGCGGGACACTATTGATAAGCGTCTATCTATATTTATTGTCATCATTATTTGTGATGAAGAATAGGTACTTAAAGTCGGAATCAACAGAATAATTCTTGCCTGACTCATAAAATCAAAGCGCCAAAGGCACTAAAATGACAGATTCTATGAGAAAATCATAACATTGTAAAAACTTACAGAAAACCTTTCTAAAAAGATATCAAAATTTAGAAAGGTAGTTCTTCAAATTCCAATATAAGATATGTTTGCAGATGTCTATAGACCGGTGGTATTATGAAAACGCCATTCGATGTTTCAAATATTTGAAAGAAACTGTTTACGTTTTCAAAACGAAACATTAAAAATCAAGTTTTAACAATGCTACTGTCCATAAGTAACATTTTTTGTCCGGTCGGTTGTGGATATCTCTCTTAAAAGATACTCTATGGGCAAGAGATCGGAGGAGAAAGGTTGGCTAGTCCAGTACCTGAATTCCATTTGCTTGAAGACATTTTTGAGTAAGAACAGCACTATGAGCCCGCCCGTAATCCTGCTGGATAAGATATCCCGGATTCTGAACGTAAACAAATAAATGGAACCATGTGAGGCCGAAGCACTTGATTGTCTCGCTGTTCAGTTCACGTCTCAGCCATGATCTTGAATGTTCTTAATGACACTAAGCTGCGTTCGCTAACTACATGCTATAGCTCGCCGCACAATTACGCTTATTTCACCCGATGTGTCGTGCTCTATTACGCACGCGTCGCCTCGGCATACCTTACACCTATACTTCGAAACACCCGGAAACGACGATCGGCGTGATTCACGCTGAAGAGCGATTTGTCACTGAAACGCATATGTCAGTCGCTTAGACGCCAATTTACGTATTTCATGCACTAGCGTAAGTGTTCCGTACTGTGTCGACGCGTTTACTTTGGTCACGACAGGGACGTCTAGCTCTCAAACGTGCATCTCATAAGGGCGACGAACTGTGTCAGTGCTTATTAGTCGGTAGTTGAGACCCCTTGTTTATCTACAGGTACAGTGTAGCAGCTGCCGATGGAAATCTGTTTCGCATATGCGTCTGACGGTTGCAACGATCTTGACGTACTGACGTCGGTCTTCCGCTACGTCGACGTCCACTAGCGTCTTCTGTATATAATAAAGGGGCGAAGTTGCACTATTTGTTCGTTCATTTGTTGTTTTATTTTCTTTCTTTCTTTCTTTCCTTTCTTTCTTTCTTTCTTTCTTTTCAACTACCATGCATTCGTTTATTTATTAAATTTGGCATTCTTTCTTGCCAACTTTCTTTTCTTTCTAAAAGAGGTAAAATATTGATGACATGGAATGGACGGAGAAGCAGATTTTTGTGTTTGGGGTCAAAATTTCATAGCTGTGTTTTTCTTTCTTTCTTTCTTTCTTTCTTTCTTTCTTTCTTTCTTTCTTTCTTTCTTTCTTTCTTTCTAACATCATACATTTATTTATTGATTAATACACACAACATTCCTTTATACTAGAATTGTTTGTTTGTTTGATTTGATGTTTAACGGCCTCTTAAACACGGTATTGATAATTTAGGAGACCTTGCTTAAGCCCTGTCGCTCAAAGAAAATCAATAGGGTCTATAGGCATGGACGGTCTGACTCACACCGCCGTCGCGACTTAATACAACCAGATACCAACCTTGATCCGACGTCATTTGTTTTCTGGGAAGCTTGTGACTTGTGGGCGTAGTTTTGTAGGCCCAAGACTCGATTCTAATGAGTAAACACAACGTTTCTCTACTTTACAGAGGATCCTCGTGGCAGCTTAAGTATTGAAATCATGCCTCCTGTCCTGACTTGGTGACTAACTCTTCCCAGCAGGCACATAGCGTAATTGTGACGTCATATCAACGTCGGTGCAACGTCATGACGTTTATGCAACGTCACGTCACCGACTCGACGAGGCAGTACTTTGGTGTATCACAATCAAAGTTTTTGATCAGAACTAAAAAAATAATCTTTGTTCCTGTGAACCCCAATTTTACTTTATCATGGTGGGGCTCTAGCGGACAAAATTACATAGCCATGTTTCCGTGATGCTTTCGATCATCTTATTTCTTTCTTTCTTTCTTTCTTTCTTTCTTTCTTTCTACCATCATACAATATTGTTGACGAGGATGCTGAACTAAAAAATGAGGCAGGTTTACTTCTTTCTGTTTCTTTCTTTCTTTCCTTCTTTCTTTCTTTCGTATTTGCTTGGTTATAATCTAAAATAAAGAAATAAATATACAGGTAATGGTGATCTCTATGCGTGCTATGATCATAGGACAGCCTAAGGCAATCTGTGTATTCTGACTTGAAGATGTTTTGTCGCATTACACCTGCCTAGTAGGTGCGTATCTTAAAAAAAAGATAACACGGATAAATGACATTTTATCAATTTAATCGTCAATACACTATCAAATTAAATTTGTAATGTTTAAGACCTGTTTAATTACACATTAAGTTCAAACCCTTTCCATATCAGCAACAGAAAATTGATTCATATTCATGAGCGAGGTGAGGTGTGTGCGGTAAATAGTTATTGTGTAATTATCATCCACCCAAATATCAAAGTTACAAAATTTGATTATTTATTTGTCCTAAGTGATATATTCTATCATATAAACATTAAAAACAACTTCAATGACTTTAAATAGGCCAGCTATAGGTGGATATGGGTAATTATCAGGTGGATTTGGGTAAATACAGTGGATTTGGGTAAATACAGTGGATTTGGGTAGATTTGGGTTTTTCGACTCACCCGTTCAAGTATGACACTATTGTTAATCCCTGTCATATAATTGCCACCCGGTGGTGCGTGTCGATAAGGTGTGAAAATATGGTCAAGTCATGTCTCTAATTTGTGTTTATCCTCCAGTCATAAAATTTAATCCAAGATCAATGTGAAAATGATTTAATCCTCCTCAGACAATTAGCTATATCTAACGGTATATGTTTGCACAATAAAAACGGACTACTCTACGATCTCATGAATGGTTATGTTTTGGCGCCAAATAGCAGACGCTCGGCTGGAAAAGTCGAACGCTGTTATTGGTTATTGACACGGAGGGATAATTCGGGAGCTATACAGCAATGTTTTCTATCCACCTCTATTCACAACCGTTTAGCTATCGAGAAAATATTTTTTACCGGTTCCAAACATTTTTTTTAAACACGTGTGGGGTTGCTGGCGTCGGATGACGCAACAAATAAACATGTAAATTAAATGGAAAACAATATGCTTCTTCATCCAGTGACAGCTTGCTATTTAATCAATAAATGTAAGAATTTTTGGACACTGTCAGCCTGCTGGTAATTGTCAAACCTCCGAATAAAGGTCACCTGTGAATAACGGTCAAATTTGTCTTGTCCCATAGATGGCCTTTGTTCACAGGTTTGACTGTAATATGTTGTTAAAAATATGTCGTTAACGACATATTTTTTGTTTTCTTTTCCACTCTGAAAAAGTAGGGTGGAATTTAAAACAATGAAATAAGAATGGAACAGAAAACAAAAAATATGTCGTTTAAACTAAAGGTGTGTTAAATTGTTTCATCAGGACAATGCTCCTGTTTAAAGTCTGTCATTGCTTTGGCTGCCATTCACGATTGTGGCTTTAAATTGATTGAGCATCTGTCTTATTCACTTGATCTCACTTTATCAGACTTTCATGTATTTCTGAAACTGATTTTGTTTGATTTAAGGTTTAACGTCCCCGTCAACACTGTAAAGGTCATTTTGGAGACGTTGCTTCCAATTTTGTGGGACTTATACCCGACATTGAGATGAAATGACATCTCAAGCTCTGACGCCCAATGAAACCAATAGGGTTTATAAGCATGGACGGTCCCACACTCACACCGCTTTGCCTGGGCAGGCTTAGATCCTCTAAGAGGTTTACCAGTACTCGTGTGTGGGTCGGATTCAGCTCTGCGTGGAAGCATCATGCAGCCCATATATTTCTTCAAGCCCCGATAGAAACTGAAAACGGCTATTTAAGGCACCCACGTTCAGTCCAATGATGACATCATATATGCAGTGGATGACTTTCTGAACAGCCAAGAAGTTCTATAAAAGTGGCATTTAGGCCCTTAAACAACACTGAACAGGATTATGTTGAAAAATAATACAATATGTCCGACAAAATTCAAATCCTTCAATACGAGGCTCACAACATATCAATCAGCCACTGTATTTTTATTCTAAATGTTATGACCCATCTAACTGAGGTAACGGCCAAATGTGACCAACACAGTATAGGAAGATAGATGGAAAATTCTGACCCTCCACCTTCCAAGTCCTAGCAGGAAAAATGGATGAAGTTTGGATGCAATCATGGCTATGAACTGTCAATCATAAAAACTTGGAAGTACCTGGGCATCCTTTATATTAAGAAAATGTCATGGGAAACCCATTTTGATGCAACTTTTAAAGGGCAAACAGCCGCCTGGCAATTCTTTGGAAGTAACAACCAGCTGGTCTGAAGATGTCAAAGCACGATGGTATAAGACCTCCGCATCACGAAAACACGCCTATATAATTTTGACCCCCTCGAACCCCACTTTTATATAGTAAAACTGGGGTTTACCGGGTAAACCTTATTTTCTATTTAAAATATAGATTGTGTGTACTCGTTAGAACTGCCTCGATGAGGTGGTTCTAACGAGTACACACAATCTATATTTTGAGCAGAAATAAGAAAAAAATCACAATTTTTCATCTTAACTAATTCGATTATTCGGAGATAAAGTTTACAATGTATAGGCATGTTTTCAATGAGGCAGTTCTAACGAGTACCCACAATCTATATTTTGAGCAGAAATAAGAAAAATATCACAATTTTTCATCTAAAAAATTTTAATTATTCGGAGATAAAGTTTACAATGTATTTGTATAGGTGTGTTTTCATAATGTCAGTTAGGGGAGATAAAGTTTACAATGTATTTGTATAGGTGTGTTTTCAAAATGTAAATTAGGTCACATCAATAGTGGACCCACATACAGTAGCTAACAGCTGAAGACAGTGCAATTTGGTATGCCAGATCCTCCCAAGTGATACAAAACCTTGGCCAGCAAACTCCCCAACATTGACAACAAGATATCAAAGTTATGATGGTTTACCTCATCCCTTGTTAGAAGCCTCCGCGGTGTGGTGGTTACGCTAAGCGCCTTGTAATCCAGGGATCACGGTGATCGATCCCAGGCTTTTCCAGACTTTCGGATGAGTCTTTAAACCAAGGCCCCGTCTGTGTATGACCTTAGCTGTTGGTGAGACTTAGAACTCAAACACTCACTCACTTTACCTCATCCCTCTGGGCTAAATTGAAATCCCAGCTTGCAGACTTCTCCAACCCGAAAACACCAATCAATGAAGGACACTCCCTGGGGTATATGGTGTCATTCTGCAGAACGGACATCTGACAATTTGCCTTTGCCATAAGACTTCCACAAAGTGTTGTCACATCAGGGATCTTTGATGGGTCATGCTAGTCTGTACAAATTGTTTTTAACCCTTTTTGTACCAAATGGAATCTTCCACCTTATATATAGCATGTGTCCATTTCAAAATTTAGTCGTGTCAGGTTGTGTCTTCTTCAAAAACTATTTGGAAATCGGCTGGAAATTTTGCAAACTTTTCGTTCTGCGGCGTCTGATCTGCATTCTGGGCCGTCTGATCTTGGCCTGCACTGTTTGCCAGGGTACCCGTTTTGGGGTTTCCGGTACCAAATGGGTTAAAATGTGCTTGTTTGAGCCTCAACACTGCTATGCTCATAGTCCAATTATGATGATGCTCCAGTGTTAGTCCTGTGTGGTCTTCATGGGAAGATAAGATTGGGTGACTCAAAGTTGGTCAGCAGTAGTGACGCTTTAACCCATTCAGTACCATAAAACCCAAAACTGGTGGTTGGCAAACAGTGCAGGCTCAGATCAGACCCCGCAGAACGCGGCGTCTGATCAGGGCCTACACTGTTTGCAAAATTCTCAGCCAATTTCCAAATAGTTTTTAAGAAAACACAACCTGACACCCCTAAATTGTCCGTCGTGCATCATGCGTTGTGTGTCTAAATTGAAATGGACTCCTGCTATATACAAGGTGGAAGATTCCATCTGGTACAAAAAGGGTTACAGTCCAGTATTCTGAAGCAAGTGTTATGCTTAAGATCAGCTCTAACTGTGATTTGTTGAGTAATAAATCACAGTTTGGGGGGCAGTTTTAAAGTAGACAAATCACGTGGGCATAGCGCGCGTGATTTGTCTACTTACAACTGACCGACAAACTGTGATTTATTACTCAACAAATCACAAACTAGAGCTGATCTATTTCGATTCTAACAGGCTGAAAATCGGCAATAATGTTGTTGTTTCCTTCAAAATCTCACAACCGTTTGCCATTTTTAGCTCGTTTGTTTTTTGGAAAAAAACTTTCGAGCTATTGTCATCACTCCGGCGTCTGCGTTGTCGTTGTCGTCGTCTGGCGTCGTCGTTCCAAAAAAACTTAACCTTGGCTATAACTTAAAAAGTATTAGACCTAGCCTCATGAAACTTCATACACACACTCATCATCACAAGAGCTACATTTTGACCAAGGAGTATAACAACATTGTTGATTTTGGCTGAATTATCTCCCCTTTTCCAATTTTTTTCTGAAACACATTTTTTGCTCTCATTTTAATACTATTCACAACAGAGCCTTCAAACTTCACATGAATGTTCCTTGGGACAAGACCTTTTCAGTGATACCACACTTTTTGATCTGTGACCTTGACCTTTGAACTTTGACCTATTTTTCGAAAATTTAACCCAAAACCTTAACCTTGACCATATTTCCAAAAGTATTTGGCCTACCTTCATGAAACTTCATACACATACTCACCATCACAAGAGCTACATTCCCTACAAGTTTTATAACTCCATCTTGCAATTTGATTGAATTATCTCCCCTTTTCTCTCCGTTTTTTTTAAATTGTTTTTGTCTCTTATTTCAATACTATTCACAACAGAGCCTTCCAACTTCACATGAATGTTCCTTGGGACAAGACCTTTTCAGTGACATGGAAAAACAGACGAGCATGGCGCCGCTTGCGGTGCTCTTGTTAGAAGAAATACCGCTAGAATTATCGACTGAAACACAAGCATTTATATCCTTTTCTTATGTTTTCGATGCGAGAAAATGGCGTTACACCATCTAATGTCAAGGAAATCGACTAGTGATGTCATAAATTGGGAATTTTAATGACGTCACTTGTCACGCTCTTCTGAGCTGTGATTTGTTGCAGAATAAAACACAGTTATTTTCCATTGCCTATATAGGCGCGTTGTGTTAGAATATTGGATTTGGGATACATCATCACTTAGTATATCGTGGGAAGGTTGAAATCCACAGGTAGCCAGATAGCTTGTTGTGTTTCCAGAGCTTTATTTGTATATCCTTGACTAACAGCTTGTGAATAGTTTACATTGCTTGGCCAAATGAGAAGCGCTTTCCATCCTAACAAGAAGCTCCGGTAAATGCTTCATTAAATTGTTGGCCCAAGTGCTGTGTTGGGTTTTGTCTTCTAATGTTTTAGACTCTGTGTGATACATAGAGGATCTTACATGAGTGGTCATTTCATATGATATTTATGAAACGAGCCTTTGGCGAGTTTCATAAATATAATATAAAATGACCATGAGTGTAAGATTCTGTTTATCATATGACCATGAGTGTAAGATTCTGTTTATCATATCACCACTTCAAATTTGATTTTATCGCCTTTTAATATGACAATTTTTCCACGAAAAATGCATTGTTGACATGAACGTCGTCATGACGTTACTTAATTCCGCCAAAGTTTTATTACACGTGTGGTCATACGATTGTTATTACACGACGTTATCCACTGCTTATCAACGACGTCATATGATAAATTTCAGTTCAGTTATTGCTTGTGAAGTAGTTGCGAATTTTTAGCTCCTGAAGTTGTTGCGAATTTTTCCCAAGCTCGAACTTCTGCATTTGTTGCAACTGTCTTTGAACACAAGTCTTTAAAATTATTCTAACGTTTTTTATATGTTTCTGTTGCAATGGGACTTGACCCCTTTTGGTTTTGAGAAGCAGTTTGGATGTGAATGCAATTTTCATGAACTTTTTCAAATTTCAAGATGGCGAACAAGATAAAACGAAATTTGTACGAGACTCCAGGCGAGATTTGGGTGCCTAAGAATGTTAGCTCCAGACTTTCAACAGTAAAGCAGACTAACGCTGGAAAATATAGGCTATTCAGAAAGACGATTTATAATTATTTTTCTATAGAGTAACCAATACATTTTTTAACACAGTTGTTTAGTGAACCAGGAATCTGTTATGTATTATGAAGGGATTGTATTATATTCCAGAATGTCACAGATCTCCAATCCTTGTTTCATGACAACAGAACCACAAGATCCATTAAGAGAAAAGGTAGTTGGCCTCCTCCTCTGGCTCAAACTCTTTTCTCAGTCTGATAAGGGAGACAAAAGCATTATGACTCAGTTGTTTCCCCTGACAGTGAAACTTTTACCTCCAATGTGTGATTACTGAGCAGGGTCCAGATTTGCTTAACCCATTGTATACTAGTGGACTCTTCCATTGCTATATGTTGGATAAGTTCATTTGTTATATAAGGAGTACCAGGCCTATTTTTTCGTTTCTATTCTATTTATGAAGAAAAATTCTGCAAGCAAAAAGTGTAGGCCCTGATCAGACTGCATTCTGCGGTGTCTAATCTGGGCCTGCACTGTTTGCCAGATAGATACCCCTTTAGGGGTTTCCCCGCATATAAAGGGTTAGCGGCCAAAAGGTTAGATAGTCTCTCAAGTAAAATATAGGATACAGCATTTTTCCAGCAAAAATATTAGCTTATTTTGCTTTACTAAATTAAATGCTACATTAATTAACAACTTTGTTAGCTTTGAACAACTGGGCCCATGTTTTTTTTTTCAAAGATTAACTGATATGTTAACTAACAACATCTTCAGATTTGAACAAATGGGTCAGATTTTTTTTTTCCAGGTAGATTGCCAAAGATTAAATGAATCGTTAACTAGTGACATCATACAACTTTAGTACAACTTGGGCCAGGTATTTTTTTCCAGTGAGATGGTCAAAGATTAAATGAATCGTTAACTAGTGACTTCATTAGCTTAGAACAACTTTGGCCAGGTATTTTTTTCCAGTGAGATGGTCAAAGATTAAATGATACGTTAACTAATGACATCATTAGCTTTGAACAACTTGGGCCATACAGGCCTCCGTGGCCTAGTGGTTAAGAGCGCTGACTTAATCATTAGGTCTCTCACCGCTGTGGTTCGAGACTTGCTCGGGTCACATGTGAGACGCCAAGTTCTGCAACGGAAGGTCGTGGTTTTTCTCCGGGTACTCCAGTTTTCGCCAACCTCTGATTAACGATTGGCTCAATATGGGTGAAATAATCTTGAAAGGGCCGTAAAACCAAAACCAAAAAACAACTTGGGCCAGGTATTATATTCCAGGTAGATGGTCAAAGATAAAATGATTTGTTATGACATCATTAGCTTTGAACAACTTGGGCCAGGTATTATTCTCCAGGTAGATTGTAAAAGATTAAATGAATCATTAACTAATGACATCATTAGCTTTGAACAACTTGGGGCCAGGTATTTTTCTCCAGGTAGATGGTCAAAGATTGAATGATATGTTAACTGATGACATCATTAGCTTTGAAGAAATTGGGCCAGGTATTTTTCTCCAGGTAGAGTGTAAAGATTAAATGATACGTTAACTAATGTATCATTAGCTCTGAACAACTTGGGCCATTTATTTATCTCCAGGTAGATTGTAAAAGATTAAAATGAATTGTTAACTAATGACATCATTAGCTTTGAACAACTTGGGCCAGGTATTTTTCTCCCAGTAGATGGTCACAGATTAAATGATATGTTAACTGATGACATCATTAGCTTTGAACAACTTGGTCCAGGTATTTTTCTCCAGGTAGATTGTCAAAGGTTAAATGATATGTTAACTAATGACATTATTAGCTTTGAACAAATGGGGCCAGACTTCTTTCTCCAGGTAGATGATCAAAGATTTAACTAGAGCTGCCGCCTAACGGGTGCCAATTATACCCCCGCATGCGTTGTCAGATTGTAACTCCAAGTAAGAGTCACAGAGATATAAGTTTTTTGATAGCATGCAAGGTGTCACTCAGTCAAAGTCAGGTTTGTGTATATCAATCCTAAGTTCTAGTGGCAAGGTGTGTGGTGTGTGAATATTAAAGAAATCGGTTAAAGAATGAGGAAGTTATGTGCAATGTTAAAGTTTTTTGGAACGGACCGACAACAAATTTTTACAAGTATTTGACCTTGAGGAAGGTCAACGTGAAGGTCAAGGTCAGGTTTGTGTATATCAATCTTAAGTACTAGTGGCAAGGTGTGTGGTGTGTGAATATTAAAGAAATCGGTCAAAGAATGAGGAAGTTATGTGCAATGTTAAAGTTTTTTTGTACCCACAAATTTTTACAAGTATTTGACCTTGAAGGTCAAGGTCAGGTTTGTGTATATCAATCTTAAGTACTAGTAGCAAGGTGTGTGGTGTGTGAATATTAAAGAAATCGGTCAAAGAATGAGGAAGTTATGTGCAATGTTAAAGTTTTTTGGAACGGACCGACAACAAATTTTTACAAGTATTTGACCTTGAGGAAGGTCAACGTGAAGGTCAAGGTCAGGTTTGTGTATATCAATCTTAAGTACTAGTGGCAAGGTGTTAGGTGTGTGAATATTAAAGAAATCGGTCAAAGAATGAGGAAGTTATGTGCAATGTTAAAGTTTTTTTGTACCGACAAATTTTTACAAGTATTTGACCTTGAGGAAGGTCAACGTAAAGGTCAAGGTCAGGTTTGTGTATATCAATCTTAAGTACTAGTGGCAAGGTGTGTGGTGTGTGAATATTAAAGAAATCGGTCAAAGGATAAGGAAGTTATGAGCAATGTTAAAGTTTTTTGTAACGGACCGACGACGACAGACGACAAGCTGACTCCTATATACCCCCTTCAAACTTCGTTTGCGGGGGTATAATGATATGTTAACTGATGACATTATTAGCTTTGAACAAATTGGGCCAGACTTCTTTCTCAAGGTAGATGGTCAAAGATTTAATGAACTGTTAACTGATGACATTATTAGCTTTGAACAAATGGGGCCAGACTTCTTTCTCAAGGTAGATGATCAAAGATTTAATGATATGTTAACTGATGACATTATTAGCTTTGAACAAATTGGGCCAGACTTCTTTCTCCAGGTAGATGATCAAAGATTTAATCATATGTTAACTGATGACAGTATTAGCTTTGAACAAATGGGGCCAGACTTCTTTCTCAAGGTAGATGGTCAAAGATTTAATGATCTGTTAACTGATGACATTATTAGCTTTGAACAAATGGGGCCAGACTTCTTTCTCAAGGTAGATGGTCAAAGATTTAATGATCTGTTAACTGATGACATTATTAGCTTTGAACAAATGGGGCCAGACTTCTTTCTCAAGGTAGATGGTCAAAGATTTAATGATCTGTTAACTGATGACATTATTAACTTTGAACATATTGGGCCAGACTTCTTTCTCAAGGTAGATGGTCAAAGATTTAATGATATGTTAACTGATGACATTATTAGCTTTGAACATATTGGGCCAGACTTCTTTCTCAAGGTAGATGGTCAAAGATTTAATGATATGTTAACTGATGATATCATTAGCTTTGAACAACTTGGGCCAGAAGAGTTTACAATTTGACCACTATCAAGCTTGTTAAGCCACCAATGCTTTAAACATCTGGGCTGCAGTCCCTCCTAAAGCTAACAATGCATTAAACATCTGGGCCACAATCCCTTGTTTAAGCTAAAAATGCTTTAAACAAATGGGCCACAGTCCCTTGTTAAGCTAACAATGCTTTAAGCATCTGGGCAACTGTCTCCCATTAATCTATCAATGCTTTAAACATCTGGGCCAAAGTCCCTCATTAAACATACAATGCTTTAAAAATCTGGGCTATGGTCCCATGTTAAGCTAACAATGCTTTAAACATCTGGGCCACTCCCCTCATTAAGCTAACTATGCTTTTAACATCTGGGTCACAAAGCTTCCCGTTAAGCTAACAATGCTTTAAAAATCTAGGCCACAGTCCCTTGTTAAGTTAACAATGCTTTAAACATCAGGACCAGACAACCCTCGTTAAGCTAACAATCCTTTAAACATCAGAACCACACAGTCCTTCATTAAGCTAACAGTGCTTTAAACAACTGGGCCACAGTCCCTCATTAAGCTAACAGTGCTTTAAACATCTGGGCCACCGTCCCTTGTACATTCGGCCACAGTCCCTCATCAAGCTAACAATGCTTTAAACAACTGGGTGACAGTACCTCGTTTAGCTAACAATGCTTTAAACATCTGGGCCACAGTCCCCCATTATGCTTACAATGCTTTAAACAACTGGGCCACAGTCCCTCATTAAGCTAACACTGCTTTAAACAACTGGGCTGCAGTCTCTCATTAAGTTAACAATGCTTTAAACAACTGAGCCACAGTCCCTCATTATGCTGTGCTTTAAACAACTGGGCCACAGTCCCTCATTAAACTAACAGTGCTTTAAACATCTGGGCCTCAGTACCTTGTTTAGCTAACAATGCTTTAAACATTTGGCCACAGTCCCTCATTAAGCTCACAATGCTTTAAACAACTGGGTGACAGTACCTCGTTTAGCTAACAATGCTTTGAACATCTGGCCCGTGGGTCCTGAAATTGAGTTAAGTCTTCTTTTCTCCTGAACTGACTCAAGTTTATGTAGATGCAGCTGCAACATGAGTAAATATTTTTAATAACATGGACATCTATGCAGTCTGATCGGAGCATTAGCTTCAACATACTGCAGTCTTCCATGCGGGGAAAACAATTTTGTATCTGGGTGTACAGACATGCACACACTGATCTATGTCATCATATAGACTGGTCTGTGTCCTCACTGATCAGAAGACCTCAAGGATAATTTACTGTCAGACGTGGTCTGGTCTAGTTCCTTATTTGTCCTGGAAGCAGGTGGTGTCTCATTATATCTCCTGAGAGGATATTTTTCTGTATACTGATTGAATTGTTTCATATTTCTGCAAAAAAATATAGGAATATGATCAGGTATCACACTGAGGCTGGCCTGGAGGCTTAACAAATCTATGATGAGTGCAATAAAGAGAATACTATCATTAGGAAAACATGCCTATACAAATACAGTAGAACTTCAATGGCTCGAACACTGATGGCTCGTTTACCATGGCTGAGTCGAACCCGTTCTTGAGTCCCTAGGGAAGTCCTCTACATAAGAAATGATGTGAGATAATTTAGGAGACTTTCATCTTTTATCTTGCAAATGTATGCTGTGTGTACTCATTAGAATCGCCTCGATGAGGCGATTCTAATGAGTACACACAGCATACATTTTCATTACAGGACACAGAAAATATGTCAAAAAGTACCTCGTTATGCCTCCTGGCAATAAGCCTCTGTGGCTCGAACTACCCCTGTATCAAACAGATTTTCGAGGTCCCAAAGGTGTTTGAGCCATTGAAGTTCGACTGTACATAGTAAATTTTACTGCAGAAAAAAAAAAAACAAGAGGCCCATGGGCCACTATGCACTGCCCACTGGCAGCCATGTATGGTTTCAATCTATCGATTATAAAGTCTCTCAAACGAACCCCCATTCCATGTGGACTCTGTATCTGAAATATTAGGCCTTTTATGAAGTGGATGGGTGGGACATGGATCCAACAGAGCCCAGGCTGGTATCACTGAATGCGTCTTATCATAAGGAACAAGAATATATATGGATTAGGGGTGGGGATGTGTACAGTTCCAGAGATATAAGGACTTTTAAGCTGTGGAGGGGTTGGAGCATGACCCTGGCAGACACCAGGAAATCCAAGAGTGTTGTCCTTGAATGTGTCTTATCATTAGGACTAAAAAAATATATTGTTAAGGATTGAGGATCTGAACTGTTTCTGAGATATGAGGCCTTCTTATGAAGTGAAGAGGAGAAGAATGGCCCCTGTGGACTGCCAAGTTGGTGTGACTGAATGACCGTCCACATTAACTCATTGTACGAGGACTGTTCAAATATGAATGCAAGTAGAACTTTTTCTCATGCACTAATGCGAAAATCACCTGGAAATAAATATCACAGCGTAGAAAAACATTTTACCTATACATTGATACCAAACCTGTTAAAATCCGTGCACTTAAGCCATGTATATCTTTCAATAAACACTGTCTACTCTTGTATACTAACACAAAACATGGTTGGAAGAAGGTCAGAGTACGCCGTTGAAATACGGTCCTATATTAAGAATCGATGTATTCTTGGTATACAGTGCAAAGACATTTTTGATGAAATATGTTCGGTTTATGGGCATAATGAAATGTCTTTTCTGACAGTTTTTCGTTGGTGTAAGAAATTCAGCTGTGGGCTAGGCTCAACAGAAGATGCACCACATGATCGTCGGCCGAAAAGAGCAACATCTGCTAAGATGGTTGCTAGAGTGAAAGAAATAGTTGCTACCGCATGATGCACGATACACCACTAGGCAAATAGCTAGTATGGTTGGCATCTCATTAGGAGCAGCTCACACAATTCTGAAACGGGATTTGAAAATGTGAAAGATCTGTGCTAGATGGATTCCCCATCTGTTGACAGATGAGCAGAAAAAGACACGCGTTCAGTGCGCCAAGAAGTTGCTTAAACAGTTTCCAAATTACAATGCACGGTCTTTCGCTAATGTCGTCACAGGTGACGAGACATGGGTTCACTTTTTTGAGCCAAAACGAAAGATTCAGAACAAAATATGGGCAACAAAGTATTGCAAAAGACCATGCATAGCAAAGCGGACCATGAGCGTCAAGAAGGTAATGTATGCCATATTCTTTTCAAATCAGGGCCCTGCTATTCAGGTTGCTGTGCCTACAGGCAAATCTGTAAATGCGAAGTTTTACAAGGATAAAGCTCTTAGAAAATTTAAGAAATATTTCAAAGAACGAAGACCCGCAACTGGTTTGGCCAATGTCAGAGGCGTTCATTGTGCAAGACTATCTGAAGCAGGAAAAGGTTGTTGAGCTCCCTCTACCCCTGTATTCCCCTGACCTTGCCCTGTGTGACTTTTTTTTGTTCCCGCGGCTGAAAAAATACCTTTCTGGTCGAAAATTTGTACAGCGCAAACACCTCGGTTCTGCAATATTCCAGTGCCTTCATAGTATACCTCGAAAAGACTACCAAAATGCATTCAATGATTGGATCAGAAGACTGAAAGTTTGTATATCTGTTAAAGGGGAATACTTTGAGGGGACAAAATAAATTTTTCATCGAAATCTATCACAGAATCATTTTTATGTGCTTAGTTGCATTCATATTTGAACAGTCCTCGTATACTGGTGGACTCGGTCCATTTGTCATTTTAGGGGTGTAGCAGTCTATATTTTATTTCATATTTTTGATGGAAATGCCTGCTAGGAAACAGTTTAGACCCCGATCAGAGGCTGCATCATATTGGTCTATACTGTGTAAGTAAGATGCCAATCACGACAATTGTCGTCTGCTTGTTACTTTAGCCCTTATCCTACTGGTCACGACAACCCCTATCTTTGCAAACAGTGTAGATCCAGATCAGATGGCTTCTGAAGAAGCCATCTGATCAGGATCTACACTGTTTGACGTTCAGTTTATGAATTTGTAGGAATAAATTACATCAAGTAATCTGATTGGTTCAAAGACAGAACTGGGTGTGGCTTAATTTATTATTCAGCAAGATACGGGTTAAAAGCCATTATTGGAAACAGTTGTGGACATAGATCAAGCTTCTCTAGGAGCAGTCTGATTTTGGTTCACACTGCCTGTAAAAAAAAAAAAAAAAAATGCAAGATGCTTAGATGACATTAACAGACAACATTTTCAGATGCATCTTTTACCCATCGAGATACCAGCCCCGATAGCTCAGTTGGTAGAGTGTCCGCTCTGGGGAACGGGAGGTCACGGGTTCAATCCCGGGCCGCGACATACCAAAGTCATTAAGAATGGTACTAGCTGCTCCTCGCTTGGCACTCAGATTTACGGGGTAGAGCTAGGACTGATCAACCCAGTGTCAGGATAATGTGACTCGGTGTGGTTTCATGTAATGTGTCTGGGACATGATACTTCAGTGAGGCAGCACTATAAAAGTGAGCATTGAGCTCCCTGTCCCAACCAGACACCGTCGTGATATGACTGAAAAATTGTTGAAGGCGACGTTAAACCTGAATTCACACACACACACCCATCGAGATATAAGTTTTTACCCATTAGCCCAATGGGTAAAAAGTTATATCTTGATGGGTAAAAGCTGCATATGGATTAGTAAAAATTACAGCTTGAGAGCTAAATGTTGTCACTCTCTTTAACTTAAGGGGAATGGGAACACCTTCTGGGGAGGCAACTCCTGCAAAAGTTTTTTTGTCTACCATGTCAATAGTGGTCAACTCTTAAAAGAAAGAATTT
This sequence comes from Lucinisca nassula, assembly GCA_963580285.1. Taxonomy (NCBI): domain Eukaryota; kingdom Metazoa; phylum Mollusca; class Bivalvia; order Lucinida; family Lucinidae; genus Lucinisca; species Lucinisca nassula. Next base: position 128,535,233 of record OY757019.1, on the reverse strand, counting down.
GCTCCAGAGGAGCAAATTCTTTCCTTTAAGAGTAGATCCCTTTTTCAGTGGGACAGGGCTTATAGAAAAGTGAACAGGAAGTCCCAAAAATTGTCTCCCTTTGAAAAATGGTGGGGAAATATGCCAGGTGTTCCCATTCCCCTTAAGGCCCTGTCACGCCAAACTAGTTCTTAAAACGTCCTACCCCACCCTAACAAAATTGTAAAACGGGCTGCGGTCTGGGCAGAACCTGTATTTAAGATCTCAGTGATTCAAGTACATTTATAAAAAGTCCTCAATATGTCCATCTCATCTGTATCCCGTCCACAGTCCATTGATATCAAGTTCAGATTGGATAAAAACTGTCCGTTCATATCATGGGGATACTGTTTCCATACCGTCCCAGTCCGTTCGTAGTCAGTTTAGATCCATTCGTAACTAGTTCTACACTGTATCCAGTGTGTTCTCACCTATTCTAATTAGTATGTAACACGACCACCTGGTTCACAATCAGTTCATCTCATTCTAACATCCTCATCTTGTCCCTAGTGCATGTTGAACGTAATCGCAATCAGGTCCTGGCCCCATGGCTATGATAACCCACTGTTGCAAACAGTATGAATCCAGATCAGAGCAGTCTGATCTAGGTCCAAAATGTTTGCCTATTTGCAAAAATAATTTTAGAAGTTTGCACGAAGATGCAGCAGACAAAATAACAGACGACATTTTCAGATGTATTTTTTTTTTTTTTGCCTCTTAAGGATTCAGTACCAATAACCTTTTCTTGCTATTTGTCTGCTGTCTGGGCAGCCAAAACACATTAAAGATTTTGTGTTTTATTTTCATTTAGGTATGATTTTTTTTTTCTGTAGCCATAACTTAATACCCAGATATTTTGTAACAGTATACCCATAAACTTACAACAAAGAGAAATAAGTTGAACCATTTAACTGGACTTTTAATATATGTCAACTTTCAAGGCTATTGGACAGTAGGGTACAACTTTTAACCCTTATCCGGCTGAACAAAAAAAACAAGAGCTCCGCAAGCGGGGAATTTTACGCCTGTGACAATTAGTAAGATGGAGAATATATATACTGACTGTTGTACAAGTTTGAGTTTTTTGGAATGTAACCAAGGAACAATATATGCACATTATATTCATACCTGGCACTATTAATAACCCTCAATGGCTCAAACTACCTGTTTCCAAAAAAATTTCATGGTCAGTAATATTTGGTAAAACATAGTATGGGCATAACTCTGGTAATCAGTGGTGGACTGTAACCTTGAAATAATATGCGCTGCTCCACATCATAGTCTAACTATACGTAAAGTTTCAGCTTCATCAGATGTAAAGTGTAGGAGGTGTTATCCGGAAACAAAAGATGTTTAGAAAAATCTGTGAAAGGGGAATAACTCTGGTGGTAATGTGTGTGTGTGAATTCGGGTTTAACGTCGCTTTCAACAATCTTTCAGTCATATCACGACGGTGTCTAGTTGCGACAGGGAGCTCAATGCTCACTTTTATAGTGCTGCCTCACTGAAGTATCATGTCCCAGACACATTACATGATACCACACCCAGTCACATTATCCTGACACTGGGTCGACCAGTCCTAGCTCTACCCCGTAAATCTGAGTGCCAAGCGAGGAGCAGCTAGTACCATTTTTAACGACTTTGGTATGTCGTGGCCCGGGATCGAACCCGTGACCTCCCGTTCCCTGGAGGGGACACTCTACTAACTGAGCTATCGGGGCCGGTTATAACTCTGGTAATATTTGGCGACTAACTGCAAAATCATATGCACTGTTCCACATCATGGTCTTACTATATGTAAACATTCAGCTTCATCAGATATAAAATGTAGGACGAGTCATCCAGAAACGGAATGTTTAGAAAAATCTGAGAAAGGGGTATAAATCTGGTAATATTTGGCGGACTGTAACCTCAAAACAATATGCGCTGTTCCACATCATGGTCTTTCTATATGTAAAGTTTCAGCTTCATAAGATGTAAAATGTAGGAGGAGTTATCTGGAAACAAAACGTTTACAGAATTTTTCAAAGGGGTATAACTCTATTATTATTTTGTGGAGGGTTACCTTGAAATAATATGCACTGCCTCACACCATGGACTAACTATATATGAAGTTTCAGCTTAATCGGATGTAAAATGTAGGGGGAGTTATATGGAAAAGAAAGTTTACAAAAAATTACAAAGGGGCAAAACTCTATTATTATTTGGTGGACCGTAACCTTGAAACAATATGCGCTGCCCCACATCATGGTCCAACTATGTATGAAATTTCAGCTTGATCGGATATAAACTGTGGAAACGAAAAGTTTACAAAAAATTTCAAAGGGACATAACTCTATTAATATTTGAATGACCGTAACCTCGAAACAATTTGCTCTGCCCCACATCATGGTCTAACTATGTATAAAGTTTCAGCTTGATCAGATGTAAACTGTAGGAGGAGTTATCTGGAAACGAAAAGTTAACAAAAAATTTCAACGTGGTATAACTCTATCAATATTTGATGGACAGTAACCTCGAAACACTATGCGCTGCCCCACATCATGGTCTAACTATGTATGAAGTTTCAGCTTGATTGAATGTAAACTGTAGCAGGAGTTATCCGTAAATGAAAAGTTTACAGACTGATGGACAGAACAGATGGATGGACAGATGGATGCACGGACAGACGGATGGACGCCAGGGGGTATAACATAATACTTCCCTTTTTCAAACAGGCATATAAAAACGGGGACCAATGGTCCTGTACTGCTCATCTGAATGCTGAATGTGTGTGGAGCCATTTTGTTTTTGATGTTGTTTGAAGGGTTTTTACCATGGCAGAAAGTACAGTTTTGACTTTTTCCCATACAAAAGCCTGTGTGTCCAACTATGACCTTGGCCTAAAATAGGTCAAGGCCATCCAGGGATCATTATTTGAACAAACCATGATTGGCCCGAGTATCCAATGCTACATAAAAAGTTTCAGGACAATCAACCAACTGGTTCTGGAGAAAAAGATTTCTCAAGTTTTTTTTTTACCTTATAGCACATGGCAGCACTACTGGTCATGTGACCAAACTCATATTAATTAATCTTCAGTTCCTTGTTCCTAAAGGCTTTCAGGTGAAATTTGGTTACAAAATGGCACAGCTGTTCCTGTGGAAAAAAGTTTTAATTTTCACATCTAGATGACCTTTGGCCATGGTCAAAGAATGACCTTCACCTTGAATACTCATGTTGTTTAATTTAATCCAATGGCTAACTGCATCTACCAATTTCCAGATCACAGGCTGCAACAGTTTCGAAAAAATACTCAGTTTTGACATTTTCCCATACAAAAGTCTATGTGACCAAATTTGACCTTGGCATAAAATAGCTCAAGGTTACCCGAGGGTCATTATTTGAACAAATTAAGATGGGCCTGAGCCCAATGCTACATACAAAGTTTCATGACAATCGGCCTACTGGTTCCGGAGAAGAAGATTTTTGGAGGGTTTTTACCTTATACAGGTATAAGAAACTTGTTTTATTTAAGGACTGTCTTTAAATTGAAAGACTGTCTGTAAATTTAAAGACTTTTTAGTCTGTAAATTTAAAGAACACTGAGTAACACAATGGAAAATAATGAAAATGATGTAACAGGAAAAAATCGCATTCCCATACGCAGCCTCAGTCTTCATCTCATTAATAAAAGGTGCGTTGCTATAGACTGCATGTATTTTATTGTCTTTTAATTTCGTTTTAATGATAGAAATAATTAAGAAATAAAACAACACAGTTCCTTCCCTTAGACCACAAATGCCGTGAAAGTTCGCAGTAAGGGAGGAAATATCTGTCAAAGGTCAAACATAAGATGAGTTTCATACTGACGTCATTTCGTTTTCGGACATTTTACTGTTGTAGTCCGTCTGAAACTTTCATCAATTTTAGTTGTCAGAAAAACTGTCTGTCAAAGCGAGTGGTCTGTATATTGACAAAATGATAAAATCGTTATACACATTCATTCCTGAGTTCATTTTACATATAAATCTTATTACATGTACAAAACTGTTTTTCTGAGAACTCTTCAATTATGGTGGAAGGAATTTAATTAAATAGAGACAACTATGTATATAATTTGCAGTTACACATAATTAAATATTCCATAGATAACGGCCAAATTACTATAAACAGCAAAGTGCAATTTTTCCATTTTACACCATTTTCATTATTTTATTTGTGTCAGTCTTTAAATTTACAGACTAAAAAGTCTTTAAATTTACAGACAGTCTTTAAATTTAAAGACAGTCTTTAAATAAAACAACTTTCTAATACATGTACCTGTTATATGGGCATGGTGGCCATCTTGATCACATGATCAAACTCAAATTAATCAATTTTCATTTTCTTGTTATTAAAAGCTTTCACGTGCAATTTGATTATAAATGGCCCAGTGTTAACTGTGGAAAACAAGTTTTAATTTTCAAATTTGAATGACCCTGGGCCAAGGTCAAAGAATGACCTTGACCAATGGATGGGTTTTTCATTTTCTTTAGTAAAAGAGCCCAACAAACCACAGCAATTAACCTTTAGCATGCTGAGATTTATTCAATACTCATTCTTTAGAGTGGGTACCATAATTTCCTTAAATGCATATACTTTGACATATTGTATGCAAGACATCTTCTGCCATTTCTACCGGAAGTATTATGGGTCACATGACTTCCAAATATGCCAGTCAAGTGATCTGACTGGGAACCATTTATGACACTTAAAAAAAAGAACTACAAGATAATAGCGCTCAGTGTGTGCTTTGTAGGATAAACACAATAGTTTGTGTAGCTACCTATATTATGGCTACATACTTTTCACCAGTAGCTTTTAGATAGACCAGGTTAGGTCTAGTTTGCACAAAATTGTAAGGAGGACCTGTAGAAAACTGGTATATGAAAGATCGTCAATTTTAAACGTCATTTCCGGGTGTAAAATCAAACAGCCAGTAATGTGGGTAAAACTTGTGCCCTTGTAAGAAAGACCCAGCCCTCCTTTGTTGGAGAACTTGTTTTAAGTGTTTTTATTTAAAAAATGTTTTTTTTAAAAACAATTTAATTTTGCCGCTTTTGCCCCAAATGTGACTGCAGCAGTTCAAAGAGTACCAAAAAGTACCCCTACGAAGAAATGAACAAGAATTAAATCCTGTATTTCAATCCTCTACCAGAATAACATCTGGTTCAGAGTCTGGCACTCTATCCACAGCACTAACAAGCTTACATAGGAAATAAGGGAGGTAATAAAGAGCAAACTTCTGAATAAATGTAACCCTTATCTTGCTGTTCACGACAACCCCTATCTTTGCAAACAGTGTAGATCCAGATCAGATGGCTTCTGAAGAAGCCATCTGATCAGGATCAGCACTGTTTGACAGTTTATGAATTTGCAGGAACAAACTTCATCAAGTAATCTGATTGGTTCAAAGTCAGGAATGGGTGTGGCTAAACTGAATATGCAGCAAGAGAAGGGTTAAGAATAATGGCAATTTTCGCCAAAACTTTGGTACTTGGTGCCTTTAATGGATTGTTTATGAAAGTGGTACCGGTACCTCCACTGAAGCAACAGTCTGAATATGAAAGCAATCCACAGAAAAATAAAGGTAATACATGTATGTCACTTTGAAAAAAAGGTTTACCAAAAGTAAACCAGTGATGATGTTCTCCTGCTGCATGCCCGTCCAGGACAAAGGCCAGTGAATAACCTTAACATTTGGAACTGATAAACTTCCATTCAGCTGATTGCAAATATCATTATTTCTGATGCCACAGGGTAGCATGCAATCAGAAAAATCCACTGTTTTGCTTTTTTTTCAATACAAAGTGTCCAAAGTTGACCTTGACGTAAAACAGGTCAAGGTCAACAAAAGGTCATTATTTGAACAAACTCGGTAGGCCTTGAGTCCCATGTTGCTGCATACCAGGTACCAAGTTTCAAAGTCAAAGGCCATTTGGAGAAGATTTTTAGAGGTTTTTACCATATATGGGTATGGTGGCCATATTGGTCATGTGACAGAGTCCTTAAAAAAAAAATTTCCCCCTCTCCATAAAGGCTCTGCACGTAATTTGGTTTCAATCAACCCAATACTGAATCTGAGCCATCCAGGACAAAGGTCAATAAATGACCTTGACCTTTGGAATTGATAAATTTCCATTCAGCTCTTTGCAAATATCATTTCTGATGCAACAGGCTTCCCTGCAGTCAGAAAAGTACAATGTTTTGCCTTTTCCCCCATAAGAATGCCTAAGTGACCAAATTTGACCTTACCGTGAAATAGGTCATAGACAACCAAAGGTCATCATTTGTATAAACTTGGTTGCGCCAGTGTCCCAAATGCTGCATACAAAGTTTCAAGATTTATTGTATATATAATGGTAATAAACCAAAGGACCAATTGTCCTGAGTCGCTCACCTGACTGCGGAGAGTTTATGGAGCCATTTAATTTCTAGCTGAGAAGAAGACTTTTGAGTTTTACCATGGTAGCCATCTTGGTCATGTGACCTGATAATGCAGAGCAGAAGATTTCTGAAAGTTTTTACCTTATATGGGCATTTTCACTTGTGTGTTCTAAAAACGCTTTCATTATACGTGAAATTTGGTCACAAATGGAGCAGTGGTTTCTGTGAAAGTAAGTTTTAATTTTAATACATGTATTTGAATGACCTCAGGGTCAGAGAATGACCTTGACCTTTAATACTCAAATAGTTTTATCCACTCAACTAGCTAACTGCATCTACCAATTTTCAGATCGCAGGTGGCAATAGTTTCTGGAAAATACACTGTTTTTACTTTTTCCCATACAAACGTCTATGGGACCAAATTTGACATAGGCGTAAAATTGGTCAAGGCCATCCCGGGTCATCATTTGCAGAATATATAATGGGCCTAGGTAACCAATCCTAAATACCAAGTTTCATGAAAATCTGCCCATTGGTTCCGGAGAAGAAGAGTTCTGAAATGTTTGTACCTTACATGGGCATGGTGGCTATATTGGTCATGTGACCAAACTCATATAATAAAGTTTAATTTCCTTGAAGTTTAAATCTTCATATCTGAAAGGCCTTAGGCCAAGGAATGACCTTGACCTTGAATACTCGTATAGTTTCATCCACTCATTCAGCTAAATGCATCTACCAAATTTCAGATTAGAGCCTGTAATAGTTTCCGAAAAATGCATGGTTTTGACTTTTTTCCCATGCAAAAGTCTATGTGACCAAATTTGACCTTGGTGTAAAATAGGTCAAGGTCATTTGATAGTAATCATTTGAACAAACTATGCTACATAACAAGTTTCATGGCAATCAGCCTACTGGTACCAGAGAAGAAGATTTTTTTAAGGTGGCCATCTTGGTCATGGGACCAAACATAATCAATTTTCATTTCCTTGTTCCTAAAATCTTTAATATGCAATTCGGTTAGAAATGGCCCAGTGGTTTCCGTGGAAAACAAGCTTTAATTTTCATATCTGAATGACCTTGGGCCAAGGTCAAGGAATGACCTTAACCTTGAATACTCCTGTAGTTTCATCCATTCATTTAGCTTACAGTTACTGCATCTACCCATTCTCAGATCACAGGCTGCAACAGTTCCCAAAAAATACTCAGTTAAGCATTTTCCCATGCAAAAGTCTATGTGACCAAATTTAGCCTTCGCGTAAGGTAGGTCAAGATCATCTGAGGGGCATCATTTGAACTAACTATGATGGACCCGAGTCCCCAATGCTACATACCAAGTTTCATGACAATCGGCCCACTGGTTCTGGAGAAGAATTTTTTTTAAGTGTTTTACCTTATATGGGCATGGTGGCCATGTTGGTCATGTGACTTGGACCCCCCTGTAAACAAACTTTCGTACCCCCATCCTAAGGAATGATGCTCAACATGAAATTTGATTTCAATCAGCCCACTGGTTTCGGAGATGTTTGAAAATGTTGACAGAGGACAAACAGACAACGGGCCATGCCATACTAAAAGCTCACCTATGAGCCTTCAGCTCAGGTCCTTTGTTCTACAGGACTAGCACAAATTACTCCCAGTGCTTTATAAAATAAACCTGAGGACAATGATCCTGAGCCGCTCACCTGAGCTGAAGGATTTTTACCTTATATGGGCATGGTGGCCATCTTGGTCATGTGACCAAATTCATATTAATAAATTTTCATTTGTAAATTTGGTATGAAATTTGGTTGCAAATGGAGCAGTGGTTTCTGTTGATCCTTGATAATCCAACAAACACTAATAATTAGTTGTCACTTTAATAATCCTCCATATTGGTTAACACAAGTAACTATCTCCCTATTGCAATTGTGACGTCATGACGTCACATGACGTCACTTTAAATGGTTTCCTAAAGAAGAGTACTGCAATCATGCAAATTAGTTACTGAACAAGCTCAGAATACAAATTATATGAAATTAACATTAATTATACTTTTCTGTTTTTGTTTTTGTTTCCGAGTTCATCAAAAATTGCCAAAGTGAAAAAAAAATAAAAGATCATGAAACAGAAATGTAAAGAATTGATATAAAGCAATGATTAGTGACAGTTATATAGCAAAATAAATTTTAAGTAAAGAAGAAACACATGTAAAACTGAAGCAATACTCCAAGTCTTTAAATCTGATTAAATAAAGCCCTCTGGCAATCTCCCTTCTTTCAGCACTTGAAGTAGGTTGTATCCTGCTGCTCCTCATTTTGTCAGACAGTCAGCCAAGTGGATTTTTCCAGGACACCACTTCATTTCTTGCCAGAGATTCGCTTATTGCAGCAATGTCTACCTGAAGACGCTTGTCATCTACCAGCTTGGTTGAATATACAGCCTCTATTACGCTCTTATTATCTACGTATGCAATAATAGGTATTGTATTGTCAGGTATGCCCAAAATGTTCTCAATCATTTTTCTGTAATAAAAGCCGCACTCAAGTCCTTCTTGTAAACTCAGTGTTTCTGCTGCAATAGTGGACCTTACAACCCTTTTTATTTTACCTGCATGCCAAAACAGTGGGCAACATTTTCCATGGCAATCTACCAACCAAACAATATGTCCTCCTGTACTGCCTGTTCCGTCGTTGATGTTGCACAAAGATGCGTCAGAGAAAACGACTATCTTCCAGTCTTGTGTCTCGCTGCTCAGAGTTGGGAATGAAATTATAGACCTGATATCTTTCAACCTATTCACCACCTTAATAGCTCTTGTCAGATCATTCATGTTACCCTGTTTCAACTTTGTACTGAGGTCTATCAGCTCGAAATCTATGTCTGGTCTTGTCCCTTGCACAGCCCAGTTCATTTGTCCAATCAACTGTCTATACTCAGTTTGTTCCTCTGATGTAAGTAAATCTTGTTTAGCCTGTGCTCTTTTGGGCTCAATTGCTTTGTTGGAAATATTTTCAACATATTTTGACTGATCTAAGACTATCCCATCTTTGTCTTGGGTAATTTTAAAACCTATGTAGTTAAAGTCTTTTTCCTCAATTTTCCCAGCCACAAACCTTTTCCTCAATGTGGCCATCATACCATCAAAAGTTTCTTCACCCGCATGTAGAAAATCATCAACGTGGCAACATAGTATTCCACTGAGCTCTTTCCCTCTATGGAAATAGAACATGGCTGGATCTATTTCACACATTTTACACCCCAGCTTAAGCAATTCCTCCTTTATGCTAAGATAAAACTGTCTTGCACCATCCTTTAGCCCATACAGTCCATGTTTCAGTTTCCAAATTATATTCCTGTCTGTTTCACTTTCTTTTGGGGGTTTAATGTCTGAGTTCTCTGCCCTGCAGAAAAGCAGATTTTATATTGATCAGTTGTTTTCACAGTCCACTTTTTACTTGAAGCTATAGCCAGAAATGTCCTCATAGTACCCTTTCCAACAGTTGGGCTATCTCTTGGCATTGCAAATTCTTCTTCAAAGCCTCTTACTACCAACCTTGCTTTTATTTGTCCTTCTTTTTCTGTGATAACCCATCTTGTACATATGGTGTATTGGCCACAATCTTTAACCTCTTCATATGTGTTGAAATCCTTCAGTTTTTGTAGCTCAGTTAGTTTTGCTGCTGTAGTTGCACTGCAGTCTTGTTTCTGAACTATGTTAACATCAGCATTGTCTTTGATCTTTTCCCATTGTACTTCCTCCAGATTCACACTTCTCTTCTCTTCAGAGGTATGTTCTTTAATGTTATACCAGTTTCTATTTCTGCCTGTTGCTTTACCAGCTCTTCCTATCACTGTGGCTTTTATCCAACCATCAGTATCCTGTAATCTGTACTGGATCTTGTCATTGACTTTCAGTGCTTTCATGCTCGGTTGACTTGCTTGTGTATTATTTCTATCAGGTTCAGTTATTGCCTGTGGTATATCTTCAGATACGCTGTTCTCAGAGTTTCTATCCTCTTCCCTCTCACTATTCTTACTTGGCATACCCTTCTCAGTGTCTGTTTTATCATCATCTGTCAAGTAGTTGTTCACCTTCTGTAACCTGTTTGGTGAGACTCTTACAAATATACCCCCATGTCTGACAAAAACAACCTTCCCATCCTGAAAGACCACTTTTCCAGGCCCAAGCCAACGCTCCTTTCCTTCACGCTTGTAAAATACTCTATCACCATTTTCAAACACCTGCTCTGAAGCTCTGACTTTGTTTCTTAGAGCTCTTCTTATCCTTTCATCAGCCTCTGACTGGATAAATATTTTTCGGGCAGCATGCAAGGCATTCAAATGTTTAGCAAATACCTCACTGGTGGTTGATCCTTCTAGCGCTGGCAGATTGTCACTCATTATATTTGGCAGGTTAGGATTTTCTCCAAAGACAAGTTAGTGACTGCTATAGCCATTCCACATCTGCAATGAATTTCTGGCCATATTCGCCCAAGAAAGTAATGTCTGGGGGTTTATCTTACCGTATTCAGCTTCTAGTTTGACCAGCATCATGTCAGTTATGGCATGTACCCTTCACACAGGCCATTCTGAAAGGGACTCTCTCCAGATGTCGTACATAGTTGGACATTCATAATAGATGTTATCTCTCTCGTTTCATCAGAGCTAAACTCCCCACCATTGTCCGTCATTAGTGCTTCCATAATACCAAACTTTCCAATCCAGTGGGTCATTAAGGCATCAATCACGCAGCTTGGTTTCTTCCTGTCAATGAAGATGGACACAGTGTACCTTGACCACATGTCTATAATGTGTAATATCCAACGGCCATTCCAGTGTTTCAGGTCCATTGCCACTTTTTCGTAGAACTTCTTGGCCATGGGCATCCCTATGATTGGTCTGGATGGAGTTTTAACGTAGACCTTCACATTTCTCCTCTATCAGAATCAGAATTGTTACTGGTGACACGTCAAATGACATTCAAACACCAGGACCTGTGATATGGGAAGTTAGTCCCTAGCTCTAACCAAAGATGTAAACTTAGCTACACAATCCTCAGCACCTTCAGCCGTCAAAATAATAGAATCCGGAAGGGCATTCCAATCTCTAATGGTTCGGGGGAAAAACGATTCTTTATAAATATCCGTTCTTGCAGTAAGGGTCTGAAACGTCATTGAATGGTGCTTTCTACAGTGCCTAGCCGGGGGAACAAGGTCATCTGTTGGAATGCTGGCAGCACCCTTTAGACCTTTGTATAAGAGTATGAGCCTACTGTCTCTTCTCCTTTTCTTGAGAGACTCCCATCTTAATTTTCCTAGAATTCCAGTCATGCTCCCAGTTTCAAAGCAATAATTTCCAGTTACAAATCTAGCAGCTCTATTCTGAACTTTTTCAATTTCTTCATTAAGGACCACTCCGCTTGGGTCCCAGATGCAACTACCATATTCCAAGATTGGGCGAACAAGTCCCCTGTTTGCTGTCTCTTTCACATCCTGAGGACACTGATGAAGATTTCGCCTCAGGAAACCAAGTGTTCTATTCGCCTTTGTACACATATTGCTAATGTGTGTATTCCATCTCAAATCGTGAGTGACTGTCACACCAAGGTATTTAATGGAATTCACATTTTCGAGGACCGTTCCCTCTAAGGTGTAAGAAGCCTCAACTTTATTAGATCTCTTCCTTGTTAACTGCATAATATTGCATTTAACTGGTTGAAATCTCATGCCCCATTTTCTGGCCCAACATCCTAATCTATCTATGTCAGCCTGAAGTTTCAGTGAGTCATCTGTATCTCTAATTTCCCGGTAACAAACACAGTCATCTGCGAACAGTCTTATTTCTGAGTCAATGTCAGTGGAAATATCATTGATGTACAGGGAGAACAATAGAGGACCAAGAACAGTCCCTTGTGGGACTCCAGACAAAACTGGCGCCCATACTGAAGATTCACCATTAACAACAACACGCTGTTTTCTGTAGCAAAGGAAGGAATCTATCCATTTAAGAGTCTTCCCACCAATTCCATAACCAAATAATTTGGATTTAAGTAGTTCATGAGGAGGGGTGTCAAAAGCCTTCTCAAAGTCCAGAATAAATGTGTCCACCTGCCCCCCTTTGTCCAGGATTTTTGCCCAATCATTAATAACCATGCTCAACTGAGTTTCGCAACTATGCCTTTTCCTAAATGCATGTTGTCTGTCTGACAAAAGTTTATGTTCATCAAAGTGGGCCATGATGTTTGAGCAGACTATGTGTTCAAGCAATTTACATAGAACACAGGTCAGTGACACCGGGCGATAATTACGAGCAAGAGCCCTGTCCACTTTTTTGAAAAGTGGACAGATGTTCGCTAGGAGCCATTCTTTGGGAATTTCACCCGTATCGAGAGATTGTTGGAAAAGATGAGCAAAAACTGGACCAAACTCGTTTGCTAGTTCCTTCAGGACTCTAGGATGAAGCTCATCAGGCCCTAAAGCTTTAGAAGGGTTCAAGCCTTTAAGTAACTTGATCACTCCCGCAGAGGATACAACAATATTTTCCATGAAAGGGGCCGATCTTCCAGTCAATGGAACCTCGTTGAACTCAGTTTTATTAAATGCATCATTGAATTGACCAACCAATTCCTCTGCCCTTTCAGAGTCCGATTCAGCGACCCCGTTCCCTCCTCTTTTATTAAGGGGTGGGATACCTTGCCTATCTTTCTTCTGGCTATTGATATATCTGTAGAAGTCTCTGGGATTCGCCTTTACATCACCTACCAAGTTATTTACACACTGATCATGCTGATTTTTGATGTCATTTTTAATTTCTCGTCTCAAGTTAACAAATTTTGCTCTGAGTTTACCACTTCCCGACTTTTTTGCCTTAGCATGAATCTTATTTCTCCTCCGAATTTTTCTTCTTATTTCTGGTGTGATCCAAGGAATTGAAGATACAGACCTGCTAGTTTTGGAGGGGATATGATTTTCGGACGGCGCTTGAATGAAAGACTTTATCAAATCAAAGTTCTCCTGGACAGACCGAGCGTCTGAATGACCATTAAAGTATTTCTCTCTTGCAAATTTTAGGGCATCCTTCCTCATAGTTTCATAGTCACCCTTTTGATATAAGTACACCTTTCTACGAGGTTTCTTTATAGGTGGTATGAAGATTTTCAAAAATCCAGAGACAATATCATGATCACTTAGTTTGTCCGGGGATTGAATATCCCCAAACTGTCCTGGCAAAGTTGTAAGAATCAAATCCAAAGTGTTTCTATCTCGAGTAGGGAAGTCAATAACCTGTTCCAAGCCATGATCATTCATGATGTCGACCAATACCTGTCCCTCTGATGGACTCAGCATCGTGCCTTGTTTGCTGAGCCTATCTGGCCAAACAATCTCTCTGAAGTTGAAGTCACCTAAGACATGTACTGCAGGAAGTTTTTTACCCTTATTCTGAGACTTAATGCGATCAAGCTGATCTTTAAATAACTGGAAGTTTTCGACAGTGTCGTTAGGTGGTCGATACCAACTTGCAATAAAGTGGGAAGTTTTGTTTGCAAAAACCTTAACCCAAACAGATTCTGAATCGTTTTCCAGTTCCATGAATGGCACATGAGGGATATCTCTGTGAACGAGCAACATCACCCCACCGCCATGAGTGTTTCTATCTTTTCTGTAGACACTGTATTCGCAAGTTTCAGGGAAAAGCTCCGAAGTCATAATTGAACTGTCAATCTTTGAATAGCCACAATATGTGGTTGGTGAGTATCAAGGAAAGCTAAAAGTTCAAGTATCTTTCCTCTTAAACCGTTATTGTATCTCATTGTCATTGTTCCCTCATATTCCTCCTGCCATACTCCTGCATCTTTTAAGAAAGCTATCAGTCTTTTCTTTGCTGGGTGAGCAAATTGTCTGTGTAATTTCAGTAAAGTCTAATATCTCTCCTGAGTGCTCAAATTTTCAAGCCTAACAGTGCACACATTCTCAACTGGCACCTCTTCTGATTTATCTATAGGTATGCAATAATGTCCGGATGTTGTCAAATTCAATGCTACCTCTTTCCCCATTATATTGGCTGTATCATTCTCCAGATCCATTTTGATGGCAGCTTTCTTCATGGCTGTTCTGGACAGCAACAGTGGGATGTCTGATTCTACCACATCAGTCTTTATCATCACCTCTTTACCTGCTATCACTGCTGGCAAGCTATATTCTCCCTTTGACTTTAAGCATGTACCCCCTCCAAATTAAAACACACGCTGACCATCATTTTGTTTCATTTTGAGCTTGTCATTGTGGTCTAGGGATTGGATGTAGTTGTTTATCCATTTATCACCACAAACTGTGCTACTGCATGCACTATCTAATACCGCGCAATTTTGTGCATCAATACCTAGACGCCGAACTTCCTCAGTATCATACCCTGTAAATAGTACAGCATGTTCTTCCTCAGCCATGTTAATTTTTGCCATGTTTTCCCAGCTGTCTGGGCATGCAGGTAGTAAATGGCGATAAGAACCACAAGAATTGCATGTAAGTGTTCGACCATCCGGTCCTGTAGGATTAATGTTCTTTCTGTCTCTGACACTTGGCTGACTGACCCTAGATCCCGATTCAGTGCGCTGATCCTCCCTGGTAACCGCCACCTCTCCCTGTTTGTCTCCTTGGTTCTGTCCGCTGAAATTCTCTGCCTGTAAAGCTCTGTCCCTGTCTGCCACACTTCCAGGTTTCTGCCCGTTCTCCTGCAGTTGGCCTACCCAGACCTCTCTCCTTGCTATATCTTGATGCAACCAGTGCCTCTTCATTACTAGTTACAAACGCTGGTTCTACCTTGATAGCTGTACCGCTGCTGCCACTAGCTCTACTTTCCCCTTTGAATTTTTTGAGTGATTTTTTGGCCTCCTCATAGTGTTTTCTTGATTTCATAGTTCATGCCAGTTAATACCAATAATTTCTCTTTTGTAATACAAGCTTTTCTAAGTAGTTTGAAAGCTAAAATTTCTGACGGTAAAGTCATGTCTTTCTTTTCTATTTTTCTATATTTGGTGTCAAATTCAGCAACATATTCATCATGAATGGATTGTCCCTCATTTCTATAAAAGTCATCAAAGTCCTCAAATTTTTCTAAGCTGTCTGTCAAATCATCTTTAGCTAAATGTTTGTCAAGAAAATTTAAAAGAACTGTCAACCAATCATCACTTTTCAAGTCATCAATTGGAATTTGGTCAAACACTTTTTCTCTTATCTGTGATTCATCTTCTTCAGGAAGGGATAAAGCTATATCTATACCTTGTTTATCTTTAGATAAGTCTGCAATTTCCTTCCATGCTGTAAGCTCTTGTCTGTATCTTTCATAATTTTTGGACTTGAGAAATGTTGGGGGATTTATCCTTGTTGTCATTTTTAGTTCTTCTGAATAAAAATCACTGTCCAAACATCAAAGTCTGAATTTTCTCCTAGCTACACTCTCTTCCCCTACGCCTAGGGACCGCTCCCCACGCTCTGCTACCACTTGTTGATCCTTGATAATCCAACAAACACTAATAATTAGCTGTCACTTTAATAATCCTACAAGTAACTTTCTCCCTATTACGTTGTCATGGTTGCAATTGTGACGTCATGATGTCACATGACGTCACTTTAAATGGTTTCCTAAAGAAGAGAACTGCAATCATGCAAATTAGTTACTGAACAAGCTCAGAATACAAATTATATGAAATTAACAGTTTCTGTGAAAAAAAATAAGTTTTAATTTTCATATCTGAATGACCTTGGGCCAAGGTCAGAGAATGACCTTGACCGTTAATACTCAACTTGTTTCAGTCACTCAATTAGCTAACTGCAACTGCCAATTTTCAGATCACAGGCTGCAATAGTTTCTGAAAAATACACGTTTTTACCTTTTCCCATATTTTACCCTGGGCGTAAAATAGGTCAAGGCCATCAAGGGGTTATCATTTGAGGAAACTACAATGGACCTAGATCCCCAATGCTATATACCAAGTTTCATCAAAATCAGCCCATTGGTTGCGGAGAAGATTTCTGGAGTGTTTTACCCTTTTACAGGCATGGTGGCCATATGGTCATTCGACCAAACTTATATCAATAAAGTTCAATTTTCTCGTTTCTAATACCTTTTATGTAAAATTTGGTCACATCATACCAAATATCAAAGACATGGGCCTTCTGGTTTCAGATAAGATTTTTAAAGGTTTTCCCTATATACCTCTATGTAAATCCAGTGGGCCCGCCCCGGGGCCACTTTTGGCTATAATTTGAACAACCTTGGTAGAAGTCCACTAGCTGAAGCTTCAAGCCAAATATCAAAGACCTGGGCCTTTTGGTTTCGGACAAGAACATTTTTAAAGGTTTTTCCTATATGCCTCTATGTAAACCCAGTGGCCTCCACCCCTGGCCCATTTTTCGCCCCAGGGCTACAATTTGGACAATCTTGGTAGAGGTCGACTGGATGAAGATTCATACCAAATATCAAAGACCTGGGCCTTCTGGTTTCAGACAAGAAGATTTTTAAAGAATTTTCTTATACCTCTATTTAAACCCAGTTGGCCTCACCCCAGGGCCATTTTTGGTCTCAGGGCTATAATTTGAACAACCTTGGTAGAGGTCCACTAGATGAAGCTTCATACCAAATATCAAAGTCCTTGGCCTTCTGGTTTCAGACAAGAAGATTTTTAAAGGTTTTCTGTTATTTTCCCCTTTCTGCTGCCATGGCAATCAGAGTTCTGCATGGAATTGAATCTTTGGACAACTTTTAGAGAGGACCACCTAGGGATTATTTCTGCCAAGTTTTGTCAGTATCTGTTCAGTTGTTTAGGAGAAGATGTTGTTTAAAGAAATTGTGAACGGACGGACAGAGGACGATGAGGACAACAGAGGGTGAATGATCACAAAAACTCACCCTAAGATATGACGTATGTGAGCCAGAACAGTAAGGGCTGTCAACTACATACAAGAGGGCCATGATGGCCCTGAATTGCTCACCTGAATCCAAGATGTTTCAAAGCTTATGGACATGAAGGATTTACTGCTTTAAGGAGATGTGGACCAAAGACTTTTATCTTTGAAGGCTATTTTTCGATGTAGTGGAATTTGAAGGTTTTTCTATTTTTAGCTCTGGTGTCCATTTTGTTTAACAATGCGGAACAGTTTAGGCAATTTTGAAAGAGGGTCACTCAAGACACATTCCTGGGAAATTATTTTCAAATCGGGCCATTTGCCTAGGAGGAAATGTCATTTAAAGGTTTTTCTATTTTTAGCTCTGGCGGCCATTTTGTTAAACGGAGCAGAACAATTTAGGCAATTTTGAAAGTGGGTCACTCAAGGAACATTCCTTTGAAATTATTTTCAAATAGGGCAATTTGCCTAGGAGGAGATGTCATTTAAAGGTTTTTCTATTTTTAGCTCTGGTGGCCATTTTGTTTAACTATGTGGAACCATTTAGGCAATTTTGAAAGAGGGTCACTCAAAGAACATTCCTGTGAAATTATTTTCATATAAGGCCATTTGCCTAGGAGGAGATGTCATTTAAAGGGTTTTCTATGTTTAGCTCTGGCGGCCATTTTGTTTAACGGAGCAGAACGATTTTGGCAATTTTGAAAGAGGGTCACTCAAGGAAAATTCCTGTGAAATTATTTTCAAATTGGGCCATTTGCCTAGGAGGAGATGTCATTGAAAGGTTTTTCTATTTTTAGCTCTCGTGGCCATTTTGTTTAATGGAGCAGAACGATTTAGGCAATTTTGAAAGAGGGTCACTCTAGGAACATTCCTGTGAAATTCTTTTCAAATCGGGCCATTTGCCTAGGAGGAGATGTCATTTAAAGGTTTTTCTATTTTTGGCTCTGGTGGCCATTTTGTTTAATGGAGCGGGACAATTTAGGCAATTTTGAAAGAGGGTCACTCAAGGAACATTCCTGTGAAATTATTTTCAAATAGGGCAATTTGCCTAGGAGGAGATGTAATTTAAAGGTTTTTCTATTTTTAGCTATTTAACGCAGCAGAATGATTTAGGCAATTTTGAAAGAGGGTCATTCAAGGAACATTCCTGTAAAATTATTTTCAAATCGGGCCTTTGCCTAGGAGGAGATGTCATTTAAAGGTTTTTCTATTTTTAGCTCTGGCAGCCATTTTGTTTAACAGAGCGGAATGATCTTGGCAATTTTGAAAGAGAGTCATCCAAGAAACATTCCTGTGAAATTATATCAAAATCCATTCACTGGTTTAGGAGGAGATGTCGTTTGAAGAAAAAGTTTACACAAGCACGGACGGACGCATGCACACACGACGGACAAAAAGTGATCACAAAAGCTCACCTCGTCACTACGTGACAGGTGAGCTAAATATCAAATGGCAGTCATTTAAACCTTATCCTGTTGAATATAACAACCTCTACCTTTGCAAACAGTGAAGACCCAGATCAGATGGAAGAAGCAATCTGATCCAGATCTACACTGTCACTCAGTTTGAAAATTTAAGGAATCATTAAATCATGTAATCTGATTGGTTGATAGTCAGAAATTGGTGTGAAGAAGTTAATTTATTCACCAGGATACTATGCATTGCAGAAAGATATAGCAAACCGAGTGACCCATGCGCTACATGTGCTGTCATTTTGGCAGACTTTCAGATGAATCTTTAAACCGACGTCCCATCTTGGTATGACCTTAGCTATTGGTGGGACGTAAAACTCAAACACTCACTCACTCCTGTCATTTTGATATTTTGTGTTACTAAAATTATTTTTGGATGGAAATGTAGATCAGTCATTACATAGAGAATCTTACATGAGTGGTCATGTATTATTGAATTTATTAAACGAGTTAAGGAAAAGGGATAAAATGCGAGGCTTGCCGAGCATTTTACCCCTTTTCCTCAACGAGTTTAATAAATTCAATAATACATGGGCACGAATGCAAGATTCTATTTATCATATGACATTTAGAACGCAATTTGTTCACGATTTTGTTACAAAAGCGTCAGTATTCTGCCATTAGTAAACGCGACATCGTTAAGGACGTCGTACGTGTAATGTTACGGGACGTATCTTACTAATTTGCATATTTAATCCACTAGTGGATTATCGAATTTATTACATGACATTATTACATTCTCAGACGCGACGTCATATGATAAACCCTTTTTCACAAACTCAACGACTGCGAACAAACATCAGCAGCAACAGTTAGAAATGCTCCGCAAATGATAGTCCCTATTTCCAAATAATTTGAAATCCGCACCCTTTTTCATTTTTCGAATGATTAATGTACAACAGTTGAATTTAGGGGGTGATTAATCAATATATAGAAACGAGCCTTCCTCGGTAATCTTGCATAAAACTACTTCCGATTGGTTAATACTCTTGGACAGTAAGACGCAATTAGGGACAAACTGTCTGACTGTTTTGCAATGCATAATAAGGATTAAGACTGACAACAGAAATATCCCAGCAGGCACTCAATGTTATTTTCATGGTTGATTCAATATTGAGTCAATGTGTGCCTGTGTGTATTGCAAAGATCTGATGTTAACTAAGCAGCCGTGGAGTTACATTCACAGTGCATAAGAATGCTAAATACTTACCGCTTACCTCTCGAGCCATCCCATACCATCAATGTTGGAGATATTTTAGGGCACTTTGTAGCTTTTCTGCACACCCACTCTCCTCCCAAGGTCACAACTCGGGACACAAACTAGAAACATGGTCCTCAAGTTATGGTCTCAGGGACAAAGTAGGGGCCATATTCTCTAGTGCCCTAAGGAAGACATCCTCCCTCTAGTGGGCTTTAACCATGCTTCCTTACTAAATCTGATGATCTGACAATAAGAGTTCATAGGTGTCATCAAGACAGTGAAAGAAGAGATGAACAGCATCTTCAATAGCAGCAGAGTAGAAACTACAACATAGCTCCAGATATACAGAGTAACAAGGGTACCATCCTCTTAAGACCTATGTTGTGGGTACTTGTTAAAATTGCCTCAATGAGGCAATTCTAACAAGTACACACTACACAAGTGAAATATGCAGATTTTTTCCACAAGTACAGGGTATAAAATAAAACACAACAATTTCATATGAGCCCCGCCAAGAGAATATGTGTCTTCGAGCATTCTGTCATGACCAATTTTAACTGTGCATGCCCAGCCATTCAGAGGGGGCCAGGGATATGGCTTTCTGTCTGAAGGTTCCTCTTGATTCACTGCTTGTATGAGCGAGCAGCAAAGGTTCTGGCTAGACTGCATGGATACACAGGCTCGCCTGAACCTTCGCTGCTCACATAGGCGATAAGTACCAAAATCGCTTGACGGGGCCCATATTATTAATTCACTATCCTGTATTGATAGGAGGTCATCCGTATTGCAATAATAACCGGAGGTCAAGTGATATTAGGCTGAGTTCAAAAATCACTAAGCATTGTTTTTGTGTCAATAAATAAAATTGTCATTAATCAGGCAATTTCAATATTGGCCTATTTACAGGTCCTCGGCCAGCCGTATTGGCCCTCCGCCTTCAGCCTTGGGCCAATACAGCAGACCTGGGACCTGTAACTGGGTCATTACAAAATTACTTGATTAATAACATCATAATATAAAATTAGTATTTCCGGATAAAATGAACCTGTTGTATATACAGAAACTCCAGTATGACTAAACATTGATGGCTTGTGGCTCGTTTACAGTGGCTGAGTAGAACTGACAATTCAGTTGCTTCCGAAAAATGAGGGAAAAAATGTGAAAAATGGTACTATTAACCTTTAATGGTTAACCCATTTTGTACCGGAAACCCCAAAACGGGTAGTTGGCAAACAGTGCAGGTCCAGATCAGACGCCGCAGAACACAGCGTCTGATCAGGGCCTACACTGTTTGCAAAAAGTTCAGCTATTTTCCAAATCAATTTGGAAGAAAACACAACCTGACACCCCTAAATATTTAAATGGACTCATGCTATTTATACCAGCCCCTGCACATCGGGGCTTGAAGAAATAGATGGACTGCATGATGCTTCCACGCAGACCTGAAACCGACTGCACACGGCCACTGGTAAACCGCTTAAGAGGATCTAAGCCTGCCCAGGCAAAGCGGTATGTGTCGGAACATCCATCCTTATAAACCTTATTGGTTTCATTGGGTCACAGGGCTTGAGATGATGTCATTTCATCTCAATGTCGGGTAAAAGTCCCACAAAATTGAGAGCAACGTCTCCAAAATGACCTCTATAGTGCTGATGGGGACGTTAAACCTCAAATCAAACAAACAAACATACTATTTATAAGGAGGAAGATTCCTTGTTAACCCTTATCTTGCTGTTCACAGCAATCCCTGTCTTTGCAAACAGTGTAGATCCAGATCAGATGGCTTCTGAAGAAGCCATCTGATCAGGATCTACACTGTTTGACATTCAGGTTATGAATTTGTAGCAATAAATTACATCAAGTAATTTGATTGGTTGATAGACAGAAATGGGTGTGGCTTAAATGAATATTCAGCAAGATAAGGGTTAACTAATCTTCTTTCTCTTCCTTTTCTGGACCTCTGCTGGAATAAATAGGTCGTGATTTTTTAGGTAATCATGATAGTCCCAAAGGGAGGGCTCCGTTCAATGTTCAGTCTTAGATCATTTACTTGGGTAAGTACAAATTAGAAAGAAACCACCAGAGAATTTCTCTTCTTTGTCAGGGACAAATAATCATTAAAAGTAATTGTCCTTAATCACATGCATTTAAACAGAAAAAAAAACAGATTCTGAAGCATCTAACATACATACAGTATGTATTCACATTAGGAAAACATGTCTGTTAGAAATAATGTGTCCAACATGGTGTCTGAAAATGATAAATATTAGGTAAAAATGATAACATCTTTATTATTTCTGCTTTCAACATAGATTGTGGGTGATCGTTAGAACCGCACTTGAGGCAGTTCTAACAAGTACCCACATTATATGTTTTGGAGCAAAAATAAGGCAGATAATGTATACCTCCGTCAGTGAGACAGGGCTTACTGGAAGTCCCAAAAGTTGTCTCCCTTTTAAAAATGGCGGCAAAATCTGTCAGGGGTCACCATTCCCCTTAAAGCAAATTGTTGACGCACTACGGACATTGACCAATCACAACAGCTCACCATGAGCTGAAAACAGTCCTATGTAAACTTCAACCCCCGCCCCTCCACCCCCCCCCCCCCCCCCCCCCCCCGCACTCATAAAGCAATGGAGAGAAGGGAGTGATAGTAAATCATTAAATAGTTCAGCTTTACCCAGATGCCATTATAGGTCTGGGCAGAAACTAAGACAAGTCTGGAAGGTAAATTATAGTCCAGGGAGTGATCTAATTCCAGAATGTACATTAATTCTTGTCATAATCTGATAATATAACCCAGAAAAGACTGGAGAAGACACAATCAATTTTTATTTCATATTCACCAACCCACAGGACTCCAGATTGGGGGTAATTTAGAGAGATTATTTTCTCCAAATTTCAGAAATATGATGTTGTGGGTACTTGTTAGAATTGCCTCAAAGAGGCAATTCTAACAAGTACCCAAAACATTCATGGAAACAAACTGATCATCAAATCCAAATGAATATAATACTAAATCATTTTGTTTGCCCTCCATTCCTCATATTTCAACTCCTTGATCTTGAAACTACTGTCATCTAAAAGAAAAAAGATCTACTATTTCTTTGATTTCAAAATCTCGGGAACTGTCTATTAGAATGTATTTACAGTAATAACAGCACTGTTTGTTTGTTTTGGAGAAAAACAGCCAAGTCAACACTATTTAGGTCATATGGAGCTGATCAGTTTACCTTCCGCAGGCTTATTTATAAGCGGTTAACCAGGGTAGTGCATATTTTTTGCCAGAGCCGACTGCCCTTCTTGAATCAGCGAAAAAGAAAAAATGACAATAGAAAAGATATCATAATCAATGATACCGACCTGGCAGGTATCGAACCTCCGGCTTGATTACCAGTCAGATGAAAATCCGACAGAGCTACGGAAGGTTGCAGCTGTGAGCTTTGCATTGTTTTATAGGCTACTGTGCATAAATAAATACGTAAATTTACTGTTTGTTTGTTTGTTTGATTTGAGGTTTAATGTCCCCATCAACACTGTAAAGGTCATTTTGGACATATTGCTTCCAATTTTGTGGGACTTTTACCCGACATTGAGATGAAATGACCTCTCAAGCCCTGTCTCCCAATGGAACCAATAGGGTTTATAAGCCTGGACAGTCCGACACTCGCACCGCTTTGCCTGGGCAGGCTTAGATCCTCTAAGCAGTTTACCAGTACTCGTGTGCGGTCGGCTTCATATCTGCGTGGAAGCATCATGCAGCCGATTTATTTCTCCTAGCCCTGATGGGTGGGAGCGAGTAAATTTACTGTATTATACATTTATAATGATACAGTATTATACATTTACAATGATACTGTATTATACATTTACAATGGTACTGTATATTATACATTTATAATGGTAGTGTATTATACATTTATAATGATACTGTATTATACATTAATAATGATACTGTATTATACATTTATAATGATACTGTATTATACATTAATAATGATACTGTATTATACATTTATAATGATACTGTATTATACATTAATAATGATACTGTATTATACATTTACAATGATACTGTACAAGTAGCTCATCATAGTCTTATGTGCTCTTGTACTGTATTATACATTATAATGATACTGTATTATACATTTGTAATGATATTGTATTATACATTTATAATGATACTGTATTATGAATTTACAATAAAGACTGAAGAATTCTATCATTTTAGACAATATGGACGTTTTCAATGAAGACATTTGTTTGGTATCCAATGAAGTTGCCAGTCAACGCGCGTAATATTTGGCAGCGACATCATTTACATATTTTGACCTTAACCAATTTTGTATTGAAAAGCATCTTCACCCATACAGCAGGATTCCATTTCAAAATTTTAGGTTGTTAAGTTCAGTTATAGGAGACAATTCGCATGAGATCATGTATGGGAAAACAGGATTCTGGGGAAAATAAGAAAAATGTCAATTTGTCGTCCATTAAATTAGCCTGTTAATAAGCACACTATTACTTTTACAAGAAGTAAATTTGACACCATTTGACCTTTTTATAAGTGAAGCCCCAAAACGGACCATTTGCAAACAGTGCAGGCCCAGATCAGATGCTGCAGTCGGCCCTTACTGTTTGCAGATAGTTCAGCCATTTTCTAAAAATAATTCTGGGGATAACTGAACTTAACAAAGGAGACAATTTACATCTCTAGGATTTGACATCTCGTGCAAATTGTCTCCTATTGACATCTCATGCAAACTGTCTCCAAACTGTCTCCATAGGAGACAATTTGCATGAGAGTTCAAGTCCTGTTTTCCCAGAATTTGCATGAGATGTCAAATCCTGTTTTCTGGGAAATTTAGAAAAATATTTCAAAAATTTTGTCTGCTGCAAAAAAAAAAACATAGCATGCAGAGCCTTAACCCATTTAGTACAAGAAACCCCCCATCGGGTAGCCTGGCAAACAGTGCAGCCCAGATCAGACGCCGCTAAATGCGGCGTCTGATCAGGGCCTCCACTGTTTGAAAAAAAGTTAAGCCATTTTCCAAATCAATTTTGAAGAAAACACAACCTGATACCCCTAAATTTTGAAATGGACTCATGCAATATATAGCGGGAGATTCCATTTGGTACAAAAAGGGTTAAAGCATGTAATCCAGGTAATGGTTATAAATAGAAAATAGCCATGCGTTTCTTATCAATGTGAGGTCAGAGGGTTTGGCAAACAGTGTAGACCCAGATCAGACTGCAGAATGCAGAATCATTCTGCGGCATCTGATCAGGGTTTACAGTTTGCATCAAGTATTAAATGAGCCGGGGCACAGCATTTCTTACAACTTACATGTGCCCCCAGCGAAGAATCAGATCAGCCTGCGTATCCATATAGTCTAACCAGAGACTTCTCTTGCTGCATGAAGGAGCATTAGGCCCCTTAGCTATCCTTAGTCTAGAGCGCACAATGAAGACTCTGATCAGACTGTGCGAATGCGCAGGCTGATCTGAGTCTTCGTTGGGCGCAGGTCTTATTGTAGGTTTTGTTGTGCGCTGGCTCAAATGAAACTGTAAGTTCCCTTTTGGGACCAATTTTTCCAGTCTACACTCAAAAGACAATGGACCCACCAATACTGTCAGCTCTTTGATTCTTGTTGTAGGCTCAAGTAACAATATTCTTATCTGTACCCCTGACTTCTAGGTCTGAAAGAAGAAAACACTAACACTGCCCTGAAGGAAATATCCTGCTATCAAAAGCCTAATACAATACATGATAAATTCTGACTGAGCAGGCAATTTAATTTGTCTTAAATGTCTGCGACTGATGATGGATGATGGTTCTACAGCTCTAAAACTAGTTCTAATCAATCCATGAGTTTCAAATGACATAACTATACCCCATGAGTAAGTATATCAGCGACCTTCAGATTGATGTTGTTTTTTTTTTAAGCTCACCACAGCCGAAGGGTTTGGTAGTGGGGGTTATAGGATAGACAGATGTACGTCATCGTATGCGTCAACACTTTCAAAGAACATCTCCTCTGAAGCCAGTGGGCAAATTGGGCAACAGTGCAGAGATGGGCGAAAACTGAAGTAGCATGAGAAACACTACCAGACCTTCAATGCACGTGACCCAAGGAAGGCTTGAACCCACAGTGGTGACAGACCTGATAAGAGAGAGCACTCTTGCACATTGGCCACAGAGGCCCATAAACCACATCTTTATTACACACTATTGCTGCTGTCCACAGTGGCAGTCCATGTTCCAAACTAAAATAGAACAAGAAGCCTACGGGCCATTACCGTATTCCTCCCATTAAGCGCCCCTGCTCCTATAAGCGCCCCCTCACTGTTTTTCCAAGAACAAAATAACAAGCGCCCCTTCTGCTGTTGGAGGAAAAAATATTTTGGCTTACCTAAAGGAAAGGTTTCAGCCGTTCAGTCATCACCGTTTCTGCTGTAAATCGTATCATGCAAGGTATTTCTAAACCCCTGGCTATCTAGGTACTTTACATGTTATGATTCCACCATATTAGAATGGAAAACTACTACATGTAATTGGTTTAAAACTCTGAGTTCTGTTAATATTTTTGTCTCTTATAAGCGCCCCCTCTTTTTTCAATTTTTTAAGCGCCCAGGGCGCTAAATGGGAGGAATACGGTATGCTCACCAGAGCTCATGGGGGCACTGCCCACTGGCAGCCATGTATTTTAACCCTTATCTTGCTGAATATTCATTTAAGCCACACCCATTGCTGTCTATCAACCAATCAAATTACTTGACGTAATTTATTGCTACAAAATCATAAACTGAATGCCAAACAGTGTAGATCCTGATCAGATGGCTTCTTCAGAAGCCATCTGATCTGGATCTACACTGTTTGCAAAGATAGGGGTTGTCGTGAACAGCAAGATAAGGGTTAATAAAGCATGGAAGCCCTATGCCTAACAACGCTACAGATAAGATTTGGACCCAATCAGACTGTCTGATGCTAAATGAAATTGTTGTTGCATTGACAACTACCCATCTGTGGCACCCAATAGGCCTTATATTATATGGCAGATAGAAAATCGGTAGACCCTGACTTCAGGAGCAGTCTAATCTGGTCTTCACTGTTTGCTTAGGCCTATCTGTCCCTATAAAAACAAGGCTATATAATTTTGACCCCCTTGAAACCCACTTTTATATAGTAAAACTGGGGTTTACAAGGGTAAACCTTGTTTTTTCTTATTTCTGCTCTAAATTATAGATTCTGGGTATTCGTTAGAACCGCCTCGATGAGGCAGTGTAGACCCTGATGAGACACTGCATTCTGCCACATCCCAATTTGGTCAAGACTGTTTACTCAGGCCTGTCTGTCCATATTGGGTGTCTAAAAACATGAAAACCAGACTGTCTGGCATAAAAGTTATATGAAGAATATCAATATAAATAAGTCTAGCAGATATGAGGTCTGTAACAGCTTGATGGTTTACCTAACCCATTGTATACTAGAGGACTCTTCCATTGCTGTATGTTGGACAAGTCCATTTGAAATATAAGGGAAGTCTGGCCAATTTTTTATATTTTTATGCTATTTTTGATGGAAAATTCTGATAGCAAATAGTGCAGGCCCTGATCATATGCCGCAGTATGCCGCATTCTACGGCGTCTGATATGGACTTGCACTGTTTGCCAAGGTCCCCCTTTCTGGGTTTCCCCGCATGCAATGGATTAATACTCCAAAAACACTTCCATAAGCGGATTTTTTTAAGTATCTATTGAGACGTCATGATAAATATTAGCCGAATAGTAAAATGTTTGAAAATTCAGCCTACTCTATTCAAGTTTTTATTTTTTAATTGAAAAACACACACACTTCTTGGGTCATTTGTCATTTTGGAGACATTGCTTCCAATTTTGTGGGACTTTTACCCAACATTGAGATGAAAGGACATCTCAAGCCCTGCCACCCAAACAAACCAAAAGAAGAGTTTATAAAATGCAAGGATGGTCTGACTCACACCACTTCGCATGGGCAGGCTTATTCTTATTCAAGGTAATAAGAATACAGGGCAATTAACCCTTATCCTGCTGAATATTTTAATTAGCCACACCCATTTCTGACTATCAGCCAATCAGATTACATGATATAATGTTTTCATTGAAATTCACAAACTGAATGAAAGACAGTGTAGATACTGATCAGATGGCTTCCTCAGAAGCCATCTGATCTGGATCTACACTGTTTACAAAGGAGGTCTTGTCGTAAACAGCAGGATAAGTGTTAAGCATTTCCACCAAAACCCCTACCTTTTCAAACAGTGTACATGTAGATCCATCTGATCAGGATCTATACTATTTGTCATTCTGTTTGTAAAGTTGAATGAATACCTTATATCCGGTAATTTGATTGGCTGATAGTCAGTAATGGGTGTGGCTAAACTAGTTTATTCAGCAGGATAAGAGTTAATCATGAAAAAAGCCCCAGAAAGTCCTTTCATTAACCCATTTATGCCTGGCGGCCCTTTTTTGGGACATTAGCAAGCAGTGTAGACCCAGATCAGACAATGCAGAATGTAGCATCTGATCTGAGTCTGTTTGCTTAGAGTATGTACATTTTTTGAAACTTACAAAACACAAAACAAATCTTGACACCCCTATACTTGGAAATGGACCACTCCAAACTTATTAGGGTGGAAGATTCCATTGTCATATATGGGTAATAAGCACTCAGTCAGGGGCAACTGCATGCTTCTTATTATGCCCTGCAAAAAGATTACCGTAAGCAAAACTGCCGGACAGCTGAGAAACGTTCCATTATGTATACTAATTGTTGTACCTAATTGTCTCATACTGTCCAAGAATATTGACCAATCAGAAGTTGTTTTGGGTAAGCACGTCACCAATGGTCCATCTCTATATTTTGATTAACTGCCTGCTAAATTCAACCATCATAGATAAAATATTCAGATGCGAGAGAACCCAGAGCTTGGACTTCCAGGAATTAATCATTCGAAAAATGAAAGAGAAGGGAGCAGATTAGGAAACTGGGACTGGATAATGCTTTCTGTTGCTACTAACTTCAATAATACCCAGTCTACATGACAAAATAACTATGAACAATTGCAGCCGGGGAATCACTCGGTTTGTTAAATTTTTCTGCAATGTATGATTAAACCAAATGTGTCCAAAATTGGTGTAAGGAGCATATTTATTAACCCATTCAGTACCAGAAACCCCTAAAGGGTGTCTGATCAGGGCCTACACTGTTTACTAAAACTTCAGCCAGTTTAACCCTTGTCCTGCTAATCCCGGATATGCATCTTTGAAACAATGTAGATCCAGATCAGATGGCTTCTGACGAAGCCATCTGATCAGGATCTACATTGTTTGCCATTCAGATTGTGAATTTGTTGCAATAATTTGCATCAAGTAATCTGATTGGTTGGTAATCAGTAATGGTGTGGCATATATGAATATTCAGCAGGACAAGGGTTAAATAATTTTGAAGAAAACACAATCTGACACCCCTAAATTTCGAAATGGACTCCTGCCATATATAAGGTGGAAGATTCCATTTGGTACAAAAAGGGTTAAAACACAAGTCCCTCTTTATTGTGTGATCCAACTTCAAAGTCTTGCACTCCTCATTGGCTGCAATATAAGAATCTGATATGGGTGTGAGGGGTGGATGGAAAAATCCGTCCCGAGGGACACTGTCTGGCATCACGAGGCTTGCCGAGTGATGCCGGACAGTGATCCCGAGGGACGGATTTTTCTATCCACCCCTCACACCCATATTGGATTCTTTTTCTTGCATACCTTCCATTACTTAGCGCGGATTTTTAATGCTGCAGTCACTTCGGTTACCAACGTCCGCCATATTGTTTTGACACTGCAGGAATGTTAAGTGACGTCACGTAAAATGCATGACGTCAACCTTAACGACGGCGCATACGAGGTCGTAATCAACCAGTGCATTTATCAAACACGCGATTATATTCGATTTGGGGTCGGAACACCAAGGTCAGAACATAAATTTCTATCCCAGGGTAAAATCGCGGATTTCCTTGTCTGGTGTGCAAGAAATACATTTCTAGAATCAAAGTGCTGACAGTACTCATGCTGAGGGTAGGGTAGGCTGGAAAAATGATCCTAAATGTCAACTTGGACATTTAACGCATAGCCTGATCAGACGAACGCAGGGTCTAACCTAAAATTTCTGGGGCCAGTTGTTAAAAAAAAACGACGTCGTTAGTTAACATATCGTTAAAACTTTGATCATTAAATATGGCAAATATGCTGAAATTTTTCCTGAAAAAAAAATGATGCTCACATTTTTTCAGCAAAAATACCAAAATTTACGATATTGTACTTGCTAGAAGAGTTAACAATATGACCACTAACGAGCTTGTTAAGCTAACGATGCTTTGAACAAATGGCCCCTGTACTGCAAGCAAACAGATGCCGCTTTTGGGTCTAAACTGGTGTAGATTATAGACAACCCTACTACACAACACGCTGACTGCAAAGTGATAAAATTTATGTGGCATTTTTCTATAAATAACATCTACCTGGAATTCCTACAGATCAGTGATAGTCACTTGGACTTTAGCACTGAAGAGCTACAAGTGCATAGTTACTTTGGGTTGATTGATAAACAATCTGGTGTGTGCCTATAAGAGGATGTTCGAGAGTTATTGGGTATAATCAATCATGACATGTAGTCTGACTAAGTTACCAATGTTTTGTTTGTTTGATTTGAGGTTTAACGTGCCCCTCAACACTGTAAAGGTCATTTTGGAGACGTTGCTTCCAATTTTGTGGGACTAATTTACCCGACATTGAGATGAAATGACATCTCAAGCCCTGTCGCCCAATGAAACCAATAGGGTTTATTAGCATGGACGGTCCGCCTCGCACCGCGGTTCCTGGACAGGCTTAGATCCTCTAGTACTAGTCTGCGGGCCGGATTCAGCTCTGCGTGGAAGCATCATGTAGCCCATATATTTCTTCAAGCCCCTATAGGCGAGGGCGGTAGGTTACCAATGTATGGGGGTTTTATTTGTTTCTTTGGAGTTGACCCAGTCAACACTATTTAGTCATATTTACAGTAAAGAGCACTTTCTTTCAGCAGAAACTGACTACTGCCCTGGAAGGGAGAGAGATATCACAATCTTTACATGAAAGAATGTTGTTGTGTAGCCTAACCACTAGGCGTTAAAATGAATAAATGGAGTTAAAATCATCTTTTGCACTAAAATGAACAGTGTATAAAAGTTTAGCTAGTCCAGTCGCTCTGACTCAATTTTTTGAGACTCTACCAAATAGACTTGCCATTACTAATTTAATCCAATAAAAAATACCCCCCAAAAAACGATCAGACTTTTATTATCAGACCAGTAGCTAGTCTATGAGGTGCGTGATTTGCAACAATTATGATTATAGTGCAAATTTCCCAGTAGTGCAATTACAGGTATTTTTAGCCATACATCAAAATATGCAGACCTTGAAAAAGGTTACTTTTTATGCAGTGAGACAACCAATTATGTAGTGAATCACACAGCAGAGTACTATGTTTACCCTAAATATTAGGACACCTCAACTCCTTACCATAATTTGTTCTAAAATTTTAACAAGCACAATTTACAATTAACCCATTGCATGGGAAACCCCGGAAACCCCTAAAGGGGTATCTTGGCAAACAGTGCAGGCCCAGATCAGATGCCGCAGAAAGCGGCATCTGATCTGGGCCTGCACTATTTGCTAACAGAATTTTCTGTCTCAAAAATAGAATAAACACAGAAAAATAGACCTGACACCCCTTATATAACAAATGGACTTGTCCAACATATAGCAATGGAAGAGTTCACTAGTATACAATGGGTTAAAAATAACTGGATTAGTATTTATCTCCCCTTGCCTTTGCAAACTGAGCAGAAGCAGTTGGATCAGGTTCTACACTGTCATTTCAATTGTGATTTTGAATGTAACATTATAACAAGTATTTTAACTGGCAAATCCCGTACATGTGGATGCTATCATTGATTCCAGAGGTATTGCTTTGTTTGTTTGTTTGTTTGATTTGAAGTTTAATGTCCCCATCAACACTGTAAAGGTCATTTTGGAGACATTGCTTCCAATTTTGTGGGACTTTTACCCAACACTATGATGAAATGACATCTCAAGCCCTGCCGCCCAATGAAACCAATAGTGTTTACCCCTTTGCCTGGGCTGGCTTAGTTCCTCTAAGAGGTTAACCAGTACTCGTGTGTGGGTCGGTTTCAGCTCTGCGGGGAAGCATCATGCAGCCATTTCTTCAAGCCCCGAAGGGCAGGGGCGAGCCAGAGAGATTGCCGAGTTTGGCGTCCTATGATGATGTTTGTGAACTTGATTTACGGTACATACATGAGGAGTGACATGTAGACCAACAATTTTGCAGATCTCATTTTTCAATACTTTATTTCTTATTTTTTAGAAAAAAAAAAAAAAACCGACCATGGCATTTTCATGTGAATCAACTACTGGCAGAAAATCCAAATGAAATGTGGTCTTATATTCCAACTGAAAAAAAAAGATAAAAAAAATGAAGGTGGTCTGCTCTGCATTTTTGCACTGTGGCACTTCAAAATTAACCCATTTCAGACTGGAAACCTCAAAACGGGTAGTTGGCAAACAGTGCAGGCTCATATCAGACGCCGCAGAACGCGGCGTCTGATCAGGGCCTTCACTGTTTGCAAAAATTTCAGCCATTTTTCAAATAGATTTTGAAGAAAACACAGCCTATTACCACTAAACTTTGAAATGGACTCTGGCTGTTGATAAGGAGAAAGATTCCATTTGGTACAAAAAGGGTTAATTGGAGGTTCACAGAATATTTTATTGTACTGTTATGACATTTGTGTACTAGATGTTTTGACACAATATTAGCATGCCTGCCAGGTCAGAAACATTCTTTCGTAGACATCTTTGTATGTTATGGTTATTCTCTCCCTTCCACTAATTCAAGAATGGCAGTCGAACAATGTGCACCATACTTATGAATATAAAAGCCTGCCCAGGGAAATTGTGGTTAAGTAAACCGACCTAAATAGTGTTGACTGGGACATTATTATATATATATGATTAACCCTTTTTGTACCAAATGGAATCTTCCTCCTTATATATATAGCAGGAGTCCATTCCAAAATTAACCCGTATCTTGCTGTTCATCTTTGCAAACAGTGTAGATCCAGATCAGATGGCTTCTGAAGAAGCCATCTGATCAGGATCTTCACTGTTTGGCATTCAATTTATGAATTTGTAGCAATAAATTACATAAAGTAATTTGATTGGTTGACAGACAGAAATGGGTGTGGCTTAAATGAATATTCAGCAAGGTAAGGGTTAAGGGGTGTCAGGTTGTTTTTTTCTTCAAAACTTATTTAGAAAATGGCTTAACTTTTCGCAAACAGTGTACACGGCCCTGATCAGACGCCGCGTTCTGCGGCGTCTGATCTGGGCCTTCACGTTTACCTGGGTATCCGTTTTGGGGTTTCCGGTACAAATTGGGTTAAACCATGGCTAAACTCCAAATTTTGGGTAAGCAAAATTGGGAGCAAAGTCTCCAAAATGACCTAAATAGTGTTGACTGGGCTGTTAAACTCCAAACAAACCCTTCAAGTGCTAATCATGACAAGCAGATGACATTTACAAAGTATGTCAAATCTGTTTTTCTCTGAGAATAAAATCATAAGATTGTGTCATCTGCTCCAGAAATTACCATACCACCTGAAGGGTAAATACATGATTGACCATTTCATCATGTTATTACGAAAACACGCCTCTGGAAACGCACTGTAAACTTTGCAGCAACTTGTGATAACAGAAATAAGAAAAGTAAGGTTTACCCCTGTAAATCCCAGTTTTACTATATAACGTGGGGTTCAAGGGGGTCAAAAGTATGTAGGTGTGTTTTCGTGATGTCAACAAGCCTTTGAAAGGAACATGTGCATGAATATCCTTGATTTGTTTGTATTGGAGTTTAACGGCCCAGTCAACACTATTTTAGGTCATTTTTGAGCCAGTCAGTTTACCTATCCACATTTTTCCCGGGCAGGCTTATACGTAAGCAGTTAACCAGTACAGTGCACATTCTTTTGCCAGAAACTGACAACTGCCCTTCTTGAATCAGCAGAAGGGAAAGAATGGCCATGATCAATCTCCACGAAAGAATGTTGCCGACCCTGGCAGAATTTCCTTGAAAGCCACACTTTGCATAGGGGAAAAAGTGGAAATAACACATGCAGAACAAAACACAAGATAGGACACACATCACAAAAACACGCCTATATAATTTTGACCCCCTTGAACCCCACTTTTATACAGTTAAACTGGGGTTTGCAGGGGTAAACCTTATTTTTCTTATTTCTGCTCTGAAATATGGATTGTGGGTACTCGTTAGAACCGCCTCGATGAGGCGGTTCTAACGTGTACCCACAATCCATATTTTGAGCAGAAATAAGAAAAAAATCACAATTTTTCAGCTTAAAATTTCAATTTTTTGGCCGTAAAATTTTCAATGTATTTGTATAGGCTTGTTTTCGTAATGTATTCCCCAACACAAGGACCATCCCCACCCAGAAACAAGCATTTCGCAAAAACTGAAGTTGAGATAGAATTTGACTTATATTTTATGATTATTAAATACCTATACATGTATATTAATCTGTTTGTTTAAGTTATCAAACTGAAATGTTCAGAAGAGGTGAAAGGTCAATAGACTGGAGACAGCAATCCCCCACCCCACTCCAATGAAACTAGTGGGGGCGAAAATTCAACAGCAAATGTCATTTTGGAGTGACATCATAATCAGCATACATACAATTTCTTTATAATGCTACAAAATATTTATCATAAAATCCTAAAAATTCAGACACCTTGAGGACTTGCAGAAATTCTCCTTAAACTGCAACAAATTTGTATCAGGACTGAGCAATGCAGACGGAATGTCAAACTGTGTAGACCCTGATCAGACTGTTCTTTCGCGAGCAGTCTGAACTGGATCTGCACTGTCAGCTTGGTATCATCAGCTTAGGCCTGTCGGTGTCTGTCCCTGTATAATTCCCATCATTAAGACCACCTTTGAGACTGTTCAGAAGTGGTCTTTTGAACAGTCGCAAAGGTGGTCCTGACTTAACCCTTGTTCTGCTGAATATTTAAATATGCCACACCCACTACTTATTAACAACCAATCAGATTACTTGATGCAAATTATTGCAGCAAATTCACAATCAGAATGACAAACAATGAAGATCCAGATCAGATGGCTTCTTCAGAAGCCATCTGATCTGGATCTACATTGTTTCAAAGATTAAGCATATCCGGGATCAGCATGGGAAGGGTTAACTGAAAACCTTTTAAAAATATGATTAATTAGTCTAGTTTCACTGTATGCCTATTTCCCCTAGCTGATAGATTATTTCAGAAAAGTAAAAGTACAGAGTTAATTGGAAAGTCAATATTAATTTCACTTCACCCACATTTTTCTGTCTGGGCTTAATTAACATGTAAGCTATTTAAATGTAGATGAAACTGGAACCCTTTCAACCCTGTGTTTTATCTCTAGCTAACTGCTCAAGTGGACAAAAAGGGCCCTGCCACTTGGCTGGCCATGCTTTATTTTTATTTCAGCAGACCATTTAACCCTTATCTTGCTGTTCACGACAACCCCTATCTTTGCAAACAGTGTAGATCCAGATCAGATGGCTTCTGAAGAAGCCATCTGATCAGGATCTACACTGTTTGGCATTCAGTTTATGAATTTGTAGCAATAAATTACATCAAGCCTTTTGATTGGTTGATAGACAGAAATGGGTGTGGCTTAACTGAATATTCAGCAAGATAAGGGTTAATATGGCTTGGTAATGGATCCACCCCAGAAACATTGCTATTTTATCCACTACATGTATTTTGCATTATTTCCAATACAAAATCATAAATGACCAAAATTGATCATGGACCCCACCCAAATAGATGGGCTGCATGATGCTTCCACGCAGAGCTGTAACTGACTACACATGAATACTGGTTAACCGCTTAGAGGATCTAAATGGTGCGAGTCGGACCGTCCATGCATATAAACCCCATTGGTTTCATTGGGCTGCAGGGCTTCAGATGTCATTTCATCTCAATGTCGGGTAAAAGTCCCACAAAAATGGAAGCAATGTCTCCCAAAATGACCTATGTAGTGTTGACGAGGATGTTAAACCTCAAATCAAACAAACAAACCAAATTTGATCATGCCAGAAAATAGGTGAAGGTCAAACAAAGGTCATCCTTTGAACATAGTTGTAGAGCCCCGTGTTAAATGTTGCATATGAAGTTCATCACGAAAACATGCCTATATAATTTTGATCCCCTTGAACCCCACTTTTATATAGTAAAACTATAGGGGTAAACCCTATTTTTCTAATTTCTGCTCTAAAATATATTGTGGGTACTCGTTAGAACCGCCTCATCAAGGCGGTTCTAACGAGTACCCACAATTAATATTTTGAGCAGAAATAAGAAAAATATCACAATTTTTCATCTTAAATTTTAGTGTTTTTTTTAGGTGGTACAGTTTACAATGCATTTGTATAGGCGTGTTTTCGTAATGTTCAGGATCATGAGCTATTCAGATTAAAATGTTGACCTACACGGACAATAAGCTTCCCCCTCCCCACAACCCAAAAACTGAACCAACTGAGGTTTTCAGTCTTCAGAGAGGCTTCTCCAGACTTTCGGACAAGTCTTTAAACCGAGGTCCCGTCTCCGTATGACCTTAGCTGTTGGTGAGATGTAAAACTCAAACACTCACTCACTCAGTCTTCAGAGTCTCTCATAATAGCATTGTTTGTTTGATTTGTGGTTTTAGGTCCCTGTCAACACTATAAATGTCATTTTGGAGACGTTGCTTCCAATTTTTTGGGACTTTTACCCGATATTGAGATGAACTGACATCTCAAGCCCTCTCGTCCAATGAAACCAATATGGTTTATAAGCATGGACGGTCAGACGCGCACCACTTTACCTGGGCAGGCTTAGATCCTCTAAGCAGTTTACCAGTACTCGTGTGCAGTCTAATTCAGCTCTTTGTGGAAGCATCATGCACCTCATGTATTTCTTCAAGCCCCAATGGATGGGGGCCACTTATAATAGCATAATACACAAAGTAGTCAAACGACAAATATACTCGTCTTTTTTTCCTAAAAATACACATAGATTGCCGACATTGATCAGACTAGATATTACAGAAACTGTCTGATCTGCTTGTACTCACTTTTGAGTATTATACGAGTATTTACCGTATTACCTACCGTATATATCATATTATCGTATTTACCTTAAATATTCAGACACCTCAACTCCTTGCTATACTTGTTCTAAAATTTAAACAAGTACAATTTACTACCCGATGCTGTGTCTAAGAATAGCCGGATGAGTGGCAAATAGTGTAGACCCAGATGAGATGCCGCATTATGCGGCATCTCATCTGGGTCTACACTGTTTGCTAAGGCCTGTCTGTCCGAATAAATACGGTAAATCGGTAAAAAGAATTCTATGGGTCTAAATCAATAAATTAACAATGAAACCCTATATTTGCCTATCCTTTCTATAAGCCAGTATAAATTACCTAGTAGTTAGACTGGTTCAGGTTGTCAGTGTAGATTATTACACCTGTCTGGAGGTCAGGGCAGTCTGTGTAGTCTGACCTAACATGACCTTTCTGTCTCACCTGAAATAACCCTTAGTAGGCTATGTTACAGTGAATAATTTTCTTTACTTGTGAAAATCATCACTGTAAGATCATCATACATGTGATATCCGGAAGGCTCCCGGAAATGGAGCTGATCTCCCGGGCTCCGGGAAAAGATGCAAAATCTCCCCGGAAGCTGAATTTTTCTTAGACATTTTTGTCTGCATCTTACATTTTTGGTGCATGTGTACTGACTTAAATCAGATTTTCTGATGTGAAAGTGACTTGGGCATAATAGGAACAGTAATTTTACCAAGGGGTCTATTTTAAGTACATACCCCACCCTCTAAGTTACAGATTTTTGGGTGCCTAAATGTGCTGACTCTAGTTTGTTTAGCAAGATATTTTGTTACAAATAAAATAAATGATATTTTTTGGAGAATCTGAAGAAAAAATATTGAAATTTTGCTTCAGAATAAAGCTGCAAGACGCACTGAAATGAGTGTCTTCCTTTAGGTCCGTCACTACATTTTTATTAAGGTAGCAGATACCAAAATTTTCAGAATCAGTGCCACTATAGCATTGACCAAAAAAAATTTTTTTGTCTTGTATGAACCTGAATGAATGTAAGGAGGCCTAGATGCTTGAAAAATGTTACCACCGGTTTTTTTCCTTTGAAGTAAAAAAAAAAAAATAAGATAAAATAACAGGTTTTGCTTTTGGATAGAATTATTACTGCAGTCCTGCCAGGGAGTGTCTATCAATTATAATTTTCTTTATAAACACCCAACCATTTATCGGTCCTTAATTTTTTTATTGGATCACAGTCCATTTGAGAGTTTGGGGCTATGTTGGCCCATGGCATTATCCCCATTGTTATTCCAGTCCACTGTCATAGGCCTGCTTGTTTGTTTGTTTGTTACTTTAAGAGACAAATAGATAAAATACTGAAATGAGCTCTACATTTATTCACCGGCCCCGATAGCTCAGTTGGTAGAGTGTCCGCTCCGGGGAACGGGAGGTCTCGGGTTCGATCCCGGGCCGCGACATACCAAAGTCGTTAAAAATGGTACTAGCTGCTCCTCGCTTGGCACTCAGATTTACGGGGTAGAGCTAGGACTGGTCGATCCAGTGTCAGGATAATGTGACTGGGTGTGGTATCATGTAATGTGTCTGGGACATGCTACTTCAGTGAGGCAGCACTATAAACGTGAGCATTGAGCTCCCTGTCGCAACCAGACACCGTCGTGATATGACTGAAAAATTGTTGAAAGCGACGTTAAACCCGAATTCACACACACACTCTACATTTATTCATGGATTATTTTGTATTTTCTTTTCTAATTTACCAAAAAAACTTTGAAATGATGTCTCTAACTTGTCTAATAGTCTCCAGGAAGGAGAACCCAATCTCCAGGAAATGAAAACCAAATCTCCAGCATGGTCAACAAAATGTTATCTGGATATTATGGATCATTCCAAAATTATCTTCCTAACACCTTAATTATCTGAAGTTGTAACCCACCTTTTGAAAGTACACAACCACTGTGAAGTACTAACCCTTATCCTGCTGAATATTCAATTTAGCCACACCCATTTCTGTCTTTGAACCAATCAAATTATTTGATGTAATTTATTGCTACAAATTCATAAACTGAATGACAGTGTAGATCCTGATCAGATGGCTTCTTCAGAAACCATCTAATCTGGATCTACACTGTTTACAAAGATATGGGTTGTCATGAACAGCAAGATAAGAGTTAAAGGGATCCATTTGCTGAACAACCAAGATATTTTCAAACACAAATGTATAGATTACAGAGAAAAATTAATGGTCATTTCGAAAAAAAAAATCTATATACCGTTTTCCACCGCTATTATAATGGTTTGTTTGTCTGAATTGAGGTTTTACGTTTTTCCACCGCTGTTATAATGGTTTGTTTGTCTGAATTGAGGTTTTACGTCCTCATCAACACTATTTAGGTCATTTTGGAGACGTTGCTTCCAATTTTGTGGGATTTTTACCCAACACTGAGATGAAATGACGTCTCAAACCCTGCTCTGCTGCCCAAACAAACCAAAGAGTTTTATATTTAGGGACAGTCCAACTCACACCACATTGTTTGGGCAAGCTTAGACCCTTGTACTTAAGACAGGTCGGTTTCAGCTCTGCGTAGAAGAATCATGCAGCTCAATCTTATTTATCTCCAAAAAATTCCAAGCCCTAATGGTGGGGGGGAGGGGGGGGGGGGAATGTTGGAATGCACAGCCGTATAAAGTGATTCATATGTATGTATGTTACACAGTCATTGTTTTCTTGTTGAGTCAAACCAACCAATATTAAACAAGGAATTTCTCAAACCATCAAAGATTTTTTAAGATTTTTTTCTCCAAAAAGCAAATATAGACATACTATGTAAATATTTACTAATAACCCAGAAAAATGGAGGAGAATTAGGTCATTGGATCAAGAAATAATTGACTGTCTAGTTAGAAATGTAGTTGGAATTTTATTGGTTTTTCAGGCAGTTAATCATGTAAATGAGTTTTCCAAGCCTTAAGCACAAAGTGTGGAAAAAAAAATGAGGATTCAAATGTTTCTACAGACTGAATTATTGTAATGTTACCAAAATGAAAAATTGTAATGAACACTTTTTTGGGGCCATGTTTTATCATTGGGAAAACATGTCCGTGTAGCTCCAACATGGTGTCAGAAATAACAAATTTCTGGGTAACAATTAAGACATCTTTCTTATTTCTGCTTTCAACATAGATTGTGGGTACTCATTGGAACCGCCTCAATGAGCTTATTTCTGCTTTCAACATAGCTTGTGGGTGCTCGTTAGAACCGCCTCAATGAGGCGGTTCTAACGAGTACCCACAATCTATGTTTTTGAGCAAAAATAAGGCAGATAGTGCATAGCCCCGTAAACCCCACATTTCTCTATATAAAGTGGGGTTTAGGGGGGTCTTCATTTCACGGAGTTGTTATCGTGATGTGAACTGACCCTAAGTTACTAGGCGCTGAAGCT
Organism: Lucinisca nassula; assembly: GCA_963580285.1. Taxonomy (NCBI): domain Eukaryota; kingdom Metazoa; phylum Mollusca; class Bivalvia; order Lucinida; family Lucinidae; genus Lucinisca; species Lucinisca nassula. Next base: position 128,494,524 of record OY757019.1, on the reverse strand, counting down.
CTACACTGCTGATGTGCATGTGACTTCAACTGATTTGTTTTTGTTTGTTTGTTTGTTTGATTTGAGGTTTAACGTCCCCGTCAACACTGTAAAGGTCATTTTGGAGACGTTGCTTCCATTTCGTGGGACTTTTACCCGACAATGAGATGAAATGACATCTCAAGCCCTGTCGCCCAATGAATTCAATAGGGTTTATAAGCATGGAGGTGCGACTCGCTTTGCCTCGGCAGGCTTAGATTCTTTAAGTGGTTTACCAGTACTCTTGTGCGGGTCGGATTCAGCTCTGCTTGGAAGCAACATGCAGCCTGTATATTTCTTCAAGCCCAATGGGTGGGGGCCGACAACTGATTTGTAAAAAAAAATCCAGGTAAAGGTTATTTATATCCATACTATTGTTATCATTGTGAGGCCAGAATATTATGTACAGAGTGTCTGAACTGAACTTGGCAAACAGTGTCAACCCAGATCAGATGCCACAGAATGAAACATCTGATGATTAAAATAAAGGAATTATATTTTTTCTTTTGTTTGTTTTATTTGAGGTTTAACATCCCCGTCAACTCTGTATAGGTCATTTTGGAGATGTTGCTTCCAATTTTGTGGGACTTTTACTCGACATTGAGAGAAAATGACATCTCAAGCCCTGTCGCCCAATGAAACCAATAGGGTTTATAAGCATGGACGTGTGACTCGCTTTGCCTGGGCAGGCTTAGATCCTCTAAGCGGTTTACCAGTATTCGTGTGCAGGTCGGATTCAGCTCTGCTTGGAAGCATCATGCAGCCCATATATTTCTTCAAGCCCCCATGGGTGGGGGCCGACAACTGATTTGTAAAAAAAATCCAGGTAAGGGTTATTTATAGCCATACTATCATTGTGAGGCCAGATACTGTGTACAGAGTGTCTGAACTGAACTTGGCAAACAGTGTCAACCCAGTTCAGGTGCCACAGAATGAAACATCTGATCAGGGTTTTTTTCTTATACAATCCAACAATATATATAAATATGTGATATTTTTTCTTTTGATTGTTTGTTTTTTGTTTTATTTGAGGTTTAATGTCCCCGTCAACACTGTATAGGTCATTTTGGAGACGTTGCTCCCAATTTTGTGGGACTTTTACCCGACATTGAGAGGAAATGACATCTCAAGCCCTGTCACCCAATGAAACCAATAGGGTTTATAAGCATGGACGGGCCGACTCGCACTGCTTTGCCTGGGCAGGCTTAGATCCTCTAAGCGGTTTACCAGTACTCGTGTGCGGTCAGTTTCAGCTCTGTGTGGAAGCATCATGCAGCCCATCTATTTCTTCAAGCCCCGGTGGGCGAGGGCCGATTCAAAGAAGCAAATTATTATCAGGTCACAAATCAATATGATCATAAAAGATCTTACAGTCAGCCAGCTGATTCTCACATAAAACCACTGTTAAACTTAATCAAGTTGTCATGAAGACACAATATGTGTGCCACAATTTTCTTTCTATATGCCCATTCAGTATGGAATGGAATCTTCAGAATTTCATTAAGCAGGAGTCAATTTCAAAATCAAATGGCTGTTTTTCTGTTTTGTCTTTTGTTGTTGTTTTTTTTTGCTCCAGTGTCTGATCTGGGCTTGTACTGTTTGCAGTGTCGATTTGGTCAAGGTCATCCAGGGAAAATCTGATCTGGGTCTTACTGTTTGCAGTGTGGATTTGGTCAAGGTCATCCAGGGCAAATTATATGAACAAACTATGACTGATTGGCCCGAGTCCCTAATGCAACATACCATCAACCAACTGGTTCTGAAGATAAAGCTTTTAAAAGTGTTTTTACCTTATATGGGCCATGTGGCCATATTGGTCATGTGACCAAACTTTCACTACTATGTTTTTAAACGCTTTAATATATGGGCCTCTGTGGCCTAGTGGTTAAGAGCGCTGACTCTTGATCATGAGGTCTCTCACCGCTGTGATTCGAGCCTCGCTCGGGTCACATGTGAGACGCTTAGTTCTGGAACGGAACGTCAGGTGGTTTTTCTCCGGGCACTCCGGTTTTCGCCCACCTCTGATTACTGATTGGCCCGATATGAGTGAAATAATCTTGAAAGGGCTGTAAAACCAAAACCAAAAATGTATTCATATGAATTTTGATTACAAGTCTCCCAGTGGTTCCTGTGGAAAATAAGTTTTAATATTCCTATCTGCATGACTTTTGGCTGAGGTCAAAGAATGACCTTGACCATTAATCCTCATGTAATTTAATTCACTCATTTGACCATACTCAATATTTAATTTTCATTTCCTTATTTTTAAAATTTGGTTACAAATGTCCCAGTGGTTCCTGTGGAAAATAAATGTTAATAAATATTATTATCTGCATGACCTTAGGCCAAGGTTAAAGAATAACCTTGACCTTGAATACTAATGTGGTTTTATTCACTTATTTAGCTAACTGCATCTACCAAGTTTCATATCACAGGCTGCAATAGTTTGAATAATACATGATATTGACTTTTTTTGTCCCATGCAAGAGGTCTATGTGACCAAATTTGATCTTGCTGTAAAAGTGGTCATGGTCATCCAAGGGTCATCATTTGAACAAACTATGACTGACTTGAGTCCCCAATGCTATATACCAAGTTTCATGATAATTGGCCCATTGATTCAGCACAGGAAGATGGTTTTTACCTTATATAGGCATGGTCACAATATTGGTCAAGTGAAAAAAATCATATCACTAATTTTCATTTCCTTCATATGAAATTTGGTAAAAAATGGCCCAGTAAATAATGGATGACCTTGACCTTTAATACCTACATCGTTTCTCATCCACTCATTTAGCTAACTGCACCTACCAATTTTCAGATCACAGGCTGCAATAGTTTCCAAAAAATACATAGTTTACTTTTTCCGACATAAAAGTCTGTGTTACCAAATTTGACCTTGGCATAAAATCGGTCAAGGTCAACAAAGGCCATCATTTGAACACACTATGATGGGCCCAGAGTCCTCAATGCTACAAACCAAGTTTCCTGACAATCGGCCTACTGGTTCGGAGATGAAAATTTTTGAAGGGTTTTTACCTTATATGGGCATGGTGGCCATCATGGACATGTGACCAAACTCAAATTAATAATTATTACATGTAGTTTTCATTTCCTTGTTCCCAAAAGCTTTCATTTGAAATTTGGTTATAAATGGTCCAGTGGTTTCTAGGGACACATCTACCAATTTTCAGACCCCAGGCTGCAATAGTTTCCAAATACTCAGTTTTGATATTTTCCCTATGACCAAATTTGACCTTAAGGTCATCCGAAGGTCATTATTTGCAAAAACTATGATAGGCCCAAGTCCCCAATGCTACATACCAAGTTTCATGACAATCAGCCCACTGGTTCCAAAGAAGATGATTTTTGAAGGGTTTTTACATTATATGGGCAAGGTGACTATCTTGGTCATGTGACCTGGACCCTGCGAACAAACTTTCGTTCCCCCATTCCATAGATGCTCCACAAAATTTGACTTCAATTAACCCAGGGTTTTCGGAGGAGATGTTTGAAAATGTTGACAGACAGAAGACAGACAATGGAGCACTGCGAAACTATAAGCTCACCTGTGGCGCAGTGGTAAAGCATCGGATTTGAGATCGAAAGGTACCCGATTCGATCCTCGCAAGCGCCATGTGTTGTTTCCTTGAGCAAGAAACTTTATCCACATTGCTTAGTACTGGTTCCTACCCAGGAAAGGAGGGCCACATGGAAGATTAGTACCAGTACTAAATGTGTTACTGTCTATAAATAAGGTTATTATTATTATTTTATTATTATTATTATCAGCCTTTGGCTCAGGTGAGCTAATAAAGATCGTCCATTTCAGTTGTGCTTAGCACTTAAGTCCCTGTCATGAGTCATCTTACTGTGTAACAGACTGTAGCCATCCCCCCCCCCCCCCCCCCCCCCCCACAAATTAACCATCATGCCTAAATTGCTCTGAGCATACCTATATATGCAATCTATGATATGTCATGTGTGCATACCTACCACAGCATTAGTGACAAGGGTGACTGTCTTTGTCTGGATCAATATTAAACCTTACAGTGACATTTACAACTGTTTGTAGATGAAATTTTCATTTTCAACATTCTTTTTCAACATACAGTAAAATCCGCATTTAAGACCACCTAAAATTAAGACTAAATCTGCTTTTAAAAGCTTATTGAGGAGGTTTCAGCTATTCTTTCTGTTTTCTAAATCCTTATAAGAGACCACCTTCCTCCACTTTTGAACACTTTCAAAGGTGGTCTTATTATAGATATTTTACTGTACAATTCTTTTTCAGCGAAAATAAGGCTTGACAAAGAATGTGAACTTAATTTTCTCTAATTTTTAGGTCAACCCAAAGTTGTAAGGACAAAACCTCTATTATAATAGTGTTATGTGATAAAAAAAATTTAATGACCGAATATTGTACAAAGTGGTAAAACATACCTTTTTTCCCCAATAGAAACTCCTTGAATTGTCCAAATTCCATTGTTAGGCGCAACAAGACCAGCATATCCATCAAGTAGACTGGATAACTTGTAGACTATGAATCTGCAATAAAAATAGAAAGACATCAGAGGCAAATTGTGACAAAAAAAATATTTTGAAAGAGTTGCCTCCCCTGTAGGTCTGTTCATTCCCCTTAATGCTAGGCATGCTAGGTATTTTTTTTCAACAGACTACATTCTGAAATATTTTTTCTCATTTTTCAAAGAAAACAGGATTTGACATCTCATGCAAATTGTCTTCTATTGAGACAATTTGCATGCGATGTTAAATCCTGTTTTCTGGGAAAAATAAGAAAAAGGATTTGACATGCAATGTCAAGTCCCCGTTTTCTGGGAAAAATAAGACAAATACCAACAATTTGTTGTCTGCTGAATTAGCCTAGAGCGTGGTAAAGGTTATTTGATTTTGTTTGATTTGAGGTTTAACGTCCCCGTCAACACTGTATAGGTAACAGGCCTCCATGTCCTAGTGGATAAGAGCGCCGACTCTTAATCATTAGGTCTCTCATCCCTGTGGTTCAAGCCTCGCTCGGGTAATGTGAGATGCCAAGTTCTGCAACGGAAGGTCAGGTAGTTTTTCTCCTGGTACTCTAGTTTTCGCCCACCTCTGATTAACGATCGGCTCAATATGAGTGAAATAATCTTGGAAGGGCCGTAAAACCAAAAAGAAAAAACACTGTATAGGTCTTTTTGGAAACATTGCTTCAAATTTTGTGGGACTTTCACCAGACATTGAGATGAAATGACATCTCAAGCCCTGTTGACCAATGAAACCAAGAGGTAAAGGGTTAACCCTTATCTTGCTGAATATTCATTTAAGCCACACCCATTTCTGTCTATCAACCAATCAAATTACTTGATGTAATTTATTGCTACAAATTCAAAAACTGAATGCCAAACAGTGTAGATCCTGATCAGATGGCTTCTTCAGAAGCCATCTGATCTGGATCTACACAGTTTGCAAAGATAGGGGTTGTCGTGAACAGCAAGATAAGGGTTAAAGAGAGAGGAAAGTCCTAAGTACATCAAATCTTCATTTTTAACCTTTAAGATGCCAATCACAACAATTGTCATCTACTGGTTATCACTGCAAACAGTGTGGACCCAGATTAGACTGCTCCTGTAGGAACAGTCTGATTAGGGTCCACACTGTTTGCCTGTATGCAATTAAAACATTTGACAGAAGATACAGCATAAGATATTTTCAGATGCAGTTTTTCTTGGCATCATAAGGGTTAGGCAGTCCAGCACATCTGGATGAATTTAAGGATAGTAGGGGCACAGTGGGCCACAACTCCTCATACAGTTTTGAAGGGATTTTGGTGAAACTTTCCAGTTATTATTCCCATGATCTGAAGGTGATATTTTATCGAGGTCATGTTCCACTGATATTTACTCATGTCCCTTTGTCAGTTTTACCCATTTTTTTTTCAACAGAAGTTCTTGTCTCAGCAACTCCTACAGTTTTCAAGGGGTTTTGATGAAACTTTCCAGTTATTGTTTCTATGACCTGAAGATGATCATATTTTATCAAGGTCATGCTCGACTGATTTTTACCTGAGTTCTGGCCATTTGGCTATTTTTCAACAGTGATGAAAGGGTTTTTAATTCCCGAAACATGGATAACAACATATATGTCATAGACTCTGATATTTCCAATCTCAGGGAGTCTTTTATTCTTTAACTGTCACACATTCAAAAACCCTTTACACATTGGTCTTTGGAATTGTGGCCTGTAGAAAATGACCTTTTTCAGCAATCTGAGATAATGGCAGCTCAAATGGGACTAGCCATTAATGGTTTTGTTACAATTTCTGACTACAGTCTAGCCTCATAGACTGCTACTTAGGTAGGAAGGAGTAGGATATCTCTTTTTACAGAGACTGATGTCCTGCATCTGGATTATTGTCTGCCTGTTTATAAGAAGGGAAACAACTCTGGCAACACTTAACTACTAACCCCCCCCCCCCCACCCCCCGCCCCCCCGCCTGATGAAATAGATAGGCTGCATGATGCTTCTACGCAGGGCTGAAACCGACTGCACACAAGTACTGGTAAACCGTTAAGAGACCTAAGCCTGCCAAGGCAAAGTGGTGTGAATCAGACCTTTTGTTTGATTTGAGGTTTAACGTTCACGTCAACCCTGTAAAGGTCATTTTGGAGACGTTGCTTCCAAATTTGTGGGACATTTACCCTACATTGAGATGAAATGACATCTCAAGCCCGACCGCACATGAGCACTGTTAAACCGCTTAGAGGATCTAAGTCTGTCCAGGCAAAGCGGTGCGAGTCCGAATGTCCATGCTTTTAAACCCTATTGGTTTCATTGGGCAGCAGGGCTTGAGATGTCATTTCATCTCAATGTTGGGTAAAAGTCCCACAAAATTGGAAGCAACGTCTCCAAAATGACATATAGTGTTGATGGGGACGTTGTTAAACTTTGAATCAAACAAATGTCTGTCCCAACATATATAGTAATTACGGCAGTATTGTACTTTAAATTAATTGATTAAGCCACACCATTTCTATCCACCAATCAAAGTATTTGATTCAACCCTTTTTATACCAAATGGAATCTTCCTCCTTCTATACAGCAGGAGTCCATTTCAAAATTTAGGGGTGTCAAGTTGTGTTTTCTTCAAAACTTATTTGGAAAATGGCTGAACTTTAAGCAAACAGTGGAGGCCCTGATCAGACACTGCATTCTGCGGTGTCTGATCTGGGCCTGCACTGTTTGCCTGGGTACCCGTTTCGGGGTTTCCGGTACAAAATGGGTTAATGTGTATGTTCAATTCACAAACTGTATGACAAACACTGTAGATCCTGCTGAGAAGCCATTGCAAAGGCAGGGGCTGTCATGTTCAGCAGGATATTTTTTTTTCTGGTTTTGGTTTTATGGCCCTTTCAAGATTATTTCACTCATATCGAGCTGATCATTAACCAGAGGTGGGCGAAAACCGGAGTACCCAGAGAAAAACTACCTTACCTTCCACCTCGCCCTTTCATAAAGGGCTGAGTCCCCTTAATCCCTGCTTGTCTGAACTTAGAGGATTTTTACGGTATTTCTGCCTCTGTAAATCTGTGACTGGTAAAGTACATTGGTTGTAACTCCGATCAATAAGTGACGATGACCTGACCAGTGTATATTACGATACATTAACGATCAAGACAACTCAGCTGAAATAACCAGCTGTACGTTATTTTAGCCATGCCAAGTCCAGACAGCTGTATCGATTGGGCTAAAAAAGAAACACTCGGACAAATGAATCTAGATAGATAGAGTATTACAGAATATGATGGCGTTAGATCTTATAAGAGTCTTTGGGGGTTTCAAAGACTGTGAACTATAATTTAACATTTCTTCACTGACTGACTTTTATTAGGGGGGCTGACGCCTACCATGGAATCTGACCAAATTCATTTTGTCATTTATGAAACCTCCGCTATGTCTAACCCAGATATAACGAAAGATTATTAGAGCTAGTTTAACGCATTTGGTACTGGAAATCCTGAAGCAGGTCATTGGAAAACAGTGCTGGCCCAGATCCTTTGGCATCTGATCAGGGTCTTCACTGGTTACAGAAATTATACCATTTTCTGAATAAATTTCACATTCTTTGTAGTTTCTTTTTGTTTTGTTTTACTGCCCTTTCAGCAGTTCTAAGTTATCATTACGAACACATACCCGTGTGACATCGTGCATTTTTCACATCTCCAAAAATGGCTACCTTTCTGATAAAAATCTGTGATATTTTTGTTATTTTTACTTCAAACATAGGTTGTGGGTACTCATTAGAACCGCCTCAATGAGGCTGTTCTAACTAGTACCCACAACCTATGTCTTGGAGCAGAAATAAGAAAAATAATGTATACCCCAGTAAACCCCATTTTTTGCTATATAAAGTGAGGTTTAGGGGGTGTTCATTTCACGGAGTTGTTAGCCTGATGAAATGTCAATGCAACATCAAGAGATTTCAGCAAAGTCCTTCCAACGTTGATGGATCATCGACATTGATACAACATTGCATATGTGTTGTGTTCACTCCAGAGGAGCAAAGCTGCTACCTCTTAGCCCTTGTCTTGTGCCACAATCAACCAATCAAATTACTTGCTTTTCATTCAAATTCACAGACTGAATGTCTTCTGAAGATATCATTTGATCAGGATCTACATTGTTCGCGAAGGTAGGGGTTGTCGTGCTCAGCAGGATTCCACCTCTGTCTATTAAATCCAGGAAAAAGAAAAACTTGATTCTTGAACAATTTAATAAAAGTGACAAGGAATCTAAGTTACGGCTAAGTGATTGTTATGGATGACACAAGCTGATAACAATTTCCTTTTTTTCTCCATATAAGATCTTTTTTTCAATTCACAGCGAGGTAAATGTGTTACTGTGGCAATTGAGTCTTGGAGAGCATTTTTCCAAACACGGTATTAACCCTTGTCGTGCTGAGCCCAGATATGCCTTATCTTTGAAACAATGCAGATCCAGATCAGATGGCTTCTGAAGAAGCCATCTGATCAGGATCTTCATTGTTTGCCATCCAGTTTATGAATTTGTTGCAATAATTTGCATCAAGTAATCTGATTGGCTGATAATCAGTAGTGGGTGTGACATATTTAAATATTCAGCAGGACAAGGGTTAACTATGTTCTAAGAAGATTTGACAATTAACCCATTGTATACTTGTGGACTCTTCCATAGCTATGTGTTGGACAAGTCTATTTTTCATGTAAGGCCTCATTTTTAATTATACCCGCTTCTTCGAAGAAAAATTGTATATATTGTTTTCATACCACAATTGACTCCGGCGTCAGTCCGTCCGTCTGTCCATCCATCACGTTTCTTGTAAATGGATCTCCTCTGCAACCACTGAAGTTACACTTTTGAAACTTTGCATGTGGATAGTACATGGTATGTAGATGGCAGTGTGCTACTTTTTTGTGACCTTGATCCCAACATGGCTCCAAGGTCAAAGGTCAAATAGTATGATTTGCCATATCTCCTAAACTATTCGAGTTACACTTCTGAAACTTTGCTTATTGGATGGTCCTTGGAATATAGAATATGTTGGGCTACTCTTGGTGTGACCTTGACCTCAACATGACCACCAGGTCAAAGGTCAAAAAGTATGCTTTTGCCATATCTTCTAAACTATTGGAGTTACACTTCTGAAACTTTGGGTATTGGATGGCCCTTGGAATATAGAATAAATCTGACTTTTGGTGTGACTGTGACCTCAACATGACCCCAAGGTCAAAGGTCAAAAAGTATGTCTTTGCCATATCTTCTAAACTATAAGAGTTACACTTCTGAAACTTTGCTTATCAGTTAGAATGTTCTTTGCAACTTTTTTTAAATTACATGTAGTTTTGGCTAGCTAATACATAGTCATTAGTGTTATTCATAGAAAAAGCGGGTATTTGTGATGGTATACCATCGACTGCTGATCTAGTTTTTATTCTATTTTTGGCAAAAATTCTGTCAGCAAATAGTGCATGCCCTGATCAGATGCCACATTCTGCAGTGTCTGATCTGGGCCTGCACTGTTTGCCAAGGTACCCTTTTATGAGTTTCCTGCATGCAATTGGTTAAGAGTGCAAGATTTTGCAAGTGACATTGATTGTCTTTGGGTTTCACAACACGTCAACACTTGTGGGTCCGCCCCGCCCATCGGGGCTTGGTGAAATAGATTGGGATGCATGGTGCTTCCATGCAGAGCTAAAACTGACCACACATGAGTACTGGTAAACCACTTAGGACTAAGTCTGCCCAGGCAGTGATGTGAGTCAGACTGTCCAATGCATATAAGCCTTTGGGTTTCATTGGGCAGCAAGGCTTGAGATGTCATTTATCTCAATGTCAGGTAAAAGTCCCACAAAATTGGAAGCAACGTCTCCAAAATTACCTGGATAGTGTTGACGGGGGAAGTTAAACTTCAATTCAAACAAACAAAACTTTATAAAGTGGTTGTGGCATTCTAGTTTTCATAACTTCCAAGCCTCCAGACATATCAATGGAAAAAACAGAGTCTGAGCTGCTAATTAGTGGCAGAAAGACTTTCTTGACAAAAAAAATACCACTTAGACAGTGAATGGTATTTCAGAAAACACAACCTTGTCTCAGCTGTGTTTGTCTTAAAGGTGCATTATTGAGCTACCGGGTCCCAAAATTTTTTTTCTGGTTTTTATCTTCAATGCATACTGGTACTCCTTTGTCATGTGTACACTTTTGGAGCCAAATACAGCTTCAGAACTTTGTGAAAATGGTCGTTTTCATTCGTGTTTACCCTTCGCTCTGAACATGTGTTCGGAATTTCTGTTCTAAAAATAAATCTGTCACTTTACACATATATGGCGACAGTATCGTCTCTGAGTGTCAATACTTATGGCATGGTATTCAGCGTCATATTTTTTTCCGATTCGGCATGGCCTTTAAGCAAACAAGGCCAAAAATGAATGTCGCATAACGTCATATATGGGGATTCTATTTTTGTCACGAACTAAAAATAGATCTAACTAGTGTTCGAAACCTAGTTAGGGAATCTCTCTCAAATTCGTTTACCTGTCATCATAATTGTTCGCATTTTTGCATAAAATCCATTCATTTGTATTGTTTTAAAGAAAAATTCCGGCTATATGTATTTTATTTTTGGAAGCATTTTTTTCGGATAGCTCAATAATGCACCTTTAATGTGGCACCGATCAGAAACTGTTCTAACCAGTATGTGCATCTGCGCATACTTGTAAAAGCTGAAATGATTTCTGAGACCTCAGGGATCCATCCCAAAGGTTACTGTGAGCAGGCTGCAAAGTTGCATAGGCATGTATAAATGCTTGCTATCTGAAACCCATTTTTGTACCAAACCTTATATATAGCAGGAGTCCATTTCAAAATTTAGGGGTGTCAGGTTGTTTTTTCTTCAAACTGGCTGAATGTTTTGCAAACAGTGTAGGCCCTGATCAGTCGCCGCATTCTGCGGCGTCTGATCTGGGCCTGCACTGTTTGCCAAGTACCCATTTTGGGGTTTCCGTTTCAAAATGGGTGAAGCACCCTTTTTGACACGACATTGTTCATAAGCTTCCATAACTGTCCGAAACCCTGAAAATGTCATAAGAGTTCTCTGTTGCTTCTCCAGCGGCCAATCAGATTAGTGGAAAAATATTCTACCTCACTTAATGTCTAGACAAAATCCGCAATTGAATATCTCCTTATGGCGAAATCTAAAAACAGGAACCAGAGGTCCAGAAGACACGGAGTAAAGACGATAATTTTGAGATAGAGATTATTTTTACCTAAAAACGTACGCTGCGGGTATTTGTTATAATAGCCCCTATGAGGCGATTCTAACAAGTAGCCATAATATACAGTTTTATCCAGAATTAACAAGTTATCCAAAAATTATTCTTGTTCCCCCCCTCATTATCCTGAACTCGGTGAGAACCATACATACATTTCCAGTTTCGCAGACGTTAATGACAACTACCTGCCCACTCAGACAGAAATATCTTATTATTGGTTTTCATAATTCTAATATTTCTGTTGTGATAGAAACCAGACAAAAGCGAGAAGAAAATGTCAAAAAAAAAAAAAAAAAAAAAATAGAAAAAATGATAGTGTTATCTTTGACATATTCTTTTTCCCTCCTTCATGTTTAATGTCTTTTATTTCTTTCCTTAAGGTTTCATTCAAATTATAAGACTGACTTTCTAATAAAAGTACGTATATACCAGACAAAACCCAGGGAAAAAATGCCTAGGAAAAAAGTACCATCTTTGATATATTCTTTTTTCCTCTTTCATGTTATAGTTATTTTATCATATGACCTCGCGTCTGAGAGTGTAATAAATTTGATAATCCACTAGTGGATTAAATATGCAAAATTAGTTAGATATGCCCTGTAACGTTACATGTACAACATCCTTAACGACGTCGCATTTACTAATGCCGGAATATTGACATTTTTGTGAGACAATCGCAAATAAAATGTGTTTTAAATGTCATAGAATCTTACATGAGTGTTCATGTATTATTGAATTTTTTAAACTCGTTGAGGAAAAGGGATAAAATGCTCGGCAATGCCTCGCAATTTATCCCTTTCCTCAATGAGTTTAATAAATTCAATAATAAATGAACACTCATGTAAGATCCTCTATGTCATATTTCTTTCAATAACCCATTGTATGCAAGTGTTATATGTTGGAAAAGTCCATTTGTCATATAAGGCCTATTTTTCATTTTTATTCTATTTTTGACAGAAAATTCTGTTAGCAAATAGTGCAGGCCCTGATCAGAGGCGGCATTCTGCGGCATCAGATCTGGGCCTGCACTGTTTGCCAAGGTACCCCTTAAGCGGTTTCCCGCATACAATGGATTAATTCTTCAACCCCATACATAAATTCAGAGAGTAGACAATATAATCTGATTTTTAACCCATTGTATACTAGTGGGCTCTACAGCCCCCGCTCATAGGGGCTTGAAGAAATATATGGGCTGCATGATGCTTCCAGGCAGAGCTGAACATCTTCACTGTTTGGCAATCAGTTTATGAATTTGTAGCAATAAAATACATCAAGTAATTTGATTGGTTGATAGAAAGAAATGGGTGTCGCTTAAATGAATATTCAGCAAGATAAGGGTTAAACAAAATAGTTGAAATCCAGGTTGTAGTGAGGATAATTTTTCCAATTTAACCCTTTTTGTACCAGATGGAATCTTCCTCCTTATATATTGTAGGAATCCATTTCAAATTTTGGGGTAACAGGTTGGGTTTTCTTCAAAATTGATTAGGAAAATGGCTAAAGCCCCTCTTACACTGTCACTACTTTGACCACGATTGTCCACGACTGTCCATGACCAACGGGGACCATGAAAATCGTGGCAAATCGGGGCATACACGGTTCCGATTTCACAACCCTACGGATACTCACGACATTGCTACGACACTTCTACGAACAATCACGATTGCTGTACAATAATGGAGCCGATTTACAACGATCCTCCACGATCGACCACGATGTCTTACGATCCTCTAGGATTCTTCTACGACTGCACCACGATTGCTTCAAGATATCAGACGATCATACACAATTTCTCACGATCCCTGCAAGACTGCTCTACGACCAAGGCCTAATTGGCATGATGATCAAAAACTCAGTACGATCATGGAGGATTCGATACGATTTACTCACGATTAACCAAGACTTCTCCCGATTCGTCAGGATTTATAACAATCTGGGTATATAAAAGTGTTTGTCGGGATAAATCGTGCTAGCGTCGTCATAAATCGTAGTGCATTCCTGGTGAATCTTGCATTGTCGTGAGCAGTCGTCGTGATATCGTAGTAGATCGTACGGCAGTCGCAACGGAATCGTAGAGGCGTCGTAGATGATCTTGTCTCATCGTAGCTCAATCGTGGTAGAATTCAGTCACGATTATTCACGATTGGCCACGATTACCACGACGTTGGCTCACGACTGAGCTACGATTTCTCTACGATTTGAAAAATGGTGCCGACTGGTCACAAATGTTTTGAACATGTCCAAAACAGTCGTGGTCACTCCCGAACTATCACGATCAACTACGATTCCTCAAGATCTCTGCCGACTTCTCTATGACGTTGTTCACGATTTACCAAGATTTAAAAAATCGTGGTGAGTCGTGGCCAAAATCGTGACAGTGTAAGAGCCCCTTAAACTTTTAGCAAACAGTGGAGGCCCTAATCAGACGTTGCATTCTGTGGCTTCTGATCTGGGCCTCCACTGTTTGCCAAGGTACCCCTTTAGGGGTTTCCAGTACTAAATGGGTTAAACCACAAACAAGGACAATAATTTATTGACCCAGCAGGCCCCCCACCCCACCAAAGGCTTTGAAATAGACTGGGCTGCATGGTGTTTCCAGAGCTGAAACCAACTGCACATGAGTACTGGTAAACCACTTAGAGGATCTAAGCCTGCCCCCCAGGCAAAGTGTTGTGAGTCTGACCGTCGATGCATATAAACCCTATTGGTTTCATCCGGCAGCTGGGCTTGAGATGTCATTTCATCTTAATGTCGGGTAAAAACTGCAAAAAATTGGAAGCAACATCTCCAAAATGACCTATATAGTGCAGACAGGGACGTTAAATCTCAAATCAAACAACAAGAGGGCCATGATGGCCCTGGATTGCTCACCTGATCCTATTGTACAAATGGAATTGTGGGTAATATATGGTGGAGTGGAGGGTTTGAGCAATTTTGGTTGGACCCAAAGACCATTTCTGTGAAATTAATTCAAAATCAGTCTGCCTGTTTAGGAGTAGAAGTCATTTTGAGAAGTAGAAGTCATTTTTGATGAAATGACATCTCAAGCCCTGCCGCCCAATGAAACCAATGGGGTTAAAATGTATTGATGGTTCCACTCGCACCACTTTGCCTAGACAGGCTAAAACCTTCAAAGTGGTTTACCAATACTCCTGTAGAAGCACCTTGCAGCCAAGGTGGGTGGGGGCCAAAACTTTCAAAAGACATCTGTCTCTAAAAGGAAGCAATTTTATAGGAATGTTCCATGAGTGACCCTCTAACAAAATTGCTCAAAATATTTTGCTTAACTGAGCATGATGGCCACCACAGCTAAAAACCTCAAACCTCATTCCTGTCAAATAATTTCATAATCCATCCACTGGTTAAGGAGGAGTTGTTTAAAGGTTTTTCTATTTTTAGCTCTGGCAGCCATCTTGTTCACCAGAGCGGCATAGTTTGAGCAATTTTGGTGGAGGGTCACCCAAGGAACATTCCTGTCAAGTAATTTCAAAATCCATCTACTGGTTAAGAAGAAGAAGTCGTTTAAAGGTTTTTCTATTTTTAGCTCGGGCAGCCATCTTGTTCACCATAGCAGAGCAGAATGGTTTGAGCACTTTTTGTAGAGGGTCACCCAAGGAACATTCCTGTGAAGTTATTTCAAAATCCATCCACGGGTTTAGGAGAAGAAGTCATTTAAAGTTTTTTCTATTTTTAGCTCTGGTGGCCATTTTATTCAACAGAGCGGAACAGTTTGAGCAATTGTGTAGAGGGTCACCGAAGGAACATTCCTGTGAAATAATTTCAAAATCCATCCACTTGTTAAGGAGAATAAGTCATTTAAAGGTTTTTCTATTTTTAGCTCTGGTGGCCATTTTGTTGACCTGAGCGGAACGGTTTGAGCAATTTTGGTAGAGGGTCACCCAAGGAACATTCTGGTGAAATAATTTCAAAATCCATCCACTGGTTAAGGAGAAAAGTGCATTTAAAAGTTATTCTATTTTTATCCCCACGCTTTTCGAAGAAAAAGTGGGGATATTGTAATGGTCTTCGTCGTCCGTCCGTACGTCCGGCCGTCTTACCGGATAACTCCTCCTAGACGGTTATAGATAGAAACTTGAAACTTTGGGAACTGATAGATCTTTGGTCTGGGGAATGCATGACACTTTTGGAATTTTGATCACACCCCTACGGGTGGGCCCAGGGGGTGGGGCCCGCGGGGTCAAAAATCAAAATTTCCAGAACATGGTCGTGTAATATATCAAAGCGAACGGCATGATGAGTAGAAAACATTACAACCAAAATTTGACCCCTGGGGTCAATTTTGAGGTCATCAGACATCAAAAACTGATTTTGACCCCTTTAACGGAAAACTCCTCCTAGACGGTTATAGATA
This sequence comes from Lucinisca nassula, assembly GCA_963580285.1. Taxonomy (NCBI): domain Eukaryota; kingdom Metazoa; phylum Mollusca; class Bivalvia; order Lucinida; family Lucinidae; genus Lucinisca; species Lucinisca nassula. The sequence continues at coordinate 128,478,327 of OY757019.1, read as the reverse complement.
GAAACTTGAAACTTTGGGAACTGATAGATCTTTGGTCTGGGGAGTGCATGACACTTTCGGAATTTTGACCACACCCCTACGGGTGGGCCAAGGGGGTGGGGCCCGCGGGGGTCAAAAATAAAAAATTTCCAGAACATGGATGTGTAATATATCAAAGCGAACGGCATGATGAGTAGAAAACATAACAACCAAAATTTGACCCCTGGGGTCAATTTTTAGGTCACCAGAGGTCAAAAACTGATTTTGACCCCTTTACCCCCATACATTACTGTTACCGGATAACTCCTCCTAGACCATTATAGATAGAAACTTGAAACTTTGGGAACTGATGAAACTTTGGTCTGGGGAGCGCATAACACTTTCAGAATTTTGATCCTACCCCTGGGATTGGGGCCAGGGGTGGGGCACCTTGGGGATAAAAAATCAACGTTTTCAGAACATGGTCGTGTAGCATATTAAATTCAACGGCATGATGAGTAGAATACATCACAATCAAATTTTTACCCCTCGGGTCAAACACCCCTAGGGGATGGCCCAGGGGGTGGGGCCCGCGGGGAAGCATTGGGATACGCGATGGCTTGCCATCGACTGCGGGATTCTAGTTAGCTCTGGCGGCCATTTTGTTTACCCGAGCTGAACGGTTCGAGCAAATGTGGTAGAGGGCCACCCAAGGAACATTCCTGTGAAGTAAATTCAAAATCCATGCGCTGGTAAAGGAGAAGAAGTCTTTTAAAGGTTTTTCTATTTTAAGCTCTGGCGGCCATTTTGTTCACCCGAGCTGAACAGTATGAGCAATTTTGGTAGAGGGTCACCAAACATTCCTGTGAAATAACTTCAAAATCCATCCACTGGTTAAGGAGAAAAAGTCGTTTAAAGGTTTTTTATTTTTAGCTCTGGCGGCCATTTTGTTCACCCGAGGGGAACGGTATGAGCATTTTTGGTAGAGATTCACCAAAGGAAAATTCCTGTGAAATAATTTCAAAATCCATCCACTGGTTAAGGAGAAGAAGGTGTTTAAAGGTTTTTCTATCTTTAGCTCTGGTGGCCATTTTGTTCACCCAAGCGGAACAGTTTGAGCAATTTTGGTAATGGGTCCCCAAAGGAACATTCCAGTGAAATAATTACAAAATCCATCCACTGGTTATGGAGAAAAAGTTGTTTAAGGTTATTCTATTTATAGCTCTGGTGGCCATCTTGTTCACCTGAGCGGAACGGTTTGAGCAATTTTGGTAGAGGGTCACGAAAGGAACATTCCTGTGAAGTAATTTCAAAATCCATCCACAAGTTAAGGAGAAAAAGTTGTTTAAAGGTTCTTCTATTTTTAGCTCTGGCGGCCATTTTGTTCACCTGAGTGAAAAGGTTGGAGCAATTTTGGTAGAGGGTAACCCAAGGAACATTCCTGTCAATTTCAAAATCCATCCACTGGTTAAGGAGAAGAAGTCCTTTAAAGGTTTTTCTGTTTTTAGCTCTGGCGGCCATTTTGTTCACCCGAGCGGAACGTTTTGAGCAATTTTGGTAGAGGGCCATCCAAGGAACATTCCTGTGAAACAATTTCACAATCCATCCACTGGTTAAGCAGGAGTTGTTTAAAGGGTTTTCTATTTTTAGCTCTGGTGGCCATCTTGTTCACCCGAGCGGAACATTTTGAGCAACTTTGGTAGAGGATCACCCAAGGAGCATTCCTGTGAAACTAGATCATAATCTGTTCAGCAGTTTTGGAGAAATTGTTTAAAGCAAAAGTTGACGACGGATGGACCCACGCACGGACAACGGACAAAGACTGATCCCAAAAGCAGAAACTGTGTTAGCTAAACAACCGTGTTATATCCAAACAAAAATGGCAGCCCCCGCCCAAAGGGGCTTGAAGAAATATATGGGCTGCATGATGCTTCCACGCAGAGCTGAATCCGGCCCCCACACTGGTAGAGCGCTTAGAGGATCTAAGCCTGTCCAGGAACCGCAGTGCGAGGCGGACCGTCCATGCTAATAAACCCTATTGGTTTGATAGGGTGACAGGGCTTGAGATGTAATTTCATCTCAATGTCGGGTAAAAGTCCCACAAAATTGGAAGCAACGTCTCCAAAATGACCTTTACAGTGTTGACGGGGAAGTAAAACCTCAAATCAAACAAACAAACAAACAAAAATGTATCGATTATATAGAAAAATGACCATTTATGGTCATTTTTCTATATAATCTATACATTTATGGGATCCATCTTGAAACCGTGTTTATATCCATAACTGTGTTATAATGAACAGTGTTACAATGAGGCTGAGGTGTATTTTTGTAAGAAGTATCTCTTCCCAAAACAGATTGCCGAGAACTATTTCCTCTGTAACAGTGTTACTGCACGGTGAATAACTCTGACAAGATCAACCATCTAGAATTATATTAATAACTTAAGTAGAAAGGAGTGAGCGACTGTCTAGACGTAATAGCATTTTCAATACAGAAACCATTTTGGAGGTGAAAACTATTCTAGCTATGCCTGAAGTCTGCCAATTCCCTCCTAATTATTCAGTGTCTGTTACTTATTGAGAAAAGAATGTTTCCGAACAGTTATATGTTACAGCATAGAGAACAACACGTTTTTTCCTCCTGCAGCTAGTATCTCAAATTGCAGCTTATGGGAAAAGAAAAACTGCTGACTCAGCAGTTTTGTATTGTATGGCTGCAATATAGTCTAGTTATGTAGTTTATGACAGAATTGGGACCAAACAACCTATTTCTGCATAAATGCTACACAAAGGCACAGCTTCAGAAACGAGGAAAATCAAGAGATAATTTCCTTATTTCTTGTTAAACAAGACATGTTTGTGAAACACTGATGCCCCCCCATGTTTTGTTTGATTTCAGGTTTAACGTCCCCGTCAACACTGTAAAGGTCATTTTAGAGACGTTGCTTCCAATTTTGTGGGACTTTTACCCGACATTGAGATGAAATGACATCTCAAGCCCTGTCGCCCAATGAAACCAATAGGGTTTATTAGCATGGACGGTACGCCTCGCACCGCGGTTCCTGGACAGGCTTAGATCCTCTAAGCGGTTTACCAGTACTAGTGTGCGGGCCGGATTCAGCTCTGCGTGGAAGCATCATACAGCCCATATATTTCTTCGCAAGTTATGCCCAATGTGCATTGGTCATAACTTGGAAATTTTTACATTGCCAATGTAAAAATTTTGAAAAAAGTAGGTCAAAGGTCAAGGTAATGGGATAAAAAAATTATGGTATCACTGGAAAGGTCTTGTGATAAGGTATACACATGTGAAATATGAAAGCTCTATCTATTTCCATTCAAAAGTTATGCCCAATTTTAAGGTTTTTGTAGACAGACAAAAGGACAGACAGACAGAGACCAAAAACTACAAGACTGGAAAGGTCTTGTGATAAGGTAAACACATGTGAAATATGAAAGCTCTATCTATTACCATTCAAAAGTTGTGCCCAATTTTAAGGTTCTTGTAGACAGACAAAAGGACAGAGAGAGAGAGACCAAAAACTACAGCCTGTCGCCCAATGAAACCAATAGGGTTTATAAGCATGGACGGTCCGACTCGCAATGCTTTGCCTGGGCAGGTTTAGATCCTCTAAGCGGTTCACCAGTACTTGTGTGCAGCTGGCTTCAGCTCTGCGTGGAAGCATCATGCAGCCCATCTATTTCTACCAGCCCCGATGGGCGGGGACCGTCGACACAAAATAAATGCTACACAAACAACACGTTATTATGACATGTTATGACAATGCTCAAGGTGTAAATGGGTAGCAGTGGTATATATATATAGTCACTGCCTCTCTAGCAAGTGATAACATCCGAAATGAGTGTTCGAGAGTGGAGCTTTCATCCCAATCCAACTAAAATATTAGTGTGTACTAATTAAATACACAGCCATAGTCTCAAACCAGAAGGAGAAAGGAGGCTCATTGAAGGACATTTTTTTCATTTCTTGTGAAATGTCTGATGTGGGTACTTGTTTGAATCGCCTTTTTTATGTGAATTTAACAAGTATCCACAACATATGATACAGTTCCAACAAGTATACACAACATATGATACAATTCCAACAAGTACCCGCAACATCTTTAAATGGAGAAATAAGAAAAAAATTAAAGGATCTAAGCCAGCCCAGGCAAATCTGTCCGAGTCAGACCCTCCATGCTTATAAACCCTATTGGTTTCATTCGGCGACAGGGCTTGAGATGTCATTTCATCTCAATGTCGGGTAAAAGTCCCAGAGAATTGGAAGCAATGTCTCCAAAATGACCTATGCAGTGTTGACAGGGATGTTAAAAACAAATTTATGATAGATTGATTTGATTGACTGTTTTGGGTTTACCAACATGTTAAAACTTGTGCATCATTTTGTGTTGTCTCCCAGAGAAAGGGAGAAAAGAGATAGAGTACGTGAAAGTGAGGGACAGAGGAGTGACGTCTCACCAACAGCTAATTGTCATACGGAGACCAGACCTTGTTTTAAAGACTCATCCACAAGTCTTGAGAAGCCTGGGAACAAAATATTTTCTGCAAGACAAATCAAGTGATAATTTGAAACTTGTTAGAATTGCTTCAGTACAATCGCAGAATAACTGAATCTTTAGAATATGCTTTAGGAAGTCTAAAGTTTAGTTGGTCTTAACCCTTGTCCTGCTGAATATTTAAATATACCATGCCCACTACCAATTATCAACCAATCAGATTGCTTGATGCAAATTATTGCAACAAATTCACAAATTGAACAACAATGTAGATCCTGATCAGATGGCTTCTTCAGAAGCCATCTGATCTGGATCTACATTGTTTGAAAGATAAGCCATATCCAGGCTCAGCAGGACAAGGGTTAACAGCATTTTTTTTTTACTATGTTTCATAAGGAATGTGTTTGCACTACATTGGCTGCGGCCAAAAACTTGGGACATTAATTAATTACTATTACTCTGCATAATATAAGCTCTCATGAGGCGGCACATAACCGGGGCTTGAAAATTCTTCTAAATCTTTGCTCATGCCTCATGACCAAAAACATGGAGATTCTGGTTAATTTCATAGGCACTAGACATTTTTTTTTTTCTTGCATACCCAAGCATAAGGCACTCCGACAAGTGTGGATTTTTTCAGCCTATGAAAAGCAAAGTTTCACATCCACCTAACCAGTCCAGATACATTGCTAATCTCCCATAGGTCAACCGAGAGAGTATTGATGGCACAAGCGACCAGCAATGATTTTGATCTGACTGCGGGGATGATAATCAGAATCTCCATTGTTGCACAAAGCGTCTTAAAGACTTTGTTGTTTTTATTATTTTAACTTGAATGAATTAATTTAGCTACACCCATTTCTGATTTTTTACTGATGTCTATTTTTCCAACAAATCCTCAAACTGAATGTCAAACAGTGTAGATACTGATCAGATGGCTTCTAAGAAGCAATCTGATCAGTATCAACACTGTTTGCAAAGCAAGAGCATAGATTTAACCCTTATCTTGCTGAATATTCATTTAAGCCACACCCATTTCTGTCTATCAACCAATCAAATTACTTGATGCAATTTATTGCTACAAATTCATAAACTGAATGCCAAACAGTGTAGATCCTGATCAGATGGCTTCTTCAGAAGCCATCTGATCTGGATCTACACTGTTTCCAAAGACAGGGGTTGTCGTGAACAGCAAGATAAGGGTTAAGCATAGTTCCAGATAAAGAGAAGATTATCATTATACATGTATCTTGTTGGGGATGCTTTGGTGAAACAAAGGTGTCCTGTATCTTGCCTCACTGAGGCGTCACAACTGGCACTAGCTTACAGCTGGGCAAGGCCTGCTGTCCCTGCAAGGGGAAATGTTGCTATTTCTTCTGTTTCTACTCTTCCATTCATTTTCCTCTTTCTCCCCTGTCATTTTATCTCCTCTACCATCTCTTCTATCTCTTTTCTCCCTTTCTCTGGGGGACAAAACAAGAGGCTCAATGAGCCTAAACCGCTCACCTGAGGAACTTAAGTTTTAACAATTCACAGACTTGACTACTAAATCTGCTAATAGAATCCAGCCCATTGACCCTTACAGGATATAAGTCATCATTATTGCATTGCATTCCAAGTTTGAGACTTCTAGCTTCTATAGTTCCTGAGAAATCTTTGACGAAAATTTAACATTGGTCAAAATGGAGAGAAAGAAGAATGAAAGAACAGATGAACAAATAAGCTGAGAAAGCCCAATGTCTCTTACACAAAATAAGTCATCATTATTCTATTGAATACCAAATTTGATGCTTCTAGCTTTTATAGTTCCTGAGAAATCTTTGATTAAAAATTTAACATTGGTCTATTATCTCTATATGGAGAGAAAGAAGAATGAAGGAACAAATGAACCAGACTAGCTCCAAAACCTAATGCAGCCTTTCCCCTTGCCCAATGGTGCTACACATAAAATTTAAACAAGATTGGTCGACTGCCTTCTGAGATATGCTTCATTGAAAGTGTGGACGACGGATGGACGGACGACAGACGACGGACTCCGGAGCCTTGGTATACTATCGGCTCACTGGAGCCTTTGGCTCAGGTGGGCTAAAAATTCAAGTCGCTATTTCTGTCACAACATTTTCCCTACGTTAAGTCTATGGGCAAATTTTTTTGTCTCTCAAGGTCACGTAACTCCGAAGTCAATATTCCGATTCGGCACAAAATCGAACTTAACCGAGATTTTATGCCTGTCCTCGTTACCTGCAAGTTTGAAGCTGATATGAATAAAAATAAAGTTGCTATCGTGGTCACAACGTATTTTTTTATGCTCAAGGGCAGGTAACTCCAAGGCAAATATTGCGATTCGGCCCAAAATCGAACTTAACCGAGATTTTATGTCTGTCCTCGTTACCTGCAAGTTTGAAGCTGATCTGAAAAAAATTCAAGTCGCTATCGTAGTTGCAACATTTTACCTAATTAAGTCTATGGGCAAATTTTTTGTCGCTCAAGGTCACGAAACTCCGAGGTCAATATTCTGATTCGGCCCAAAATTGAACTTAACCGAGACTTTATGCCTGTCCTCGTTACCTGCAAGTTTGAAGCTGATATGAATAAAAATAAAGTTGCTATCGTGGTCACAACGTATTTTTTTATGCTCAAGGACAGGTAACTCCAAGGCAAATAATCCGATTCGGCCCAAAATCGAACTTAACCGAGATTTTATGTCTGTCCTCGTTACCTGCAAGTTTGAAGCTGATCTGAAAAAAATTCAAGTCGCTATCGTAGTCACAACATTTTCCCTATGTAAAGTCTATGGGCAAATTTTTTGTCGCTCAAGGTCATGTAACTCCGAGGTCAATATTCCGATTCGAACTTAACTGAGATTTTATGCCTGTCCACGTTACCTGCAAGATTGAAGCTGATCTGAATAAAAATAAAGTTGCTATCGTGGTCACAACGTATTTTTTTATGCTCAAGGGCAGGTAACTCCAAGGCAAATAATCCGATTCGGCCCAAAATCTAACTTAACCGAGATTTTATGTCTGTCCTCGTTACCTGCAAGTTTGAAGCTGATCTGAAAAAAATTCAAGTCGCTATCGTAGTCACAACATTTTCCCTATGTTAAGTCTATGGGCAAATTTTTTGTCGCTCAAGGTCACGTAACTCCGAGGTCAATATTCCGATTCGGCCCAAAATCGAACTTAACCGGGATTTTATGCCTGTCCTCGTTACCTGCAAGCTTGAAGCTGATCTGAATAAAAATAAAGTTGCTATCGTGGTCACAACGTATTTTTCATGCTCAAGGGCAGGTAACTCCAAGGCAAATAATCCGATTCGGCCCAAAATCGAACTTAACCGAGATTTTATGTCTGTCCTCGTTACCTGCAAGTTTGAAGCTGATCTGAAAAAAATTCAAGTCGCTATCGTAGTCACAACATTTTCCCTATGTTAAGTCTATGGGCAAATTTTTTGTCGCTCAAGGTCACGTAACTCCGAGGTCAATATTCCGATTCGGCCCAAAATCGAACTTAACCAAGATTTTATGCCTGTCCTCGTTACTAGCTACAGTGATGACAACATTTTCCCCATGTTAAGTCGATAGGCAATTTTTCGGGCGCTCAAGGGGACGTAACTCTTGAGTGAATTATCTGATTCGGCCCAAAATCGAACTTGACCGAGATTTTATGCCTGTACTGGTTATCTGCAAGAATGAAGTCGATCAGAAAAAAATTGACGGAGCTAGAGTGATGACAAGCTTTTTCCTATGTGAAGTCTATGGGAGCTAGATGTTGCCATGGCAACCAGAGTTCCACTCAGATCTGCCTGAAAACCTAATGAAGCCTTTCCACTTGCCCAATAATGCGACACATGAAATTTGATCAAAGTTGGCCAAGTAGTCTTTAAGATATACATTTTTGAAATTCCCATTAACCCTAATGCAAAAACACACAAGGGCAGGTAACTCCTAAGTGAATGATCCGATTCTGCCAGTTATCGAACTTGACCGAGATTTCATGGCTGTGCTGGTTATCTGCAAGAATAAAGCCAATCTGAAAATAATTGAAGCAGCTACGGTGATGACAACATTCTCCCCATGTTAAGTCAATAGGCAATTTTTTCAACGCTCAAGGGCACGTAACTCCTGAGTGAATAATCCGATTCAGCCCAAAATCGAACTTGATCGAGATTTCATGCCTGTCCTCGTTATCTGCAAGAATGAAGTCGATCAGAAAAAAATTGACGGAGCTAGAGTGATGACAAGCTTTTTCCTAACGCTCAAGGGCACGTAACTCCTGAGTGAATAATCCGATTCAGCCCAAAATCGAACTTGATCGAGATTTTATGCCTGTCCTCGTTATCTGCAAGAATGAAGACGATCAGAAAAAAATTGACGGAGCTAGAGTGATGACAAACTTTTTCCTATGTTAAGTCTATGGGAGCTATTTGTTGCCATGGCAACCAGAGTTCCAATCCGATCTGCCCGAAAACAGTATGCAGCCTTTCCCCCTACCTGATAATGCTTCACATGAAATTTGATCAAGATTGGCCCACTGGTTCCGGAGATATACTTCTTTGAAAGTGTGGACGACGGACGACGACGACGACGGACGGCGGACGCCGGCTCGTGGTATACTAATACCTCACATGAGCCTTCGGCTCAGGTGAGCTAAAAATAGAAGCCTCATTATGCTACTCGCCTTGTAAATCAGGGATCGCAGGATCGATCCCGGGTTTCTCCATACTTTTGGATAAGTCTTTAAACCAAGGTCTCATTTCCGTATGACCTAGCTGTTGGCGAGAGGTAAAACTCAAACACTCACGAGGACAATACAAAATGACCCACAAGGGTTGATGTGTCGTTAAGCCCCAACACAAGAAACGTACCGTAAAAATCCTAAAAATGAGGACTTGCTGTAATTCTCCTAAAATTTTAACTAATTTGTTTTATGATCCAGCAATGAGTCCAAAAGGTGCAGATGGAACGGCAGTGTAGACCCTGATCAGACTACTTCAGGACCAGTCTGATCTGGGTCTGCACCGTTTGCTCAGGCCTATCTGTTCCATTACTTGGAATCATTACAGTATGTTGTGGTGCTTGTTAGAACTGCTTTGATTTAACCCATTTAGTACCGAAAGCCCCAAAACAGGTACCAGGGCAAACAGTGTAGGCCCAGATCAGACGCCGCAGAATGCGGCGTCTGATCAGTGTAGGCTGCGGCGTCTGATCAGAGCCTACACTATTTGCAAAAAGTTCAGCCATTTTCCAAATCAATTTTGATGAAAACACAACCTGACACCCCTAAATTTTGAAATGGACTCCTGCTAGATTCCATAAGGTACAAAAAGGGCGAATAAGAAAGCAGAAAAAAAGTATCCTAAAATTATCACCAGTACTCTCCCTTATATGGAGCTATGCTGCTCCAAATATAGATTGTTGGTGCTCATTAGAACCCCCCTCAATTTGAAAGTAAAGTTAAACTCACTCTTACCTGTGTTTTATCAATACAATACTGTATCCACACAACATGCCAAAGTTCACAACCGGTTATCCAGGCTTTGTTAAAAAAAAATCCAAATTTCTTTATTGACAATCCTCATGTTAGTGACTATCCATACAGTAACCAAATCTGAAAGCAGAAAAAACAATCCCAATTGAAGTAGCCTTGTAAAAGTAATACAGATGCTTATGTATCCTAAAAATTGTGACACATATTGGGCTGCATGATGCTTCCTACTGACTAACCCTTATCCTGCTGAATATTCAAATTAGCCACACCCATTTCTGACTCTGAACCAATCAGATTTCTTGATGTAATTCATTTCTACAAATTCATAAACTGAATGTCAAACAGTGTAGATCCTGATCAGATGGTGGCTTCTTCAGAAGCCATCTGATCTGGATCTACACTGTTTGCAAAGATAGGGATTGTCGTGAACTGCAGGATAATTAAAGGCTTAAAACTTGAGTACTGATAAACCATTTATGTCTAAGTGCCCAGGAAAAGACCATTTCTAAAATCCTAGCGGTTTCTATGGGTGATATGGCTCGAGATGTCATTTCATCTCAATGTCGAGTAAAAGTCTCACAAAATCGAGTACAAGTCTTACAAAATCGGAAGCAACCTCTCCAAAATGACCTAAATAGTGTTGAAATGGATGTAAAACCTCAATTCAAACAAACTAACAGGTTGTTAAACATGTTTTTGTCAACTTTCATAGACAGAAAAATTGCATTTGACAGTCTGAACTACAAGTTGATTTTGTTTCTAAACTGGAAATTTGTGACCCGGATTTTGGAACCTGTATATATTTTAAGAAAGCTTATGGTACATAGAACACTGACCTTTGAAATCACATCTTTTTAATTATATGTAAATTGCAACTTATCAAATTATGGATCCAGGTCAAGACTGTTGTTTCTAGGCCAAGAACAAATGTACATTGGTAGATATAAAAATCAAAGGCTTGGAATGCCTTAACCCACTGTATGCGACCCCTAAAGGGGTACTTTGGCAAACAGTGTAGTCCCAGATCAGACGCCCCAGAACGAGGCGTCTGATCAGGGCCTGCACTATTTGCTAACAGAATTTTCCATCAAAAGCAGAATAAAAACTAAATAAATGGACCTGACACCCCTTATATTATAAATAGACTTGTCCAACATATGGCAATGGAAGAGTCCACTAGCATACAATGGGTTAAAGTTGGTGAATTGTTTGACATGGTTTGCCAGTGTCCAAAAATTGATCCAACATGCATAAATTAACATTAACCCTTCTCTTACTTTTCAGGACAACCCCTAACTTTGCAAAGTGTAGATCCAGATCAGATGGCTTCTGAAGAAGCCATCTGATCAGGATCTACACTGTTTTGCATTCAGTTTATGAATTTGTAGCAATAAATTACATCAAGAAATTTGATTGGTTGATAGACAGAAATGGGCGTGGCTAAACTGAATATTCAGCAAGAGAAGGGTTAACACTATAATCATATGTGAAATTATTATCTCAGAAGCATATACAACTAGGTAATCATTGATTGATGAAACAACCTAATCACTGATGGGCCGGATCCCCCATGCTAGATTTCTAGTTTCAAGGCAACTGGCCCACTGGTTCCGGAGAGAAAAGTTTTTGAAGATATTTTTACCATATACCGTCATGACAGCCATCTTTGCAAAATCACCTGGATAAGTTTGTTTGTTTGTATTGGAGTTTAATGGCCCAGTCAACACAATTTTAGGTCATTTTTTAGCAGGTCAGTTTACCTATCCACACTTTTCCTGGGCAGACTTATACGTAAGCGATTCTAATGAGTATCCACAATCTATGTCATCAGCAGAAATAAGAAAAATATCACAATTTTTCATCTGAAGATTTTCATTTTTCCATGGTAAAATTTACGATGTATTTGTGTAGGTGTGTTTTCGTACTGCCAAGGTCTCTTAAGTGAACCTGTAAGACTTTTGTGTAGGTGTGTTTTCGTACTGCCAAGGTCTCTTAAGTGAACCTGTAAGACTTTTGTGTAGGTGTGTTTTCGTACTGCCAAGGTCTCTTAAGTGAACCTGTAAGACTTTTGTGTAGGTGTGTTTTCGTACTGCCAAGGTCTCTTAAGTGAACCTGTAAGACTTTTGTGTAGGTGTGTTTTCGTACTGCCAAGGTCTCTTAAGTGAACCTGTAAGACTTTTGTGTAGGTGTGTTTTCGTACTGCCAAGGTCTCTTAAGTGAACCTGTAAGACTTTTGTGTAGGTGTGTTTTCGTACTGCCAAGGTCTCTTAAGTGAACCTGTAAGACTTTTGTGTAGGTGTGTTTTCGTACTGCCAAGGTCTCTTAAGTGAACCTGTAAGACTTTTGTGTAGGTGTGTTTTCGTACTGCCAAGGTCTCTTAAGTGAACCTGTAAGACTTTTGTGTAGGTGTGTTTTCGTACTGCCAAGGTCTCTTAAGTGAACCTGTAAGACTTTTGTGTAGGTGTGTTTTCGTACTGCCAAGGTCTCTTAAGTGAACCTGTAAGACTTTTGTGTAGGTGTGTTTTCGTACTGCCAAGGTCTCTTAAGTGAACCTGTAAGACTTTTGTGTAGGTGTGTTTTCGTACTGCCAAGGTCTCTTAAGTGAACCTGTAAGACTTTTGTGTAGGTGTGTTTTCGTACTGCCAAGGTCTCTTAAGTGAACCTGTAAGACTTTTGTGTAGGTGTGTTTTCGTACTGCCAAGGTCTCTTAAGTGAACCTGTAAGACTATCATGTCAGTGAAATGAACAACCCTCTAAACCCCACTTTATTTAGGGAAAACTAGGGTTTACAGGGGAATACATTATTTTGCTTATTTCTGTTCCAAAGCATAGGTTATTGGTACTCATTAGAACTGCCTTAATGCATTATTTTGTTTGATTTTTATATACCAATTCCAATGGGCCTTGGACCCATCAATACTGATGGGTCCGAGCACTAGGCAAATGTTTTTAAGGAACTTCGTATCATTGTACATGCAACTTTCTGACGTTACATGGACGTTGATTCAACTGTGCAGATGCATCTCCATGACATTACATTGATATTTACATGTACGTCTGTCAACGTGGAGTTATCTCATCACAGATGGCGTACTTAACATTTACATAGGCTTGAAAATTGCTGGACAACCATCAATTATAAAAGGTCTTTAACTCTTATACTGCTGTTCATGACAACCCCTATATTTGGAAACAGTGTAGATCCAGATCAGATGGCTTCTGAACCTACACTGTTTGACATTCAGTTTATGGATTTGAAAGAATAAATTACATCAAGTAATCCAATTGGTTCAAAATCAGAAATGAGTGTGGCTAAACTTAACCCTTCTCTTGCTTAATATTCATTTTAGCCACACCCATCTCTGACTTTGAACCAATCAGATTATTTGATGTAATTTATTCTTACAAATTCATAAACTGAATGTCAAACAGTGTAGATCCTGATCAGATGGCTTCTTCAGAAGCCATCTGATCTGGATCTACACTGTTTGCAAAGACAGGGGTTGTCGTGAACAGCAAGATAAGGGTTAATAATCAGCAGGATAACGGTTAACTTGCTCTTGCCAGTTAAATAATTATTTCTAAAATACTATCATTTGGGATTATTCGGCTCTTTACGAATGGTGTATTTAGTGGTTTCATGACCTACAAACTTTGATTTGCAGACACAATTTTTAGTGTATTCTTTGAGAAATAATCACTATGAAAAACTTGACTCTGCTACTGCTTGTCTTGAACAAACTGAAGTTAAAATATTGTCTTGAAAAGTAAATGGCGAAAATAACATAAGCTGACTACTTTCAAACTGGTTTCATGTTGTTTTTTTTTTATTTTGGTTTTACGGCCCTTTCAAGATTATTTCACTCATATCGAGCCGATTGTTAATCAGGTGGGCGAAGACCGGATTACCCACAGAAAAGCCACCTGACCTTCCTTTGCAGCGTTTCACATGTGACCCTAGCCAGGCTTGAACCCACAGCGGTGAGAGACCTAATGATTCAGAGTCAGGGCTCTTATCCACTAGGCCACGGAGCCCCGAGTTCTGGTGTCAGTTGCTCATGAAATAGTAAAATTGAGTAATTTACCGGAAGAAAAATACGACAGCTAAGTAGAGGCATCTTACAATAGCTAAAGTCTGTGAAATCACGGTTTCAGCAATTGGTGTTTTGTTTCTTTTGGGTGTTTTATAGCCCAGTCAACAGTATTGCAAGTCATGGTATCCAGTCACACATTCTCACACTGTTCCACACGAGGCTTAAACTAGACCTTTCTCAGATGTAATAATTATCTATTGTGTCATGATTTACACGGCAACCGACGTACTCGGTAGCTCAGTCGGATGCATGTCTGACTGGTGATAAGGATTTTATTCATCACGCGAACAAGTCCGTGAAATGAAGACCCCCTAAACCCCACTTTATATAGAGAAAACTGGGGTTTACGGGGGTATTCATTATTTTTCTTATTTCTGCTCCAAGACATCGGTTGTGGGTACTCGTTAGAACCGCCTCAATGAGGCGGTTCTAACGAGCACACACAACCTATGTTATGAGCATTTACAAGAAAATAATCAAAGATTCTCATCAGAAAACTAGCCATTTTGGAGATGTGAAAAATGCACTATATCGTACGGGTGAGTTATCGTAATGGATTGTTTTGGGTTTAGCAAGACATCAACCCTTGTGGGTCATTTTGTGTTGTCTCTCAGGGGAAGGGAGAAAAGAGATAGAAGAGACAGCAGAAGAGATGTAAGTGAGGGCCAGGGGTGAAAGAGGAAAATGAATGGAAGTGTAGAGACAGAAGAAGCAACAATGCTCCCCCTCTACCCCTACCTGCTGCAAGGACAGCAGGCCTTGCCCAGCTGTAATCCAATATCAGTTGGGCACCCCAGTGACGCAAGATACATGTCACCTTTGCCTCAACCGACCACCCTCTGGTGATACGGAGGTTGCAGGGTTGTTGGCAACATTCTTTAGTGGAGATTGATCATGAAATCTTTTCTATGGTCATTCTCTTCCTTTCGCTGATTCAAGAAGGGCAGTTGTCAGGTTCTGGAGAAATAAGTATTAACGGTTCTAGTAAGTACCACAGACCAGAAATAAGAAACATAAACATCACGAAAACACACCTATATAATTTTGACCCCCTTAAACCCCACTTTTATATAGTAAAACTGGGGTTTCTGGGGGTATACCTTATTTTTCTTATTTCTGCTCTAAAATATAGATTGTGGGTACTCGTTAGAACCGCCTCGATGAGGCAGTTCAAACGAGTGCCCGCAATCTATATTTTGAGCAGAAATAAGAAAAATATCACAATTTTTCATCATAAAATTTTCATTTTTTTCGGCGATAATGGTGGCAATGTATTTGTATAGGCGTGTTTGCGTAATGGCACCCAATTTTTTAAATATAAAAGGTGATTTTCATGACACAGACTTGTTAAGCTGTACCTTTTTTCACTATTTTAAGAAAATAAGACTGGAAATTGCATGTGAATCACCTACATGAAATATAAAGCCTGGTTTTCTCTGAAAAAAAAATAACATAAAAATTCAGTCTGTCATCTACTGTGTATTTTCCATTATGTTTGCAAGTCCATGTAATTAATACCATGTAAATTCAACTTTATATACCGAAAACGGTATACATTATTTTCCTTATTTCTGCCCCAAGACGTAGGTTGTGAGTACCTATTAGGGTTCTAATGAGCTCCCACAACCTATGTTTGGAGTATATATACACCAAAACCCCTTTATAACACTATTTACGGGATCCAAAACTGAAACCATGCTAGTTAAACAACCATGTTATATATCCAAACAAAAATGTATAGATTATATAGAATAATGACCGTTTATGGTCATTTTTCTATATAATCTATACATTTTTGAGATCCATCTTGAAACCGCGTTTTATCCCAAACCGTGTTATAATGAACCATGTTATAATGAAGTTGTGGTGTTTAAAAATATATACCATTAAGTTTTCTTCAGAAAAATAACCCTTTTGGAGATATGAAAAATGCAGTATTTTTAAAGTAATGACTCCGCCCCCACCATGCTAAACCTGGATACATAATTTTTTGAAAACAGTATAGAAGCCAGATAATCTGGATCTATACAGTTTTCCATTCTGCTTCTGAATCCATGGTAAAAATTGAAATCCGGCAACAAAAATGGCTGAAAATCGGGGAGGACTGTAGCTTATTGAAATATTCAGCATAGTAATCCTTAAGATGTGGAGAAAAACCAATCTGAAAATGTTGTCCGCATATGTCGTCTGCTGAATTTTTTTGTCAACTTTTTAAAAATATTTTTCAGGCAACCAGTGTGGGCCCAGATCAGACTGCTCCTACAGGAGCAGCCTAATCTGGGTCCACACTGTTTGCAAAAAAAATTTACTTTTAAGGTAACCGGCAGACGGCAAAGCAGACGACAATTGTCATGATTGGCATTTTATGGGTTAAAGATAATTACCTGCTAATTAAGCATCCATATGTTACATAATATTGTAAATGAGCAAAACATACATTACACACTGATTTCCATAAAAAAAAAAAAAAAAAAAAAAATCCAAGTATCCAAGCTAGTTTTTCGAAACATTGTTTCTTTCACAAAACCAAGAAATAAATTAAATAAAGCACGAATCCATTGAAAACATGGAATGTGGCTGAGATCGTGGAAGAACGCCGACTGGCACTATAGTAGCAGGAAAAATAGAAGTAAGTTATACTGCTAACTCCGACACATTAATATAGGCTTTTTTCACAGACAGCCATAATTAGCCGCTATCCAGCAGACACGTGCCTTAGGACACATTACTCAAACTGTATCTTATCTATTAATGTGGCTGGATATATCGGAATAAATCAGCAACCATCTTTCAAAGGGGGACTACTTAATGTAACTGGGAAGTAGCTTTATTGGTCATTAACCCTTGTCCTGCTGATCCCGGATATGTCTTATCTTTCAAACAATGAAGATCCAGATCAGATGGCTTCCGAAGAAGCCATCTGATCAGGATCTACATTGTTTGTCATTCAATTTATGAATTTGTTGCAATAATTTGCATCAAGCAATATGATTGGTTGATAATCGGTAGTGGGTGTAGCATATATGAATATTCAGCAGGTCAAGGGTTAAATGGATAATACAGTAATTACCCTAAGCGTTCGGACACAACTTCTTACAATATATACTTGTTTTGAACAAGTCATAAGGTCAACAACACCGTGAAATGTACACCACCTTAAACCCCACTGTTTTAGAGAAAACTGGGGTTTTAGAGGGGTTGACAATATTTTTATTATTTCTGCTCTAACACATATGTTGTGGGTACTCGTTAGAACCGCCTCATTGAGGCGGTTCTAACGAGTACCCACAACCTGTTTTGGAGTCTAAATAAGGAAATCATCACAAAATTTCATCAGGAAGGTTTTTTATGCTAAGAAAGAATGCACTATGTCACACGGATGTGATATCGTACCAGATGATATGTCTATAAATAGCTGGATTAGTGTCATGATGAGACGTCGCATTTTGTGGTGTTGTGGGTACTTTTTAGAAAAGCTGCTCACATTTTTTCAGCAAAAATGTTAGTATATTTACCATAATAAATGATCGCAGTTTTAACGATTCATTAACTAACGACGTCGTTAGTTTAGAACAACTGACCCCAGAAGAATCAATAGAAAGCAATCATGAAAACACTTCTATATAAATTTGACCCCCTTGAACCACACTTTTATAATTAAAACTGGGATTTACAGGGGTACATCTTATTTTTCTTATTTCTGTTCTACAATATAGATTGTGGGTACTCGTTAGAACCGCCTCAACGAGGCAGTTTAAACGAGTACCCACAATCTATATTTTGTGCAAAATAAGAAAAAATATTACAAATTTTCATCTTAAATTTTCATTTTTCGGCGCTAAAGTTTACAATGTATTTGTATAGGCATGTTTTTGTAATGACAGGGTTGTCATCGACAGCGTCATGACATTAAGCACAAGTTATTACACGTGGTCATACGTTTTATTGTAACATGACGTTATCCACTATATATAAGTGACATAATATGGTACAGTGGTTTATGAACCCTTTTTGCATAACACAATTCAATATCACAAGACAACACAAGTTATTACACATGTGGTCATATGATTTTTATGACATGGCGTTATCCACCGAATAACAGTGACGTTATATAATAAAGTGGTTTATGAACCTTTTTTGTACGACACAATTCAATATGACCAGACAAAAAAACCAAGCACATGATTAATTTGTAACAATGCTGGACAGGTCAATAAAGTCCGTCGACAGAACGGCTTAACCAGTCTGAGAGAAACGGCACAGAAAAAGAATTCTAAAAAATTGTTGGTGTGTCAACAGTCATGGAACTGGTAGAATAGCTCATGATAACCCTTGTCCTGCTGAATATTCATATATGCCACACCCACTGCCGATTATCAACCAATCAGATTATTTGATGCAAATTATTGCAACAAATTCACAATCTGAATGGCAAACAATGTAGATCCTGAACAGATGGCTTCGTCAGAAGCCATCTGATCTGGATCTTCATTGTTTGGAAAATAATGCATATCCGGGCTCAGCAGGACAAGGGATAATATATTGATATCCATTATCCTGCCGAATATTTAAATCAGCCACTTCTATTCCTGACCATCAGCCATTGGGGCGTGAAGAAATATATGGACTGCATGATGGCTCCACGTAGAGCTGAAACCCACCTGCACAAGAATACTGGTAAACCGCTCAGAGGAACTAAGCCTGCCCAGGCAAAGCAGTGTGTGTCGGCCCGTCCATGCTTATAAACCCTATTGGTTTCATTTGGCGGCAGGGCTTGAGATTTCATTTCATCACCATGTCGGGTAAAAGTCCCACAAAATTGGAAGCAATGTCTCCAAAATGACCTTTACAGTGTTGACGGGGACGTTAAACCTCAAATCAAACCATCAGCCAATCAGATTACATGATACAATATTTTCCTTCAAATTCACAAACTGAATGATAAACAGTGTAGATCCTGATTAGATGGATTCTTCAGAAGCCATCTGATCTGGATCTACACTTTGTAAAGATGTGGGATGTCAGGAACAGCAAGATAAGGGATATATATCAGGGGCTTCAACATGCCGTATTTACCACGTGTTCCGGTCCCCGCCCATCGGGGCTTGAAGAAATAGATGGGCTGCATGATGCTTCCACGTAGAGCTGAAACCGACCCGCACACGAATACTGGTAAACCGCTTAGATGAACTAAGCCTGCCCAGGCAAAGCAGTGTGTGTCGGCCCATCCATGCTTATAAACCCTTTTGGTTTCATTGGGCGGCAGGGCTTGAGATGTCATTTCATCACCATGTTGGGTAAAAGTCCCACAAAATTGGAAGCAACGTCTCCAAAATAACCTTTACAGTGTTGACAGGGACATTAAACCTCAAATCAAACCACCAGCCAATCAGATTACATGATATAATATTTTCCTTCAAATTCACAAACTGAATGACAAACAGTGTAGATCCTGATCAGATGGCTTCTTCAGAAGCTATCTGATATGGATCTACACTGTTTGCAAAGATGTGGGTTGTCGGGAACAGCAAGATAAGGGATATCAGGGGCTTCAACATACTGTTTATACCGCACATGTCTGAGCAAACAGTGTAGACCCAGATAGAAGGCTCCTGAAGAGCAAATTGTTTCCTTTATGTGTAGATCCTTTTTTCAGTGAAGGGAGTAGGGGGATAACTGAACAGAATGTCCTGAATGTAGCCCTTTAAATAAGTCAGATCAGGTATATCCCTGCCCCTCAACTAATGGTCTCAAGTCATAGCCAAACAATGTTATCGTTAAAAAAAAAGCATGATTCAGTGTCATAGCCGCAGTATAATCATTAGAGTGCTGGTGGGTCGATTGTCTCTTGATTTGTTTGATTTGAGGTTTAGCATCCCCGTCAACACTGTAAAGGTCATTTTGGAGACGTTGCTTCCAATTTTATTGGACTTTTACCCGACAATGGGATGAAATGACATCTCAAGCCCTGTCGCCCAATGAAACCAATAGGGTTTATAAGCATGGACGGTCCGACTTGTGCGCACCGCTTTGCCTTGGCAGGCTTAGATCCTCTAAGCTGTTTACCAGTACTCATGTGTGGGTCGGATTCATCTCTGCGTGGAAGCATCATGCAGCCCATATAGTTCTTCAAGCCCTGATGGGCCGGGGCCTGATTGTCTCTTGAGTATAGGCTGGGAAAATAGTCCTGGACTGAGATTTGAACTGTTTTGTTTGACCCTTCACCCTTTTTTTACCAAATGGAATCTTCCTTTTTATATATAACACGAGTCCATTTCAAAATTCAGCGGTGTCAGGTTGTGTTTTCTTCAAAATCTACTTGAAAATTGGCTGATCGTTTTGCAAACAGTGTAAGCCCTGATCAGACGCCATGTTCTGCGGCGTCTGATCTGGGCCTGCACTGTTTGCCTGAACTACCCGTTATGGGGTTTCTGGTACAAAATGGGTTAAATTTTGTTTTATTTCAAGCAAAAAGTGTAGATCCTGATCAGACACCGCATGTCTGATCAGGATCTGTCGCATCTGATCTTGGTTTAAATGTTTGCCAAGCCCAACCCATGATTCCAGTCGAGTCACATGGACTTTCAAGGAAGAAATATGATACAGCCGCACCTGTGAAAAAATAAGGATATCACTTGTCGCGAAATGAGGAAAAACGCAGGATGTAGTACCTAGACCAATCAACATAAGAATACAGGAAAATATTCTTATTTTTTTTAAATAATATTTCCTTATTGACACAGCTGTGGGAGGGCACTTAACTGTTACAGCCTCAAGAAAAAATGAAGCAAATGTTATTTTTTTTTTAAATAATTGAAGACTTACTTGATGTAATTTATTGCTACAAATTCATAAACTGAATGCCAAACAGTGTAGATCCTGATCAGATGGCTTCCTCAGAACCCATCTGATCTGGATCTACACTGTTTCCAAAGATATGGGTTGTCGTGAACAGCATGATAAGAGTTAAAGTGCCAACTCAGGTAAGATTCCTCTTCTAACGATTCACATTCTTCCAGTCACAATTGGCGTCAAACGATATATATCTCGTACATATATGTCCATATTGAATACATGTATCCATCTCATACCAAATACACTTTAGTCCCTTTAGAACTCTACTCATTCAACACGGTTTCCGGCCCCTGCCCATCGGGGCTTGAAGAAATGGATGCGCTGCATGATGCTTCCACGCAGAGCTGAAACTGACCCGCACACGAGTACTGGTAAACCAATTAGAGGATCTAAGCCTGTCCAGGCAAAGGGGTGAGAGTGTTGGACCGCCTATGCTTATAAACCCTTTTGGTTTCATTGGGCGGCAGGGCTTGAGATGTCATTTCATCTCAATGTTGGGTAAAAGTCCCACAAAATTGGAAGCAACGTCTCCAAAATGACGTTTACAGTGTTGACGGGGACGTTAAACCTCAAATCAAACAAACAAACAAATCAACACAGTTTTGGTTATAACATGGCCAGGTCTTGCCTCCCAAACTGTCATTTTACTATAATTTCTATATAAAAATATCCCTTTATAACACAGTTCACTTATAACATGGTCCTGTTCTATGCATCCCAAACATAGCATTATAAAGGGACTGCCCTGCAAAATAAAATTCTGCTTTTAAGACCACCTTAAATTAAGACTTAATCTGCTTTTAAAAGCTTATTGAGAAGGTTTCAGTTATTCTTTCTTTGTGGTTTCTACATGTAGTGTCTTCTAATAAATGACCACCTTTGGGACTGTTCAAAAGTGGTCTTAAAGACCACTTTTGAACAGTCCCAAAGGTGGTCTTAAAATAGGAATTTTACTGTATTGCATATCAGTCAAAGGAAGGAGAGTCTCAATCACCATATAAAGTGTTTCATGATCAATCTCCAACAAAGTATATTGTTTCACCCGAGGGTCTGAACCGCAAGCTCACACACAGCCAATTGATCTACACATCCCTACATTCATGTCATCGCATTGACAAGACACTTTTAAAAACTCCATTGTGGGGACTTAAAGGCAGTTCTATCAAGTATCCACAATCTATTAATGAAATGTAAATTTTATAAGAAAATACCATTTTTAAATTCTGGGTACTTTTAAGAAGTGAGGCAGTTCTATTAAGACCCACAATTTATATATGAAGGCAGTTCCATCAAGTACATATAATCTATGTATGAACCTGTAATAAGAAAAATATCTTTTATTTTTTCCCCAAAATATATAACACACCTGAGCTCTATAAAATGACTCCCCGATAGTCTCACTGTGTGTTGCAAGTATTTCCTGCTTCTGATCCACGGTTATTGTAGTAAGTTTATGATCCATGGATATGGTAGTTAGTTTATGATCCACGGATATGGTAGTTAGATAGGCCTCAGCAAACAGTGTAAACCCAGATAAGATGCCACTGAATGCGGCATCTAATCAGGCTCTACACTGTTTGCCACTCATCAAGCTTAGACACAACATTGGATGGTAAATTGTACATATTCGAAAATAGAACAAAATATGGTAAGGACTTTAAGGGGAATGGATACACCTTCAAGAGAGACAACTCCTGCAAAGCTATTCTTGTTTCCCATGTCAATAGGGGTCAACTCTTAAAGGAAAGAATTTGCTCCTGAGGAGCAAATTCTTTCCTTTAAGAGTAGACCCCTTTTTCGGTTGGACAGAGTTTATAGTAAAGCTAACAGGAAGTCCCGAAAGTCATCTCCCTTTGGAAAATGGCAGAACAATCTGCCAGGTGTACCCATTCCCTTTAAGTGTCTGAATATTTAGGGTAAATACGGTTGCTCGGTGAGTTCTCAGCATGTGATTAGTGACTACTACTAGTAATATAGGTCCTGTGAATCAAAGTTAGTAAGTACAATGATCAGATTGTGAGAATTTTGCGAGTCCACTGTAATAATTCTCAAGTTTCAAAGTCAATTCTTAAAGAAAAATGGCAAAGGGTTTTTATCTGACTACTTCTGAATAGTCCAATCTGTGTCCACATTATTAAAACAGGCCCAACTTTTCCAGACAAATTCAAAATTTGCCCCGAAAAAGCCTGCAAATCGAATCAAGCAGCGCTGTAGGCTAAACTGTCTTGCCGGGCGTCTGAGAATATAAATCTATGCAGCTGCTGCAGCCAGGATGCCCAGCATAAGGCAAAATGCGATGAATATTTTTAAGCCCAAACACATGTAACCTAGAGAGGCAGCTAAAAAAGGTTTTGGTGTGGCTTAGCCAATTTTAGATGGGAACCCCAGCCCCAAACCACACAAAGAACAAAACAAAAACAGTACAATGGCAAACAGTGCAGGTCCAGATCAGACACTGCAGAATGATCTGGGCCTTCACGGTTTGCAAAAAAAAAAAAAAAAATCAGCCATTTTTCTGAATATATTTCTGTAATAGCTCAATCTGACAGCCGTCAATTTCGATGGGCTCCAGGAAGGTGGTATTCGGTTTTTAATGGGTAAAAATTTTGCAACTGCACTACACTGCTCTGCGCAATCAAAACAAATCTCGAATTATGTGAAACATACAGTCGCAGAGACAGCCTGCTGGAATGCAAACTGCACAAATGTTGCGTAGATGATGCTTAGCACGACCCGCAGCACAAAATGCGTCAGACCAAATTTCTCGTAAGCGGATATGTACAAAAAAAACAACAACAACAAAAAAAAAAATTCATTCTCATCATAACAATAAGAGATAATGAAAACTCACAATTTCTGCCGGCGAATCTACAAACACCAGCAGATGCCATACAATTCCCGGAAAACATTAAGTATATCACTAAGAAAATGCCCGTCTGTTAAATTCCAGGGAACTGATCGAACACATTAACTTAGCATTCCAAACGCCCGTCTGTAGAACTGCAAAATTCAATCACTTTGTCTGAGACGTAATCTTGCATCGTAGGACCGAAGCAATTATGCAAAGCAGCTGCACAAAATTCAATACAGTGCAATTGCTGCACCCATAATGCATTGAAAAACAAATACATCGGCTCCTGTGAAAGTGGTTCTTGTCGACTCACACAAATAAGACTGCGGGGCCGTTGAGACTTGGGGGGCCAGATCTTGGTCTCTTTGTCAGATGCTTTTTCAGGACCCATGTGACTTCAGGGCAAAAAGTCAAGGTTCTGGCGAGCCTGCGCATATCTGCGCAGGCTCGCCAGAACCTTGCCTGTTTGTCCATGTGATAAGCACACTCATAACATCAAACAGCTCAAGTATACAAATAGATGCACAGACAGATGTCTGGCTATAGGCGATGACACGCAGGAAAAAGCATTATTTTGCATCCATAACTGTTCTTTCTGACAGTTCAAATATAAACAAACGCAAAATATCCCAAACAGAGAAAACAAAATTTCCTAAAAAGAAAAAATGAAAGATCTACGCAGTTAAACAGCCTGGTCTGTGTCTATTCTCTGATTAAATTTACGTTGGTGTAATTTCAGCTCCTCACAACAGAAGTTGGCAATGGGAACAAGGCACTGCGCAATAATATGTACCTTGCACTTTTAGCTATCCTTAATATCAAGATGCAGACACTTGTCGGATAACAGTGCAAGTTCAAAAGTATTTGAAAAACCTATTAGTCAGCAATTGAAGAAACGCAAAAATTGACAAAGCGTTACCTTTCAAAGGACAAAAGCAATCCGCTTTTGATACCTGTGTGAAAGCAATCAAAGTATTAACAGTACTGATTGGTCAATTGTCTCTATAGGCTGTGTAAATGGTCCTGGGGATAGATTGTTTCAAACTAGACCCTGATCAGAGGCTGCAATCAGCAGCTTCTAATCTGGGTATGTACTGTTTGCCAAACCCAACCAGATTCTATAGATAATCTACTTTGAACTCACAACAATTAATAAAAGTGAGATTATAAATAACTGCTCCCTACATTTCATACAAATCAGAGACAGTCACATGGACATCAACAACAAGAAGCTGGAACCAAAACATGTTGCAGTTACCAACTGCTATACGTTTTCACAAAGTTTAGCATATGAAAATAAGCCAAGAAAGTCCATTGTCTCTTACACGATATAAGTTATCATTATTGCAATGCATACCAAGTTTGCTTTTGTTGTTCCTGAAAATTCTGGCGAAAAATTTAACATGGGCCCATTATGGAGTGAGTGAGTGTTTGAGTTTTACGTCCCACCAACAGCTAAGGTCATACGGAGACGGGACCTCGGTTTAAAGACTCATCCGAAAGTCTGGAGAAGCCCGGGATTGATCCTGCGACCCCTGATTTACAAGGCGAGTAGCATATAACCACTACACCACGGAGGCTTCTATGGCCTATTATGGAGAGAAAGAAGAATGAGATGAAAGAATGGATGGACAAATAAGCGGATAATGGCCACTGCCTCTTACTAAATATAAGTCAACATGATTTGTTAGTGATGCCAAGTTTGAGGTTTCTAGCTTTTATGGTTCTTGAGAAATCTTTGACAAAATAATCATGGGTGGACGGACAGATGGATTGAATGACAGATCCCTAGTACACCCCCAGTATAATGACTATTTCAGGTATATATGTACTTTATTTCCAGCATTCAGGTATCACTCTTCTTGACACAGATGAAAAAAGACTATTTTGCAAAAGTTACTAACAACCATTATTTACCATGTTATTAAATTCACTTCATTCGACACGGAAAAAAAATGTATATGGACAAGGGTCAACACAAAATCTGAAATAGCTGAACAATTCTGTAACATTTCAATAACTGTTTTGCATCATTATCTGGGTGATCACCTCACAAAATATTTAACCCTTATCCTGCTGAATATTCAGTTTAGCCACACCCATTTCTGACTTTGAACCAATCAGATTATTTGATGTAATTTATTCGTACAAATCCATATACTGAATGTCAAACAGTAGAGATCCTGATCAGATGGCTTCTGCCATCTGATCTGGATCTACACTGTTTCCAAAGATAGGGGTTGTCATGAACAGCAGGATAAGGCTTCTTCAGAAGCCATCTGATGTGGATCTACACCGTTTCCAAAGATAGGGGTTGTCGTGAAGAGCATGATAAGAGTTAAGTTCTCTTGCTTATTTCCTCAACAGAGCATGTTTCCACAGAAGAATCCTAAAATGCCCCAATATCATTTTCAGAACTGCAAATTTACCATCAGCATTGACATCTATCCATTTTTTTTTTTCTAATTTCCACCACATTCTGTCATAAACATACATATAACTCCCTCACAATGTAGTCACGCAATGATTATGGAAAACACATCGAAATTCTCCTGTTACTTTTGTTCAGGTAACAGCAATAAAAACCCCCATTTACATTATTACAAAACATTTTGTGCATGCAAACCAGCCAACCACAGAAACACATCATCAAATAATTTTCATGTTAAAGTACAATTTTTTGCCATAGCACAAGGAAATAGTGCCTTACACCATGACTTGTCAGAGTAGTTATCCATCAACATAGCCCCAGATAAGAGGGGTAGCGGGGAGGGGAAATCCAAATATTATCTTTCTTGTTTCTGAATGAAAATATATTATCTCTTATCATGCTATTCACGACAACCCCTATCTTTGGAAACAGTGTAGATGCCATCTGATCAGGATCTACACTGTTTTACATTCAGCTTATGAAATTCTAGGAATAAATTACATCAAGTAATTTGATTGGTTGATAGACAGAAATGGGTGAGGCTTAAATGAATATGTTGTGTGTACTCATTAGAAGCGCCTAAGTTCTGCCTGAAAACATTTTGTGGGTATTCATCAGAAGCACCTCACAGAGGCGCTTCTAATGAATACCACAACATGATTTCTCCCCTCACCGAGGCCCTTCTATACATAATGAAAACCCACAGAATAAGAAAAATATAAATACCTTTAGGATTAAAAACAGTGATGAGAGACCTAATGATTAAGAGTCCGCGCTCTTATCCACTAGGCCACGGAGGCCCGTCGATGTCACACGGATGTGTTATCATAATGCAAAGGTAAAAGGTACTATATGTCTGAACAAAGCAAGTCACAAAATACCTGTTCCAGATATGATATTTCTTTTATTTGGGTTTTACAACCCTCTCAAGAATACTGCACTTATATCAGACAACAGAGCCAAAATTGGCGTGCCCAGATTAAACAAGCATTCTACCGAAGATTATGTCGTACCTGTGATTGTACTTCTAGAGATATGGACTTAAATGATTTGGGCTAATGTATTGGTTAACACACCAATGTTTGGAAAAACAAATGGACAAACAAATGGACTTCGTTCCATGCTTATTGTAGGCACAACGAAAAGCAAATGACTTTGCACAGTAGAACACTGGCTTCTAATTTGTGACCTGAATGAGGTGCTTTTAACCCTTATCTTGCTGAATATTCATTTAAGCCACACCCATTTCTGTCTATCAACCAATCAAATTACTTGATGTAATTTATTCTTACAAATCCATAAACTTCATGTCAAACAGTGTAGATCTTGATCAGATGGCTTCTTCAGATAGGGGCTGTCGTGAACAGCATGATAGTTTTTCTCAGGGTCTTAACCCTTATCTTGCTGTTCACGACAACCCATATCTTTGCAAACAGTGTAGATCCAGATCTGGCTTCTGAAGAAGCCATCTGATCAGGATCTACACTGTTTGACATTCAGTTTATGAATATGTAGGAATAAATTACATCAAGTAATCTGATTGGTTCAAAGACAGAAATGGGCGTGGCTTAAATGAATATTCAGCAAGAGAAGGGTTAAGCAGTAGGTCATTTCCTAGTTTCTTCAAGTGCCAATGAAATTTCTAGAGCAGGTAATTTTTGATGCAATTTTTTTTTTCAGAGAAAATATGAAAATATACCCTTTCTGGAGCATATTTGACATCACTACAGCTGGTGTCTGGGAATGTGTGGCGGCCGTGAAAAGTCTCCCTGCCCTACATTATAGTGCCGTTTATATTTTCTTGTCCTTTGGGATCATTGGTTCCATTGTGGAATTTTGAAAATATTTGAGGGTCACTGATGAGGCCTAATTGGCCAAAACTAGCTAGTCTGGCCCAGAAAACATGTCAACTCCATACTTTTTAGCTCTGTGGTGTATTCCTTGCTTCCAAAGGATAACCCTTTCTAGAGCATATTTGATATAACGTGATTAATCTGTTTATTCTACTTATTTTTTTTTTTATGAAAAAATAGACTTGTTTTCTGAGAAAACAGATGTCCCCCCCCCCCCCCACCCACCATATACCCCTTTCAAAACAAGCTTAATTTTACAGCACCACTATGACCTGAAAATGAGGTCAAGTCACAAAAACCTAATCAGTTCTTCATCCTGACCATATTTTATATCCATGCAAATTTGATTAAAATCCACCCAGTAGTTCATGAGATATACTGCACATAACCTAAATTTGGCCTAATTTTGACCTATGTAGCATGGCTGTGCCCTTGAAAATAAGGTCAAGGTCAGCAAAACCTAACAAGTTCTTTATCCTGTCCCAATGTTATTATCCATGCAAATTCGATTAAAATCCACCCAGTAGTTCATGAGATATCTTGCACACAAGGTCATGTCATGCCCACGCCGTTGGGATCAGCACCAAAATCAATATGTCCCCCTCCCCTTCGGTGGGGGTGGGGGGCATAATATTCTTTGAAAATACTGTCTGCTAGTTGCACTCATTTATTCTGACTATTAACCAATCAGTTTAATAATGTATTCCTTCAAAATTGCAGAAACAATATAATCTGGGTCTACACTGTCTACAAAAGTAGGGATTGTTGTGTTCAGCTGGACAAGGGTTAACCCTTGGCCTGCCTATCTCAACTAGCAGACAGCATTTTCAATATTTTTCAGTGAAAATGAGTCTTTCCATTACATGTGATGTCAAGCCTTATTTACTTAGAAAAAAAAAATCTGGGCCCTGTTGTTCAAAGCATAGTTAGCTTAAAGAGCTCGTTAGTGGTCAAAGCTTGTACAGTGGTATTTTGGCTGAAAAAATGTGAGCAGCTTTTGCAGATGCAAAAGCTGTTCACATTTTTTCAGGGAAACTATTAGTATCTTTGCCATAATAAATGATGAAAGTTTTAAAGATTCGTTACCTAATGATTTTAGTTTTGAACAACAGGCCCCAGATTGTTAATTTATGTAGCAGTTCCTTTGTTTGGTTTCCCAGGACTCAAAAAAACAAGAGGCCCATGGGCCACTATGCTCACCAGAGCTCAGGTGGGCACTGCCAAATTGCAGCCATGTATTTTAACATGATATCATTTTAATCTGCCAAATGAACCCCCATATCCAAATGAGCATCAATGTGGACTCAGTATATGAAACATTAGGCCTTTTATGAAGTAGAGGGGGTGGGGCATGGACCCAATGGAGCCCTGGTTGGTATCACTAAATGTGTCTTATCACAAAGAACAAGAATATATATGGTTTAGCAGTGGGGATCTGCATGGCTGGAGATATAAGTGGAGGGGTTGGAGCATGCCCTGTCGTTCCCAGGAAAGCCCAAGATTGTTGTCCCTAAATGTGTCTCATCATAAGGACCAAGTATATATATGGTTTCGGGGTGGGAATCTGAACGGTTTCCAAGATATCCTTTCATGAAGTGGAAAGGAGAGGACTGGCCCCTGCGGACACCCCTACAGTAGGTGTGCTAATAATAAGGAACAAGAACATATATGAATATGGGGTGGGGATTTGAATGGTTTCTGAAATATATGGCCTTTTATGAAGTGGAAGGGCGGGGCACATTGCCTCAGCACAAAGAGACCCCCAAGTTGGTGTGACTGAATGAGTCTTATCATAAGGAACAAGAATATATATGGTTTAGGGGTGGGGATCTGAACTATTTCTGAGATATGTGGCTTTGAATGAAGTCAAGCGGTGGAGCAAGGCCCGGGCATGCCCCGGGGACTCACAAGCTGGTGTCAATGAATGTGCCTTATCATAAGGAAGATGAATATATATGGTTTAGGGGTGGGGCTCTGAACAGTTTCTGAGATATAAGGCCTTTTGTGAAGTGCAGGGGTGGGGCAAGGCCCAGGGAGACCCCCAGGTTGGTGTCAATGAAAGTGTCTTATCATAAGGTACAAGAATATATATGGTTTAGGGGTGGGGATCTGTAAGGTTTCCGAGATATTGTGATATTATGAAATGGAGGGGGTGGGGCATGGCCCCAGCACATCCCTGGGGACCCCCAGGTTGGTGTCACTGAATGTGTCTCATCATAATGAACAAGAACATATATGGTTTAGGGGTGGGGATCTGAACAGTTTCTGAGATATATGGCCTTTTGTGAAGTGAAGGGGTGGGGCATGGCTCCGGCGCACCCCGGAAGACCCCCAATTTGGGGTCAATGAATGCGTCTTATCATAAGGAGCAAGAATATATATGGTTTAGGGGTGGGGATCTGTAAGGTTTCCGAGATATTGGGCCTTTTATGAAATGGAGGGGCGGGACATGGCCCCGGCGCATCCCGGGGGACCCCCAGTTTGATGTCACTGAATGTGTCTTATCAATAGGAACAAGAGTATATAGGGTTCACGGGTGGGGATCTGAATGGTTTCCGAGATATTGGGCCTTTTTTGAAGTGGAGGGGGTGGGGCATGGCCTCGGCACATCCCGGAGGACCTCCAGGTTGGTGTCACTGAATGCGTCTTATCAATAGGAACAAGAATATATATGGTTTAGGGGTGGGGATCTGTAAGGTTTCTGAGATATAAGTCATTTTATGAAGTACTGGGGGCGGGGTATGGCCCCGGCACAACCTACTGGACCCCCAGGTTGACATAAAAGCATATGGCCGAGAGAAGTTTACTAAAGGAACATTTCTATGAAAGTTTTGTCAAAATATCTGCAAAGGCTTTGTAGTTAATGCCATTTTTCAATTTTCCCCATTATAAGTCTATGGAAAATCTAAGTTGCCATAGCAACCAAACTAATGAGCCGAATTTCATAAAAAACACAAAACCTGTAAAGGCAAATATGGTGAATATTTCCATAAACTTTCAGCCTCATAGAGCATACGGTTTCTGAGGAGATGATTTTTTAAGTATTTTTTTTTCTATTTTTTCATTTTGGTTTCCATGGCAACCAATACAAATGAGCAGTAGGCCTAAAATCATATGGCAGATAGTAGATTGCCTAAGGAATATTTCTATGAAAGTTTTGTCAAAATATCTGCAGTGGCTTGGCAGTAAATGCCATTTTTCAATTTTCCCCATTATAAGTCTATGGAAACTCTAAGTTGCCATAGCAACCAAACCAATGAGGCGAATTTCATAAAAAACACAAACTTTCAATCCCCCAACCCAAGGATGCTACAGATGAAATTTGGACTCAATCGGCCCAGTGGCTTCAGAGGAGATGTCGTTTGAAAGTGTTGACGACGCAGACGCAGACGACGACGACGACGACGCCGACGACGCAGACGACGACGGACAACTGCCTATCCTAAAAGCTCCCCCGGAGCCTTCGGCTCTGGTGAGCTAAAAACATTGGTTGGTTTCAGCTTTGTGCAGAAGCAATCAGTATGTTTCAAGTAGCATTGAAGATCTGTGCTAATAGCAATGTAACAATATGCAATGTAACAAGGTGCAACCAAAACAGCAATACAAACTACCTTGTCAAACTAAACATTCTTTATCAATTTCTGCTGTCAAACCTAGCCAAAATGCATTCCGTACATTCCTCGTATCCTAGCTCATATGCAACATGCACTGGATCTGCGTAATTACAAAAACAGACACAAGTTGCCTTAACGAAATATCACACCAGACACATAAAATCCAAATATGTTTGCCCAAGAAGAGAAATGTTTATTAATAGTTGAAAATGAAATAAAATTAACCAAATCCTGAAAAAAAATAACCCATTACCTTCAAAACTTCAAAGTTAGTCATTTTTTTTATTTTTTTCAAAACATGCACCTGCATGTTGCACCTATTTCACCTGTACTCGAATAACTTTCGTGTGTTATCGCTTTCCAAACTCAGTGGATATTTGAACCAGTAGTGGAAAGCGAGACTTGGTGCAGACACTAATCGGAGTGCACCAAACTTTTGCAGATATGTTCATGATTGACACTGGTAAGTGACGTGACTAATGACACTTTTTATGCAACCCAATCCCCCCACACACACCATCCCTTTAACCTACCCCAAAACGGGTAGTTTGCAAACAGTGCAGGCCCAGATCAGACGCCGCAGAATGCGTCGTCTGATCAGGGCCTACGCTGTTTGCAAAATGTTTAGCCAATTTTCAGATAGTTTTTGAAGAAAACACAACCTGACACCCCTAAATTTTGAAATGGACTATTGCTCAATACAAGATGGAAGATTCCATTTGGTACAGAAAGGGTTAAAATAAGCTTTGGGGAGGCAACTCAAAATGATTTTGCAACTGAGAAGAATTTGCTCCAGCAACAGGGTAGTCCCAACATTTGAAGAATGGTGGAAAGGGCATACAGTGTTGACCCTGTCTGTCTGCGTCTGAGATGGCATCAGCAATTTGCATTTAAGATATTCATCATTGTCACCACTAGGCATCTGTGTCCCTTGGACCCAGTTCTTAACCCTTGTCCTGCTGAATATTTTAATCTGCAACACCCACTACAGATTATTAACTAATCAGATTATTCCATGCAAATTATTGCAACAAATTCACAATCTGAATGGCAAACAAAGTAGATCCTGATCAGATGGCTTCTTCAGAAGCCATCTGATCTGGATCTACATTGTTTGAAAGATAGGACATATCGGGGCTCAGCAGGACAAGGGTTAACCCATTTAGTACCGGAAACCCAGAAACGGGTATTTGACCAACAGTGTAGGCTCAAATCAGAGCCTATACTGTTTGCAAAAAGTTCAGCCATTTTCCAAACAATTTTTGAAGAAAACATAACCTGCCACCCCTAAATTTTGAAATGGACTCCTGCTATATATAAGGTGGAAGATTCCACTTGGTACAAACAGGGTTAAAGACAGAAAAATAGCCAAGTGTATCTGCTTGAATGGTAAAATTTTTATGAAATTTAGCACAGCAGAGTGTAAAATCTAGCCAGACCAACTTTGTTGTATTCTGCATTGTCATTGTCTGTCTGCAGATTCTGCCAACTCAAACAATAACCTCAGTCAAAAATCTGGCCTATAAGAATATACATGGGTGTCTGTGTGTGTGTGTGTGTGGGGGGGGATTGAAATATCCGTCCCGAGGGTCACTGGCCGGCATCATGAGGCTTGCCGAGTGATGCCGGACAGTGATCCGGAGGGATGGATTTTTCCATCCACCCCTCACACCCATGTAGGATTCTTTTTCTTGCATACCTTTCATTTCTGAATGTGGATTTTTGTTAATACAGTCACCTCTGTTGCCTACGTCTGCCCTATTGTCATGACCATGGTGTGATGTTGAGTGACGTCATGTAACGTGCTGTGATGTCACGTAACCTGCTGTGATGTCAACCTTAAAGGTCTATTCAACCAGCGCATTTATGAAACATGCGAGAATATTCTATTTTGGGTAAGAACACCAGGGTCAGAACAGAATTTCTATCCCAAGCTAAAACTATGGATGTGTGCAAGAATAACTTCATCATATTTGTCATTGTCATTGTCTGCAAACTCAAACACTAGCCTCAGTCCAAAATCTAGCCAGACCAACTTCCTCACGACCAACTTTGTGATATGTTGCACTGTTAGCGTCTGCACATTCTGCAGACTCTACAGTAACTATAAAATTCAGACCAAACTCCAGCCAGGCCAACTTAAATTTGTCATATTTTGCATTGTCATTGTCTGCCGACTCAAACAATAACCTCAGACCAAAATCTAATCAAACCAACTTTTTCTTATGTTGCACTGTTAGTGTCTGCACATTCTGCAGACTCTCTAACAATAATCTCAGACCAGAATCTAGCCAGACCAACTTTGTTATTTGTTGCATTGTTGATATCTGTAGATTCTGCAGACTCTAATAATAATCTCAGACCAGAATCTAGCCAGACCAACTTTGTTATTTGTTGCACTGTTAATATCTGTACATTCTGCAGACTCCACTATAATCTCAGACCAGAATCTAGCCAGACCAACTTTGTTATTTGTTGCACTGTTAATGACTGCAGATTCTGCAGACTCCAACAATAATCTCAGACCAGAATATAGCCAGACCAACATTGTCATATTTTGTATTGTCATATGTTGCACTAGCCATTTTGTGTCTGCACTGCAGAGATCTGTAGACTCTAACAATAATCTCAGACCAGAATCTAGCCACATATTATGCATTGTTGGTGTCTGCTGATTCTGCCAACACATAGAATAATCTCAGACTAAAATCTGGCTTTTGTCACATTTGCATTGTCACATGTTGCTGCAACTAACAGTAATCACAGACCAGCAACTAGCTAGACCATCATGTCATTTTTATAACGCATATTATCTGCAGACACTAAATAATAATCTGATGATATAAAAATCTAGGCTAGTTGAAGATGTCATTGTATGTACATGATGGCAGACTTATAATAATTTTACAGCCACATCATAAAAACGAATTTTTCACAGCTGCCAGACTGATTAATGTTTTTAATCACAATTAAGTTGGCAATGACAACAGTGAACATGTCTGCAGATCAATGGCAGTCACACCTGGTGTTATAACAGTACATAGTTGTGAAACAGT
The DNA here is from genome assembly GCA_963580285.1 of Lucinisca nassula. NCBI lineage: Eukaryota > Metazoa > Mollusca > Bivalvia > Lucinida > Lucinidae > Lucinisca > Lucinisca nassula. Next base: position 128,443,604 of record OY757019.1, on the reverse strand, counting down.
CTACAAAATGAAAATTTAGAAAAATATATATTTTTTTTTTCGAGCTGGGGTGGCGTGGGGTATGTAGACTACTCTTAAAGTAAAGAATTGGGGAATAAAATCTTTCCTTTAAGAGCAGCTAGACAATTTTTTTTTTCATTACACATGAAATGCCTGTACATGTAATTGGTGCAAACTACATGACGTGCTTTGCACCCTTAACCCTTGTCCTGCTGAGCCCGGATATGCCTTTTTTTTTCCAAACAATGAAGATCCAGATGACAAAGCCATCTGATCAGGATCTACATTGTTTGCCATTCAGATTGTGAATTCGTTGCAATAATTTGCATCAAGTAATCTGATTGGTTGATAATCGGTAGTGGGTGTGGCATATATAAATATTCAGCAGGTCAAGGGTTAACAGTTCTAGCAGATCAATGTCCAGTTGGAAGCCTTGTCCTGCTGTGCCCGGATATGCCTTTTCTTTGAGACAATGCAGATCCAGATCAGATGGCTTCTGCCTTTTCTTTGAGACAATGCAGATCCAGATCAGATGGCTTCTGAAGAAGCCATCTGATCAGGATCTTCATTGTTTGTCATCCTGTTTATGACTTTGTTGCAATAATTTGCATCACGTAATCTGATTGGCTGATAATCAAAAGTGGGTGTGGCATATTTAAATGGGTTAAAATTCAAAATAGAGTATGGTGACTTTCATGGGGCATGTATTGATCTGAAAGTGAAGCTTAACCCTTATCCTGCTGAATATTCAATTAAGCCACACCCACTTCTGACTTTGAACCAATCAGATTACTTGATGTATTTTATTCCTACAAATTCATAAACTGAATGTCAAACAGTGTAGATCCTGATCAGATGGCTTCTTCAGAAGCCATCTGATCTTGATCTACACTGTTTGCAAAGAGCGGGGTTGTCGTGAACAGCAGGATAAGAGTTAATGTCAAGGCAAGTCCTCCTGTTGTAGCACCGTTCCGGCATTGAAACCTTCCAGAAAAATATGACAAAAGGAAGCTTTGTTGATATTTGTGAAATTGTTTCAACAATGACTAAGGAAAAAGCTGGCTTCTAGCTAGAATTCATCCATGGAGTTCATCTGTGTGACTCAGATAAGGTAGCCTGAGATTAGTAACTGACATAATGTGAGATTTTTATGCAGAACTCACTTTAAATAATACCGTATTTGCCCTAATTACCGCACCGTGCGCATAGTTTTTTCAAAATCGTGTCAAAAAATCACAGTGAAAAACCTACCTAATTAGCGCACACTCGATGCGAAAACAATAGCTTCCGAGATGATGCATACTGATATTAAATGCGATGGAAAAGGATACTAAAGCATTGCCTTCACTGTTGAAGAAATAAGTTTTTTACAGATTTATGTGAGAGCTTCCAGGGGGAGGTTACTGTAAAGTGTGCGCTTATGCGTTTCCTTTTCAAAAATAGCTTTGGTGTGCGCTTATAGGAGCATGTGCGGTAATTAGGGCGAATACGGTAATTTATGCACTTCAAAGAAGACAGTGGAAATGGAGTCCTATCCATTTTGACCCTAATTACCCCATTAAATGCAGGGTGTGGGGAGGTTACCTTGGAAAACAGTGCAGGCCCAGATCAGGTGCCACAAAATGTGGCGTTTGATCAGGGCCTGCACTATTTGCTAACAGAATTTTCCATCAAAAATAGAAAAACAGGCCTGACACCCCTTATAAGACAAATAGCCCTGTCCAACATAAAGCAATGGAAAAGTCTGCTAGTATACAATGGGTTAAGCCCCTGTCACACTATGCCGCGTTTTCACTGCGATGGGACGGCGTTGTTTAATTTTTCAGAACGCCGCAAGATCGCAAGAAATATGGGATATTTTTGTGAACATGGACCTGTCGTGGCGCCCCTACAGCGACCAAGATGTTGCTACGGAGCTTACATGGCGATCTATCGCGATCCTGCGGAGTTCTTGATGGCGATTGTATGCGCTCTCACAGCGCTTCCTCTGCGCTTTTACGGCGTTCACAATGCGTGCAGTGCACTTTTACGGCGCTCTCAATGCATGCACTGAGCTTTTACGGCGCTCACATGTTGAAGACGTTCTCAAAGTGTAAACAGACATCTTCATCAGTCAAACAGTTTTGTTTGATTTGAGGTTTAACGTCCAATCAACACATTATAGGTCATTTTGGAGACATTGCTTCTAATTTTGTGGGACTTTTACCCGACATTGAGACGAAATGACATCTCAATCTCTGTCACCCAATGAAACTAATAGGGTTAATAAGCACGGATGGTCCGACTCGCGTCCCTTTTCCTGGGCAAGCTTAGATCCCCTAAGCGGTTTACCAGTACTCCTGTGCCGTCGGAAGCAAGTCCACCGCAATCACCGCAAGCAGGAGAAAGTCCACCGCCATTACCTTACCCGGAATGAGTCACCTCAGAAGTACACAATCAAACTCTACTCTAGCCACTGTTTATACAAGCGGGCGGCCCCCTCCCATCGGGACTGGAAGAAATAGATGGGCTGCATGATGCTTCCACGCAGAGCTGAAACTGACCTCACACGAGTACTGGTAAACCGCTTAGAGGGTCTAAGCCTGCCCAGGCAAAGCGGTGCGAGATACGTGTAAACTCTTTTTGTGTAAACATGCTTATACGTGTAAACTCTATTGGTTTCATTGGGCGACAGGGCTTGAGATGTCATTTCATCTCAAAGTCGGGTAAAAGTCCCACATTATTGGAAGCAACGTCTCCAAAATGACCTATACAGTGTTGACTGGGACGTTAAATATCAAACCAATAAACCAGTTAATCAATTATACAAGCGGAGCTTATATGGCGTTGTAGGAGACCTCTGTGCGCCCCTGCCGAGCTCCTGTAGCGTTGTAGGAGACCTTACTGCGCTGCTATGGCAACCTTGGCGTTCTATGCGATCCCAACGCGTCTACTGGCGACGCCACTGCGTTGCTACGGCGATGTTTGCAATCGTACTGCGCGCACCTCGGCGTTCTGCATTTTTCTTGGACGCCGTGAGAACCCAGCCCTGGTGTGACAGGGGTTTTAAATATTATCACCATCAAAGAATTGACCGCAGACTTCTAAATGTTTTTTTTTTTTTTTGACAGTGAAACAAGAAGCCATCTGATCACGATCTACATTGTTTAACATTCAGGGGCCAGTTGTTCAAAGCATTGTTAGCTTAACTAGCTCATTAGTGCTCATAATGTTAACTGTTCTAGCAAATACAATAACGAAAATTTTGGTATTTTTGCTGAAAAATTGCAAAAGCTGCTCACATTTTTTCAGCAAAAATATTAGCATATTAGCCATATTTAATGATCAAAGTTTTAACGATACGTTAACTAACGATGTCGTTAGTTTTGAACAACTGGCCCCTGATTGTGTACTGTATGAATACCATATTCCTCCATTTAGCTCCCGGGGCGCTTAAAAAATTGGAAAAAGAGGGGGCACATACTAGTGACAAAAATGCTACCAGAACGGAGAGTTTAAAACCCATTAAATACATAGTTTTCCATTAGAAGATGGGGGAATCATAAAATGTAAAGTCCCAAGTCACTGTGACAGCAATACCTTGCATGATACTAGGCTAATCTTTATTTCAGGTAAGCCAAAATATTTTGTTAGACTGACAACAATAATTGTCATGATTGGCATTTTATGGGTTAAGACAAGGTTTTACTATGTACAGTCCAACCTGTATTAAGCAACCACCTATGCGATATTCAAAAAGTGCTTGCGTAAGACAGGTGCTTGTTTAACACAGGTGATTTTGATGCATTTTCCTTTTTGGGGAACTGAATGCCTGCTTGCTTAAGACAGGTTGCTTGCTTAATAGAGGTGGCCACTAAGACAGGTTTTACTGTATTCAACATGTTAACCCTTGACCTGCTGAATATTTATATATGCCATACACACTACCGATTATCAACCAATCAGATTACTTGATGCAAATTATTGCAACAAATTCATGAGCTGAAGGACAATGAAGATCCTGATCAGATGGCTTCTTCTTCTCCATCTGACATATCCAGGCTCAGCAGGACAAGGGTTAAAGTTATGCCACTTCAACCTCAGTATCCAAACCTATCCTGGCTGGATCATGAAACAAATTTGTTAAAATTTTAGAATAACAGCAAGTGTTTAACCCTTATCTTGCTGTTCACGACAACCGCTATCTTTGCAAACGAGTGTAGATCCTGATCAGATGGCTTCTTTACAGATGGCTTCTTTATAAAGAAGCCATTTGATCAGGATCTACACTGTTTGGCATTCAGTTTATGAATTTATAGCAATAAATTACATCAAGTAATTTGATTGGCTGATAGACAGAAATGGGAGTGGCTTAAAAGAATATTCAGCAAGATAAGGTTAAGATGGTATGCTGCATATCATCTAAACATTTGAAGCATTTACATCAGTGTACTTCACTTCTGTGTAATAAAGGCCCACATCCATCCTATCAAAGTTGGTGCCATCTCGAGGCTTGAAAATTTTTCAGTCTTTAACTCTTATCATGCTGTTCACGACAACCCATATCTTTGGAAACAGTGTAGATCCAGATCAGATGGCTTCTGAAGAAGCCATCATATCAGGATCTGCACTGTTTGACATTCAGTTTATGAATTTGTAGGAATAAATTACATGAAGACATCTGATTGGTTCAAAGTCAGAAATGGGTGTGGCTTAACTGAATATTCAGCAAGAGAAGGGTTAACTTGTCCTTCATGAACAAGGGCATGGAGATTTTTGTAAATTTCATACGACTATACACAAAATATTACTCACCCTTCAGCATCAGGCACTCGCCATAGTGAGTTTCTAGCCCTGCATCTAAACAGGGTTTACCATACAAATCTTAAAAATTCGTACAGGGTTTACCATACAAATCTTAAAAATTCGTACACCTTGAGGACTTGCTGTAATTCTCTGAAAATTTTACCAAGTTTGTTTCTCTATTCGGCAAGAAGTCCAAAAGGTGCAGACGGAATGGCAAAAAGAGTAGACCCTGATCAGGAGCAGTCTGATCTGGGTCTGCACTGTTTGCTTAGGCCTATCTGTCTCAATACTTATGATCCTTACGGTATCATGAAATCTAAACAGGGTATTAGATTTTGTCATGTGTTGGTTGATTTTGTTACTGTTTTCTGACTCAGGAATGACACAAGTTTTATAAATTACAATGATATGCCAAAACCATGCTGAAACAACAGCTTCTCGCAGACTTCTATTTATTTTTTGGCTGTGGTTCAGAAAAGGATCAAACTGTTTCGGAGTCAATTTGCCATTGTTCTAAATGAATGGAATTCCTTCAAAACAACATCAAGATCTTGAAAGACTTTGTTCATTCATCTCAAGGTTGGGTAAAAGTCCTACAAAATTGGAAGCAACGTCTCCAAAATGACCTCTACAGTGTTGATTTGTTTGTTTGATTTGAGGTTTAACGTCCCCGTCAACACTGTAAAGGTCATTTTGGAGACGTTGCTTCCAATTTTGTGGGACTTTTACCAGACATTGAGGTGAAATGACATCTCAAGCCCTGTCGCCCAATGAAACCAATAGGGTTTATTAGCATGGACAGTCCGCCTCGCACCTCGGTTCCTGGACAGGTTTAGATCCTCTAAGCAGTTTACCGGTACTAGTGTGCGGGCCGGATTCAGCTCTGCATGGAAGCATCATGCAGCCCATATATTTCTTCAAGCCCCGATGGGCGGGGGCTGTTTACAGTGTTGATGGGGACGTTAAATCTCATTACATGTTCCAATCTAGGGTAGATTCCAACATCATCCCGATGAGCATGACAACCATACATGTGATATTTTCTTGGTCCCAAATAGGGAGACTTTGATTTTCAAATAGGGAGATTGGCGTCTCAAATACGAAAATTTTTGCACGGTTAAAAGTGATATTTTTTCAGTGAAAATTGACCAATGAAGCACTTTAAAAGCACTTGTAATGTGAAGTAACTATCGTGTTAGTCTTAATTATTTCTGTTCAAGCTGCATTAACATCTGGGTTCAGATCTCTCCAGTTTTAATTCCTGAAACTAAAGAAATAAAAAAAACAACAACATAAAACATGAATGGGTTCTATAGCAACTCATTCTACAGTAGAACTTTGATGGTTCGAACACCGATGGCTCGTTTACCATGGATGTGTCGAACCCATTCTTGAGCCCCTAGCAAAATCCTACATAAGAAATAGTGGGGGATGATTAAGGAGATTTTAGTCTTTTATCTTGCAAATGTATGCTGTGTGTACTCATTAGAATCGCCTCGATGAGGCGATTCTAATGAGTACACACAGCATACATTTTCATTATAGAACACCGAAAAGATGTCTAAAAGTATCTCGTTATGCCTCCTGGCAGTCACCTCAGTGGCTCGAACTACCCCTATCTCGAACAGATTTTCAAGGTCCCAAAGGTGTTCGAGCCATTGAAGTTCGACTGTATTTCAAAATACCATCAATTTTGCATACAGCAATGACAGTTAATCCTTCAAGTGCTTATCCTGTTTCAAAAGTTTGGTTGGCCCCAGCCCATCGGGGCTTGGAGAAATAGATTGGGCTGCATGAAGGTTTGAAGCAGAGCTGCAATGGACCGCGCATGAGTACTGCTAGACCGACTAGAAGATTAAAGTGGTGCTTACATCCATGCCTATAAACCCTATTGGTTTCATTGGGTGGCAGGGATCGAGTGGTCATTTCATCTCAATGTCGGGTAAAAGTCACACAAATTTTAAGTAACGTCTCCAAAATGACCAAAATAGTGTTGACGGGGATGTTAAACCTCAAATAAAGCAAGCAATGTTTTGGTTTAGGGTCTAACAAACCAAACCCATATATGACAATGGAATCTCCCACCTAATAAGTTTGGAGTGGCCCATTTCCAATTATAGGGGTGACAGATTCGTCTCGTGCAAAAATGCGTTTTATGGCATCTGGGTCTGCATTGTTTGCTAATGTCCCAAAAAAGGGCCACTAGGAATATATTGGTTAACATTATTTAGGTCATGTGGTGCGGGTCAGTTTACATGAAAATACTTTACCGGAGCAGGCTTACTCAGACACACAAGTTGTCAACCAGTACAATGCACGTAATGTTTTACCAGAAACAGACACTCATCACGTGAACAAGTCCGTGAAATAAAGACCCCCCTACACCCTACTTATTATAGAGAAAACTGGGGTTTAGGTGGGTAAACATTATTTTCCTTATTTCTGCTCCTAGACATAGGTTGTGGGTACTTGTTAGAACCGCCTCAATGAGGCGGTTCTAACGAGCACCCAAAACCTACGTTTGGAGTGTAAATAAGAAAAATATTACACCTTTTCATCCGAAAAGTTACCTTTTTTGAGGTTTGAAAAATGAACTATATCACACGGATGTGTTATAGTAATGTGTTCTCCAATTTTTCTGAGGAAAGAACATATTACAGTGAAATTCCGCTATTCAGACCACCTATCTTCTTTAAAAAGTTTATATGGCAGGTTGCTGTTATTCTTTCTTTGTGTTTTCTGCATAAAGTGTCCTCTGGTCAAGGACCACCTTTAGGACTGTTCAAAAGTGGTCTTAAAGACCACTTTTGAACAGTCCCAAAGGTGGTCTTAATATAGGAATTTTACTGTATATCTTGATATTACATGTGATTAGTCTGTTCGGCAGGAAAACAGACATTTTAACCCTTGTCCTGCTGAATATTCATATATGCCACACCCACTACCGATTATCAACCAATCAGATTACTTGATGCAAATTATTGCAACAAATTCACAAATTGGCAAACAATGTAGATCCTGATCAGATGGCTTCTTCAGAAGCCATCTGATCTGGATCTTCATTGTTTGAAAGATAAGACATATCCGGGCTCAGCAGGACAAGGGTTAAGGCAATGGCTACTTTGGCTGAATATCATTGCCAAGTCCAACCCATGATTCCAGCCCAGAGTCTATAGATAACCTTATTAACATCACCTAAACATGTCCGTGAAATGAATACCCCACTAAACCCCAATTTATATAGAGAAAACTGAGCTTTATGGGGGTACACATGATTTTCCTTATTTCTGCTCCAAGGCATAGGTTGTGGAGCACCCACAACCTAAGTTTGCAGTATAAATAAAAAAAAATATCATAGATTTTCATCAGAAAAGTAGCCATTTTGGAGATGTGAAAAAAATGCACTATGTTTCACGGCTGTGTTATTGTAATGTGCAACACACTGAACTAGCATCCATTTTTTAAAAAGATACTACTTGTATTTGAATATTTTCATAGGTTTAATTTAGGGTTCAGACTTCTAATATTCCACAAACTCTTAATGTAACATCACTGCTGGGTCTAAATATGTTCCATAAAAAGGGTTATCTTTTGGAAGCATGGAAGAAAAGTATAGAGTGTAAAAGTTTTTTTGGGCCAGACTAGCTAGTTTCGGCCAATTAGACCTCATCAGTGACCCTCAAATATTTTGAAAACTCCACAATGGAATCAATGACCCTAAAGGACAAGAAGATATAAACTACACTAGGATGAATGGCAGGGAGACTTTTTACGTGGCCACATATTCCCTTAACACCAGCTGAAGTGACATTAAATATGTTCTCCTTTGATCATAGAACTGAAAAGCATATAGTGTGCAAGTTTTTCTTGGCCATACTAGCAACTGTGTTTGTCAGAAAAACAAAAACTGTGTTTTATCAAAACAAAACATAGATTTTACAGAAACATGGGCATTTTTCTAAATAATCTATACATTTCTGGGAATTTTTAATCCATTTTATATTCAAAACTGTTATAATGAACAAACAATGTTATAATATTTAATTTAACTGTACAGTAAAATTCGGCTATTAAGACCACCAAAGACTGCTACTAATTCTGCATTAAAAAGCTTATTTAGAAAGTTTCAGTTATTCCTTTTTTGTGTTTTCTGCATACAGTGTCCTCTGGTCAGAGACCACCTTTGGGACTGTTCAAAAGTGGTCTTAAAGACCACTTTTGAACAGTCCAAAAGGTTGTCTTAATTCATGAATTTTACTGTATTTAGAAAAAGAGAAAAATTCTACTGACTTGGTATGCTTTTTGAAGTATGGTTGAAGATAGGTAAATGAAAGTTCATCATGATCTTATACTCACCTGGTTTTGCTATCAAACTATAATATCCTTACAGTTTGCTTACTATCAAATATTTCTTATTCCAATCATTATAAAATGGTCTGTGGTTCTTCTGACAATGGTTCTACAATTCTAACTACAAAACAATACTGCCTGTCTCGTGGAGATGCACAGATAACAAGAAGAACAGAAAAAATAAGTTCTTCATCTCCCTATTCCAGACAATACCATAACGATCCCATGTTTTGGGACAGATAGGCCTAAGCAAACAGGGCAGACCCAGCTCAGACTGCTCCTGAAGGAGCAGTCTGATCAGGATCTACACTGTTTACCATTATGTCTCAGCCTTTTGGACTTCTTTCTGGATCATGAAACAAATTTGTCAAAGATTTAGGAGAAATACAGCAAGTCCTGAATGTGTCTGATTTTTTTAGGATTTTTACGGAATATTATGTCTGGAAACTATGAGATTCTCTGCCAGATAGAAGCAAAAGATCCAGACGGGTGCTGTAAGCTCACCTAGCTCACTGATAAGTTGAGCTGAAGCTCAATGGTAAGTTGAGTTGAAGCTCACTGATGAGTTGAAGCCCACTGATAAGTTGAGTTGAAGCTCACTGATAAGTTGAGTTGAAGCTCACTGATGAGTTGAAGCTCACTGATAAGTTGATTTGAAGCTCACTGATGAGTTGAAGCTTACTGATAAGTTCTGATAAGTTTACCAATGTCATAGAAAGAGACTAAATTTTGCAAAGAAAGTGGCTGAAGGGAGATGGATGGATATCCAACACGCAATAATTTCTGCGAGAACTAGCAGAATCTCACGTCACTTTCAAAATCTGGCTGCCTGACAATTTTTCTGTGCTTAATGCTCTGCATGCTGGGTATTTTTTCATCAGACAACAGTCTGAAATATTTTCCATATTTTCCCCAGAAAACAGGAATTGACATCTCAAGCAAACTGTCTCCTTGGGACAGGATTTGACATTTCATGCAAATTGTCTCCAATTCCTGTAAGGGTAGTATCATCCATTGGAGACAATTTGCATGAGCTGTCAATTCCTGTAAGGGTAGTATCATCCATTGGAGACACTTTGCATGAAATGTCAAATCCTGTCCCAAGGAGACAATTTGCTTGAGATGTCAATTCCTGTTTCTCGGGAAAATCAACAACTTGTCGTCTGCTGAATTAGGCAAAAGCGTGGTAAAAGTTCTATTTGGTACTGAATCTTTCATCTTACACATTGGGAGGAGTCCACTGCAAGTAAGGGGTAACAGATTGCTGGTTAATCTTTATCCAAACTGTGACGGCCTTGATCAGATGCTGCATTCTGCAACATCTGATCTGAGGCTGCACTGTTAGCTAAGGACCTGCTTTTGGGTTTCTACGTATAAAATGGGTAAATGGGAAAGAATAACTTGCCTAAATTCCAAGGGTTCACTAAAATAAATCACATATTTACTGCTTTATGTTCTGCCAAAATTCCACTGTGAATCACAAGTACTGGCTTTGCAAAAATACTAGGCGCAGCCAGTATCAGCAGTCATTTTACTGCCCTATTTATTGTACTGTCAGTGAAAATCCCAGGGCCATTCTATCAAATAATAATTCCTTTTATCCCTCTATATAAGTCCCTCTTTTTATAGCAATTACAGAAGGTATAAGAATTATATACCTGGTACAATTTTCATTCCTCAGCCAGTCAGACATGTCTTGGAATTTTATCAAAAGACAGCATCATTTTATGCCTTTGCTTTTAACACTTTACTTCTATTTCATGAAAAATTTTGCCAGCTCCCAACTTAGCCCATTTTGTAACAGTATAAAAGTGCCAAAACTTTTCAATCAGTATTTTTTGTCAGAACTATGCCACTGGTAATAATAATAATATGCAAGAGAAGTAGCTTTAGCCCATAAAATGCCAATCACCACAATTGTTGTCTGCTTTGCCGTCTGCTGGTTACTTTAAAAGCTGCTCCTCTAGGAGCAGTCTGATCTGGGCCCACACTGTTGGCCTGTATGAAACAAACATTTCTAACAAGAAAGATGTGTTTCTGAAACATGAGTATGTCCCCTGGCAAGGCCTTTTTTTTTTTTCAAAGTTGGTCACACATCAAAGTCAAGGTCACAGGTCAATTTTTTTTTTGCATGACTGTGAAGCTCTTGTCACAAGGAACCTACACGCCAAATATGAATGCTCTATCTCAAACAGTTCAAAAGTTATGACCACCGTTAAAGTTGTCCACGTACAAACAAACAGACAGGGCAAAAGCATTATTTCCCCGCTATTGCTAACAGGGACATAAAAAGTTTGCAAGAAGATTCAGCAGATGACATAAGCAGACGACATTTTCAGATCCAGTAGGATGGCTCATACCGAGCAGTCTCATCAGCATCAGCACTGTTTGCAATCCTGATTATGATGTTTTCAAAAACTTGCCGCTTTAAATGCTTTAACCCTTATCTTGCTGAATTTTCATTTAAGCCACGCCCATTTCTGTCTATCAACCAATCAAATTACTTGATGTAATTTATTCCTACAAATTCATAAACTGAATGTCAAACTGTGTAGATCCTGATCAGAAGCCATCTAATCTGGATCTACACTGTTTGCAAAGATAGGGGTTGTCGTGAACGGCATGATAAGAGTTAAGACGCTGAGAAAAACTACACTTGAAAATGTCGTCTGCTTATGTCGACACTTTTTAAAAATATTTTTTGCGTACAGGTAAACTGTATGGACCCAAATCAGACTGCAGACTGCTCCCCTACAGACTGCTTGGGTCCACACTGTTTGCAAAAAAATGACTTTAAAAGTAACCAAAGTAGATTGCAAAAATTGCAGATCCAGTTCAGATGACTTCTGATCAGGATCTACACTGTCATGTAGCTTGTGAAACAAACAAATATATAATATTCAGTAATTTGATTGGTTGATAGTCAGCAATGGGTGTGGCTAAATTGACTTATATTCTATTGAAAAACTGCACTTTCTATGAAGAGTCTATTCCTATCTGATTTGGTCTTTACATTTGAGCTAGCACACTGCAAAACCTATTTTAAGTCTTTTGTGACAAGCAAAGACTCAGATCAGCCTGCACCTTCCCGCAGTCTGATCAGAGCCTTCGCTGATTGCATGTATGTTCTATAGTCTGCGGGCTATTAATCTGTTGTCTTAGTGAGTAAATCAACAGACTGATCCAGGCATTTGAAGGTCCCACGTCTTTATGTAGGTTTTGACGTGCGCTGGCTCATTATTCACCATATTTGCATTATTTGCTGGCTCCCAGCTTGCACATTGTCAATATTGGAAAAACAGGTAACCAGACCCCCCTGACCTTTTAACCTGATATAACCTTCAGACTAGGAACAATAAGGTGAATCCTATGTTAGATAATGACTGCTTTGCCAATTTCATAATAAAAAGAGAAATCCTCTTCTCTGCCAGTCTCTTACAGCAGCATGATCTTGTATTGATAGTTCTATTATGGCTCTTTTATCTTTTTCTTACTGTTTATATACAATAATGCCTAAGTAAATTTGATAGTGGGGAAAAACACTTTCAATAGTTGGTTCTGAAATCTCCATAATTAACCATACTCTGTATGGGCATACAATGTGTGCCAAATGTCATATCAAGGAGATATTTAAATAATTTATTTAAATAATAGAGATCAAAATTCAAGTTCTTAATTTAAATTTTATTCACGACTAGTTTCGGTTATTACAACCTTTTTCAAGGGACATTATTGTTACAGATGTCCCACTACCAGAAACCCCTTTCAAAAAATTTAACAACACCACTGTGACCCTGAAAATGGGATCAAGGTCATGGAAACCTAATCAGTTCCTCATCCTGACCAAATGTTATATCCATGCAAATTTGATAAAAATCCACCCCGTAGTTCATGAGATATACTGCACACAACCTAAATGTGGCCTGAGTATGGTCAAGGTCACCAAAACCTAATCAGTTCTTCATCCTGTCCCAATGTTATACCCATGTAAATCTGATTAAAATCCACCAAATAGTTCATGAGATATACTACACACAACCTAAATTTGACCTATTTAGCACAGCTGTGACCTTGAAAATAAGGTCAGGGTCACCAAAACCAACTCAGTTCTTCATCCTGTCCCAATGTTATATCCATGCAAATTCGATTAAAATCCACCCAGTAGTTCATTAGATATACTGAACACAACCGAAATTTGGCCTAATTTTCACCTATTTAGCATGGCTGAGACCTTGAAAATAAGGCCAAGCTCACCAAAACCTTATCAGTTTTTCATCATGTCCCACTGTTATATCCATGCACATTAGATTAAAATCCACCCATTAGTTCATGAGATATACTGTACACAAACTAAATTTGGTCTAAATTTGTCCTAAATTTGACTTATTGGCATGGCAGTGACCTTGAAAATAAGGTCAAGGTCACCAAAACCTACTCTGTTCTTCATCCTGTCCCAATGTTATATCCATGCAAATTTGATTAAAATCCACCCAGTAGTTCATGAGATATACTGCACACAACCTAAATTTGTCCTAAATTTGACCTATTTATCATGGCTGTGACCTTGAAAATAAGCTGAAGGTCACCAAAGCCTAATCAGTTCTTTATCCTGTCCCAATGTTATATCCATGTAAATTTGATTAAAATCCACCCAGCAGTTCATTAGATATACTGAACACAACCGAAATTTGGCCTAATTTTCACCTATTTAGCATGGCTGTGACCTTGAAAATAAGGCCAAGGTCACCAAAACCTTATCAGTTTTTCATCCTGTCCCAATGATATATCCATGCAGATTAGATTAAAATCCATCCAATAGTTAATGAGATATACTGTATACAACCTAAATTTGGTCTAAATTTGACTTTTAGCATGGCAGTGACCTTGAAAATAAAGTCGAGGTCACCAAAACCTAATCTGTTCTTCATCCTGTCCCAATGTTATATCCATGCAAATTTGATTAAAATCCACCCAGTAGTTCATGAGATATACTGCACATAACCTAAATTTGGCCTAAATTTGACTTATTAGCATGGCTGTGACCTTGAAAATAAGGTCAAGGTCACCAAAGCCTAATCAGTTCTTCACCCTGTCCCAATGTTATAGCCATGCAAATTTGATTAAAATCCACCCAGCAGTTCATGAGATATACTGCACACAAGAAAGTGTCATGCTGACACATACGCAGCAATGCCAATGGGATCCACACCAAAAACAAATATGTCCCCCTCCCCTTGGTGGGGGACTTTCGTTTTGATTGATTTGTGGCTTAACTTCCCCATCAACACTGCATAGGTCATTTTTGAGATATTGCTTCCAATTTTGTGGGACTTTTACCCGACATTGAGATGAAATGACATCTCAAGCCAGTACCGTGTGCGGTCAGTTTCAGCTCTGCGTAGAAGCATCGTGCAGCCCATCTACTTCTTCAAGCCCTGATGGGACGCTTGGTGGGAGACATAAACTTGATATTTTGAAATCTCCATAATTAATTATACACCAAGCATTCAGGCTGGCATACAATGTATGCAAAATGTTATATCAACGTCAATAATGTTATATTAACGTCAATAACGACATTGATGCATCAAACGTGATGCAATGTTGTTTAAACATCATGTGTCAAGTAGAATGTTTCTTACAATGTCTTACATAATCTTTACAATTTTCATATTTTTCATATTAACCGAGACATACTGGGCACTTGTAAAAATCTGGGTCCAGTTGTTAAAAGCTGTGTTAGTTTAACAAACATGTTAATGGTCAAAATGTGACCTGTCTAGCAAACAGTGGTATTCATCATCTTCAGTAATTGCCACCCTCAGATTTGAGTATTTTTAGCATAACTTTTGCAGTGGTATTTTTGCAGAAAAAAATGTGAGCAGCTTTAATAATATGTTTGTTTTTTTATCTATTTTTTTGCTGTTTTAATGACTTAAGCTTTGACGTAACAATAACTAACCATGTCGTTAGCTTTAAACAACTGGGCCTGGCAAGCAGAACACTTCTGCTATGAAAATGAGAAAATTACGCAAGTATCAACCACATTCCATATCAGTGGTAATGCAGGCTCTTAACTGTGACACTGAAAAGAAAAAAAAAATTCTCTTATCATACCCAGACACAGAATTTTAATTGGTACCATCTGAACACTGTAGACTAAACAACAATCAGAACTCTTCACAGGTGACTAATACTGTAAACAATACCTACCTATGCCGTTTTCAAAAAAAAAAAAAAAATCTGCTTAACAGTTTTTGCATAGGCATGCACACTCCTAAACCACCTTCATCTTCGGGTTTGGGATTCTGTGAGACAACAAATTATACAAAGAAGAGGTACAGTAAAAATCCTGTATTAAGACCACCTTTGGGACTGTTCAAAAGTGGTCTTTAAGATGGCAATTCGGAGGTTATGTGGTTTGAAAACGGAGTTTAATTTTGCACAATTCAGTACGATAACACAACCGTGCAACATAGTGCATTTTTCACATCTCTAAATGGCTACCTTTCTGATGAAAATCTGTGATATTTTTCTTATTAATACTGCAAACATAGGTTGTGGGTGCTCGTTAGAATCACCTCAATGATGCGGTTCTAACGAGTACCCACAACCTATGTCTTGATTGAGGCAGTTCTAATGAGTACCAACAACCTTTGTATTGGAGCAGAAATAAGAAAAATAATGTATACCCCCATAAGCGCTATGGTGCAGTGGTAATGTATCCGACTCGGGATCGAGAGGTACCGGGTTCGATCCCCACGAGCGCAAGTGTTGTTTCCTTGAGCAAGAGACTTTATCCATTTTGCGTAGTACTGGTTTCTACCCAGGAAATGAGGGCCACATGGAAGATTAGTACTAGTTTACTAAAGGTGTTACCCTCTATAAATAAGGTCAATTATTATTATTATTATAAACCACAGTTTTCTCTATATAAAGTGGGGTTTAAGGGGTGTTCATTTTACGGACATTAACGTGATGTAGGAGCCAATTTGGAGGTAAACACACTTTTTGCAAAGAAGGCATTTAGGATGCAATGAATCTTGCAAAACCAGTAACAGCTAAAACTGCCTTCTTTTATAAAATTGTCTACCTCTTACATCCCTCGCCATGCTGAATATTTTAACCCTTGTCCTGCTGAGCCCGGATATGCCTTACCTTTCAAACAATGTAGATCCAGATTAGATGGCTTCTGACGAAGCCATCTGATCAGGATCTTCATTGTTTGCCATCCAGTTTATGAATTTGGTGCAGTAATTTGCATCAAGTAATATAATTGGCTGATAATCAGTAGTGGGTGTGACATCTTAAAATATTCAGCAGGACAAGGGTTAATATATTACACTCCTCCCCTATTTTTTATCATGGATCCAGAAGAGAATGGAGTGATTGAGTGCTTGAGTTTTACGTCTCACCAACAGCTAAGGTCATACGGAGACGCGACCTCAGTTTAAAAACTCATCCAAAAGTCTGGAGAAGCCCGGGATCGATCCGGGACCCCGCGTTTACAAGGCGAGTAGCATAACCACTACACCACGGAGGCTTCTGAGAATGGAAAACCGTCTAGATCCTGATCAGCTGGCTTCAGAGAAGCCAGCTGATCTGGATCTTTACTGTTTTCAAAAGAGGATATATCCGGGTTCAGCATGTAAGGGTTTAATTAACAGATATGACAACTGAAGGGTAATTTTTGTCAGTTCTCCATAATTATATCTCCCCTTACATATGTAAGGGAGACTATATTGTTTTCACTTTGCCATTTTCTGTCATAAGACGTTTTTTGAGCTTAAAATTGAGTCGAACTGCTATACCTATCCATATAATGCTTATATCAAATTGTGAAATAGAACCAATTACAACAAAATGTTTCACTTTGTGGATAATTATCCAGTAATTAACGATTAACTGCTTCATTTAATTAACATTGAGCCGGTGAAATTGCTGCGGATTGTATTAGTAGACGGGAACCAAACCATAGGTTTCCCAATTGACTCAGATCTATAAATAGCTCACGAGTCTTGCTTCGTTCATGTTCCCTACTTTCCGTTAGGCTAGTCGTAGAGGTTTCGATTCCTTCCGTCTGCGTCCGGTTGACGGCGGACGCGGTAGAATGATTTACGGAGTATGAATATAGAATCAAGTCGAGAGCGCGTATTTATATCATTCTTGCTTCTGAAAATCGGTGAGAGAAACTGCGTAGTCTGACCCACTTCTGGTCTTTAGAATACCTTCATTGTTCTTGAGGGATACTCCTTTTATTCTTTATTTACAGTGTAAGAGCTAGATTTAACATGATTTGCCAAAGTATGGGGTGGGGGTGGGTAGGTAAGGG
This sequence comes from Lucinisca nassula, assembly GCA_963580285.1. Taxonomy (NCBI): domain Eukaryota; kingdom Metazoa; phylum Mollusca; class Bivalvia; order Lucinida; family Lucinidae; genus Lucinisca; species Lucinisca nassula. Next base: position 128,426,137 of record OY757019.1, on the reverse strand, counting down.
GAGATATCTGTATTCTATCGAATACTCCCTTCTAGTTTTGGTTTTGGTTTTACGGCCCTTTCAAGATTATTTCACTCATATCGAGCCGATCGTTAATCAGGTGGGCAAAAACCGGAGTACCCGGAGAAAAACCACCTGACCTTCCGTTGCAGAACTTGGCGTCTCACATATGACCCGAGCGAGGCTCGAACCACAGCGGTGAGAGACCTAATGATCAAGAGTCAGCACTCTTAACCACTAGGCCACGGAGGCCCGTTTCAGTTCTCAATAAACCATTTATAAGGACAAAAAGGGAAAATTATCCTTCTAGAATACCCACCTTATGTGTTGCTATGGTGACTCCTACCACTTTCCCCCCAGCAGCATAAAAAATTTTACTCTCACGATTTTTTAATATCTATGGTAATCTGCAATAGTTTCCAATTAAAATGCATTTCTTCCACATGGTTGCCAATAAAAAAAGAGGAACTTTTATAAATTGACAGACAAGATGTTCCATGCTTAAGAATACTGATTATTATTTGTAAAGGATTTTTCTACAGAATGTATCAGACAGAATAAATAAAGGACCGCCACGTGAAAACTTGTCTCAGGGGTTTGCGAGCACGTAACCTTGCTCTGCTGGACAGACAAGATCATTACGATAACACAGCCGTTCGACAAAGTGCATTTTTCACATCTCCAAAATGGCTACTTGTCAGATGAAAAACCATATTATTTTCCTTGTTTGTACTCATAACATAGGTTGTGGGTGCTCGTTAGAACCGCCTCAATCGCCTCATTGAGGCGGTTCTAACGATTACCCACAACCTATGTCTTGGAGTACCGACAACCTATGTCTTGGAGCAGAAATAAGGAAAATATTGTTTACCCCCGTAAACCCCGGTTTTCTCTACATGAATTGGGGTTTAGGGGGGGTCTTTATTTCACGGACTTGTTCATGTGATGACTTGAAATTTTACATAAAGAAACCCAAAGAACTGTATTTCTGTACCTACAGTCCAAACAGAGAACACAATACCTTTGTTGTCTGCAGATAACATCACGTGAACAAGTCCGTGAAATGTAGACAAAACTGGGGTTTACAGTGTTATACATTATTTTTCTTATTTTTGCTCTAAAACATAGGTTGTGGGTACTGACTAGAACCTGCTTATTGAGGCGGTTCTAAGGAGCACGCACAACCTATGTTTGCAGTATTTATTAGAAAAATATCACAGAATTTCATCAGAAAAATGGTCATTTTGGAGCTGTGAAATAAATGCACTATGTCGCATGGGTGTGTTAACGTAATGGAAAAATAGTTTTTCTCATGACATGACTCAAATCATTAGGAAAACATGGCCGTGTGAAATAATGGCGTCCAACATGGTGTCAGAAGTTACATATATTAGATAAAAATGATAACATCTTTCTTATTTCTGCTTTCGGCATAGATGGTGGGTATTCGTTAGAACCGCCTCAATGAGGCGGTTCTAACGAGTACCCACAATCTATGGTTTGGAGCAAAAATAAGGCAGATAATGTTTACCCCCTTACACCCCACTTTTCCCTATATAAAATGGGGTTTAGAGGGGTCTTCGTTTCACGGACTTGTTATCGTGATGTAAAGCTCTTTTTTCATCTCCGCATAGGCAGACAGTTAATATTTGGATGCCAACGGTGGACTTAACTTCGACAACTCTGAAAATAGTAAGAATGGTAGTCTTAACAAATTATGTCTGGCTAAGAATTATCGACCCCTGTCTGTTATGACAATAAATGTTTTATTATATGAGCCCCGCCAAGCGAATTTGGGTCTTCGAGCATTCCGTCATGACAAATTTTAACTACGCATGCCCAGCGTTTCAGAGGGGCCAGGGATATGGCTTTCTGTCTGAAGGTTCCTCTTGATTCACTGCTTGTATGAGCGAGCAGCGAAGGTTCTGGCGAGACTGCGCGGATGCGCAGGCTCGCCTGAACCTTCGCTGCTCGCATAGGCGATAAGTACCAAAATCGCTTGGCGGGGCCCATATGATGCTGCGTCTGAGAGTTGAATAACACCCTTGCATAAAATTTATATTACACAAGTGTAATAAAATTCAGTTACTGTGCAAGACAACATCCCCAAATGACACAATACTCATAACAAAAATACACGGTTGCTATAAGAAAACTCTATTTTATGGAATATGAAGAAAAAATAACATCATCAACAACAACAACAAAAAAAAACTGAATTTGTGTGCCGTTCCTATAACTTTAATGAAACTCATTTCATACATTTGATTTTTTGCCTATCAAAGCTCACAAAAGCTAAAAAAATATTGAACTCCTTCAATAATAAGTATCATATATATTACATGAACCCTCATATAACACAAACTATTTTTAACTTTGGTGGCTCGCAGCAAACATTTAAAGACACTCTACTTCTCCTAACACTAACTTCCAGCAAAGATTCAAAGACACTCTATTTCTGTAACACTAACTTCCAGCAAACATTCAAAGACATTCTACTTCTCCTAACACTAACTTCCAGCAAAGATTCAAAGACACTCTATTTCTGTTAACACTAACTTCCAGCAAACATTCAAAGACACTCTATTTCGCCTAACACTAACTTCCAGCAAACATTCAAAAAACCCTCTACTTCTCTTAACACTAACTTCCAGCAAACATGCAAAGACACTCTATTTCTCTGAACACTAACTTCCAGCAAAATTTCAAGGACCCTCTATTTCTCCTAACACTAACTTACAGCAAAGGTTCAAAGACCCTTCATATCTCCTAATACTAACTTCCAGCAAAGGTTCAAAGAACCTCTATGTCTCCTTACACTTACTTCCAGCAAACGTTCAAAGACCCTCTATTTCTCACAACACTAATTTGTAACAAAGCTCCAAAGACACACTATATCTCCTAACACTAACTTCCAGCAAAGGTTCAAAGACCCTTAATTTCTCCTAACACTAATTTCGAGCAAAGGTTCAGAGACACTCTATTTCTCTGAATAATGGCTTCCAGCAAAGGCTCAGGGACACTCTGATTATAAATACTCTGGCTTCCAGCAAAGGCTCAAGACACTCTGTTTATAATTACTCTGGCTTCCATCAAAGGCTCAGACACTCTATCATCATTCTGCTTCCATTAAAGGATCAGACACTCTATCATCATACTGGCTTCCATCAAAGACTCAGACACTCTATCATCATACTATCTTCCATCAAAGGCTCAGACACTCTATCATCATACTGGATTCCATCAAAGGCTCAGACACTCTATCATCAGACTGGCTTCCATCAAAGGCTCAAAGACACTCTACAGTAAAACTTCTGACAGTCACCTTTGTTTACTAGCCAACGCTCTTAAGCAGCCACAATTATTCCATTGAAGTATTCCACTATATATTTAACCTCTGCACAACAGCCACCTCTCTCCTCCAACAAGTAGCCACTTTAAAAAGTGTAAACCATCTCTATCAAACATCCAGAGTTAACTTGAAAGCCAAAATAGAAATAATTTTTGATCTGGTGTGTTTATGTATTGCAAAATCACATTTTATTTTAAATAGATAATTAATACTATATAGGTAAATGAAAATAAAAATAAATTACACTGCAACCTCTTTATAACTGCAACCTCTTTATAACACGGTTCATTATACCATAAATGGTCATTTTTCTATATAATCAATACATTTTTGTTTGGATATAACACGGTTGTTTAACTAACATGGTCTCTGCTTTGGACCCCATTAATAGTGTTATAAAGAGGTTGTGGTGTATATAGAAGAGGTGTCAGATATGTACATCCATCTGACTCCTCGGCTATCTTTGGTACATCCATGCAGTTATCACAATATTTTCATTTGTCTATATCAGGCCATGAAATATCTCAAAAGTTTCCATCGGCTGAACAAACATCTCCTTCAAGAAGCCAGTTTTAGAGGTTCCTCTGGTTGGTTCTTAACAGAGGTCCTGTATTTATAATTACTCTGGCTTCCAGCAATTTAAAAGGCTCAAAGACACTCTATTTATAATTACCCTGGCTTCCAGCAAAGATTCAGAGACTCTGTCATTATACTGACTTCTAGAAAAGGCTAAAAGATAATCATTTTTTCATGATCTCGCTGGCTTTTTCTAGGGTAAATCAGTTTTTTACCAATCTGACATAAATACTGAGCACATGTAAGCAAATATTCTTGTAAGGTCTGTAAAACTCATAGAATAGAAACCTCTACTATTAAGGCCAGTCCGTGTATAATTATGTTCTATGAGTTTTTGGCCTGTCTTAACACATATCTGATAATTGTATGACTGAAAGTGCAGGCAACAATTGCATTTTACATAATAATAATATTGATAAAAAGAAATTTATGTAGATAATTCAGGTTAGTTTGTCCATATGAGGCAAGTCTTCGAATTACTATTATTAAATAATGTTTTTGGTCATACAAGCCACATCAGGAAAAAATATGCATTATAATGGTCCCCAGCTAGAGACTCAAAAGGGAGTTTGAATTAACCATCACTGTTCAAGCCAGTGGTTCCAGCCATTGAAGTTTGAGAATACATGCTTAGACTGATAGTCTATCAGTGTTTAAGCCATTGAAGTTTGACTATACATGCATAGACTGATAGTCTATCAGTATTCAAGCCATTGAAGTTTGACTATACATGCTTAGACTGATAGTCTATCAGTGTTCAAGCCATTAAAGTTTGACTATACATGCTTAGACTGATAGTCTATCAGTGTTCAAGCCATTAAAGTTTGACTATACACGCTTAGACTGATAGTCTATCAGTGTTCAAGCCATTGAAGTTTGACTATACACGCTTAGACTGATAGTCTGTCAGTGTTCAAGCCATTAAAGTTTGACTATACATGCTTAGACTGATAGGCTATCAGTGTTCAAGCCATTTAAAGTTTGACTATACATGCTTAGACTGATAGTCTATCAGTGTTCAAGCCATTAAAGTTTGACTATACATGCTCAGACTGATAGTCTATCAGTGTTCAAGCCATAGAAGTTTGACTATACATGCTTAGACTGATAGTCTATCAGTATTTAAGCCATTGAAGTTTGACTATACATGCTTAGACTGATAGTCTATCAGTATTCAAGCCATTGAAGTTTGACTATACATGCTTAGACTGATAGTCTATCAGTGTTCAAGCCATTAAAGTTTGACTTTACATGCTTAGACTGATAGTCTATCAGTATTCAAGCCACTGAAGGTTGACTATACATGCTTAGACTGATAGTCTATCAGTGTTCAAGCCATTGTAGTTTGACTATACACACTTAGACTGATAGTCTATCAGTGTTCAAGCTACTGAAGTTTGACTATACATGCTTAGACTGATAGTCTATCAGTGTTCAAGCTACTGAAGTTTGACTATACACACTTACACTGATAGTCTATCAGTGTTCAAGCTACTGAAGTTTGACTATACACACTTAGACTGATAGTCTATCAGTGTTCAAGCTACTGAAGTTTGACTATACATGCTTAGACTGATAGTCTATCAGTGTTCAAGCTACTGAAGTTTGACTATACACACTTAGACTGATAGTCTATCAGTGTTCAAGCTACTGAAGTTTGACTATACATGCTTAGACTGATAGTCTATCAGTGTTCAAGCTACTGAAGTTTGACTATACACACTTAGACTGATAGTCTATCAGTGTTCAAGCCATTGAAGTTTGACTATACATGCTTAGACTGATAGTCTATCAGTGTTCAAGCTACTGAAGTTTGACTATACACACTTAGACTGATAGTCTATCAGTGTTCAAGCTACTGAAGTTTGACTATACACACTTAGACTGATAGTCTATCAGTGTTCAAGCTACTGAAGTTTGACTATACATGCTTAGACTGATAGTCTATCAGTGTTCAAAATAGAAGTGAAGGCTATGAAGTTGCAATGAAATCAAGCCATTTAAGTTTGACTGTTCGTGTCTGTATGAGGTACCCAATAGAAGCGTCTCTGTAAATATCAGTACTTTCTGGATGAAAACAAAAAAGGCCTTATCTGGTTTCCTACAGCCCTGTTTCTTGTACTCCCAAATAAGTCATCAGTAAATTTTCCCAATTTCAGAACACTGTTTGGACTGTCCAAAAGTGGTCTATGCAAATGTGTCTTAACATAATTTATACATACATACAAACAAATGTATGCTGAAAATCAGACATGCATGCAGGTACACACAAGTTCATCACATGGCATCAGTTATAAAGCATTCTTCAATATACCCCTACAATCTATCATTGTGTCCATGATGATGCCTCAGTCCTACTATCCATCACTGTCCACGACAAAAACAAAGACCTACTATCTATCATTGGGTCCATGGAGATCATTGGGTCCATGGAGATGATTCTTCCCTGCTATCTATCGAGATGTCTATGACGATGACTAAGCCCTACTATCCAACATGGTGTCCATGACAATCACTCATATGCCTCAGTTGTTGATCATGCTTTGAGGAAAGCTAGCAAGTTGCATAGTTCTCCAATAATAGGTGTAATTCTAACTATACAACCTACTACCTCACCCAACCACATGAAATTATCTCCTTTCAGCCTAATCCTCTACTGTGGAATCTCCTCTAGGTCATTCTCCTGGATACTATGTGACTAATTGCCAAATCTCTGTGGCACAATTTTCTTCCACACAATGTCTTGAATTCCATTTCCAAGGACATGATATCTCTGTCAGATATCAGAGACACCATTTTCTTCAGTGCAATCTCCTGTATTCCATTTCCATGGGCATGATATCTCTGTCATATACATACCTGTGATAATTTTTTTTAACTATATGGGGGAGATTTTCCATTGTGATGAGGGAGATGTAAAGAATATTTTGGGAAATTCTCAGTTCAAATGAGAGAGACTCCAAAATTTTATTGAAAAAAGTTAGCATAAATTGTGCAAAATTAGCATCAAAATGAGGGACTCACCCCCCCTGATGAGGGAGATATCACAGGTATGCATATATCAGAGGCATCATCTTCTTAACCCTTGTCTTGCTGAATATTTATATATGCCACACCCACTACCGATTATCAACCAATCAGATTACTTGATGCAAATTATTACAACAAACTCATAATCTGAATGGCAATGTAGATCCTGATCAGATGGCTTCGTCAGAAGCCATCTGATCTGGATCTACATTGTTTCAAAGATAAGGCATATCCGGGATTAGCAAGACAATGGTTAAGCAAAACCATCTGTATTCTATTTCCAAATACATTATATCTCCCTCTGTCAGATTTCAGAGGCAGCATCCACTTCAGCACAACCCCCTATATTCCATTTCCAAGATTATCTTCTTCAGCACAACATCCTGTATTCCATTTCCAAGATTATCTTCTTCAGCACAACCTCCTGTATTCCATTTCCAAGATTATCTTCTTCAGCACAATCTCCTGTATTCCATTTCCAAGATTATCTTCTTCAGCACAACCTCCTGTATTTCATTTTCAAGATTGTCTTCACCACAACCTTGTGTATTCCATTTCCAAGATCATCTCCTTCAGCACAACTTCATCAATGCAGCCTCCTGTATTCCATTCTTCAGCAGAACTCCATCAATGCAACCTCCTGTATTCCATTTCCAAGGATATGATATCTCTTTCTGTCAGACATCATAGGTATCAACCTCTTTAGCACAACCTCCTGTATTCCACTGGGGCATCATTTCCAAGGACTACATGACAAGGAGACAACACAACAGAACTTCAGTAGTTCAAACTCTGATAGCTCATTTACCCATAGAATGTTGGAACTAAAGCTACAGTCCATGGAGACAGTTTTGTATAGACATCAAGCCTGCATGGCTAGAACTCTCCTTTACTTGAGCTATTTTTAACCCTTATCCTGCCGAATATTTTAATTGGCCACACTCATTTCTGATTATCAGCCAATAAGATTACATGATATAATGTTTTCTTTCAAATTCACAGACTGAATGACAAACAGTGTAGATCCTGATCAGAAGCAATCTGATCTGGATCTACACTGTTTGCAAAGGTCGGGGTTGTCATGAACAGCAGGATAAGGCTTTTTCAAAAGCCATCTGATCTGGATCTACACTGTTGGCAAAGATAGGGGTTGTCATAAACAACAGGATAAGGGTTAATGTTCACTATGCTGAACCTCAATATATTTTTTTTTCCAACTAGAGAAAGCGACCTGTCGGTCACGTATACCCCCGGCCAGTGCCACCCTCTGATATATCTTTAGAGCTTGTATGTAACATGAATAAAGAAGTCAAGAAGGTAGAAGAATCTTTAATGTGCTTATAAAATCTAAACCAAACATAATCTTTCTAAATGGACCAAGGGAGTGAGAGCATCAAAGTTACTGAAGCAGTGGGGGCATCAATGTTACTGAAGCAGCAGGGTGGGGTATGCATCAATGAAATCTTTGAACTGGTATGCAACATTGATGCAAGTATCAATTGAATTTGTCTTAGAGTTTAGAACATTATGTAACAGGCATCTATAAACTCTGTCATAAAACTTTAACCAAATGTAAACTTTCTAAGTCCATGACCCTGAGGTCTAGGTCACTGTGGGTGGGGAAGCGACATGCATGTCAAAATCTTTGGACTGGTATGCAACATTGATGCAAGTATCAACTGAATTTGTCTTAGAGTTTAGAACACAAAGGCATCTATAAACTTTGTCATAAAACTTTAACCAAACGTAAAATTTCTAAGTCTGTGACCTTGACCTCAAGGTCATTGTGGGGGGTGGGACATGCATCAATGAAATCTTAAGACCAGTATGTAACTTCAGTGTAAGTATCAACTAAATCTATTAAAGGGTTCAGAAGATACAACCTCTTAGAAACTTTAACAGAAAACTTTAACCAAGATGTAAAATTTCTAAGTCTGTGACCTTTACCTCAAGGTCACTGTGGGGGGATGGAGCATGCATCAATGAAATCTTTAGACCAGTATGTAACTTCAGTGTAAGTATTAAACTAAATCTATCAAAGGGTTCAGAAGATACAACCTCTTAGAAACTTTAACGCAAAACTTTAACCAAAATGTAAAATTTCTCTAAGTTTGTGACCTTGACCTCAAGGTCACTGTGGGGGTGGGACATGCATCAATGAAATCTTTAGAACAGTATGTAACTTCAGTGTAAGAATCAACTAAATCTATAAAAGGATTCAGAAGATACAATCTCTTAGAAACTTTAACGCAAAACTTTAACCAAAATGAAAAATTTCTAAGTCTGTGACCTTGACCTCAAGGTCACTGTGGGGGTGGGACATGCATCAATGAAATCTTTAGAACAGTATGTAACTTCAGTGTAAGAATCAACTAAATCTATCAAAGGATTCAGAAGATACAATCTCTTAGAAACTTTAACGCAAAACTTTAACCAAAATGTTAACGGACGGATGGACGGACGGACAGACCGAAGGATGGAAACACGGACGGACGGACGGACAAACGGCAGGACGAAAACTATATACCCCCATAGCATACTTCGTATGCCGGGGGTATAAAAACAGTATAGATCCAGATCAGCTGGCTTCCCAGAAGCCAGCTGATCAGTATCTATACTGTTTTCTGATCAGTATCTATACTGTTTTCTGATCAGTATCTATACTGTTTTCCATTCAGCTTCTGAATTTTGTCCCATGCATCCCAAATATGACTGTAAGCCCCTCCTGGTTATCTGCAAGTTTGATGAAGATCGGATCAGAAATGGCTGAGAAAAAGTGGAGACGTCATTTTCCCCATTATAAGTCTATGGGAAATTTTTCACGCTCAAGGGGATGTAACTGGTCAGATTCAGACCAAATTCGCACTCGTCCGAGATTTTATGCTTGTCCTCGTTTACGAAAAGTTACAAAAAGATCAGATCATAAACGGCTGAGAAAAGCTGGAGACACCATTTTTCACTTATATTTATGCTCAAGCCAAAATTTGAACTCGACGTAGACTCTAAGCCCCTCCTGGTTATCTGCAAGTTTGATGAAAATCGGATCAGTAATGCCGAGAAAAAGTGGAGACGTCACTTTCCCCATTATAAGTCTATGGAACCTTTTTGTTTCCATGGCAACCAGAATTCCAGTCTAATCCGCCCAAAAACCTTATGGAGCATTTCCCCCTACCTGATGATGCTTCTCATGAAATTTGATCAAGATTGGTCATGGGGTATTAGAGATATACTTATTTGAAATTGACAGGTAGAATCAATTATAACTTTTGTTTGTTCTGGTGTACCTGTCACGGCAAGACAAACCGGCAGAATCAAGCATAACTTCTGAATACGGCAGGACTGACCGGTAGAATCAATCATAACTTCTGGTTTCTTCTGGTGTACCTGTCATGGCAAGACAAACCGCAAGAACCAAGCATAACTTCTGAATACGGCAGGACTGACCCACCTGTCAGGGCAAGACAGACCTCTAGAATCAAGCTTAACTTCTAGTTTGTTCTGGCATATCTGTCATGGCAAGACTAACAGTAGAATCAATAGTAACTTCTGGTTTGTTCTGGCATACCTGTCATGGCAAGACTAACAGTAGAATCAATAGTAACTTCTGGTTTGTTCTGGCATACCTGTCATGGCAAGACTAACAGTAGAATCAATAGTAACTTCTGGTTTGTTCTGGCATACCTGTCATGGCAAGACTAACAGTAGAATCAATAGTAACTTCTGGTTTGTTCTGGCATACCTGTCATGGCAAGACTAACAGTAGAATCAATAGTAACTTCTGGTTTGTTCTGGCATACCTGTCATGGCAAGACTAACAGTAGAATCAATAGTAACTTCTGGTTTGTTCTGGCATACCTGTCATGGCAAGACTAACAGTAGAATCAATAGTAACTTCTGGTTTGTTCTGGCATACCTGTCATGGCAAGACTAACAGTAGAATCAATAGTAACTTCTGCTTTGTTCTGGCATACATGTCACGGCAAGTCGAATCAATCATAACTTCTGGTTTGTTCCGGCATACATGTCATGGCAAGACAGACCGGTAGAATCGAGCTTGTGCGGTGCTTCATTAGGACCACAAGTTCGGATCTACGGGTTCACCTGACCACACATCAACCACCTAATTGCAGAATAAACGTCTTCATCTTTTTCAAATGTTGAAAATAAAGGATCCTTCATCTTCTAGATCTTGTACGCATCAACCTTTTTATAACAATGTTCATTTTCTTATTTTGTCATGAAAAGATATGTTGTATGTTTTACAGCCCTCCTACATACAACATACCTATGTTATTTCCAAGAGCACAGTCTATGAAAGGCATGGCCCGATCTTTGCATTTCATCACGAAAACACGCCTATATGATTTTGACCCCCTTGAACCCCACTTTTGTATAGTAAAACTGGGGTTTCTGGGGGTACACCTTATTTGTCTTATTTCTGCTCTAAAATATAGATTGTGGGTACTCGTTAGAACCGCCTCGATGAGGCGGTTCTAACAAGTGCCCACAATCTATATTTTGAGCAGAAATAAGAAAAATATCACAATTTTTCATCTTAAAATTTACATTTTTATGGCGATAAAAGTGGCAATGTATTTATATAGGCGTGTTTGCGTAATGTGGCTGCTGTTAGCCCTTATCCTGATGAACATGAAAAACTCTACCTTTGCAAACAGCATAGATCCAAGTCAGATGGCGACAAAGCCATCTGATAGGATCTATACTGTTTTGTCATCATCACAAAAACATGCCTATAATATAATTTTGACACCCTTAAACCCCACTTTTATATAGTAAAACTGGGGTTTGCAGGGGTAAACCTTATTTTTCTTATTTCAACTCATAAGTATAGATTGTGGGTACTCGTTAGAACAGCCTCGATGAGGCGGTCCTAACGAGTACCCACAATCTATATTTTGAGCAAAAATAAGAAAAATATCACAATTTTTCATCTTAAAAATTTCATTTTTCAGGCGAAAAAGGTTACAGTGTATTTGTATTGGCGTGTTTCCGTAATGTGCCGTTTGTGAACTGAAGAAATACATTGTATAAAGTAATTTGATTGGTTGATAGTCAGCCATAGGGGTGGATAAATTAATTTATTCAGCAGGACAAAGGTTAACCCTTCCCTTAAATTAATCGGGTATCCATTCACTGCTGAGTGAACAGAGAATTTTTCAACTGTTTGCATGTCAGCAAGGCTCCAACTCGCAACCTTCACCTCCAATCACTTACTCATTGCAGGAGGGGAAACCCCTAAAGGCATACCCTGGTGAACAGTGCAGGCCCAGATCAGACGTCGCAGAATGTGGTGTCTGATCAGGGCCTGCACTATTTGGTAACAGAATTTTCCATCAAAATGGAATAAAACAAAAAAATAGGCCTAGCACCCCTTATATGACAAATGGACTTGTCCAACATATAGCAGTAGAAGAGTCCACTGGTATACAATGGGCTCATATATACCATGTTTACCCTAAGTATTTGGGCACCTCAATGTTCTAAAATTTGAACAAGCACAATTGTGTCTAAATATAGCTGTATGAGCTAATAGTGTAGACCCTGATGAGATTACCTGTTCTGATGTGTCTCATCTGGGTCTGCACTGTTCACTCAGGCCTGCCTGTCCAAATAAATATGGTAAAGCTGGATGGAAGTAACAAAAACTATGCATACTTACAAATAAGTAATATCTTGTATTTCAGCAATCTGAAAAACAGAAAATGTCATTAACTTACATATGCAGTCACCTTCAATATATATGTACCGTATTCGCTCTAATTACCGCACCGTGCCCTTAGTTTTTTCCAAATCCTGTCAAAAAACTAGAGCTGTCAGAGGATCTGACTATAGCCCCGCTATAGCGCTATCAGAGGAGTAAGACACATTGACTCTAAAAGCTTTTAACCTATCAGGGGAGCTTTCTTAGTTCCAGAGAAAACTTTAATATTTTTTTTTTTCTTTGCTGGGGAGATAACCCCAAGAGTAATGTTGTTGGCCATTATTTACTTACATCCACCTAATGTTCATGTTTATACAAAGTTTCAGCTTTCTAGCTTTCTTAGTACCTGAGAAAACTGTATCGAAAATATTTTTCATGGTTTGATGGTTAGAAAAGTGAAATGATTTTTTTACTTGCAGAAAATATCCTATCAGGGGAGATAACTCCAAGAGTTATGGGCCTTTGGCCATTATTTTGGTAAGGGCCATACATCCACCCACTTTTCATGTTCATACAAAGTTTCAGTATTCTAGCTTTCTTAGTTCCTGAGAAAACTGTCACCAAACCTTTTCATTTATTAAAAAAAACTATACTATCAGGGGAGATAACTCCAAAAGTAATGGGCCCTCGGCCATTATTTTGGTTAGCTCCCTATATCCACCCATTGTCCACATTTATGCAAAGTTTGAGGTTTCTAGCTTCTTTAGTTCCTGAGAAAACTGTGACCAAACATTTTCATTTTAAAAAAACCTATATTTTCATTTATTTAAAAAACCTATCAGGAGAGATAACTCCAACAGTTATGGGCCCTTGGCCATTATTTTGGTAAGCTCCCTATATCCACCCATTGTCCACATTTATGCAAAGTTTGAGCTTTCTAGCTTCTTTCGTTCCTGAGAAAACTGTGACCAAACATTTTCATTTAAAAAAACCTATCAGGGGAGATAACTCCAAGAGTTATGGGCCCTTGGTCATAATTTCGGTAAGGTCCGTGGAGGCACCCATTGTCCACGTGTATACAAAGTTTTAGTTTTCTAGCTCTCTTAGTTTCGGGGAAAACTGTGACGAAAAAATAACGGAATAACGGAATTACGGAATTACAGAATTACAGAATTACGGAATTACAGAATTACGGAATGACAGGGCAAATCCAATATAGCCCCACTTTTCAAGCGGGGCTATAATCATGGAGAGAAATCTACCTAATTAGCGCACAGTTGATACGAAAAAATAGCTTCCGAGATGATGGATACTGATATTTAATGGGATGGAAAAGGATACTCAAGCATTGCCTTCACTGTTGAAGAAATAATGGTAAGTTTTTTATAGATTTACTGTGAGAGATTCAAGGGGAGGTTACTGTAAAGTGTGTGCTTATGCATTTCCTTTTCAAAAATAGCTTTGGTGTGCGCTTATAGGAGCATGTGCGGTAATTAGGGCGAATATGGTATGTGGTACGTGTTGTGGTTTTATGTAAGAGCATGTCAGGGCCAGTCAGTTACCTTCACTGTTCATGCAGGATATGCACTGTCATTGATTTGAACAAATAAATTATATCAAGTAATTTGACTGACAGTCAGCAATGGGTGTGGCAAAATTAATTTATTCAACAGGATAAGGGTCAAATGCAATCACTATTAATCAATCATCTTTTCAGATCACTTCCAAATCAAAGTAATAACAAGAGCACCACATGCAGGTGCCAACGCTCGGCTGAAAAATTCTAAGTCGAAAAAGGGTCATAATTAACTGTGCCAAAAATATTTTGAGGCTTACCTCACCTATTGGTTTGAGTTCCCCTTTTCATAATGAACAACTAGTCCAAGTTTCAAGTAAATATGTAGAGTAATGACAGAGATATTACAAAATGTCCAAGTTTTTGAACGACGACGCCGACGACGCCAGAGCTATGACAATACCTTGTCGCTTTCTTCGAAAACAGCCGAGCTAAAAATAAAACCGCACACGCCTTAATAGCTTGAGGACCATAGCCGGTTGCTTAATATAGATCTTGGACCAGCTGTTTGAAGCATTATTGGCTAAAGGAACTCATTGGCGGCCAAAATGTTAACTGTTCCAGCAAAAATACCACAGTAGTATATACTGTACTCGCAGGAAAAATGTTAGTATATATTGTACCTACTGGAAAATGTTAGTATATATTGTAATTGCAGGAAAAATGTTAGTATATACAGTGTTCAATCTAGGCTGCGCCATTGCGCCCTGGGCCCGTTTTTTACATGAGGGGCGCACTAGAGATCATTTAATGGGCCCGTCGGGCGCAACTGTAGAATTTAGAGACTGTTTCTTCTGGAGTTCATTTTTGCGATTTTCTCGCGGTTTTTCGGCTGCCTGTGCGTATTGTTGAGTTGATCAAAAACCGCATGTTGCCTGATCAAAATAACTTAGAAAAACATTTTGTTTCATCTGTTTAACAAGTAACAATTCTTGTTTTTATAAACCCAAATCGACGTTTTGTTTACTGGGGATGCGGCCATGTTCGGTATACATGTGTGCGCCGGGCGGCTTACGCCAGATTCGTGTGCGCCGTGCGGCTCACGCTAAATACCGGACCGAAATACCGCAATATACCGAGACGGGCGCTATTTATTATAGAGTTCTTCTCTTCCAGAAATATTTTTTAGGCATTCATTCTAGATAAAACATGCATTTAGCACTTGAGCAAGACACTTTATCCCAAATTGTTTTGTACTGGTTAAATGAGGTAATGAGCAAATGTGACCAACTCAGTATTAGAAGATGGATAGATAAACTAAACAGATTTTTTTTTGTCTGTGCTGTTAAACTTGTTTTGTGTCCATTTTTATCATGCAGCTAAAACCTTAAGATAAATCTGGTAACTTTATATAGTATAATTTTAGGGCCCCCTAAATTTCCAAATGGCCCCCTTTTCCAAGGCCTGTGGGCCCAGAGGGCCCCCAAACCCCAAATCCTGGATTGAACACTGTATATATTGTACTTGCAGGAAAAATGTTAGTATATATTGTACTTGCAGGAAAAATGTTAGTATATATTATACTTGCTGGAAAAATGTTAGTATATATTATACTCCCAGAAAAAATCTTAATAGATATTGTACTTGCAGGAAAAATGTTAGTATATATTGTACTTGCAGGAAAAATGTTAGTATATATTATACTTGCAGGAAAAATGTTAGTATATATTATACTTGCTGGAAAAATGTTAGTATATATTATACTCCCAGAAAAAATCTTAATAGATATTGTACTTGCTGGAAAATGTTAGTATATATAGTTCTTGCTGAACAAATGTTAGTATATATTGTACGGCAGGAAAAAATGTTAGTATATATTGTACTTGCATGAAAAATGTTAGATATATTGTACTTGCAGGAAAAAATACTAGTATATATTATACTCCAGAAAAAATGTTAGTATATATTATACTCCATAAAAAATGTAAGTATATATATATTATACTTCAGAAAAAAATGTTAGTATATATAGTACTTGCTGAAAAAATGTTAGTATATATAGTACTTGCTGGAAAAATATTAGTATATATTGTACTTGCTGGAAAAATGTTAGTATATATTATACTCCAGAAAAAATGTTAGTATATATTATACTCCATAAAAAATGTTAGTATATATTGTACTTGCAGGAAAAATGTTAGATATATTGTACTTGCAGGAAAAATACCAGTATATATTGTATTGATAGGAAAAATATGAGGCAAAATCTTTCTCACATTTTTCCAGCAAATATATTAGCATATCTGCCATATTTGAAAATGACCAAATTTAAATGACACAATAACTTACAACATTGCAAGTTTGGAACAACTGCGCCCAGGCTGTATTCTTGATGTATGTGTGCATTTTTTTTATATAGTTTTTTAACCCATTGTATACTAGTGGACTCTTCCATTGCTATATGTAGGACAAGTCTATTTGTCATATAACGGGTGCCAGGCCTTTTTTTGTTTTTATTTTATTTTTGGTTAGCAAATAGAGCAGATCCTGATCAGACGCTTCATTCTGTGGCATATGAACTGGGTCTGCACTGTTTGCCAAGGTACCCCTTTAGGGGTTACCCACCTGCAATGGGTTAAACTGAACTTTTTTTTTTTTTCTCCAACAACGACAGTTCCAGGATGGCATCCAAATCAAGTCTAGCATTTTAATCTGTGTCCAATTAAGTGTGAAATACAGACATTTGTGGTCTCCCGGGCAGAGAGACTTGATTTAGCCCTTCACATTCAATTAAATCAGTCTACAACCAAATAGGCAATAATCAGCGTCAAACACAATTATGGTAAAATGTTACTTTTTTCCATTACGATAACACATCCGTGTGATATAGTGCATTTTTCAAACCTCAAAAAGGTAATTTTTCTGATGAAAATTTGTGATTTTTTTTTTATTTATACTGCAAACATAGATTGTTGGTGCTCGTTAGAACCGCCTCATTGAGGCGGTTCTAACGAGTACCCACAACCTATGTCTTGGAGCAGAAATAAGGAAAATAATGTTTACCCCCGTAAACCCCAGTTTTCTCTATATAAAGTGGGGTTTAGGGGGGTCTTTATTTCACGGACTTGTTCACGTGATGTCTATTTTTATTTCATACTTTCACCACTCTCCGTTACAATAAAGATGCTTTAACCAAATGTCCTTTAACGCTGGTCCATAATGAATTCATTTGTATTTCTGTATAACAGTGTTTATTCAGCAACTACAAATTAAAAATAGTCTAGCATTAAAGCGGTCTAGACACTGAATAATCGTGAAAAACCCTGTGAGACTCGAGATATTTGTTCTGTCTCTGTTACTCTCTTATCACATTTACTAATGTCAACTCTAAAGTAAACTGTAATTTTGTTCCGTCTGATAGACTTGCATTTGACAAGAATGCTTCCAACCACGTACTAAAAATACCATGATTATCCTAATTAGGCATAATCAGATTATACCGTATTTTTCCTTAGTATTCTGTCACCTCAACTCTTTACTATACTTTGGTCTAAAAGTGGAACAAGTGCAATTTAACCCATTTTCTTCCTCAATATATATACTGGCCCCGATAGCTCAGTTGGTAGAGTGTCCGCTCCGGGGAACAGGAGGTCACGGGTTCGATCCCGGGCCGCAACATACCAAAGTCGTTAAAAATGGTACTAGCTGCTCCTCACTTGGCACTCAGATTTACTGGGTAGAGCTAGGACTGGTCGACCCAGTGTCAGGATAATGTGACTGGGTGTGGTATCATGTAATGTGTCTGGGACATGATACTTCAGTGAGGCAGTACTATAAAAGCGAGCATTGAGCTCCCTGTCGCAACCAGACACTGTCGTGATATGACTGAAAAATTGTTGAAAGCGACATTAAACCCGAATACACACACACTCCTCCATATATATATATATATATATATGGCAGGAGACTATTTCGAAATATAGGGGTGACAGGTTATGTTCTCTTTGAAATTGATTTCGAAAATAGCTGAACTTTTTGCAAATAGTGTAGGCCCTGATCAGACGTCTGATCTGGGCCTGCACTGTTTGCCAGGGTACCCATTTTGGGATTTCCCCTACAAAATGGGTTAATAATTCCCCTACAAAATGGGTTAATAATTGATGCTGTGTCTTAACTCTTTATCTTGCTGAGTATTCATTTAAGCCACACCCATTTCTGTCTATCAACCAATCAAATTACTTGATGTAATTTATTGCTACAAATTTATAAACTGAATGCCAAACATTGAAGTTCCTGATCAGATGGCTTCTTTGGAAGCCATCTGATCTGGATCTACACTGTTTGCAAAGATAGGAGTTGTCGTGAACAGCAAGATAAGGCTTAACAATAGCCGAATGCATTCTGCGGCATCTCATCTGGGTCTACATTGTTTGTTCAGGCCTGGGTGTCCGGATACATATGGTACATACAATGGACACAGCTCCTAAGAAAATGTCACCAAAGATTTTTGCTTATTTCTTGTTACAAGTGTTTCATTACGAAAACACGCCTATACAAATACATTGTTACCTTTATCGCCGAAAAAATGAAAATTTTTATATGAAAAAAAATGTAATATTTTTCTTATTCCTGCGCAAAATATAGATTGTGGGCACTCATTAGAACCGCCTCATCGAGGCGGTTCTAACGAGTACCCACAATCTATATTAAAGAGCAGAAATATGAAAAGTAAGGTTTACCCCTGCAAACCCCAGTTTTACTATATAAAAGTGGGGTTCCAGGGGATCAAAATTATAGAGGCCTGTTTTCGTGATGTTTGTTTTTAATCAATCCCAGTCAGCACAATTTTGGTTATTTTGGAGACATTGCTTCCAATTCTGTGGGACTTTTACCCGACATTGAGATGAAAGGCTATCTCAAGCCCTACCACTGAAAGAAACCGCAAGAGTTTTAGAAACAGCCCAACTCACACCACTCTGCCTGGGCAGGCTTAGACCAGTATTCAAATCTTTGAGTGGTTTTAGCTTTGTGCTGAAGCACCATCCAGCCCAATGTTTTTACCAAGCCCCGATGGGTGGGGGCACAGATATATTGTGTATTTGGTATACGTTTTATGGGCCTTCATGGCCAAGAAGCACTGTCTGTTAATCATTCACTCTCTCTCACCACTGGGTGTGTATGCGTGTGTCCATGTTTTTAGGCAACTTTTTTAGGGGGATGGGGAAGTATGGCTGATACCTTCTGACCTTCTCAGTGGGCAACATTCTTTCATAGAGATTGATCATGAAATCTTTTCTAGTCACTGATTAAGAGGGCAGTGTCAGAAAGGCATCCTGTGCTGGTTATCTGCCTACATTTAAGCCAGCTAGGTAAACAATATGATCAAAATAGTTTTGAATGGACAGCTAAAACCCCAAAACAAATTTGAAATGAATTGGAGATAGATAGGATTCTTTTTTACAAACACTGATTGAAACTTGAAAACAATAACATCCATAGAACCTTTTCTTTTCTCCTTTTTTTGTGTGTGTGGAGGGGGGGAAGTGGGGTTGCTTTGACCTTTAAAAGGGCATATATGCTCACAATCTGGTTGACCTCGTAGTGAACAAAGTTTCAGGTTGATCAAATAAAACTGTAAGAGTTTTCTAGAAATGAATTCAAAATAATTCAAAAAGTATCTACAGACAGACAATGCAGTCCCCGCCCATTGGGGCTTGAAGAAATAGATGGGTTGCATGATGTTTCCACGCAGAGCTGAAACCGACCCGCACACGAGTACTGGTAAACCCCTTAGAGAATCTAAGCCTGCCCAGGCAAAGCGGTGCGAGTCCATATTTATAACCCTATTGGTTTCACTGGGTGGCAGGGCTTGAGAAGTCATTTCATCTCAATATTGGGTAAAAGTCCAACAAAATTGAAAGCAACATCTCCAAAATGACCTTTACAGTGTTGACGGGGACGTTAAACCTCGAATCAAACAAACAAAACAGACAGATAATGGCTACCACTGCTCACATGAAGGATTTTTTTCTCACAAAAACGTAAAAGCCAAGAAAGAAAAGAAAAACAGGTTTCAGGCAAAATCCTAATATTGAACTCACTTTCAAATATATTTTCGGTATTTTCTATTGTGTATTAATTATTCATTAAGACTTTTCCAACCTTAACATCAAAATATTACACCCATTGAAAAGCTGACAAAATGCAAAATATTACACCCATCGAAACACCTGTCTATATATGGTACTATACACTATAAACTGCACATTTCATAATTCTATTGACAAATATTGACCATCACCTCTGATTAATTCCGGCCCACATTTCATGTACATCCTGAAATTGTTCAAATTATTCTCCTGTTTGAAATAACTGAATATTCATGCACATTAAGTAATCTACCTATCTATCTCATTTTTTGTCTGGTTTTGAGTTACACTCCATTTAACCCATATTAAGCCGAATAGATTCTTCCGCACCATATACAGTACCAGTCCATTTCAAAATTTGTGCTGTCGGGTTTAAGTCATTTTACAGTAATTTATTAACTTAAAAAAATTGTCTTAACTTTGCGTGCGCAAATAGTGTAGACCCTGATCAGATGCCGCAATGCGGCATCTGATCAGGGTCTACACTGTTTGCCTATGTCCCGTTTCGTGGTTTCCCGCACAAAATGGGTTAAACGTGTAGACTTTATGAGACGTTGTCACGCAAAAAATTCTTAACGCATGTGCACCCAGTGACGACACAGATCACGCTGCAAAATCGCAACAGAATTTTGACCATGTCTACGCTGCTGTGTGTCTTCAGCAGCAAAGTTCCTTCAGGCAGCGTTATGACTGTTTTGATGTTGGGCAGGCTGATCCAAGTTAATGCGGGACACATGTGTCTGAACACACCCGTATGCCAACGGTCTTGACGTGGCTCAAAAAAAGATTAGTATCAAGTTTGTCCTTGGATTTGAAAGACCAGGTGATTCAACAGGAATGTCATTGAGTGCACGTTCCCAGACATAATTGATCGCATGAGTAACTTAGGCAGTTACCAGGATATCGAATTTCAAGGTGTAATTGTACAGGTAAAACTCGCTGTACAGCCATCCCCCACAACACGTTTTGTGTGCGTGCTTCACCAACAACTATGGTCGGTCATATGGAGATGGGACCTTGGTTTTAGTTAACTGATTCAAAAGCCTGGAGAAGCCTGGACTCATACCCAAGACCCTTGAATTGTGAGGCAACACATGCAGTAGTGGATAGGATTACAGAAAAAATGAAAACTCAATTTTTCTTTCTTAACCCTTGACCTGATGAATATTCAAATTAGCCACACCCACCACTGATTATCAACCAATCAGATTACTTGATGCAAATTATTGCAACAAATTAAGCCTTATCTTGCTGAATATTCATTTGAGCCACACCCATTTCTGTCTATCAACCAATCAAATTACTTGATGTAATTTATTGCTACAAACTAATAAACTGTATGCCAAACAGTATAGATCCTGATCAGAAGCCATCTGATCTGGACCTGCATTGTTTGAAAGATGACATATCCGGGCTCAGCAGAACAAGGGTTAAAATTCTTTTCTGCCCCATTCATTTTAACCCATTTTCCATCAAATGGCTTCATGCTAAGTTTGTGAATGATTCGCAGGAGTTTACACCAATACAATCCACAAAAATGATAAGTCATTCCATTCAATTCCAACTTTGCCATGGAAATAATGAAAAAATGCCACAAAATGGTCCATTTTAGGAACTCTTTCGTAAGCGTAAAAATGAACTTACCAACGGCCATGGTGGAATGATTATTCAGTTATAAGCTGCCATCTTTGAAAGAAACCCAATTGAAAAAAAAAAACAACAAAAAACGTCAAGTCTTTAAATTCAGTTTATTTGTCCCCTAACATTTAAGTTTTTCGATAGTTTCTATCTTTGTCAGGTAATAAGAAGCTTTATTTTTGCTGAAAAAATATACTGTGAAAATTTCATTTGCAAAACATGCTTAGGGTAAAGGAGAAAAACTAGACCAAATGGCATTAAAGTAGAAGTGAAGGCAATGATCAGCCATCGATACAATTAACCCATAGCTCCCATCAGAGACACCAAAGGGAAAGAAACACAAACATGAAACAACAGAACCTAATGGAAACATCAATAGCAGAAAGCCAAAATGACAGTTACTTTCCCAAAAAATGGCCAATTGGCTATCCAAAACAAACTTTGTTTTTATTTCTTTTTTTTTTTTTTTTGATTTTATGGCTCTTTCAAGATTACTTCGCTTATTTCCAGCCGATCATTAACCAGGGATGGGCAAAAACCTGGGTACCCAGACAAAAACCACCAGACCTTCCATTGCAGAACTTGACATCTCACAAGTGACCTTGAGTGAGGCTCGAACCACAGCAGTGAGAGAGGTTAATGATTACGAGTCCACACTCTTACCCACTTGGCCATGAAGACTTGTTCCCGTGTTTTCTTCCCACTTGATCAGACTTACTTATAGAAATGATATGTTTTTTCCACATCAAAATGAATCATTCAAACTGGTCACGATTCTTAACAAGTGTCATGTACAAACACAGAGACACACCAAACTATCATGTTTCATATATATATAGAAATATGACCTCCGGTAAAAGTAAGGCTTATATTGATTTTCACAGGTAACAAAGTTATGCCTTCGATTGCATAGCAAACTTAGCAGATGGCATTTTCAAAGTATTTTGCCTTATTTTTCAGCAAAAAGAAGGCTTGACATTACATGTGAATTGTCTGCCTGGCAGACAATTCACATGTAATGTCAAGCCTTATTTTCTCTTGTAAATACTATGGAAAATAAAACTGTTGTTTGCTCTTGAATTTTGTGCCGTGTTTGAAGGTAAGTATTATAATGACGTTTTTATATATAGATGTCTAGACAACTGCTATTACGACCATTTCAAACAGATGTCACATACATAAAATGTACAAGAGGGCGAGCTAAGGGAAATCTCCATTACTGTAACACACTCGTGTGACAAAATGGCCGTCTTTCTTATCTCAAGAACTAGCATTTATCAGATGAATATGTTCAATATTTTCTTATTTCTAGTCTAAATATAGATTGTTGGTGCTCATTAGAACTGCCTCATTGAGGCAGTCCTAGTAAGTATCCACAATATTTTTGAACAAAAATAACACTGAACAGTGTGTTGAGCTTTACGTCTCACCAACAACTACGGTCATATGTAAATTTTGTTTATTTCTTCTGAAAAAGAATAGTGTGACATTTGAAAATCTTGTAGGAAAGTGCAGAATTCTTTTATGATACTGCCCGTTTCACAATGTGAGATTGGCATACCTTACAACAATGTGAGACTGGCATATCTTACCACAATTTGAGATTGGCATATCTTACCATGATTCGAGATTGGCATATCTTACCACAATGTGAGACTGGCATATCTTACCATAATGTGAGATTGGCATATCTTACCACAATGGGAAACTGGCATATCTTACCATGATGTGAGATTGGCACATCTTACCACAATCTGAGACTGGCATAGAGTAAACAGGCCACCCATCTGCGACACCACTCTCAATGTAGCAAGGACACATTTGGACTCACTCAGTGGTACACTGATTTGGCTGCAGTCTGTTCAAACAATGCCATTTTGTATAGAACTTCATGATGCCTGTGCCAGGATTTACATTACGCAAACACGCCTATACAATTACATTGCCACCTTTATCGCCAAAAAAATGAAAATTTTAAGATGAAAAATGTGATATTTTTCTTATTTCTGCTCAAAATATAGATTGTGGGCACTCGTTAGAACCGCCTCATTGAGGCGGTTCTAACGAGTACCCACAATCTATATTTTAGAGCAGAAATAAGAAAAATAAGTTTTCCCCCTAGAAACCCCAGTTTTACTAAATAAAAGTGGGGTTCAAGGGGGTCAAAATTATATAGGCCTTTTTATGGATGAGATGTGATCCAGAGCCATAGCAGAAGCCTTTTTTAATTTTTATCTTTCACAGAAAATTAGGCTTGATAATCCTTTTATAGAACATTTTTAACGTCACTACAGATGGTGTTAAGGGAATGTGTGGCAGCTGTAAAAAGTCTCCCTGCCCTTCATCATAGTGTAGTTTACTAGTATTTTCTTGTCCTTTCATTGTGGGACCTTGAAAATATTTGAGGGTCACTGAAGAGGCCTAATTGCCCGAAACTAGCTAGTCTGGCCATGAAAATTGAACACGCCATAATTTAAAGCTCTGTGGTGTATTCTTTGCTTCCAAAGGATAACCCTTTTATACAACATACAGTCGAACTTCAATAGCTCGAACACCTTTGGGGCCTCGAAAATCTGTTTGAGACAGGGCTAGTTCGAGCCAATGAGGGTAACTACCAGGAGGCATAATGAAATACTTTTGGACATCTTTTGGGTGTACTATAATGAAAATGCATGCTGTGTGTACTCATTAGAATCGCCTCATCGAGGCGATTCTAATGAGTACACACGGCATACATTTGCAAGAAAAAGACGAAAATCTCCTAAATTATCTCCCACTATTGCTTATGTAGAGGATTTCCCTAGGGACTCAAGAACGGGTTCGACTCAGCCATGGTAAATGAGCCATCGGTGTTTGAGCCATCGAAGTTCTACTGTATTTGACATTTTGAGTGAATCGTCTGCCAGTCTGTTGTGGGTCTGCCCTGTTCACCCACAAACCTCACTGAGTGAAAACTACAACTTTTCCTGAGACGAGTTGCACTTTTGAATTCTTACAGCATCAATCATGGTATAAAAGGCGACATTTTCCTTATTTTCAAATTGGGCTTGACAGTGCATGTGAATCGTTAAGCATAGCAGATGATTCACAATAACTGTCAAGTCTGATAAAAATCTAAAAAAAAACAATAAAAAAAAACTCATTTGCAACAATATTGACTAGTACTTTAAGGGAAACCCTCTCTCCAGCCATAATAATTCTCTGCCGCACCATAGCGTTGCATGACAAGTGGGCAGCCATATCCATCAGACGCTCTGATATATCGTCTCTCCTTAGATAAGAGGGATTACGTATCTTCATATTATTTTTCTTATTTCTGCACAAAAACATATGTTGTGGGTACCGGTACTCATTAGAAGCGCCTTGGCGAGGCGCTTCTAATGAGTACCCACAACATATGTTTTCGAGCAGAAATAAGAAAAATATCAGTACTTTTCAGATGAAAAAAAAGGGCATTATCTGGAGCTACGGTCTCTCCCTCATCCCTCATGTATTATTTAAACGCAGTGTCTGGCATCGCATGACGGATTCCGGATCCCGACCAGACACATATAAACTAGGATGTATTGATTGGCTGACAACGTTTTATATAATTTGCGGGGAACACATTTCATGCTTGACGGCTCTCATCGTCTAGACTGTGAATTTTCACGCCATTAGAATATTAATAGAGGTAGCGATAAAAGAACTGGGTGGATTGATGTACATAGCAACATAAGAACAATAGACTAGCCAGTCTGGTGGCTCTGATCAATAGCGGGTAGTGTTCATTTTGTCATGCACAGCAATAATACATTCATTATTTATCCTTCAAATGCAAACATTTTCAAAATTTCTTTTTTTTTTTTTTTTAACTTCTTACTTTTCAGTGAAAATATGACAAGACACTGCGAGTGAATCAAATAAAATGTCTTTTTTTTTTTTTTTTTTGCTGAAAAATATTTTATTTTTCAATGAAAATAAGGCTTGATATAACATATGAAGCATGCATGTAGATGCCACTTAAAATGTCAAGCCCTATTTTTGCTGAAAAAAAAAATGATTAAAAAAAAAAATAAATAAAAATTAAAAAATTACCGTAATGATCTTAAGTATTGGTACAGATGTGGCCTAAGCAAACAGTGCAGACCTAGATCAGACTACTCCTGAAGGAGCAGTCTGAACAGGGTCTACACTGTTTACCATTCTGTCAGCACTTTGTTAAAATTTTAGGAGAATTACAGCAAGTTCTCAAGGTGTCCAAATTTTTAGGATTTTAATGGCAGATTGTTCTGCAATAAATGACAAGCGACGCAGACATCTTAACCCTTATCCTGCTGAATATTCATTTTAGCCACACCCACTTCTGACTTTGAACCAATCAGATTGCTTGATGTAATTTTTTCCTACAAATTCACAAATTGAATCTCACTGATCAGATGGCTTCTCCATCTGACCTGGATCTACACTGTTTGCAAAGATAGTTGTCATTAAGAAAACACGCCTATACAAATACATTGCCACCTTTATCGCCGAAAAAATGAAAATTTTATGATGAAAAATTGTGATATTTTTCTTATTTCTGCTCAAAATATAGATTGTGGGCACTCATTAGAACCGCCTCATTACATTGATGTAATTTATTGCTACAAATTCATAAATTGAATGCCAAACTGTGTATATCCTGATCAGGTGGCTTCTTCAGAAGCCACCTGATCTGGATCTACACTGTTTGCAAATATAGGGGTTGTCGTGAACAGCAAGATAAGGCTTCTTCAGAAGCCACCTGATCTGGATCTACACTGTTTGCAAATATAGGGGTTGTCGTGGACAGCATGCAAGATACGGGTTAACAATCCAAACCTGTAACTATCCATCTACACCGGAAATAACACGTGTCTCCTAGACATGTATATTGTACTTTGAATTAATTTTTCTTGTCACGATTCATACTTTTTTTTTTCTCTCTTTTTAACTTTTGTATACTTAAATACACACCTGTGTCAATGTAAACTTATCCCACCTACGCCAAGCATCCCTAAACCAGGCCACGGGAAATAGTGTAGACCCTAATCAGATGAGCCTGATCAGGGTCTACGCTATTTCCTTAAGCATCGATATTTGTCTAAATACAACAATCCTGACAGCCCCTGACCCACGAGATGCCAATCACATTGTCATCTGCTGGTTAATTTAGAAGTCATAGTGGCCAACAGTGTGGACCCAGATCAGACTGCTCCTAGAGGAGCAGTCTGATCAGGGTCCACACCATTTGCCTGTATGCAAAATGTATTTGAAAAGTTTGTGAGAAGAAGCAGTAGATGACATAAAACAGAAGACATTTTCAGATATAGGTTTTCGTGTCATAAATGGGCTTTATCATACCAGACTATATTTACTTAAGTTAGTAATACCTTGCAGACAACAACGTGAGGTCACACACAACCTTGGAGGTCAAACTAAATATGCCAATATCTTTGTTTTTGTTTTTTTTTTATTTAGATTTTAACACCAACTTAGACATCTTCAAATATTCAGGTTATCAGCAGACATGATGCCTCTGCACAGAGCTGAGTGAGTGTTTGAGTTTTATGTCTCACCAACAGATAAGGTCATATGGAGACGGGACCTCAGTTTAAAGACTCATCCAAAAGTCTGGAGAAGCCCTGTGATCCATGGTTTAAAAGGCAAGTAGCATAACCACTACGCCACGGAGCCTTCTGCACAGAGCTGAAACTGACCGTAAACTGCTCATAATGTATAAGCCTGCCATGGAAAAGTGGTGTGAGTCCGACCACTCCTAAAACCATAGCAGTTTCCTTGGGCAGTAGGGCTTGAAATGTCGTTTCATCTCAGTGCCAGATAAAAATACCACAGAATAGGAAGCAATGTCTCCAAATGACCTAAAAAGTGTTGACCAGAACGTAAAACCTCAACACAAACAAAATCAGCAGATGTAGATTCAAACAAAATCCCGGGAAAAACTGTCTATGAGGTTAACGCCTGAGGCGTTAACCTCAAAGACAGTTTTTCCTGTGATGGAAGGGGCCTGCCCAGTTACAGCGGCCTGTGATGGGAGCGGCCTGCCCAGTTACAGCGGCCTGTGATGGGAGCGGCCTGCCCAGTTACAGCGGCCTGTGATGGAAGCAGCCTGCCCAGTTACAGCGGCCTGTGATGGAAGGGGCCTGCCCAGTTACATCGGCCTGTGATGGGAGCAGCCTGCCCAGTTACAGCGGCCTGTGATGGGAGCGGCCTGCTCAGTTACAGCGGCCTGTGATGGGAGCGGCCTGCCCAGTTACAGCAGCCTGTGATGGGAGCGGCCTGCCCAGTTACAGCGGCCTGTGATGGAAGCAGCCTGCCCAGTTACAGCGGCCTGTGATGGAAGGGGCCTGCCCAGTTACAGCGGCCTGTGATGGAAGGGGCCTGCCCAGTAACATCGGCCTGTGATGGGAGCGGCCTGCCCAGTTACAGCGGCCTGTGATGGGAGCGGCCTGCCCAGTTACAGCGGCCTGTGATGGAAGGGGCCTGCCCAGTTACATCGGCCTGTGATGGGAGCGGCCTGCCCAGTTACAGCGGCCTGTGATGGGAGCGGCCTGCCCAGTTACATCGGCCTGTGATGGGAGCGGCCTGCCCAGTTACAGCGGCCTGTGATGGGAGCGCCTGCTCAGTTACAGCGGCCTGTGATGGGAGCGGCCTGCCCAGTTACAGCGGCCTGTGATGGGAGCGGCCTGCCCAGTTACATCGGCCTGTGATGGGAGCAGCCTGCCCAGTTACAGCGGCCTGTGATGGGAGCGGCCTGCCCAGTTACAGCGGCCTGTGATGGGAGTGGCCTGCCCAGTTACAGCGGCCTGTGATGGGAGCGGCCTGCCCAGTTACAGCGGCCTGTGATGGGAGCGGCCTGCCCAGTTACATCGGCCTGTGATGGGAGCGGCCTGCCCAGTTACAGCGGCCTGTGATGGGAGCAGCCTGCCCAGTTACAGAGGCCTGTGATGGGAGTGGCCTGCCCAGTTACATCGGCCTGTGATGGGAGCGGCCTGCCCAGTTACAGCGGCCTGTGATGGGAGCGGCCTGCCCAGTTACAGCGGCCTGTGATGGGAGAGGCCTGCCAAGTTACAGGGGCTACCCGGAGTCTTGAACAAAACAGGAATTTTTTTTTCATTCAAAAAGGGAACACAAAGGTGGTTTTCAACCAAAGTTGAGCTTTTTGCAAACAGTATCGGCCTGATCCAATGTCTGATCCCGGGAAAAACTGTCTATGAGGTTAACGCCTGAGGCGTTAACCTCAAAGACAGTTTTTCCTGTGATGGAAGCAGCCTGCCCAGTTACATTGGCCTGTGATGGAAGCATCCTGCCCAGTTACAGCGGCCTGTGATGGGAGCGGCCTGCACAGTTACAGCGGCCTGTGATGGGAGCGGCCTGCCCAGTTACAGCGGCCTGTGATGGAAGCAGCCTGCCCAGTTACAGCGGCCTGTGATGGGAGCGGCCTGCCCAGTTACAGTGGCCTGTGATGGGAGCGGCCTGCCAAGTTACAGGGGCCTGTGATGGGAGCGGCCTGCCCAGTTACAGTGGCCTGTGATGGGAGCGGCCTGCCCAGTTACAGTGGCCTGTGATGGGAGCGGCCTGCCCAGTTACAGTGGCCTGTGATGGGAGGGGCCTGCCCAGTGACAGCGGCCTGTGATGGGAGCGGCCTGCCCAGTTACAGCGGCCTGTGATGGGAGCGGCCTGCCCAGTTACAGCGGCCTGTGATGGGAGCGGCCTGCCCAGTTACAGCGGCCTGTGATGGGAGCGGCCTGCCCAGTTACAGCGGCCTGTGATGGGAGCGGCCTGCCCAGTTACAGCGGCCTGTGATGGGAGCGGCCTGCCCAGTTACAGCGGCCTGTGATGGGAGCGGCCTGCCCAGTTACAGCGGCCTGTGATGGGAGAGGCCTGCCAAGTTACAGGGGCTACCCGGAGTCTTGAACAAAACAGGAATTTTTTTTTTCATTCAAAAAGGGAACACAAAGGTGCTTTTCAACCAAAGTTGAGCTTTTTGCAAACAGTATCGGCCTGATCCAATGTCTGATCTGGGTCTGCACTGTTTACCAGTGTAACCATTTTAGGGCAGGTTTAAGTTACTTTATCTACCCTAAACATTTGGACACCTCAACTCTTTACCTGTTTTTAACCCTTTTTGTACCAAATGGAATCTTCCTCCTTATATATAGCATGAGTCCAGTTCAAAAATTGGGGGTGTCAGGTTGTGTTTTCTTCAAAATTTATAAGGAAAATGGCAGAACTTTTTGCAAATAGTGTAGGCCTTGATCAAACGCCGCATTCTGCGGCGTCTGATCTGGGCCTGCACTGTTTGATAGTGTACCGGTTTCGGTGTTTCCGTTACTAAATGGGTTAAATTTGAACAAAGTACATGTTACTACCCAGTGTTGCATCTAAAAATAACTGAGGGAGTGGCAAACAGTGTAGACCCTGATGAGACGCCACATTCTATGGTGTTTCATCATGTCTACAGGGTTTGCTCAGGTCTATCTGTCCAAATACATATCACAAATATGTTATTTCTTGTATAGTATCTGCAGCAAGATAACCTGACAGTGACTAATCTACCCAGTGACTTACTAACCTACTAACATGTCACTGACAATGATAAAGCAGGATTTTTGCTCTAAAACAACTTTCTGGAAGTATCTGTTCCTATAAAATCATAGGGGAGAAAACTTGACTGTCAGGAGAAAATCCAACAAATGTCTCCTACGGTATTCATCATAATTTCTTTCTTTCTTTCTACTTATACTGCGATCGGTCACATTTGACCATTACTCGCAGGTGTATATTACATACACTCCAGGTTGCAGGGTTGAAAGCCTACACAGTAATCATGTAATTACATTAGGGGTCTTTAACCTGCACAGGAGATGACTCTTCCTGCACAGGGGGCCTCCAGTTAATGTCCCGATCCGAAGGACGGTGCACTATTTGGCATTCATCCCTGCAAATGATGCCAATGGAGCGTGTTCGGACACGGAAATAATCACCGCCTCCAGGGATCGAACCGGGGACCTGTAGCATCAGAGGCAAGTGCACTAACCACCATAATTAGCGCACATGAGCTAATAAGCACACAGAAGAAATGAAATTGAAGAAAACTACCTCATTTATGTATAATTTTAAACAAACTCAGATGAGCATGAAAGAGGTCAATAAGTGATTTTGGAGTCAGTTGTAAAAAGATGCACCTAAATTGTTTCATAACACAGTTTATGAATATAACACTTTTAATAAAGGTCATTTTTCTATACAATCTATATATTTGATTTTATTTTTCTGCTGCTCATGAAAGTATGAACGTAGGGGGTCGCGTGCAAAGTAAATGAACCCCTACGGGCTTCATGTCAACTTTGCTAGCGACCCGCTGTCGTTGGAACGCGGCATCTGATAAGGGACTGCACTATTTGCTAATAGAATTTTCCGTCAAGGAAAAAATAGGCCTACCACCCCGATATCACAAATGGACTTGTCCAACATATAACAATGGAAGAGTCCACTATTATAAAATGGGTTAATTGTTGGTGGGATGATGATGGGATGTAAAACTCAACAACAGCTCCGAAGAGATGACGGTGGGATGTAAAACTCAACAACAGCTCCGAAGGGATGATGGTGGAATGTAAAACTCAACAACTCCGAAGGGATGATGGTGGGATGTAAAACTCAACAACAACTCCAAAGGGATTATGGTGGGATGTAAAACTCAACAACAGCTCCGAAGGGATTATGGTGGGATGTAAAACTCAACAACAACTCCGAAGGGATGATGGTGGGATGTAAAACTCAACAACAGCTCCGAAGGGATTATGGTGGGATGTAAAACTCAACAACAGCTCCGAAGGGATGATGGGGGGATGTAAAACTCAACAACAGCTCCGAAGGGATTATGGTGGACTGTAAAACTCAACAACAACTCCTAAGCGGGGCATTAAACGCCCCTAGCAAGTTAAAATTTGTTGGACTGAAACTTTGAAACAATAAGAACTGCTCCATATCATGGTCTAACTACATATCGAGTTTCAGCTTGATCAGATCTAAATTGTAGGAGGAGTTAGCCGGAAATGTAGAGTAAGTGTTTTGAGTTTTACATCTCGCCAACAGCTGAGGTCATATGGAGAGGGGACCTTGGTTTAAAGACTCATCATATAGTCTGGAGAAGCCCGGGATCAATCTTGCAACTCCTAGTTTACGATGCGAGTAGCATAACCACTACACCACGGAGGCTTCTACCAGAAATGAAAGGGGCTTGAAGAAATATATGGGCTGCATGATGCTTCCACGCAGAGCTGAATCCTGCCCACACACCAGTACTGGTAAACCGCTTAGAGGATCTTAGCCTGTCAAGGAACTGCAGTGCGAGGCGGACCGTCCATGCTAATAAACCCTATTGGTTTCATTGGGTGACAGGGCTTGAGATGTCATTTCATCTCAATGTCGAATAAAAGTCCAACAAAATTGGAAGCAACGTCTCCAAAATGACCTTTACAGTGTTGACGGGGACGTTAAACCTCAAATCAACCAACCAGAAATAAAAATTTCTACAGATATTTTCGAAATGTCTACAGATATTTTCGAAGTGTTTGTTTGTTTGTATTGGAGTTTAACCGGCCCAGTCAACACTGTTTTAGGTCATTTTCAAAGTGTTATACTTATATAAATATTTGGTGGACCATCCTCTCTAAACCATATGCACTGCTCCACATCATAGTCAAACTTAATATCAAGATTCTGCAAGATCAAATGTTACCTAAAGAACAAAATGTCTACAGAAATTTTCAAAGGGGCATAACTCGATTAATTTTTGGTGGACCGTAACTTCATTAGATATTAATTGTAGGAGAAGTTAGCCACAAACATCATACAGAAACCTGCAAAGGAGCATTTATTTATATCTGGTAAGCCATAACCTCAATACAATATGCGCTGCTCCACATTGTGGTCAAATTATATATCAATTTTCAGCTTGATTAAATGTTCACTGTAGGAAGAGTTAGCCATAAACAAAATGTTCACAGTTTCAAATTGATCAGTTCTAAATTGCAGGCAAAATTGCTTAGTGCTTACAGAAACTTTCAAAGGGGCATAACTTTGTTTTTATTTGTTAAACCATAACCTCAAAACCAGATCACTGACTACATCATAACGGTCCCACATAGAGCTATCAAAGAGGTGTGTCATGATAGAGAGTATTTGTGTGAATTGAGAGAAAGGCAAACACTTTTGAAGTTATTACCAAGGTTAAGTTTTTTTGGTTAAGGAAAGACAAACACATGGACAAAAGCATGGTCCTTTGTCAGAATATAGGTCTTGTGATGGTGTGTGTGAATTTTCATGAGAGTTGGGCAAATCCTTTTGAAGTTATGACTGACGGTATGTTTTTTGGTTACGGCATTACAAACACATGGACAACAGCAATATAGTTGTAGCCAGAGTGGAGCCCTAACAATATGCACTGCTCCACATCATGGTCTAACTATATGTCAAGTTTCAGCTTGATCCAATGTTAATTGTAGGAGGAGTTATCCGGAAACGAAATATTTACAGAAATACTCAAAGAGGCATAACTCTGTAAATATTTGGTGGACTATAACCTCAAAAGAATAAGCGCTACTTCAGGTCATGGTCTTACTACCGAGTTTCAGCCTGATCAGATGAAAACTGTAGGAGGAGCTATCCAGAAACGAAAAAGTTTACGAAAATTTTCAAAGGGGCATAACTCTGTGAATATTTAGTGGACCGTAACCTTGAAACGATATGTTCTATACATCAGGTCATGGTCTTACTATCCACCAAGTTTCAGCTTGATCGGATGAAAACTGTAGGAGGAGTTATCCAGAAGCGACAGTTGACAAAAATGTTCAAAGAGGCATAACTCCGTAAATATGTGGTGGACCATAACCTCGAAACAATGTGCTACATCAGGTCATGCTCTTACAATCTACCAAATGTCAGCTTGATTGGATGAAAACTGTTGCAGGAGTTATCCAGAAACGAAAAAGTTTACAAAAATTTTAAAAGGGGCATAACTCTGTAAATATTTGGTGGACCATAACCTCGAAACAATATGGGCTACATCAGGTCATGGTCTTTCTACCCACCAAGTTTCAGCTTGATCGGATGAAAACTGTAGGAGGAGTTATCTGGAAACGAAAAGTTTACAGACGGATGGATGGACAGACGGATGGACGCAGACCCCATACCATAAAACAACAACTTTTACAAAATGGGTGTATAAAAACCACCCACCAGTGCTGTCAGTGCTTTGATTTAATTTAGCAAAGGATACATTTTCAGATTGAAATGACAAAATCAATATGCTGAAATCGACACGGAAATCTCCTGTCATGTCAGTGTCTAATGTTTTTGTGAAATGTACAGGATTGTCTGTTTATTTGATTGGAGGTTTAACGTCCCCGCCAACACTGTATGTGTCATTTTGTGGATGTTGCTTCCAATTTTGTGGGACTTTTACTCGACAACATTGTAGACCAAAAGCTTATTGGAAGTCAAATGGGCTTCATTATCAGAAAACAGTAAAATTCCTGTATTCTGACCACCTTTGTGCTCAGCTTTTTATACGGAAGTATTTAATCCATTGCAGTGGAAACCCCCACCAATCGGGGCTTGAAGAAATAGATGGGCTGCGTCATGCTTCCACGCAGAGCTGAAACAGACTGCACACAAGTACTGGTAAACCGCTTAGAGGATTTAAGCCTGCACAGGCAAAGCGGTGCCAGTCTGCCCGTCTTTGCTTATAAACCCTATTGATTTCATTGGGCGACAGGGCTTGAGATGTCATTTCATCTAAATGTCGGGTAAAAGTCACACAAAATTGGAAGCAACGTCTCCAAAATGACCCAAACAAACAAGAGGCCCATGGGCCACTATGCTCACCAGAGCTCAGGTGGGCACTGCCAAATTGCAGCCATGTATTTTAACATGGTATCATTTTAATCTGCCAAATGAACCCCCATATCCAAATGAGCATCAATGTGGACTCAGTATATGAAACATTAGGCCTTTTATGAAGTAGAGGGGGTGGGGCATGGACCCAATGGAGCCCTGGTTGGTATCACTAAATGTGTCTTATCACAAAGAACAAGAATATATATGGTTTAGCAGTGGGGATCTGCATGGCTGGAGATAAAAGTGGAGGGGTTGGAGCATGCCCTGTCGTTCCCAGGAAAGCCCAAGATTGTTGTCCCTAAATGTGTCTCATCATAAGGACCAAGTATATATATGGTTTAGGGGTGGGAATCTGAACGGTTTCCAAGATATCCTTTCATGAAGTGATAAAGGAGAGGAATGGCCCCTGCGGACACCCCTACAGTAGGTGTGCTAATAATAAGGAACAAGAACATATATGAATATGGGGTGGGGATTTGAATGGTTTCTGAAATATATGGCCTTTTATGAAATGGAAGGGCGGGGCACATTGCCTCAGCACAAAGAGACCCCCAAGTTGGTGTGACTGAATGAGTTATCATATGGAACAAGAATATATATGGTTTAGGGGTGGGGATCTGAACTATTTCTGAGATATGTGGCTTTTAATGAAGTCAAGCGGTGGAGCAAGGCCCGGGCATGCCCCGGGGACTCACAAGCTGGTGTCAATGAATGTGCCTTATCATAAGGAAGATGAATATATATGGTTTAGGGGTGGGGCTCTGAACAGTTTCTGAGATATAAGGCCTTTTGTGAAGTGCAGGGGTGGGGCAAGGCCCAGGGAGACCCCCAGGTTGGTGTCAATGAAAGTGTCTTATCATAAGGAACAAGAATATATATGGTTTAGGGGTGGGGATCTGTAAGGTTTCCGAGATATTGTGATATTATGAAATGGAGGGGGTGGGGCATGGCCCCAGCACATCCCTGGGGACCCCCAGGTTGGTGTCACTGAATTTGTCTCATCATAATGAACAAGAACATATATGGTTTAGGGGTGGGGATCTGAACAGTTTCTGAGATATATGGCCTTTTGTGAAGTGAAGGGGTGGGGCATGGCTCCGGCGCACCCCGGAAGACCCCCAATTTGGGGTCAATGAATGCGTCTTATCATAAGGAGCAAGAATATATATGGTTTAAGGGTGCGGATCTGTAAGGTTTCCGAGATATTGGGCCTGGAGGGGCGGGACATGGCCCCGGCGCATCCCGGGGGACCCCCAGTTTGATGTCACTGAATGCGTCTTATCATAAGGAACAAGAGTATATAGGGTTCAGGGGTGGGGATCTGAATTGTTTCCGAGATATTGGGCCTTTTATGAAGTGGAGGGGGTGGGGCATGGCCTCGGCACATCCCGCAGGACCTCCAGGTTGGTGTCACTGAATGCGTCTTATTAATAGGAACAAGAATATATATGGTTTAGGGGTGGGGATCTGTAAGGTTTCTGAGATATAAGTCATTTTATGAAGTACTGGGGGCGGGGCATGGCCCCGGCACAACCTACTGGACCCCCCGGTTGACATAACAGCATATGGCTGAGAGAAGTTTACTAAAGGAACATTTCTATGAAAGTTTTGTCAAAATATCTGCAAAGGCTTTGTAGTTAATGCCATTTTTCAATTTTCCCCATTATAAGTCTATGGAAAATCTAAGTTGCCATAGCAACCAAACTAAAGAGCCGAATTTCATAAAAAACACAAAACCTGTAAAGGCAAATATGGTGAATATTTCCATAAACTTTCAGCCTCATAGAGCATACGGTTTCTGAGGAGATGATTTTTTAAGTATTTTTTTTTTCTATTTTTTCATTTTGGTTTCCATGGCAACCAATACAAATGAGCAGTAGGCCTAAAATCATATGGCAGATAGTAGATTGCCTAAGGAATATTTCTATGAAAGTTTTGTCAAAATATCTGCAGTGGCTTGGCAGTAAATGCCATTTTTCAATTTTCCCCATTATAAGTCTATGGAAACTCTAAGTTGCCATAGCAACCAAACCAATGAGCCGAATTTCATAAAAAACACAAACTTTCAATCCCCCAACCCAAGGATGCTACAGATGAAATTTGGACTCAATCGGCCCAGTGGTTTCAGAGGAGATGTCGTTTGAAAGTGTTGACGACGCAGACGCAGACGCAGACGCAGACGACGACGACGGACAACTGCCTATCCTAAAAGCTCCCCCGGAGCCTTCGGCTCTGGTGAGCTAAAAACCATTGCAGGTGAGAAACCCCTAAAGGGGTACCTTGGCAAACAGTGCAGGCACAGATCATACGCTGCACGCCCCAGAATGCGGCGTCTGATCATTGCCTGCACTATTTGCTAACAGAATTTTCCATCAAAATGGAATAAAACGAAAAAAAAGGCCTGACACCCCATTTATGACAATGGACTTGTCTATCATATAGCAATAGAAGAGTCCACTAGTATAAAATGTGGGTTAACTGGTACGGCACACAACTGTCTGTCTTGAGTCAGCAAAAGGGAGAGACTTACTGTAGAAAAGGTTTGAGAACCCATTTTGTACCGGAAACCCCGAACTGGATAGTTGGCAAACAGTGCAGGCCCAGTCGCCAAAGACCTCCTGATAACCAGTCAGACGAGCATCCAACTGAGCTACCATAACCATTTCATCCCTTCCATCATCAAATTGAGATATATCCTTTCTTTTAAAATAGAAAGTTTAGTGTTTGTTTGTTTGATTTGATGTTTAATGTCCCCGTCAACACTATATAGGTCATTTTGGAGACATTGCTTCCAATTTTGTGGGACTTTTACCCGACATCGAGATGAAAAGACATCTCAAGCCCTGTCGCCCAATGAAACCAATAGGGTTTTTTATAAGCATGGACGGTTTGCCTGGGCAGGCTTAGATCCTCGAAGCCGTTTACCAGTACTCGTGTGTGGTCGGATTCAGCTCTGCGTGGATGCATCATGCAGCCTATTTATTTCTTCAAGCCCCCCGACTGGCTGGGGCCGAGAAATGATTAACAGGATGGCAAATAGTGTTGATCCTGACGTGACGGCTCATTTTTTGCCATTTCATGTGGATTAACCCATTTGGTACTGGAAACTGCAAAAGGGGTAATTGGCAAACAGTGCAGGACCAGATCAGACGCCGCAGAATGTGGCGTCTGATTAGGGCCTACACTGTTTGTGAAAAGTTAAGCCATTTTCCAAATAAATTTTGAAGAAAAAAACAACCCGAAATCCATTAATGTTGAAATGGACTCCTGCTATATATAAGGAGGAAGATTCTATTTGGTACAAAAAGGGTTAACACTGTTTGCTTAGTTACCTGTACTTGTCTACAGGGGTGAAAGAGTCAAACAGTTGAAGATGGAGGTTTCAAAATGTTTTTTTCTTTTTTCTTTATTTAATCTATAGTTTTTATTGTTCAGCAAATGTCATGTCTTATTTTGTCTCTCTCTCAAAACAAAAAGGAGAAAATGTGTTCTGCTAGTCATTGTAGGATGAAATGACCAAAAATAACCCCCTTGGTGATAGATAAAATAGCACTTTTTAAAAGAAGATAAAAATGATGAAAACCTTAAAATAGCCATGCTACCAGATAAGTGACACAAGAATAGATATACACAGTAACACTGAAAGTAGTTCATAGCTGTCAAGTTGAGCCTCATGAAGTGAAAATACATCTTCCGAATTCATGTATTTTTTTTACACCGGAAACCCAAAATGGGTAATTGGCAAGCAGTTTTGGTAATTGGCAAGCCCAGCTCAGACTCAGCAGAATGCCATTACGAAAACACGCCTATATAAATACAGTCCAACCTGCATTAAGCAAGCCTCTAAAGGATAATCAAAGTGTGCTTGCTTAAGATAGGTGCTTGCTTAATACAGGGGAATTTTAATGCATCTGCCTTTTTTTGGAAATCAAATGCATGCCTGCTTAAGACAGGTTGCTTGCTTAATATAGGTGGCCACTATGACAGGTTTGACTGTACATTGTAAATTTTAATGCCAGAAAAACGAAAGTTTTAAGATGAAAATTTGTGATACATTCCTTATTTCTGCCCAAAATATAGACTGTGGGTACACGTTAGAGCCTAACTCATAGAGGCAGCCCTAACAGGTACCCACAATCTTATTATTAGAGTAGAAATAAGAAAAATAAGATTTACCCCTGTAAACCCCAGTTTTACTTTATAATAGTGGGGTTCAAGGGGGTCGAAATTATATAGGCATGTTTTCGTGTTGGCAGCGTCTGATAAGAGCCTTCAATATTTGCAGAAGTTCAACCATTTTCCAAATACTGTAAAAATTTTCATTGACACCCTGGGATTAATTAGAATCATGTTTTGTTTGTTTGATTTGTGCTTTAACGTCCCCATCAACACTGTAAAGGTCATTTTGGCGATGTTGCTTCCAATTTTGTGGGACTTTTACCCGACATTGAGATGAAATTACATCTCAAGCCCTGTCGCCCATGAAACCAATAGGGTTTATAAGCATGGACGAACCGACTCACACCGCTTTGCCTGGGCAGGCTTAGATCCTCTAAGCTGTTTACCAGTACTCGCGTGGGGGTCGGTTTCAGCTCTGCGTGGAAGCATCATGCAGCCCATATATTTCTTCAAGTCCCGATGGGCGGGGGCCGTAGAATCATGTCCAAGGTGGATGCTTACTATAGGCTGCAATTTCCCAGTGATTGTCAGAGACCACATTTTTTCGAACATGCACCACCACCAAGTATTACAATCTCTGTCCTTGTCCGGTGGAACCAACCACATAACTTATGAGGTCGGTAGAACCAACCACTTAATCCATTTAAGACCAAATGGAATCTTCCCCCTTAGTGTGGAGCGCTGTGGTGCAGTGGTAAAGTATCGGCCTCGGGATCGAGATGTACCGGGTTCGAACCCCACGAGCGGCAAGTGTTGTTTCCTTGAGCCAGAGACTTTATCCACATTGCTTAGTACTGGTTCTACCCAGGAAAAGAAGGCCACATGGAAGATTAGTACTAGTTTACTAAATGTGTTATCCTCTATAAATAAGGTCGATTATTATTATTATTATTATTAGAAATAGCAGGAGTCCATTTCAAAATTTAGGCGTGTCAGGTTATGTTTTCTTCAAAATTTATTTGGAAAATGTCTGATCTTTTTGCAAACAATGAAGGCCCTGATCAGACGCCGCGTTCTGCGGCGTCTGATCTGGGCCTGCACTGTTTGAGACGAAACCAGTTTAGGGGCTTCCAGTCTGAAATGGGTTAATTGTAAGATGAGGTATCAATTGTTGATACATGAAACTATGTATATATCCACACTGATCAATTTATGCTCAATTGGCATTGAAATAAAAGGCTACAATTTATCACATTCTTTTATCTTTATATATACTCATGTAGCTGATGCTGATGTTGAGATGAAAGGGTACAAAAGCCCTCACCCCCACCATATCCCACCCCCACCCCCAATAACTCCATTTTTATGGGGAAAGGCTCGGAATACAGGATGGAAGCATTTCTTTTCTCTTAGTTCTGCTCAAAAGCATTAATATTGTGACCAAACTTCATCTGGATCACCAACATGCTGCATTTAGGAGGAAAAACATGAAGAACTATAGCCTGAACAGTATCTAAGCCATATCCCAGGTAATTTTCTTGGAACAGCTAGCGATGGTACTCGCCTGAGCCTTCCACATTCAGTTATGTGAGTGACAAGGACTTTTATCAAGGCTCGGGTCCATATTAACCCATTTAGTACTGGAAACCCCAAAACGGGTACCAGGGAAACAGTGTAGTCCCAGATCAGATGCCACAGAATGCGACATCTGATCAGGGCCTCCACAGTTTGCTAAAAGTTCAGTCATTTTCCAAATAAATTTTAAAGAAAACACAGCCTGACACCCCTAAATTTTGAAATGGCCTCCTGCTATATATAAGGAGGAAGATTCCATTTGGTACCAAAAAGGGTTAATAGCAGAGGCACACCTGATGATAAGGCAATTCTTACCAGGACCGACCACACATGTTTCTAACCAGAAATAAAGAAAACTAGAGAAAGCGACCAGTGGGTCGCATATACCCCCGGCCAGTGCCACCCTCTGATATATCTTTCGAGCTTGTATGTAATATGAATGAAGTCAAGAAGCTATAAGAATCTATAAATGTGCTTGTAAAAGCTAAACCAAACATAAAAATTCTAAATGGACCAAAGGAGTGAGGGATCAAAGTTAATGAAGCAGCAGGGTGGGGTATGCATCAATGAAATCTTTGGACTGGTATGCAACATTCTTGCAAGTATCAATTGAATTTTTCTTAGAGTTTAGAACATACAGGCATCCATAAACTTTGTCATAAAACTTTAACCAAATGTAAAATTTCTAAGTCTGTGACCTTGAGGTCAAGGTCACCATGGGTGGGGGGCAGGGACATGCATCACGAAATCGTTTATCAAACATGAAGAGAATCTAACATGTGGTTACAGAGATATCAGCAATGAAAAAGGTTGAACACAAAACTTTGACGTAAAAGTAGATGAACAGACAGACGGCCCACCCAGGGGCTTGACCCAGGAGCTTAGATATTCCATATGAAACGTAATGGTATAGAGATATACTTTACCAAACATGACGAGAATCTAACATGCGGTTACAGAGATATCAGCAATGAAAAAGGTTTTACACAAAACTTTGACGTAAAAGTAGATGAACAGACAGACAGACAGCCCACCCAGGGGCTTGACCCAGGGGCTTAGATATTCCATATGAAAGGTAATGCTATAGAGATATCCTGTAACAAACATGAAGAGAATCTAATATGTGGTTACAGAGATATCAGCAATGAAAAAGGTTTTACACAAAACTTTGACGTAAAAGTAGATGAACAGACATAGGGACAGACAGCCCACCCAGGGGCTTGACCCAGGGGCTTAGATATTCCATATGAAAGGTAATGGTATAGAGATATACTTTACCAAACATGAAGAGAATCTAACATGTGGTTACAGAGATATCAGCAATGAAAAAGGTTTAACACAAAACTTTGACATAAAAGTAGATGAACAGACAGACGGAGAGACAGCTCACCCAGGGGCTTAGATATTCCATATGAAAGGTAATGGTATAGAGATATACTTTACCAAACATGAAGAGAATCTAGCATGTGGTTACAGAGATATCAGCAATGAAAAAGGTTTAACACAAAACTTTGACGTAAAAGTAGATGAACAGACGGACAAACATACAGCTCACCCAGGGGCTTGACCCAGGGGGTTAGATATTCCATATGAAAGGTAATGCTATAGAGATATCCTTTACCAAACATGAAGAGAATCTAACATGTGGTTATAGAGATATGAGCTGTCAAAGAGGTTTAACGCAAAACTTTGACGTAAAGGTTGACGAAAGGTGGGACGGACGGAAGTACGAACGAGCGAACGAACAGACGGAAAGATGAAAACTATATACCCCCTGAGATACTTCGTATGCCGGGGGTATAATTATCCCTTTATTATTCCTGTTACCCTTCTGCTTCCTCATTTGGAGCCCTTATCAGGCTGTTC
Organism: Lucinisca nassula; assembly: GCA_963580285.1. Classification (NCBI taxonomy): domain Eukaryota; kingdom Metazoa; phylum Mollusca; class Bivalvia; order Lucinida; family Lucinidae; genus Lucinisca; species Lucinisca nassula. Next base: position 128,383,727 of record OY757019.1, on the reverse strand, counting down.
ATGATAACCCCTACCTTTGCAAAGTGAAGATCCAGATCAGATGGCTTCTCAAGAACCCTTATCCTGCTGTTCATGACAACCCCTACCTTTGCAAAGTGAAGATCCAGATCAGATGGCTTCTGAAGAACCCTTATCCTGCTGTTCATGATAACTCCTACCTTTGCAAACAGTGAAGATCCAGATCAGATGGCTTCTGAAGAAGAAGCCATCTGATCAGGATCTACACTGTTTGTCATGCAGTTTGTTAACTGAATGAATATAATATTCCGTCCACTCCTGTTATCTATAACTCCAAGGGACTGGAATATTTTTTTTGAGACAACAGTAGTTTGAGATAAAAGGAGTTGAAATCTAAGGCACATACAGTCAAACTTAAATGGCTCGAACATCTTTGGGACCATGAAAATCTATTCGAGACAAGGGTAGTTCGAGCCACTCAGGGTTACTGCCAGGAGGCATAATGACATACTATAAGACATCTTTTCGGTGTTCTATAATGAAAAATGTATGCTGTGTGCACTCATTAGAATCGCCTCATCGAGGCAATTCTAATGAGTACACACAGCATACATTTGCAAGATAAAAGACAAAATTATCCTCAATTTTACCCTCCCTATTTCTTATGCAGAGAAATTCCATAGGGTCTCAAGAACGGGTTCGACTCAGCCATCGTAGTTCGAGCCATTGAAGTTCTACTGTATACCAAAACTAACATACCAGTGCTGAGTGCACAAAAACTAGTTTGAATTAAGCCATTGTTTGAGATACCAGAGTTTAAGATAACGAGATTCTACTGTATCCAGTAATCTGACTGGCTGATAGCTGGGCGTGGCTTAATTAATATATTCAGCAGGATACGGGTTACAGCAGAGGGTACGGGACTGTACTTTTCTATTTAACCTCGCCCGGCTACTCTCAAATCGGATTAAAAGTGGAAAACTTTGTTAAGAGATCAAGCTAACTTACTGCAATCAAATAAGGAAACCTCCTAATAAAAAGCAAATTGGTTTTATAGCAACTTAATATGGTCATTCTACCTTTCATTGCGAATAAAATCTGTCTAGCCAGCAGATTAAGAAAACATTTACAACTAGAACTGTCAGAGGATCTGACTATAGCCCCGCTATAGCCCTGTCAGAGGAGAAAGACTCATGAATTAAAGGTAAAGACTTGTGAGAGGGTTAAATCCCTAACAAGGTACCTACGCCTTATAGACTTTTCGGGTTATTAGATCTGAAAAACAGTCTAAGTTAAAAAATAAGTTTTGGATAATGAAAAAATCACATGCACATCTTAAGACCTCTTTGAAAACACCTGAAAAGTTTCAAAGGATCAGCCTACAACTGTAAGAGGAGTTGCGTTCACAAGGTAGCTACTCCCTATACATTTTAACATTAGAAGATCTCAAAAACTGTCTTAGTTAAAAAAGTGAAATAAGTGGAAAAAAATAATTTTAGGATAATGAAAAAAGCACATGCACATCTTCAGACCTATATGAAAACACCTGTAAAGTTTCAAAAGGATTGACCTAGAACTGTAAGAGGAGTTGCGATCACAAGGTAGCTACTCCCTATACATTTTAACATTAGTAGATCTCAAAAATTGTCTAAGTTAAAAAAGGGGAAATAAGTGAAAAAAATTATTTAAGGATAATGAAAAAAGAATATGCACATCTTCAGACCTATATGAAAATACCTGTAAAGTTTCAAAAGGATTGACCTAGAACTGTAAGAGGAGTTGCGGTCACAAGGTAGCTACTCCCTATACATTTTAACGTTAGTAGATCTCAAAAATTGTCTAAGTTAAAAAAGGTGAAATAAGTGAAAAAAATTATTTAAGGATAATGAAAAAAGAATATGCACATCTTCAGACCTATATGAAAACACCTGTAAAGTTTCAAAAGGATTGACCTAGAACTGTAAGAGGAGTTGCGGTCAGAAGGTACCCACTATCAAATATTACAGACAGACGGAATTCCGGACAAGCCAAATCCAATATAGCCCCCACTTTTTCAAAGCGGGGCTATAATAATTTCAGACACCACTTGCCTGTTAAGGTTTTGCCTCCCTATCAACACTTTATCTTCCACTTTTCCTGGTACAGAGTTTAGAAACTGACAACTGCCTTTCTTGAAATTGCAGTTTGGAAAAAATGGACAAAGAAAATTTCATATTCAATCTCGCTGGACCCAATGCTGCTCAAACCCATAGTTGGTATTTTAATATTTATAAGCAGGACAAATGACATCATTCTCTGCTGATCTGAGCAGGAAAACAGCATTTTTGTTAGCATGTTAAAATTTAAGAGCATTAAAAATCTCATATTCAACTGATTGGATGTTTTATAACCTTTGAGCTTCTTTGCCACTTTGGCAGCTACTCAAACTGCTCATTTGCATATTCATAGCACTAATTTGCATATTCACATTACTCACCATAACCAGTGTCTGTCCAATGGCTCTTCTAGTTTCCCAACACATACCCTATCCAGTTAATTGTAACCTGGAACAAAGGATGAAATGCCGAATACATTAACCCTTATCTTGCTGTTCACGACAACCCCTATCTTTGGAAACAGTGCAGATCCAGATCAGATGGCTTCTGAAGAAGCCATCTGATCAGGATCTACACTGTTTGACAATAAGTTTATGGCTTTGTAGGAATAAATCACATCAAGAAATTTGATTGGTTGATAGACAGAAATGGGTGTGGCTTAAATGAATATTCAGCAAGATAAGGGTTAATTTTGTCACACCCATTGCAATAAAATTACATGAGGTAATGTATTGTTTCAAATTCACAAACTGAATGACAGCCAATGTAGATCCAGATCAGATTATTACATCAGTTGATCTAGATCTACACTGTTTGTAAAGGTAGGTTCAGCAGGACAAGGGTTAAGTCATTACGCAGATAGCAAAAATGGCGAGCCAAGGTCGGGCCGACAATGCTGTTGGCCAACAATGCTGTCGGCCTAGCGTCGCCCCACTGTTGCGTGATAGCTGGGTACATATAAAAGTGGATTAAATGTGGGACATTTGAGCTCTTCCACAGCTCTAGAATCAGGATTTCGTTTTTTTACATGAATCTCAATAACCCTTGTTCAATTGAATAAATTAATTTTGCCACAACTATTTTCAACAATCAACGGATCTAATTACTTGATGTAATTTGTTCCTGTAAATTCAGACCAGATGGAAGCCATCTCTCAATGCCAACACTATTTGCAAAAGCAGAACACATCCTGGTTCAGCAGACAAGGGTTAACCCCGGCCCACGCCCATTGGGGCTTGAAGAAATAAATGGGCTGCATGATGCTTCCACGCAGAGCTGAAATTGACCGCACACCAGTTCTGGTAAACCGCTTAGAGGCTCTAAGCCTGCCCAGGCAAAGCAGTGGGAGTCGGACCGTCCATGCTTCTAAACCCTATTGGTTTCATTGGGTGGCAGGGCTTGAGATGTCATTTCATCTCAATGTCTGGTAAAAGTCGCACAAAATTGGAAGCTATGTCTCCAAAATGACATAATATTATACAGTGTTGACAGGGACGTTAAACCTCAAATCTAAACAAACAAACAAGGGATAATTCTAAAAACCAGACACTGGCAAACACTGTAGACACAGATCAGTCCCCACAGAATTCTTAAAAGTACAGGAAATGTAGTAAAACTTGCAACAAATATAAATAAAAAAATCTGACTCCTTTAAGATAGAGATGGACTGAATGACAAACAGTGTAGACCCTGACCAGACTGCTCCTTCACTATTTGTTCCCAAAACTTAGCTCTTATCCTGCTGTTCACGACAACCCCTAGCTTTGGAAACAGTGTAGATCCAGATGAGATGGCTTCTGAGAGCCATCAGATCAGGATCTACACTGTTTGACATTAAGTTTATAGATTTGTAAGAATAAATTACATCAAGTAATCTGATTGATTCAAGTCAGAAATGGGTGTGGCTAAAATGAAAATTCAGTAGGATAAGGGTAAGATCATTATCATGGTGTTTCATGTAATCTACGTAATGTCACGTCACTCCATATAATATTTATAGAAGATTTCTTGGGCATTTCAGATCAACAAGAAACTGCAAGAAACCTTTGTTACTGTGAAGACTCCGACCAGATGTGCAGATGCATTGTCTGGTCCGAGTCTTCACTGCTACTGCTACAGAGTAATTTGGGCTGGCAAAAGAGTGATCAATGGAAAGTGCTGACTCTGTCTTGTCTGTTTGATTTGAGGTTTAACATCCCTGTCAACACTGTAAAGGTCATTTTGGAGAGTCACTTCCAATTTTGTGGGACTTTTACTCCACACTGGGATGAAATGACATCTCGAGTCCTGTCGCCCAATGAAACAAATAGGGTTAATAAGCATGGTAGGTCTGACTCGCACCGCATTTCCTGGGCAGGCTTAGATCCTCTAAGCAGTTTACCAGTATTCGTGTGCAGGTCGGGTTCAACTCTGCGTGGAAGCATCATGCAGCCCATCTATTTCTTCAAGCCCCGATGGGCGGGGGCTAAACACCTCTAAGATAGAAATGGAATGAATGACAATGTAGACCCTGATCAGACTGCTCCTTCAGGAGCAGTCTGATCTCGGTATTCACTATTTGTTCCCAAAACTGAGGATCATTATGGTGTTTCATGTAATCTATGTAATGTCGCGTCACTTCATATAATATTTATAGAAGATTTCTTCAGTATTTCAGATCAACATATTGCAAGAAACCTTTGTTACTGTGAAGACTCAGACCCGACTGTGCAGATGCAATGTCCAGTCGGAGTCCTCACTGCTACGGCTACAGAGTAATTTGGGCTGACGAAAGAGTGATCAATGGAAGGTGCTGACTCTTGTCTTGCTGTTTCCACTCAATTGGCTAGGTCTACAAGAACAATCATGGGTACATTAGCAGTGCCAACAAGTCAAAGGCCAAGCATTCTGAATAAGAAAATCTCTGCTGACATAAATACTGGACAAATGGTCTATAAAGAATGGGAATGTCCTTAGGATTTGCAAGAAAAAAAGGTTAAGCAATAATTATGTACAGAAAGGCCAATTATTCTTGGTGCTACCAGTTTTAGCATGCCCTTGAATCCCTGTGTATCAGATTATTAAGGCTAATGGGTATATTTTATAAGTAATTCAACCCATTCAGTACCAGAAACCAAACAAGAATTCCGCAGAAGGTGGCGTCGCACCTGCTGGGGGGCAAAAGTCACAGGAGCCACAATCAGATTGTAGTTATAAAACAATTTCATTCTTAGCAGTTGATGTAAAATGTGTCAAAGTCAATGGACCAAAAAATGTAGGCCATGGTCACCAGGGCAAGGTATGTGCCAAATCAGTACATCGAGGAGAAGCACTGTGCAAGGTTTGGTGGCTGTAGGCCATTTATTTTAGGACATATCGAACATGGACATAAAATGTGTAAAAGTCACTAGGGTGCATAATATAGGTCAAAGTCACCAGGTCAAGGTACCCACAAAATCAGTAAATGTAGGAGAAGCACTATGTAAGGTTTGGTGGTTATAGGCCTTATAGTTAAGAAGATATGGAAAGTCGACCTAAAATGTGTATCAGTCAATGGAGTGCGAAAAAGGTCAAGGTCACCAAGTCAAGGTACCTGCAAAGTCAGTACATCTAGGAGAAGCACTATGCAAGATTTGCTGGTTGCAGGCCTTACACTTGAGAAGATCTGGAACATTGACGTAAATTGTGTCAAAGTCACTGGAGCGTAAAATATAGGTCAAGGTCACCAGGTCAAGATATCTGTTGAGTCAGTACACCTAGGAGAAGCAATAAGTAAGATTTGATGGTTGTAGGCCTTTTATTTGAGATCTGGAACTGCAACGTAAATTGTGTCAAAGTCACTGGCACGTAAAATATAGGTCAAGGTACCTGCAGAGTAAGTACATCTAGGAGCACTATGTAAGATTTGATGGCTTTGTTTTGTTTGATTTGAGGTTTAACGTCTCCGTCAACACTGTAAAGGTCATTTTGGAGACGTTGCTTCCAATTTTGTGGGACTTTTACCCGACATTGAGATGAAATGACATCTCAAGCCCTGACGCCCAATGAAAGCAATAGGGTTTATTAGCATGGACGGTCCGCCTCGCACTGCGGTTCCTGGACAGGCTTAGATCCCTAAGTGGTTTACCAGTACTAGTGTGCGGGCCGGATTCAGCTCTGCGTGGAAGCATGGTGCAGCCCATATATTTCTTCAAGCCCCTATGGGCGGGGGCGGAAGATTTGATGGCCGTAGGCCGTAGGCCTTTAATTTGAGGAGATCTGGAACATAGACATAAATTCTGTCAAAGTCACTGGAGCGTAAAATATAGGTCAAGGTCTACATCTAGGAGCAGCACCATGCAAGATTTGATGATTGTCACTGGAGCGTAAAATATAGGTCAAGGTCACCAGGTCAAGGTACTTGCAGAGTCGGTACATCTACGAGAAGCAATATGCAAGATTTTATGGTTGTAGGTCTTTTATTTGAGACGATCTCGAACATCGACGTAATTTGTGTCAAAATCACTGAAGCGTAAAATATAGGTCAAGGTCTCCGGATCAAGGTGCTTGCCTAGTCATGAGCTCAGGGAGATGTTTCATGAAAGGTTTGATGGTTGTTTAGTCTTATTGTTGATTACAATACAAACTTCGACATAAATGTCAAACTTCAACATAATGGTAAATGTCACTGGAGTGCAAAATTAGGTCAAAGTCACCAGGTCAAGGTGCCTACAAAGTCAGTAGGTCAGGGAGATGTTTCATATAAGATTTGATGGTAGCTGAGGTTTGTAGTTGACTTAAACAAGAGCACCACATGCGGGTGCCAAAGCTCGGCTACAAAATTTCTAAGTCGAAAAAGGGGCATACATGTTACTGTGCCAAAAATATTTTGAGAGTTCCCCTTTTCATAATGAACAACTAGTCGGAGTTTCAAGTAAATATGTTCAGTTCAGTAATGACAGAGATATTACAAAATGTCCGAGTTTTTGCACGACGATGCAGATAACGCCAGAGCTATGACAATACCTCGTGGATTTCTTCGAAACCAGCCGAGCTAAAAAAAAACTTTGACGTAAATGTCAAACTTTGATGCAAATGTTAACAGACGAACGGACAGAAAAGTGGACGGCTATGTTGCACCTTGCTACAAGCAGGTGCGACAAAAACGGGTACCAGGGCAAACAGTGCAGGCCCAGATCAGATGCATTCTGCGGCATCTGATCAAGGCCTACACTATTTGCGAAAAGTTAAGCCATTTTCCAACTAAATTTTGAAGAAAAAAACAACCTGACACCCCTAAATTTTGAAATGGACTCCTGCTTAATTCCATTTGGTACAAAAAGGGTTAATTGGTATAAGAAATATCATTCCATGGACTTTCATTGCAGTGTACCAGTATGTGCGCTTAACCCTTCTCTTGCTGAATATTCAGATTAGCCACACCCATTCCTGACTTTCAACCAATCAGATTACTTGATGTAATTTATTCCTACAAATTCATAAATTGAATGTCAAACAGTGTAGATCCTGATCAGATGGCTTCTTCAGAAGCCATCTGATCTGGATCTACACTGTTTCCAAAGTTAGGGCTTGTCGTGAACAGCATGATAAGAGTTAACAGTCACATATTTATGTTGAGGTTTTCCATCCCCGTCAGCACTACTTAGGTCATTTTAGAAACACTGCTTCCGATTTTGAGGCACTTTTACCCAACATTGAGATGAAATGACATCTCAAGCCCGAATACCCAAAAGAAACCACTAAAGTTTAAGGAACGGTCTGACTCTACCACTTTTCCTGGAAAGATTAAGACCTAAGTGATTAATGATTTATAGTACTCAAAAGTTTGGTCAGTTTCAGCTCTGAGGGGAAGCACCCTGCAGCCCAATTGATTTTCCCAAGCCCACCATGGGCAGGGGTGCTCTAAACGTTCATATGTGACTCCAAATTTCTATGGCACTTGGCCATCCTTTTAGGACAGTGATTTTTCGGATGACCTTTTTCACATGATCATGCCATACTCCTTTTATACATGAAACACCCCAAATTGGCCATTGGCAACCATGCAGGCCCAGATCAGACACCTCAGACTGAGTCATCTGATCAGGGTCTTCACTGTTTGCAGAAAGTTCAATCATTTTCTAAACAAACCTATCAGTTACTCCATCTGGCACCCCTATATTTCAAAATGGACTCATCCTGCTGAATATTCATATATGCCACACCAACTACAGATTTTCAACCAATCAGATTACTTGATGCAAATTATTGCAACAAATTCACAATCTGAATGGCAAACAATGTAGATCCTGATCAGATGGCTTCTGACGAAGCCATCTGATCTGGATCTTCATTGTTTGGAAAATAAGGCATATCCGGGCTCAGCAGGACAAGGGTTAAGTGGGAAGGATCCGATCAGTACAAAATGGGTTAAGATTTCAGCAGACGTTATTTTTGTCCAGTCTTCCCTCTGACATATCGTTATGAGAAGACGAAATCTATAAAGTGATATTGATCCTTCAGTGGCTCTTGGGGAGATGCCACTTAGGGAAAATGTCAAAGTATCGTCGTCGAAATCTACGTAACTACAGGCAGACGACAATAAAGGACAGCTGATCTGGACAGTCTCGTGACTTTCTTCCATTTCAGCTGCACTATGGTTAGGCTCTGATTGCCATATAAGGCAACAGAAAAGTCCTGAAAAGACTAAGTAAGAGCGCCACATGCTGATGTGGGTCAATGTTTGTATCAAGAGCTACCATTGGCTTCAGCATACGCTGGCTTAAATGTCAGACTGGAATCTTATTTGTCTGGACTGGCAATTGATAAGTAACCATACATGAGTCAATTGATGAGAAAAGAGCTATCTAAAAACATTTTATACAAAGTGAACTTTTCTATCACGTAAAATTCCCCCAAAAATTGGATGCCTTAACCTTTTTTGTTCAAAATGAAATCTTCCTTCTTATATATAGGTGGAGTCCATCTCTAAATTTAGGGGTGACAGGTTGTGGTATCTTCAAAATCGATTTGGAAAATGGCTTAACTTCCTGCAAATAGTGTAGGCCTTGATGAGACGCCGCAGAATGCGGCGTCTGATCTGGGCCTGCACTGTTTGCCAGGGTACCCGTTTTGGGGTTTCTGGTACAAAATGGGTTAATGACTCGCTGTAACTCTCCTAAAATTTTAACCATTAACACACTGAGAAAAACTATTTCTGAAAATGTCGTCTGCTGAATTGTTTTGCAAACTTTTTAAAAATATTTTTGCATACAGACAAACAGTGTGGGCCCAGATCTGACATCACACAAGCAGGGCATTATACGCCCATAGCAAGTTAATATTTGTTGGACTGAAACAATAAGAACTGCTCCATATCATGGTCTAACGACATATCAAGTTTCAGCTTGATCGGATCTAATTTGTAAGAGTAAGTCAGAAACTAGAGCTATCACTTAAGGTGATGAATACCCCCACAAAAACTGCCTTGATAGTACAACAGCGGCATTTTGCAATTTTTTCACTTGAAAGGGGCCATAACTATGTCGAAAATTGACGAATTGTAGTGGAAATTGAACTTGACCTGTATTTTATGATGTTACATCAGTGTACCAAAAATTATAAAAATCGGTGAAGTGCTTTTTGAGTTATCGTCTGGAAACCAAGTCAACAGACCGACCGACCGACAAGCTCACTCCTATATACCACCCCAAATTTCATTTGTGGGGGTATAATGAAAATGTTTACAGATATTTTCAAAGCATTATTTGGTGGACCATCCTCTCTAAACCATATGCACTGCTCCACATCATAGTTAAACTTTATATCAAGGTTTTGCTAGATCGAATGTTACCTGCAGGAGAAGTTAGCCACAAACAAAATGTGTTCAGAAAAATTTTCCAAGGGACATAACTCGATTAATTTTTTGGTGGTAAGCACTGCGCCACATGATGGTCTAACTATATATGAAGTTTCAGCTTCATTGGATATAAAAATACATACAGAAATCTGCAAAGGGGCATCACCCTATAAATATTTAATGGACTGTAACCTTGAAATAATATGCGCTGCTCCACATCTTGGTCTAACTATATATCAAGTTTCAGCTTGATCGGTTCTAAATTGCAGGTAAAAATTGCTTACAGAAACTTTCAAAGGTGCATAACTTTGTTTTTATTTGTTGGACTGTAACCTCAAAACCAGATCACTGACTACGTCAGAAAGGGCCCCACATAGAGCTATCAAAGAGGTGTGGAACAAATTTTTGTCAGAATGTAGGTCTTGTGATGGTAAGTATTTGTGTAAATTTTCACGAGAGAAAGGCAAATACTTTTGAAGTTATTACCAAGGTTAAGTTTTTTGGTTAAGGCAAGACAAACACATGAACAAAAGCAATATAGGGTAGTCCTTTGTCAGAATATAGGTCTTGTGATGGTGAGTATGTGTGTGAAGTTTCATGAGAGTAGGGCAAATCCTTCTGAAGTTATGACAGATGGCACGTTTTTTTGGTTAAGGGTTGAAGTTTCAGCTTGATTGAATGTTAAATGTAGGCGAAGTTATCCGGAAACCAAAAAGTTAACAAAATTTTCGAAAGGGGATAACTCAAGAAATATTTGGTGGACCATACCCTTGAAATAATATGCACTAAATCAGGTCATGGTCTTAATATCTACCAAATTTCAGCTTCATCAGATGAAAACATCCTGAAAAGAAAAGTTTACAGACGGATGGATGGACCGACAGATGGATGGATGCCGACCCCATACCATAATATGACCGTTTTTACAAAACTTGCGTGTAAAAAATTACTTTTAAGGTAACCGGCAGAGAGCAAAGCAGACGAGAATTGTCCTGATTGGCATTTTATGGATTAACAATCCAGAAAGAGTAAGACAGAAGGGCAAACAGTGTAGCCCTTGATCAGACTGCTCTTGCTCCAAGACTCTGATCTGGGTCTGCACTGTTTGCATAGGCCTATCTGTCCCAATACTCAGGGTCATTACGATACTCTTCAGAAACTGGCACAGTTTAATGGACAGGCCATGTTGCTGGTACCGGAGGCCATTTGTTTAGCATATCGTTTAAACCCATTGTATGCGGGAAAAACCCCTGAAGGGGTACCTTGGCAAACAGTGCAAGCCCAGATCAGACAATGCAGACACGGCCTCTGATCAGGGCCTGCACTTTTTGCTTACAGATTTTTCTGTCAAAAATAGAAATGTCCAACATATGTGGTAAACTTGCAGGTTTTGGCCCATTGTTTTACATGCATTTCATGTTTTTGTACATTTTCTTTAAATGTTGAGCAAATGTTGAACTTCTTTTTGTAATTTGGTTTCATGATTTATGTTGTTATTTTGATATTTGGCACATATATGTTACTGAAAAGCAGAAAAGATATCAATTATAACTAGAACTGTCAAATTATTGTTGTGTGGTCTCTTGCATGAACTTAGCAGTAAACGAGAGTTAGCTCTATTCGTAGACCTGAGCCTTGTTTGCTATGAAAGGGTTCCTGACTTACCCTTAAATACAAAAGTCAGTGGTGTCGGCAATCCTGAATAGAAAAACGGAGTCTGATGAAATCACCAGAGTGGTGGCCTTTGTCCCTTCTTATAGCTGTAGAACAAGCATCCGAAGTCTGATTTAGTCATCAGAGCGAGTGACCGTGTAAATCGCTTCAATAGAAGCACCTGGTGTCTGACGAGGATGCAGAAGTGATTTCAGCTAGGTTAATACCCTAAAGACCCCTTTACCTACGCAATACTGTAAGCCATTTATGAGCCTTCCCCTTACAACCCGCTAGTATTTTCGGGAGTTTGAGACACAGATTCCTGCTAATTTTAGACAGGTTTACCACACATAACAATGGAAGAGTCCACTAGTATACAATGGGTTTATATCTAAACAAAAATGATTACTTTTCCGACGAAAATTTGTTATATTGTCCTTATTGTCACTCCAAACATAGGTTGTAGGTGCTTGTTAGAACCGCCTCAATTTGAGGCGGTTCTAACAAGTACCCACAACCTATGTCCTGGAACAGAAACAAGATAAATAATGTCTACCCCCATAAACCCCAGTTTTCTCTGTATAAAAATAGGGTTTAAGGTGATTTTCATTTCACAGACTTATTCATGTGATGGTGCACATGTTTTTCAAGAAACTTCTTGAATCATAGGAAGGGAGAAAATGATCATAATAAGGATTTCATGATCAATGATCGGCCCCCGCCCATAGGGGCTTGAAGAAATATATGGGCTGCATGATGCTTCCACGCAGAGAAGAATCCAGCCTGCACACGAGTACTGGTAAACCACTCAGAGGATCTAAGCCTCCCCAGGTAAAGCGGTGTGAGTCAGACCGTCCATGCTTATAAACTGTATTGGTTTCATTGGGTGACAGGGCTTGAGATGTCATTTCATCTCAATGTCGGGTAAAAGTCCCACAAAATTGGAAGCAATGTCTCCAAAATGACCTTTACAGAGTTGACAGGGACGTTAAACCTCAAAACATGATCAATGATGGCAGTCTCTAACCCTTGTCCTGCTGAGCCCGGATATGCCTTACCTTTCAAACAATGAAGATCCAGATCAGATGGCTTCTGAAGAAGCCATCTGATCAGGATCTGCATTGGTTGCCATTCAGTTTATTAATTTGTTGCAATAATTTGCATCAAGTAATCTGATTGGTTGATAAGCAGTAGTGGGTGTGGCATATTTAAATATTCAGCAGGTCAAGGGCTAATGATAGAATGTTGCCAACCTAGCAGGTATTGAACCCATGACCTCCTGATCGCCAGTCAGACACACAGTCCAAATGAGCTACCGAGGCCGGCCATCTTGAGCGTATACTCATGTTGAGCTACAATACCTACCTCTTGCTCCCAACAGACAGCTGCAGCTCAGACATATCCTGGGGTAGTCAGCACCAACGGTTACACAGCCTGAAAAAAAAATCAAAGCACTGCTAATATTGTCAGTCACCTGTCAATGAGTACCAAAATGATCCTAGGCCCCCCGCCCATAGGGACTTGAAGAAAGATATGGGCTGCATGATGCTTCCACGCAGAGCTGAATCCGGCCCGCACACTAGTACTGGTAAACCGCTTAGTGGATCTAAGCCTGTCCAGGAACCCCAGTGAGAGGCGGACCGTCCATGCTAATAAACCCTACTGGTTTCATTTGGCGACAGGGCTTGAGATGTCATTTCATCTCAATGTCGGGTAAAAGTCCCACAAAATCGGAAGCAACGTCTCCAAAATGACCTTCACAGTGTTGAAGGGGACGTTAAACCTCAAATCAAACAAACCAAAATGATCCTTAGTATTGGGACTGATAGGCTTGAGGAAACTGCAGACCCAGATCAGACTGCTCCTGGGTCTACATTGTTTGCCATTCTGTCTGCACCTTCTGAATTCCTTGCTGGATCATGTTACAAATTTCAGGAGCAGTCTGATTTGGGTCAACATTGTTTGCCATTCTGTCCACACCTTGCTGGATCATGTTACAAATTTTTGTCAAAAATTTAGGAAAGTTACAGCAGGTCCTGAAAGTGTCCATTTTTTTTTTCAGGATTTTTACGATAAAGGCTGGAATAATGTATGGTCTTACACTTTGACTAAGAATGTTTCCATTGACCCTTAAATTCCTCTACTTTAAGCAAACGTTGTAGATCCTGATCAGATACCTCTCAGTCTATACTGTTTGTTTGCTAATGTCCCATAATGGGGACCTCAAACCAACCTCAATATTCAAGGCTTCCCAATGACATTCAGTCACAGGCCTCCATCATTCAGATTTCGGTATATTTCATAAATGAAGCTCTTTAGTTGTTGAGAAATAATGAATGCTAGAGTTATCACAAATGTTGATGGTTTGAAAAACGGACAGGCAGAAAATCTGACATGCTTACCCCAATGTGTACTAGTGTACTCTTCCATTGCTATATGTTGGACAAGTCCATTTATCATATAAGGAGTGGAAGGCCTATTTTTTTGTTTTTATTCAATTTAAAGTTTTGACATAAAATTCTGTTAGTAAATAGTGCAGGCTCTGATCAGATGCCGCATTCTGCGGCGTCTGATCTGGGCCTGCACTGTTTGCCAAGTGGTTTCCCACATGCAGTGAGTTAAAGCGCGTGTGACAACAAAAATGTATAGATTATATAGAAATAATGTAAGTATGAAAAATGTATAGATTACGAGATATGACTTATTAAATGCCGTCTAATCCATCACGTGAACAAGTCCGTGAAATGAAGACCCCCCTATACCCCACTTTATATAGAGAAAACTGGGGTTTGCGGGGGTATTCATTATTTTTCTTATTTTTGCTCCAAGACATAGGTTGTGGGTACTCGTTAGAACCGCCTCCCTGAGGCGGTTCTAAGAGCACCCTCAACCTATGTTTTGAACATTTATAACAAAAATATCAAGGATTTTCATCAGAAAAGGAGCCATTTTAGAGATGTGAAAATGCACAAGTCGCACGGGTGTGTTATCATAATGTGGATCTACGCTGTTTGCACAGGTAACTGTACCAGTCAGCAGATAATGATGACGTCAAGTCAGGGACAATAATAAATGGCATTGTAACGACATTATTTAGGCGGCCCAGGAAATCATTAACGTCAATAATTTTTCCGTCAGCAATAAACTGTCTGGGCATGGTACGGACTATATTTATGGGCAATTTACAGTCTGGCTATCTGATATAAGGAGAATATTTTCGATCATTTAATAACCACTTTAAGACCTTTACTGACAAGATCAGTTGCCGGCGTTCATGACATAAGAGGTGGCGGAAAATGTGGAAAATCAATGATGTGGCTTGTGCCACCAGCAAAACATTCTGCCAAGACTGGGGATTGGTGCAGTCCAGTCAACCGTCACTATTAACTCATTTTGTACCAAATGGAATCTTCCTCCTTATAAATAGCAAGAGTTCATTTCAAAATTTAGGGGTGTCAGGTTGTGTTTTCATCAAAACTGATTTGGAAAATGACTGAAATTTTAGCAAACAGTGGAGGCCCTGATCAGACGCCGCATACCCGTTTTGGGGTTTCTGGTACAAAATGGGTTAAACATCTGCACCTTCTCATAGTGATAGTTTTTTTTTTTTTTTTTTTACAACAAATTGTTCCATTATGTCACAATTTAGCCCCACCCATTGCTGACTATCCACCAATCAAATGCGGCCCCTTACCATCAGAGCTTGAAGAAATAAATGTGCTGCATTATGTTTCCAGGCAGAGCTGAAACTGACCGCATACGAGTACTGGTAAACTGCTTAGAGGATCTAAGCCTGCCCAAGCAAAGTGATGCGAGTCAGAGCGTCCATGCTTATAAACCATTGATTTAGGTAAAAGTCTCGCAAAGTCTCGCAAAATTGGAAGCAACATCTCCAAAATGGCCTATACTGTATTGATGGGGATGTTAAACCACAAATCAAACCAGTGATGGTTCTTGCACATGACACGCCTGCTTAAACTTATGTACAACTGTACCAAATATCAACAATATATCTCAAAGAGTATTGGAGATATGGCCATCACAAGGTAATGATTCTATTATATTGAAAGGGGAGATAACTCAAATACAATGGAACCCAGAGTTGTGGTTATTGTGCATGACATGCCGTCAAGTGTGCCAGATATGATCAATTTATCTTAAAGGCTATAATTGGAGTTATGGCCATCACAAGATAGTCACTCTATTTTATCGGAAGGGGAGATAACTCAAAACCACCAAGAGTTGTGGTTCTTGTGCATGACACACCTTGTGAACAATTGTGCCAAGTACCATCAATGAATCTCAAAGGGTATTGGAGTTAAGGCCATCACAAGGTTGTGTCTACCGACAGACGGACAGATGCCAGGCGGATGGCTATATCCCCCGAACCTATTCGGGATAACAAAAAAACAATCAAATTACTTGATATAATATATACATTCAATTCATAAACTGCATGACAGTGTAGATCCTGATCAGATGCTGATCTGGATCTACACTGTTGGCAAAGGTAGGGAGTGTCGTGTAAGCGTTAAACAATAGAAATTAATGTAAGGCAGACTAAAGCATAATACTGCCCTCTTGACCACCCAATTGGGAGGAGACGGGGACGAAACGATTTTCTGTTACTTCTGACATGCAGTATGTCTATCGAGAGTAAAATAATACATTTATGAAGATATTATATATTCATCATCATTTTCCATACAAGAATATTATTTTCAGATATTCTTTTATTCTTAGTATTTGATAAAATGCAATCAGTGCAAATGTCAGGCATTTTTTTTGTCTGCAAAATGACAGCAACCCTGTAGAATTTATAAGGGAATATCCAACGATGATGCCTCTCAAAGCTTGTTAACGGAATGGCAAAGACACCGATCAGCCTTCTCACACTTTGAGTCTAATTAAAGTTTCCAGAGTAGTAACAATCTACTTTTGCTAGGCAAAATTTCATACACAGAGCCAAGACTCAGATCAGCCTGCACATACGTGCAGGCTGATCTGAGTCTTCGCTCTGTGCAATGACATATAAACGTCTTTTCTGCAACATGGCCAGAATATAGCAGACAAAAGCCTTTGAAAAGCCTATTATGGAATTCTCTATGGGATATCGTGTCTAGACGGAAAACACACTAAAGCGCCCGATAGAATGCACAAAAGTCATTTGTCGAGAATAAGCACCCAGCAAGCCATTCTAAACAGCAATTCTCTTTTTATATTCCATCTACTGCATGCCTGATAAATCAGCAAACATTTTAGCTACATGGACATTTAAACCTTCTAAAACCAAGCATGACCTGTGCAGATGACATTTCAAAACATTTGTTTTGTTTATGTTCCAAAGAAAGTAAGGATAGACATGTCATGTGAATTCCCTTCTAGCTGATAAGTCATATTACATGTTGAAACTTATTCTTTTTTGAAATTGGTAAAAAATTTGAATGTTTTTGCTTCAATTTTGCCTGGCATTCATGGATTAATCAGAGATAAAAAGTAATAATGGTTATTACCAAAACATGATTTGTTGAAATATCTAGGAAGCACATTACATGGACAATAAACCACTGACATTCTGAAAAAAATCTGAGCCAAATCATGAGTAAAGGTACCCATCATAAATTTAGTGGATGTCATAAAAATCGTATGACCAGACATGTAATAATATAATGTTATTAATCAAGTAATTTCGTATGGGCCCAGTACAGGCCCAATACAAAATTACTTGATTAATGACAATTATATTAACCCTTATCTTGCTGTTCACGACAACCCCTATCTTTGCAAACAGTGTAGATCCAGATCAGATGGCCTCTGAAGAAGCCATCTGATCAGGATCTACACTGTTT
Organism: Lucinisca nassula; assembly: GCA_963580285.1. Lineage (NCBI taxonomy): Eukaryota > Metazoa > Mollusca > Bivalvia > Lucinida > Lucinidae > Lucinisca > Lucinisca nassula. The sequence continues at coordinate 128,366,355 of OY757019.1, read as the reverse complement.
GGCATTCAGTTTATGAATTAGTAGCAATAAATTACATCAAGTAATTTGATTGGTTGATAGACAGAAATGGGTGTGGCTTAAATGAATATTCAGCAATATAAGGGTTAATCAATTTCAAAAACATATTTCTCTGCTGATTTCACCTCATGTTTATACGATTTCACCTCAAGTTAATAGATTTCACCACAGGTTAACAGGTTAAAATGGATTTCAACTCGGGTTAATATGGCTTCTTAGCCAATGAAGATCAAGAATTTCAATATTGTTTGTAGGTCATTGATATTAGTAAGAGGTTAACAGATATAACTCAGGGGTTAAGCTCTTATTAGCATAGGTCAACTATCATATGTTGTACAAAGAAAGAAACAGAACCTTATCATATGGACCGAATTCTCTTACACACTTGTTCATAAAAGATGCAGACAAGCTATTTTTGGCCCAAATTGACAGTCTCTGGAAGATTGTGACCTTTACAATGAGGTCAAGGTCACCAAAATCCAACAAAGTCTTTGGTAGGTTGCAAAGATAGATATATTGTACCAAATTTGACTACAAAAGTACCAAATTTGGTTTAAACAGTATTTAATTGACATGAATATACATTACAAATACAGGATTTGACGGTAAGTATTGCAGTTTATATGAAAGTCATTTCTTAACCCTTGTCCTGCTAATCCCGGATATGCCTTTTCTTTGAAACAATGTAGATCCAGATCAGATGGCTTCTGAAGAAGCCATCTGATCAGGATCTACATTGTTTGTCGTTCAGATTGTGAATTTGTTGTAATAATTTGCTACAGGTAATCTGATTGGTTGATAATCGGTAGTGGGTGTGGCATATATGAATATTCAGCAGGACAAAGGTTAATTATTACCACATTTGACCACCAAAGTCCATTGATCACTCAGGACATAGGTATTTTTGGCCCTAATTTTGACAGCCTTTGTGAAGCTGTGACCTTGAAATTGAGGTCAAGGACTTCAAAATCTAATGAAGTCTTTGATAGGTTGCAATGATGTATTGTATCAATTTCTAATTGTTCAGGAGAGTGGGTGCATATGAGCTATTTCTGTCTTTGGGAAACTATGACCTTGAAAATGAAGTCAAGGATGCAGTCTTTGGTATGTTATGCACTTAAACTGTTGACATCATTTTCAAATACAGAGGACCCGCATTATAACAACAGTATTTGTTCCCCATTATTGTGCCTTTATAATGAATGTGCCATTATAAAGAATCCTAGTTAGGCTTATGATAGGTTATAAAGGTCTTTTCCACATAATTACTCTAAGAAACAATGTTTATTGTTATAGACATTTGTTATAATCGCCTTGATGAGGCGATTCTAACAAATGTCTATAACATTTGTTTCTTGGAGTATTAAATTACAAGAATCTTTCATGACTATGGATTCCATTTGGGCATTTCCAACCCGAGGGAAGCCCAAGCCACTCGAAATCGAGGCTAAACCTTGAGCTAAGAATTCATTCTATTGAAATTGTCGTTATAACTAGTTTTGATGTTATAACGAATGTCGTTATAACTTGGGTCCATTTTACTCTTTTTTTTCAGAGATAATAGAACTTGACATTACATGTAAATTGTCTGCCTGCCCAGCAGGCTATTCATGTGGCATAGAATTGTCAAGTCTTCTGTGAAAAATACTTTAAAATTCAAATAAATAAAAACTGTAAAAAAAAATTACATGGCCTTTCAAGGGTTAACCCTTTCATCCCTGAGCTCCTACCTTTGAATTTGGACGCGTCCATTCTTGGCCCATAAAATGCCAATCATGATAACTGCTTTGTCCTCTGCTGGTTACTTTTAAAAGTCGTTGTTGCAAACAGTGTGGACCCAGATCAGACTGCTCCTCTGGCAGTCTGATCTGGGTCGACACTGTTTGCCTGTAAGCAAAAATATTTTCAATTCAAAAAGTTAGCAAGAAGATTCAGCTGACAACATAGACAACATTTTCAGATGCAGTTTTTCTCAGCATAGTTTATAAAACAATTGTTCAAATCAAAATTACTGAAAGGATCACAAACCTGATGGTCCTGATGGCTCGTTTCTCAATCTACACTGTTTGCACCAGTGTATTTACCAGCTTTGGGATTGCAAAGGAATGCTAAGAAAAACTACATCTGAAAATGTTGTCTGCTTATGTTGTCTGCTAAATTTTTTTTGCAAACTTTTAAAAAATATTCTTTGCATAAAGGCAAACAGTGTGGACCCAGATCAGACTACTCCTGCAGGAGCAGTATCTGGGTCCAAACTGTTTGCAAAAAAAAAAAAAAAAATACTTTTAAGGTAACGGGCAGACGGCAAAGCAGACGACAGTTGTGGTGATTGGCATTTTATAGGTTAAACAAGTTCCTTGTTCTTTTACCAGCTATTATCAGACAAACAAAATCAACATGAAATAACATTAGAGAAGACTAGACAGCCTCTTATCATTTCTCTACAGGTCAATCATATAGCAAATCAAGAGGTCTACAGGGTCACTGACACCATTCTGATCACAGTCTCAAGGTCATCTTGTCACATATAGGCTAATATACCATATGCAATATCATATCTTTAACCCATAAAATGCCCCATAAAATGCCAATCACAACTTGTTGTCTGCTTGCCGTCTGCTGGTAACCTTAAAAGTAATTATTTGCAAACAGTGTGGACCCAGATCAGACTGCTCCTGTAGGAGCAGTCTGATCTGGGCCCACACTGCTTGCCTGTATGTAAAAATATTTTTAAAAAGTTTGCAAAAAAGATCAGCAGACAACATTTCCAGACGTAGTTTTTCTCGGTGTTTTGAGGGTTAACAGGTGTCAGGAGGGGGTAGAAAAATTTGTCCTTTGGCATCTTGAGACTTTGCCGAGGAAAGCTGAGCTGTGATCTTTGAGACAGCTTTTTCCATCTCATGTGATTTCCAAACGTTGATCTTGCAATCGCAAGCTTCATAATGCTGATGTCTGCCGTGATGTGATGATGTGATTGTTTTCAGTTTCAGTGACGTAAATCACAACAAGGTCCAATGCATTATATTTATCTGTTTCATCTTACTCATGGATGTGAAGGTGAGATAAGAAGTTCTTTACCCTCTCAAAGTCTCAGATATCCTTATCTGGTATTGAAGAAAATTATTTCTGTCATGGCCCGAGAGAATGTGCTAGCAATATAAACTTAAGACATTCCGTCTTATTTACGCCAAAAACGTCTTTGAAAATCAGCATGGGGAACAAAGGGAAAGCCTGCACTGCTGAAAATACACAGTCAAACTTCAATGGTTGCCCCCGCCCGTCGGGGCTTCAAGAAATAGATGGGCTGCATCATGCTTCCACGCAAAGCTGAAACTGACCGCACACGAGTACTGGTAAACCACTTAGAGGATCTAAGCCTGCTCAGGCAACGCGGTGCGAGTCGGTCCATCCATGTTTATAAACCCTATTGGTTTCATTGGGCGACAGGGCTTGAGATGGCATTTCATCTCAATGTCAGGTAAAAGTCACACAAAATTGGAACGTCCCCAAAATGACCTATGCTGTGTTGATGGGGATGTTAAGCCTCAAATTAAACCAACAAACAAACTTCAATGGCTTGCACTGCTGAAAATACAGTCCCAACTTAAATGGCTTGCACTGCTGAAAATACAGTCAAACTTCAATGGCTTTCACTGCTGAAAATACAGTCCCAACTTAAATGGTTTGCACTACTGAAAATACTATCAGTCCCAACTTAAATGGCTTGCACTGCTGAAAATACAGTCCCAACTTAAATGGCTTGAACTGCTGAAAATACAGTCCCAACTTCAATGGCTTGCACTGCTGAAAATACAGTCCCAACTCTGCTGAAAATACAGTCCCAACTTCAATGGCTTGCACTGCTGAAAATACAGTCAAACTTCAATGGGACAACAAGAATTTGTTCCAGACGGGGACAGTTTGAGCCACTGAGGGTTACTGCCAAGAGGCAAAACAGGATTAATTTTGGGACATCTTTTTGGAGTTCTATAATACATGCCGCCTTACAATCCCAAGCTAGGTCTTGTCAACATAAATTCCCATATCAAATATGAACAAAAGCCATCAATTCTTTCTCAAGATAGTGATTGGAAACAATTTTTGACATCATTCAAGGGCCATAATTCTACTGAAAGTAGACACAAAAAGCCACATAACAATCCAAAGCTAGATCTTGTCAATACAAATATGATCAAAATCAATCAATAGTTTCTCACTCCTTTTCTCTCAAACTCTTGTAATCTCAAATCTCAGGCATTTGAAAAAAAAAATATCCTTGTGAATTTGTTGTGTTTTTGAGGTTTTATGTCACTATTTGGGATTTTGGAAATGTTGCCCCCGATTTTGTGGAATTTTTACTTGACACTGAGAGGAAATGACATCTTAAATATGTTCTTTAAAAGGGTTTATAAGCAGGGATGGTCTGACTTGCACCACTTTTCGCTTGATAGGCTTAGACCGGCTAAGTGGTATACCACATATTCAAATGTTTGGCTGGTTTCAGCTCTGCATGGTAGCATCATCAACACAATGTATTAGATTGTGGTTTTCTCTTAAAGGAACAAATTCTTTCCTTATAGAGTAAATCACAATACCAATTTATCTGGATGGGCTGCTGAGATTTCAGGAAACAAACAGGAAGTTGTGAAATTTATCTCCCTTCTTAACCCTTGGCCAGCAGAATATTTAAATATGCCAACCAACTACCGATTATCAACCAATCAGATTACTTGATACAAATTATTGCAACGAATTCACAATCTGAATGACAAACAATGTAGATCCTGATCAGATGGCTTCTTCAGAAGCCATCTGGGCTGGATCTGCATTGTTTGAAAGTTAAGACATATCCGGGCTCAGCAGGACAAGGGTTAACAAGAGCTGTCATCAGACAGGGTAGCTTGTCTGGAAGTGTTCTGGAGGTCATGGGCATGGGAGATGGTATTGCTGAACCTATATCTATCATCAATCTATCAAACCAAATCTGTTATATGGACATACCCGAGCCTGACCTTGAGGTTATGGGCATGGGCGGGGTTACTGCTGAATAAAACTTTGGGCCTATATGTGTCAAGATGCCAAATTTGAACCTAATACATTGTATGGTTTAGAAAATATGAGCCCCTAAAAAACTTTGATATACAATTTTAATTTAATGTCTGTGACCTTTACCTACAAGTCATGGGAGTGGGTGGGGGTATTGTTGAATAAAACTTCGGGCCTATATCATTCTATCATCATTTCAGATATGAACCAAATTCATCATTTGGTCTGGAAAACATGAACTCTTATAGGTGAACTAAAAAACAGCGGCAAAGAGATCTGGCGTAGCCATTCCCTTCAAATAGCTGTAAAAGTGCAAAAACCCCATTTTCTTTGACAGACACTGCTAGTGTGCGAGGTTAACAGAAGCCCTCCAGACTCGCAGGCTGTCTCGGTACGGAAATCGATGGTCAATTCATCAATTATTCACCAGTTTTTTGTTCCCAGACAGACCTCCATTAAGAGCAAAGACAGTTCGTTTAAAACCGTAAATGACCCAACCTCTAGCAGACTAATCGGACAAAAAGAAAAATAGGATTTCGTCCCGACAGGATATTTGTATTTAAAATCCAATCAATTAACACAAAATGGTAATTTAGACGTGATATTTCTGAGTGTATTTCCGATCAGACAAGATTAAATTCCAATTCTCTTCCACAGACAAGGACGTAAAATGTTTTGTTTTAAATTATCGCTAACATGGAGCACTTTTGGTCACAAACCAATCCGATATAAAGGCAGACAAATTTAGATAAATACATACAAAAACATCCATTCTAGTCATTTCAAATGAATTATCACATAAACGAATCCATGAAATGAACAACCCTTAAACCCCACATTATACCATTATGCAAACACGCCTATACAAATACATTGCCGCCTTTATCGCCCAAAAATGAAAAATTTATGATGAAAAATTGTGATATTTTTCTTATATCTGAGCAAAATATAGATTGTGGGCACTCGTTAGAACCGCCTCATATACCCACAATCTATATTTTCACAATATATAGAAATAAGAAAAATAAGGTATATCCCCGGAAACCCAAGTTTTACTATATAAAAGTGGGGTTCAAGGGGGGTCAAAATTATATAGGAGTTTTTTCGTGATGCACAGAAAACTGGAGTTTACAGGGGAATGCATTATAGAAAAAGTCCTATAAGGCCACCTTTGGGACTATTCAAAAGTGGTCTTTAAGACCACTTTTGAACAGTCCCAAATGTGGTCTTTCACAAGACCACTTTTGATGTAGAAAGCACATAAACAAATCAATAAAATGAACAACCCTTAAACCCCACATTATACAGAGAAAAGTGGAGTTTACAGGGGAATGCATTATAGAAAAATTCCTATAAGACCACCTTTGGGACTGAATTTCTCGCACGGGAAATGCAAATTTGAAGCCCATACTACTATGTAAACCCCTGAAATTAACACATTGCATGCGGGAAACCCCTAAAAGGGTACCTTGGCAAACAGTGCAGGCCCGCATTCTGTGGCATCTGATCAGGGCCTGCACTATTTGCAGACAGAATTTTCCCTCAAAAATAGAAAATGAAAAAATAGGCCTGACACCCCTTATATGACAAATGGACTTGTCTAACATATAACAATGGAAGAGTCCACTAGTATTACAATGAGTTAAGGCATTTCTCATACCACTCATTCATCAAGGCCTTACGTGTATGGAGCCTGGTCAAGTTTATTACCAGTCTAACATCCAACCGTAGCCAGCAGCACGTTACAAAACCTTACGGACAGTAAAATCACGTGAACAAGTCCGTGAAATCAAGACCCACCTATTAACACCATTTCATATATGGGGTTTGCGAGGGTATACATTATTTTTCTTATTTCTGCTCCAAGACAGAAGTTTTTTGGGTACTGGTTAGAACCGCCTCAATGAGGCAGTTCTAACGAGCACCAACAACCTATGTTATGAGTACAAACAAGGAAAATAATACAGATTTACATCTGACAAGAAGCCATTTTGGAAATGTGAAAAATGCACTTTGTCAAACGGCAGTGTTATCGTAATGATCTTGTCTGTCCAGCAGAGCAAGGTTATGTGGTCGCAAACCCGAGACAGGTTTTCACGTGGCGGTCCTTTATTTATTATGTCTGATACATTCTGTAGAAAAATCCTTTTCAAATAATAATCAGTATTCTTAAACATGGAACATCTTGTCTGTCAAGTTAGATTTATAGGCAACCATGTGGAAGAAATGCATTTTAATTGGAAACTATTGCAGACTACCATAGGATTTTCATCAGAAAAGTAGCCATTTTGGAGATGTGAAAAAAATGCACTATGTCGCACGGGTGTGTTATCATAATGAAAACCTTGACAAAATGTGAATCTGAACATTATTCTGCCGTCAATCTGCTTATTAAAAGAAAATCCTCGTCGCCAGTGCTCACATGAGGATAATATAATAAACCAACATCAGAAGTTACACAATAATCTGCCCGAGGTGTTTCGAAGAAAAAATAGTCGTCTGGCGCCTAATTTACGAAGATCACAAAATGCACAGACATTCCCGTGGGCTGCGTACTTTAAGACGAAGAATGTCCATTACAAGGACTGGAATCGACCAGTTCAATGTAAACCGTCAGCAGCTCAGACGCAATAACATTTCCATACATAAATCAGTGTATTAAGGATGAAAATAAGATAATAATACTCAGCCCAATACAAGTTATTTACTTCACGTAAGGCAACAAAGACAGACTGATTTGATTTTCTTCAATAAGCATAATCGTGACTTTTTATCCTTTGCGTTTTATCACCTTCAGCATGCCAACTTTTCTGTTTCCTCAGATAGTTGTAGGTCATGACAGTCCATATCATTACGAAAACACATCCGTGCAACATAGTGCATTTTTTCACATCGCCAAAATGGCTACTTTTCTAATGAAAATCTGTGATATTTTTGTTATTTCTACTTCAAACATAGGTTTTGGGTACTCGTTAGAACCGCCTCATTGAGGCGGTTCTAACGGGTACCCACAACCTATGTCTTGGAGCAAAAATAAGGAAAATAATGTTTACCCCCGAAAACCCCAGTTTTCTCTATATAAAGTGGGGTTTAGGGGGGTCTTTATTTCACGGACTTGTTCACGTGATGTGAATTCCTAAGGCCAAAAAAAAAGTCTTGTTTTTGAAAACCCTACCAACCCTACCTTTTTTTAAATCCCTACTCAAAATTTTAAGACAACTGAAAAGTTTTCATCTATTTTTAGGTAATATTAGGGTTTTTTTGTTTTTTTTTAAAGATTTTACGCTTTTCATAAAAAAAAAGATTGCCTACCTACCTTAACCGCAAAAATGTTTCAGACATTCTCAGAAACAAGACACCTTTTTCTGGTTGGGGGTGGAGTGGATGGTGGTGGGGGTTCCTAACCCTTTCAACTTGTAGACCAGTATAAGCAATGATACTGGTACAAACAGTGTGGATCCAGATGAGACAGCCCATTATGAGCCGTCTCATCGGGATTTACACTGTTTGCCATTGTTTATGATGACTAAATTTTCAAGAAAAGACATGTCCAAAATCATAAATGGAAATGTCCACTTCAGAAACTCGGGGTTGTAAGAGTTTAGAGAGATGAGGGGCGGGCTACCATGAAAACATTACTCTTCTAGTAGGGGTAAAATGTTATGTGGTGTGCTTCACTACCAATGTCATTTTGGGTTTGTCAGTTATCTGTCACCGTTCCTGGAAAGGCTTAGAACCTCTAACAACTTAACAAGTACTAAGTGAGATCGCTCCCAGTCAGTAACTGACGACAGCTGGTGGATCCACAGCTCAGTCCTCAAGCAACTATCAATCTCAAGCTGCCTCCCAAGTGAAACACACCCATGTTAGTTTAACCACTTTGTACCATTGTACTGAATGGAACCTTCTGCCTTATACATATATATATATAGCAGGATTCCATTTTGCAATGTAGGGATGTCCAGGTGACTTGTTTTTTGTTGTTTTTTTTTTGTTGTTTTTTTTTTTAATTCTATCAAGGAAAAAAAAGGAGTCTAACTGTTGGTTTTCTTTTACTCCCGCATTTCAGTGGTTTCTTGCTGTCGAGTCATCATTTTTGTGTTCAAGGAGATATTGCACTGATGAGTTAGGAGGCTTTCATGCGGACTGAGCAAATTATTTGTCTAAATCGCGACGGAAGTTAAGGAAGAGAATTGTGGCCACGTAAAATGGATTGAAGCCCCCCAGTGGAATTTGTTTCATTGACCGTTCCAAGGTGGTTCTTCTGTCGTGGTTTATTTTTGTTATGGCTTGTCTATGAGTGTGTGTATCGCTTATATTATTTTGCTTTGGACAGCAAATTGGCCATTTTGTGGGAAAGTATTTCCGCTAGTGATGTTTCCATTAGGGTCTAGTTGTTTCACGTTTGTGTTTGTTTCCCTTGGTGTCTCTGATGGGAGCTGTGGGTTTTGTGTCGATTCCTGATCATTGCCGTCACTTCTATTTTGTAACTTTTAGTGAACAGGCCCCGATCAGAAAAAGTTTCTGCTGCATCTGATCAAGGCCCCCACTGTCTGCCAGTGACCTGTTTTGAGTTTGGCAGTATAAATTGAGTTTAAATTGTCTGCAAGGAACTTTTAAAGTTTGAAATCTGTCATATTTTTCCTTTTCTGCCACATATGTTATGGATTCTCCACAGATTCGTCACATTCAAGCACCCCAAACCTATGTTATTGAGCAGAAATAATGCAAACAAGAGTATTGTCAGAGTTAACACAGATTTTACTGCAATCCTGCTGAATATATTAATACAGCCAAACCCAATTCAGAAGCCATCTGATCTGGATATACATTGTTTGCAAAGGTAGGGGTTGTCATTTTCAGCAATGCCATTTATGAGAAAGGTCTTTTCTTAAAGGAAAAAATTGCTCCTTAGGAGCAAATTCTTTCCTGTATGAAGAGACCCCAACTTGTTTGTTTGGTTTGGAGTTTAACACTATTAACGTCATATCAAGATTGTCAGTTTATCTAACAACACTTCTTGGGCAGGCTTATACATAAGTGGTTAATCAGTACAGTTCATATTCATTTGACCCCTATTTACAAGCCAGAAAATATATGTTTAACTCTTATCATGCTGTTCAAGACAACCCCTATCTTTGGAAACAGTGTAGATCCAGACCAGATGGCTGATCAGGATCTACACTCTTAAACATTAAGTTTATGGTTTTGTAAGAATAAATTACATCAAGTAATCTGATTGGTTCAAAGTCAGAAATGGGTGTGGCTAAAGTGAATATTCAGCAAGAGAAGGGTTAAGAGTTATCTATCCAATCCAATGAACGTTAATTTTTAACACTACACATTTTTTAACTTATAAAAATGCTATATTCCTTGAAAGTTCTGAGCATAATAATTCAAACAAGATGTGTTTGTGAAACACGAATATGTCCCCGGGCATGGTCTTTTTTTCTTCAAAGTTGGTCACAGGTCAAGATCAAGGTGACAGGTCAAGATTTTTAGTTTGAGTCACAAGGGACCTACATGCTCAATATTAAGGTTCAAACTCAAACAGTTCAAAAGCTATGATCAATAATAATTTTATCTTTAAAATAGGTCAAGGTCACAGGTCAATTTTTTTTGTATGGGCGTGCAGCCCTTGTCACAAGGAACCTACATAGGACCAACATTAAAGTTGTCCATGTTTTTCTTTAAAGCATGTCATGGGTCAAGGGAAAGGTCACAGGTTAAGGTTTTTAGTATGTTTGGAAAGCCCTTGTCACAAGGAATCTACATGCCAAATATGAAGGCTCTATCTCAAAGGTTCGAGTTATGACTAACTTTAAAGCTGTCTGCGTTTTTCTTTAAAGCAGGTCATGGGTCAAGGTCGCAGGTCAATTTTTTTGTATGTTTGGAAAGCCCTTGTCACAAGGAACCTACATGCCAAATATGAAGGCTCTATCTCAAATGGTTCAAAAGTTATGATTAACATTAAAGTTGTTCACGTACAAACAAACAAACAGACAGAGCAAAAACAATATGTTCCTGCTATCGCTTCCGGGGGACATAGAAATAGCAGCAAAGTGAACTTATCAAGCTCTGCTGCCTTAACTAGTTATCCCTGAGATTATGTAATCTCAATAGAATTAGCTTCTGTCACCAAACAGAAAGGAGGTATAATTAAACAGCCAATCCTGTCTGATACTGACCATCTACATGCTTATGAAGAACAGTCAAAACATACATGGCACCATACCGAGTCACCTCCAGTCATATTTGGAATATTTCATCCCCGAAAAGGTAAATGTCAAATGTAACATTAACCCTTATATCGTATATCTTATATATAACCCTTATATTGCTGTTCAGGACAATCCCTATCTTTGCAAACAGTGTAGATCCAGATCAGATGGCTTCTGGAGAAGCCATCTGATCAAGATCTACACTGTTTGGCATTCAGTTTATGAATTTGTAGCAATAAATTACATTAACTAATTTGATTGGTTGATAGACAGAAATGGGTGTGGCTTAAATGAATATTCAGCAATTTAAGAATGATGTATAAGGCCATTTAGTCCACTTGTACAAAGCATAGGCTACAAAATGGACTCTTCTGTCACCAAACAGTCAAGAATCTTCTTGTGAACTTGGCAAAATGTGACATTTTTTTTATTACACCCAGGCCACCAAAAATAAAGGGTTTGTTTTTCTAAAACAAATAAAGTTTGTTTTATTTTAATGCTTTTTGAACAAAATAAAGGCTTTTTTTCTCACTTTGTTTCTTTTATTCTATGCTTTGAATGTCAACGTTCATGTGACGTGACAAATCAACTTCTGTTGTCTTCATAACTACATCCTGTGTTGTCTCAGAAGTGCTGTTTCAACCCCCAGAGATGGAAGACATGATAGCAAAGTTTCAAGTTACCTTTTTCTTGAATTTTTTTAGAAATTTGCCAAAATAAAGGTTTTTAAAGGCTTTGCAGACAAATTAAAGGTTTTAAAGGGTAGGTTTTTAAAGGTTATAAAGGTTCCCATAGTGGGGCTTGCAACACCTGAACTGCCCTGCCCAGCCTATCTTGGGTGCGAGGACTGCACAAATTACACAAAAGGCTTGTTGGCAAAATGTAAAGATTACATATTTTAATAATCAAAGTCATTTTTCTATTTAATCTATACATTTTGAATTGGCTATAATAATGAACACAAATTTTCTTTTATTCCTAAACAAACTATCAAATACCATCAAATTGACTTGTAATGTATAAAGTGACAAAAATTAAATAAAACTTACAAAACCTTGATCACTTATATTCTCATTTGCCTCCACCCTTACCCTGCTGAATAAATTAATTCAACCGCACCCATTTCCAACTACCCAATTCCTCCCATTTAGCGACCCTGCTCCTATAAGCGCCCCCTCGTTTTTCCAAGAACAAAATAATTAGCGCCCCTTCCTCAGTCGGAGGAAATAGTATTTTGGCTTACCTAAAGTAAAGATTTCAGCCTTTCAATCATCACCCCACATATCATTTAAGGTATTTCTAAACCCCCTGCTATCACAATGTCTGTGTTGACCACTTGGTACTTTACATGTCATGATTCCACTATATTCTAATGCAAATCTACCCCATGTAATGGGTTTGAACTCTCCCTTCTGGTAAGATTTTTGTCTCTAATAAACGCCCCCTCTTTTTCCAATTTTTTAAGCGACCGGGGTGCTAAATGGGAGGAATACTGTATCCACCAAGCAAATTATTTGATATAGTGTATTTGTTCCACTCACAAACTGCATGACAAACAGTGTAGACCCTGATCAGATGGCTTCTGTAGAAGCCATCTGATCTGGATCTACAGAGATTGCAAAGGTAGGGGTTTTTGTGTTCAGCAAGATAAGAGTTAAATGAATTAATACTGCAGTTATTGTATGTATTTGGACAGACAGACCTGAGCCTAAAGTGTCGACCCAGATGAGATGCTGCACAATGCGGCATCTCATCAAGGTCTACACTGTTTGCTGCTCATCCAGCTACAGTACGAAAACACGCCTATATAAATACATTGTAACCTGTATCACAGAAAAAATGAAAATGTGGAAATGAAAAATTGTAATATTTTTCTAATTTCTGCTTCAAATATAGATTGTGGGCACTCGTTAGAACCGCCTCATCGAGGCCCACAATCTATAATTTAGAGCACAAATAAGAAAAATAAGGTTTACCCCTGCAAACCCCCAGTTTTACAATATAAAAGTGGGGTTCAAGGGTTCAAACATATATAGGCGTGATTTCGTGATGATTTTAGGCACAACATTGGGTAGTGTTTTGCACCTGATCGAATTTTAAAACAAGTATGGTAAGGAGTTGAGGTGTAAAATTTTTAACTGTAAATACGGTAAATCCATTCGCAAACTAGCAGCACTAAAGGGGCTTGGTGTTGACGTGGCCGATCATTACATAACCAAGTAGTTGCTCATACACCTAATAAATGTTCAAGAGCGGGCATTAATCCTGGTAATAAACGACTGGCCAAATCGAAAAAAACATCATTGTCTGCGATTCCTTTGAATCATTTATGACCATCGTTGATTTGATTGCCATCGCTACCCAACACTAAACTGTCAGGAGATCACAGAAATGTCACGGGACGTCATCAGCCGTCGAGAAAAAGGACTGTGCTGAATGTCAACTTGACAAATCTCTGGTCACTTCGCAACTTCGGAAATTAATGTCTGGCATGTAAATTTCATCTTGGACAAGACGGAAATCAAATGCATTAAATGTGATTTCTTTCCAAGTGCTGGCCATTTCAGATGAGCCACAGCACACAAAAATAGCCATCGGAAGAGATGGCAAATCCCCCGACCAAAAGCCAATATGGCCTTCAGAAGATTGTTCACCAATAGAAAGTGCACCAGAATTAAACCAGCAATAAATATATCACAAAAGTATGGCAGTTATGGCCATCACAAGATTATACTGTCAGGGGAGATAACTAAAAAACCAGGGCACTCAGAAATGTGGTTCTTGCGCATGACATGCCTGCTTAAGCTCATGTATTTCTGTACAAAGTACCATCAATATGTCTCAAAAGGTATTGGAGATATGGTGATCACAAGCTGGTCATGCTGTTATATTGGAAGGGTAGATAACTCAAATACCACAGCACCAACACTTATGGTTCTTGCAAATGACATCCCTTCTGTACCTTGTTTACAATTGTGCCAAGTTCTTTCAATATATCTCAAAGGGTGTTGGAGTTATGGCCATCACAAGGTTATATTGCCAGGGGAGATAATTAAAAAACCAGAGCACCCAGAGTTGTAATTCTTGAGCATGACACACCTGCTTAACCTCATGTACATCTGCATCAAGTACCACAAATATGTCTCAAAGGGTATTGTAGGTATGATGATCACAAGGTTGTCATACTGTTATATTGGAAGGGGAGATAACTCAAATATCATGGCACCCAGAGTTGTGGTTCTTAGGCATGAAGTGCCATCTCAACATTGTATACAATTGTGCCAAGTATTATCAATATATCTCAAAGGTTTTTGGAGGTATGGCCATCACAAGGTTATATTGCCAGGGGAGATAATTAAAAAACCAGGGCACCCAGAGTTGTGATTCTTGCACGTGACATACCTGCTTAACCTCATGTACAACTGTACCAAGTATAATCAATATATCTCAAAGAGTGTTGGAGATGTGGCCATCACAAGGTAGTGATTCTATATTATTGGAAGGGGAGATAACTAAAAAACCATGGCACCCAGAGTTGTGGTTCTTGTGCATGACACACCATCTCGGCCTCGTGAACAACTGTGCCAGGTATCATCAATATATCTTAAAGGGTATTGGAATTATGGCCATCACAAGGTTGTCACTCTATTTTATTGGAAGGGGAGATAACGCCAAAACCATAGCAACCAGAGTTGTGGTTCTTTTGCATGACACGCCGTCTCAGCCTTGTGAACAACTGTGCCAGGTACCATCAATATATCTCAAAGGGTATTGGAGTTATGGCCATCACAAAGTAGTCATTCTATTTTATTAAAAGGGGAGATAATTAAAAAAGTATGGCATCCAGAGTTCTGGCTTTTGCCATGACACGCCGTCTCAGCCTTGTGAACAATTGTGCCAAAATTCATCAATGAATCTCAAAGGGTATAGGAGTTATGGCCATCACAAGGTTGTCACTCTATTTTATTGGAAGGGGAGATAACTCCAAAACCATGGCAACCAGAGTTGTGGTTCTTGTGCATGACACTCCATCTCAGCCTTGTGAACAACTGTGCCAGGTACCATCAATATATCTCAAAGGGTATTGGAGTTATGGCCATCACAAAGTAGTCATTCTATTTTATTAAAAGGGGAGATAACTAAAAAAGTATGGCATCCAGAGTTCTGGTTCTTGCGCATGACACGCCGTCTCAGCCTTGTGAACAATTGTGCCAAGAACCATCAATGAATCTCAAAGGGTATAGGAGTTATGGCTATCACAAGGTTGTCACTCTATTTTACTGGAAGGGGAGATAACTCCAAAACCATGGCAACCAGAGTTGTGGTTCTTGTGCATGACAAGCCGTCTCAGCCTTGTGAACAACTGTGCCAGGTACCATCAATATATCTCAAAGGGTTTTGGAGTTATGGCCATCACAAAGTATTCATTCTATTTTATTAAAAGGGGAGATAACTAAAAAAGTATGGTATCCAGAGTTCTGGTTCTTGCGCATGACACGCCGTCTCGGCCTTGTGAACAATTCTGCCAATAACCATCAATGAATCTCAAATGGTATAGGAGTTATGGCCATCACAAGGTTGCGTCTACGGACGGACGGACGGACGGACGGACAGACGGACGGACGGACGGACGCCAGGCTGATCGCTATATCCCCCGAACCTATTCGGTCGGGGGATAAAAAGGCCCTCTAATGCATCACTTATTGGTGTTTCCTTCAACATGAAGGAGCAGGCCACACCTACCAGGCTGTATCAGTTCTGATCATTTCTCTTTTTAATTTTTAGACCTCCTAAGCGGTTTACTAATAGTACACGTGTGGTCGGTTTCAGCTCCGAGTGGAAGAACCATGCAGCCCAATCTATTTTTCCAGGCCCCAATGAGGGGTGGGGTGGGGGGGTATCTGTATCTTCTACACTACAGGCAAAGGTAGGGATTGTTGTGTTCAGCAGGGTAAGCGTTAAGGTGGTGTGCCTCAATTGGGTTTATGGGCTGCTATTACAGGGAGTAAGGTACCAAATGAGTGATGTGTGTACATTACGGCATGAGATGAACACGGATCCCGATAAAGGGGAACAACAAGAATAATTCGGGGATAATTTCCTTAGTTCTTGTTAAAAACATATGCTGTGAGTACTTGTTAGAATCGCCTCAATGAGGCGATTCTAACAAGTACCCACAACGTATGTTTTGATGAGGAAAAAACAAAGGTTATCCAAAAATTAGACTCATTCTTCCTTCTGATCGGGGACTATTGATGAATTCTACCGACAGCAATATCCCGAGATGTAATAATGATTTAGTAAAGGAAGCAGAAAAAAGCAATATGTCTGAACAAAAAAACTTCATTTGTTATAAACACGACCATCAATCCATGTGCAATTTAAGGAAAGGAGAGAAAATAAAGTCTATGATTAAGCCGGCCTCAGATGACCAATTCTGTCTGTACGTTCCGGCATAGGAAAAAGGCGCAGAATGTCATTACTGACCAGCAAGGAATCTGATCCATCTAAATAGCCCATATTTTAAGGGTGGACAGCAGCCCAGTTTGTTTTTTTTTGTATAAAGTCCAGGACCAGTCGACTAGTCAATAACAGTGGAACACCTCTTGTTCAACAAACAGCATGGAAGGAAGAACACCTCTAAATCTTCCACGGATAAATAAGTATTCCGCAAGTATTTTCTCGTGGGTAATGTCAAAGTCTGGTATTGACCAGCCACTAAAAACATTGCCACACGTAGACAGTAAATAAGCGTCCAGCCAGACGCTTAGATTTGTAACGAAGGAAATATAAAATTATGGATGAAATTTTGTACGTCTGGGTTGGCTATTTTTGGTCATTGTCAAGGATGAATGGACTTTCTACCGACTTTCAGACAAAATAACTTTTTTTAAGTATAAAAATAATATTTCTCACATATTTTGCAAAAAAATAAATTCTAAAGCATCATGCTAACCCTTTGACTGCTTATCATGACCAGCAGACGACACTGTTTTTCTTATTTTTCAGAGAAATATGGTTTGACATTCATGTGAATTGTCTGCACAGCAGACAATTCACATGTAATGTCAAGCCTTATTCACTGAAAAAAATATTTAAACTAGACAATCACTCAAGGTGATGAATGCCCCCACCATATGCCTCACTACATGAGTAAATTGTTTGACATATGCAGTAGACAGGCACACATTCTAACTAAACTAGAAAATAAAATATGACCAAAATGTATTAAGTCATTCAAGGGGACATAATTCTGCAATAAAAGGCTGGATCAGAATCCTGTTTCCTTTATGCACATGTTCAATGCATGTCTGAACTGTGTTGCAAGTTTCAATGTCCTGCATCAACTAGAAATGTTTTCAGTGCCCCACTATAAATATAACTAAAACACCCTTTTGACTTTAGTAACTAGGTTATGGTCACCAAAATATAAGGTATAAACATGCCATTTTAGGCCAAAAACGGACATTAAAAAGGCCAAGATCACCAAAATCTAACCAAATCTTTGGTAGGTTGCAATTAAATATTGTATCGAGTTTGAACAATATTCATCAGTTTTTATTTCAGATATATTATACTTTCATCCATTTGTGTTCATGATATAGGATGCAGGCAATCCAAAATTCAGTCTTTGGGGGCCTGTGTCCTTGAAAACTTTGGTAGCTTGCAATGATATATTGTAACAAATTTGACTAAATTTCATTCATTTGTTCATGAGATAGGGTGACGAAAGGCCAAACTTCACAGTCTTTGGGGGCCTGTGCTCTTAAAAATCAAGTCAAGGTCACCAAGACTTAATCAAACTTTAGAAGGTTACAATGATATATTGTACCAAGTGTGATGAGATTACATCCATTTTGTCATGAGATAGGATGCAGACAAGCCAAAATTGACAGTTTATGAGGGCATGTGCCCTTGAAAATAAGGTCAAGGTCACCAAAATCTAATCAAATCAAATCTTTGGAAGTTTGCAATGATATATTGTACCAAGTTTGACTAAATTTTATCCATTTGTTCATGAGATAGGTTGCAGACAAGCCAAAATTCACAGTCTTTGGGGGCCTGTGCCCTTGAAAATGAGGTCAAGGTCACCAAAATTTAAACAAGTCTTGAGTAGGTTGAAATGATATACTGTACCAAGTTTGACCAAATTTCATCCATTCGTTCATGTGATAGGGTGCAGACAAGCCAAAATTCAGAGTCTTTGGGGCATGTGCCCTTGAAAATAAAGTCACCAAAATCTAGCCAAATCTTTGGAAGTTTGCAATGGTATATTGTGCCAAGTTTGACTAAATTTTATCCATTTGTTCTGAGATAGGGTGCAGACAAGCCAAAATTCACAGTCTTTGGGGGCCTGTGCCCTTGAAAATCAGGTCAAGGTCACCAAAATTTAAACAAATCTTTAGTAGATTGAAATGATATACTGTACCAAGTTTGACCAAATTTCATCCATTCGTTCATGTGATAGGGTACAGACAAGCCAAAATTCAGAGTCTTTGGGGCATGTGCCCTTGAAAATAAGGCCAAGGTCCCCAAAATATAATCAAATCTTTGATAGGTTACAATGATATATTGTACCAAGTTTGACTAAATTTTATCCATTTGTTCATGAGATAGAGTGCAGACAAGCCAAAATTCACAGTCTTGAGGGGCATGCACCCTTGAAAATAAGGCCAAGGTCACCAATATTTAATCAAATCTTTGATAGGTTACAATGATATATTGTACCAAGTTGGACTAAATTTTATCCATTTGTTCATGAAATAGGGTGCAGACAAGCAAAAATTCACAGTCTTGAGGGGCATGCATGGCCAAGGTCCCCAAAATCTAATCAAATCTTTGATAGGTTACAATGATATATTGTATCAAGTTTGACTAAATTTTATCCATTTGTTCATGAGACAGGGTGCAGACAAGCAAAAATTCATAGTTTTGAGGGGCATGCACCCTTGAAAATTAGGCCAAGGTCACCAAAACAAAATCAATTCAAACCAGCAGTATGTTGTAATGATGTATTGTACCAAGTTTGACTTAAATTAATAAAATTATTCTTGAGATAGAGTGAATACAAGCCATTTTTGGCTCAAAATTGGCTGTTTGAGGGTGTGTGTGGGTGGTTTCTGTGCCCTTGAAAATTGGGTCAAGGTCATCGTAACCTAATGACTGTTTTCCCCATCTAAATGATGTAATCATACAAGTTTTGTCAGAATCCATCCATAGGCTCAGGAGATACAGTGCTTCAAACAGGCTACGCCAACGCAAACAGGATCTGCACCAAAAACAAGATGTCTCCCTCACTCTTGGTGGGGGAACATAAATACTGTAGAAGTATCATTCCACCATTCTTTGGACCACAGGGGCATACAAGTCTATAGATTATATAAAACCAGAGGACCAGTGGTCCTGAACCGCTCACCTGTCTGGTGACAATTTTCCTACTTAGATCAGCAATTTTTTCATTTGTTCAACTCACAAAGGCTCCATATTAAATTTCACTTAAATTGGCTCAGCAGTTTTAGGAGAAAAAAATATCTGAAATATGGATCCTGAATGACCTTGGTCTAAGGCCAATGAATGACCTTGACCTTTCTCACCCATAGATCTTCATGTATTCAGTTACTTTACCTGATCTACAAATTTTGAGGACACTGTCTTCAATGGTTTCCTATAAATCCATTATTTTCACTTTGCCCCATGCAAAAGCCTAAGTCGGCAAATTTGACATTGCTGTAAAATAGGTCAAGGTCAACCCAGGGTCACCAGTTGTACAAACCGTGATGGGCCCGAGTACCATATGCTACATGCCAAGTTTCAAGGCCACTGGCGTTATGGTTCTGGAGAAGAAGATTTTTGAAGGCTTTTTACCATATATGGGCATGGCGGCCATCTTGGGTCTAAGGCCAATGAATGACCTTGACCTTTCTCACCCACAGATCTTCATGTATTCAGTTACTTTACCTGATCTACCAATTTTGGTGACACTGTCTTCAATGATTTCCTATAAATCCATTATTTTCACTTTGCCCCATGCAAAAGCCTAAGTCGGCAAATTTGACATTGCTGTAAAATAGGTCAAGGTCAACCCAGATTTGTACAAACCATGATGGGCCCGAGTACCATATGCTACATGCCAAGTTTCAAGGCCACTGGCCTTATGGTTCTGGAGAAGAAGATTTTTGAAGGCTTTTTACCATATATGGGCATGGCGGTCATCTTGGTCATGTGATCCAGACCCCGCGAACAAACTTTCGTTCCCCCATCCCACTGAGGCTCCATATGAAATTTGGCTTTGATTGGCCCTGCAGTATAGGAGAAGAAGATCTTTGAAAATGGTGGACGGACGGACGGACGACGGACCAAGGCTATACTATAAGCTCACCTATGAGCCTAAAGGCTCAGGTGAGCTAAAAATGACCACTTAGTCATTTTTCCATATAATCTGCAATTTTTGGAACCTTTCTTTAAACTATTACAGCCAAAAACATACTATAATACAAATTTAAACAGAATAAAACTGCAAGCAATGCACCATGCCCCACCACTGCACTTATATCAAAAACAAGTGACATATGTGTATCAAATACGGAATCAAAGGGTAGCTGCATCATGGTCTTGTTTTAAACATTATAATATTCATTATGCATATCTTAGGACCATTCTACAAGCACCTATAAAGTTTCAAAAGGATTGGCGGAGTTGGGCACATACCTGTATACATTTCTGTAGTATTTGGGCTTGAAAAAGTCGAAGTTAAAAATGCAAAAAAAGGTGATAAAAAAGAATTTTATGTTTCTGGAAATAACAATATGCATAATCTTCAGACCATCCACACAAGGTACATACTCCCTATACATTTCTATAGTATTAGGGCTTAAAAAAGTCCAAGTTGAAACTGCAAAAAAGTGATAAAAAATAAATTCAGGATTCTGAAAAAACAATATGCATACCTTCAGTCCATCTTCAAATCACATATAAAGTTTCAAAAGGATTGGACTAAAACTGTAGGAGGAGTTGCACACACAAGGTACATACTCCCTATATTTCTGTTGTATTAGGGTGCGAAAAACATCTAAGTTAAAAATGCTAAAAAAGTGATAAAAAATAATTCAAGGATTCTGAAAAAACAATATGCATATCTTCAGACCATCCTCAAAGCACTTGTAAAGTTTCAAAAGGATTGGCCAAAAAATATAGGAGGAGTTGTGCACATAAGAATGGTGTGGGGTGCTGACAGACGGACAGACAGACAGATGGATGGACAGACAGACAGATGGACAAACGGACAGACACTCAAAATTTCGGAGGGTATAACATAATAACCCGCCACTTTCTGGTGGCGGGGCATAAAAATGATCAAGAACGGTCCTTTTTTTATATAATCTATACATGTTTGCTTGGATATAACATGGTGTCCATTTCAAAATTTAGGGTTACCAGGTTGTGTTTTTCTAAAAATTTATTTGGACAAATGGCTGAACTTTTAGCAAACAGTGGAGGCCCTGATCAGACGCCGCATTCTGCGGCGTCTGATCTGGGACTGCACTGTTTGCCAGGGTACCCCTTTTGGGGTTTCTGTGAACTTTTAGCAAACAGTGGAGGCCCTGATCAGATCTGGGACTGCACTGTTTGCCAGGGTACCCGTTTTGGGGTTTCCGGTACTAAATGGGTTAAACTTTGGACCCATATGGCCTGGACCAAAATTATTCACTAACCTCTGAAACTTGCCACAGCCTATTAAGGATCCTTTAAGCTCAGAAGTTCTTTAATATGTAGCAGGTATTGGTCAAATTGTCTTTCTGAAAAGAGACAAAAACCAGCATGAATAAAACTGTTCTCTGTTTTCCCCAGACAATGTAGAGGAATTTAACCCATGATATGCCAATCACGACAATTGTCGTCTGCTTTGCCGACTGCCTGTTACTTTAAAAGTACTGTTTTGTTCTGTAGGAGCAGTCTGATCTGGGCCCACACTGTTTCCTGTATGAAAAAATATTTTTAAAAAGTTTGCAAAAGAATTCAGCAAACGACATAAGCAGACGACATTTTCAGATGTATTTTTTCTTGGTGTCTTAAAGGAATTTATTCTTGTAACAGTAGGACACACCGTGTGTTCATAATTATTTTATTGCCCCCTGTTAACTGCATGACCATACTGTCCTGCTTCACCGTATCATCATCATCATCATCATCATCATCATCATCATCATCATCACAAGGAATTGTTCAGCATGCTTTTACCCTTAAGATGCCAATCACAAAAATTGTCATCTACTTTGTTGTCTGCTGGTTACAATATGCACAGTGTGGACCCAGATCTAAAGGAGCAGACTGATAGACTGCTTGTTCGATCAGGTTTCAAACTGTTTGCCTGTATGCAAAAACATGTTAGAGGACTTCCTGTTATTCTCCTAAAATTATAACAAAATTCTTTCATGATCCAATGAGTTGACGGAATGGCAAACAGTGTAGATCCCGATCAGACTGCTCCTTCAGGAGAAGTGAAGGAGTCTCTAACTACTTCTGACAGTTGTTAAGTTAATCCATAAAATGCTAATCATGACTATTGTCGTCTGTTTTGCCGTCTGCCAGTTACCTTAAAAGTATTTTTTTTTTTTTTTTGCCAACAGTGTGGACCCAGATCACACTGCTCCTACAGGAGCAGTCTGATCTGGGCTCACACTGCTTGCCTGTATTTAAAAATATTTTTAAAGATTGCAAAAGAAATTCAGCAGACAACATAAGCAGACATAGTTTTTGAAGGAGCAGTCTGATCTGGGTCTGCATTGTTTGCTTAGGCCTATGTGTCCAAATACTTAGGATCATTACAGTAAGTAAGAGAAAGTAAGGCTTGACATTTTCATGTGGCTGTGCAGACGATTCACATGTAATGTTTAGCCTTATTTTCTCAGAAAAATAATGGGAAAAATTACACCACAACTTCATTATATAGAGGATCTTACATGAGAGTTCATGTATTATTGAATTTATTAAACAGGTTGAGGAATAGGGATAAAATGCAAGGCTTTGCCGAGCATTTTATCCTTTTTCCTCAACGGGTTTAATAAATTCAATAATACAAGAACACAAATGCAAGATTCTATTTATCACATGACATTTAAAACGCATTTTATTCACAATTGTTTACAAAAATGCCAATATTCCGCCGTTAGTAAACGGGACGTCCTTGAGAACGTCGTACATGTAACGTTACGGGACGTATCTAGCTAATTTGCATAATTGATCCACTAGTGGATTATCAAAAACATTACATGGCGTTATTACACTCTCAGGCGCAACGTCATATGATAAAACACGGTTCATTATAACACGGTTTTGAATATAACACGGTTTCAGGACGGATCCCAAAAATGTGAAGATTATATAGAAAAATGACCATTTAAGGTCATTTTTCTATATAATCTTCACATTTTTGTTTGGATATAACACGGTTGTTTAACTAACACGGTTTCTGCTTTGGACCCAAACAATAGTGTTATAAAGATGTTGTGGTTACTTTGGAAATGTTGCTTTCTAGTCACGGTTAGCACCTGAAGGGCTGAGCCCTACTAGTCTAGTTAACCCTTAACCCTTCTCTTGCTGAATATTCATTTAAGCCACACCATTTCTGTCTATCAACCAATCAAATTACTTGATGTAATTTATTGCTACAAATTCATAAACTGAATGCCAAACAGTGTAGATTCTGATCAGATGGCTTCTTCAGAAGCCATCTGATCTGGATCTACACTGTTTGCAAAGATAGGGGATCTACATTGTTTGAAAGGTAAGGCATATCCAGGCTCAGCAGGACAAGCTGCAATAACCCTGATCAGTTCTCTGTCTATTGATCAAGGGAACTAATCCTTCCTGGCAAACTAGATCAGGAAGCTGAACAAAAGCTGAATAGTAATGGATTGATTACTTCCCCTGAGCAAGACGGCTGCTTTTGTTGTACAGTCTAATCATAAAATGTACTTTTTTTTTTCTCTAACTACTTCTGACAGTTGCTAAGTTCACCCATAAAATGCCAATCATGACTATTGTTGTCTGCTTTGCCGTCTGCCAGTTGCTTTAAAAGTATTTTTTTTTTTTTGCCTACAGTGTGGACCCAGATCAGACTGCTCCTACAGGAGCAGTCTTATCTGGGCCCAAACTGCTTGCCTGTATGTAAAAATATTTTTAAAGTTTGCAAAAGAAATTCATCAGACGACATAAGCAGTCGTAGTTTTTTTTCAGCGCCTTAACCCATTTAGTACCAGAAACCGCAAAACGGGTACCCTGGCAAACAATGCAGGCCTAGATCAGACGCCGCGTTCTGCGGCGTCTGATCAGGGCCTCAGACGCCGCGTTCTGCGGCGTCTGATCAGGGCCTCCATTGTTTGCAGAAAGTTCAGCCATTTTCCAAATAAATTTTGAAGACAAGAGGCTCAATGAGCCTAAACCGCTCACCTGAGGAACTTAAGTTTTAACAATTCACAGACTTGACTACTAAATCTGCTAATAGAATCCAGCCCATTGACCCTTACAGGATATAAGTCATGATTATTGCATTGCATTCCAAGTTTGAGACTTCTAGCTTCTATAGTTCCTGAGAAATCTTTGACGAAAACTTAACATTGGTCAAAATGGAGAGAAAGAAGAATGAAAGAACAGATGAACAAATAAGCTGAGAAAGCCCAATGTCTCTTACACAAAATAAGTCATCATTATTCTATTGAATACCAAATTTGATGCTTCTAGCTTTTATAGTTCCTGAGAAGTGAGTGAGTGAGTGTTTCAGTTTTACGTCCCACCAACAGCTAAGGTCATACGGAGACGGGACCTCGGTTTAAAGACTCATCCGAAAGTCTGGAGAAGCCCGGGATCAAACCTGCGACCCCTGGTTTACAAGGCGAGTAGCGTAACCACTCTACCACGGAGGCTTCTATAGTTCCTGAGAAATCTTTGATTAAAAATTTAACATTGGTCTATTATCTCTATATGGAGAGAAAGAAGAATGAAGGAACAAATGAACCAGACTAGCTCCAAAACCTAATGCAGCCTTTCCCCTTGCCCAATGGTGCTACACATAAAATTTAAACAAGATTGGTCGACTGCCTTTTGAGATATGCTTCATTGAAAGTGTGAACGACGGATGGACGGACGACAGACGACGGACTCCGGAGCCTTGGTATACTATCGGCTCAATGGAGCCTTTGGCTCAGGTGAGCTAAAAATTCAAGTCGCTATTTCTGTCACAACATTTTCCCTACGTTAAGTCTATGGGCAAATTTTTTTGTCTCTCAAGGTCACGTAACTCCGAGGTCAATATTCCGATTTGGCCAAAAATCGAACTTAACCGAGATTTTATGCCTGTCCTCGTTACCTGCAAGTTTGAAGCTGATATGAATAAAAATAAAGTTGCTATTGTGGTCACAACGTATTGTTTTATGCTCAAGGGCAGGTAACTCCAAGGCAAATATTCCGATTCGGCCCAAAATCGAACTTAACCGAGATTTTATGTCTGTCCTCGTTACCTGCAAGTTTGAAGCTGATCTGAAAAAAATTCAAGTCGCTATCGTAGTCGCAACATTTTCCCTAATTAGTCTATGGGCAAATTTTTTGTCGCTCAAGGTCACGTAACTCCGAGGTCAATATTCCGATTCGGCCCAAAATTGAACTTAACCGAGATTTTATGCCTGTCCTCGTTACCTGCAAGTTTGAAGCTGATATGAATAAAAATAAAGTTGCTATCGCGGTCACAACGTATTTTTTTATGCTCAAGGACAGGTAACTCCAAGGCAAATAATCCGATTCGGCCCAAAATCGAACTTAACCGAGATTTTATGTCTGTCCTCGTTACCTGCAAGTTTGAAGCTGATCTGAAAAAAATTCAAGTCGCTATCGTAGTCACAACATTTTCCCTATGTAAAGTCTATGGGCAAATTTTTTGTCGCTCAAGGTCATGTAACTCCGAGGTCAATATTCCGATTCGAACTTAACTGAGATTTTATGCCTGTCCACGTTACCTGCAAGTTTGAAGCTGATCTGAATAAAAATAAAGTTGCTATCGTGGTCACAACGTATTTTTTATGCTCAAGGGCAGGTAACTCCAAGGCAAATAATCCGATTCGGCCCAAAATCGAACTTAACCGGGATTTTATGTCTGTCCTCGTTACCTGCAAGTTTGAAGCTGATCTGAAAAAAATTCAAGTCGCTATCATAGTCACAACATTTTCCCTATGTTAAGTCTATGGGCAAATTTTTTGTCGCTCAAGGTCACGTAACTCCGAGGTCAATATTCCGATTCGGCCCAAAATCGAACTAAACCAGGATTTTATGCCTGTCCTCGTTACCTGCAAGTTTGAAGCTGATCTGAATAAAAATAAAGTTGCTATCGTGGTCACAACGTATTTTTTCATGCTCAAGGGCAGGTAACTCCAAGGCAAATAATCTGATTCGGCCCAAAATCGAACTTAACCGTGATTTTATGTCTGTCCTCGTTACCTGCAAGTTTGAAGCTGATCTGAAAAAAATTCAAGTCGCTATCGTAGTCACAACATTTTCCCTATGTTAAGTCTATGGGCAAATTTTTTGTCGCTCAAGGTCACGTAACTCCGAGGCCAATATTCCGATTCTGCCCAAAATCGAACTTAACCGAGATTTTATGCCTGTCCTCGTTACTAGCTACAGTGATGAAAACATTTTCCCCATGTTAAGTCGATAGGCAATTTTTCGGGCGCTCAAGGGGACGTAACTCTTGAGTGAATTATCTGATTCGGCCCAAAATCGAACTTGACCGAGATTTTATGCCTGTACTGGTTATCTGCAAGAATGAAGTCGATCAGAAAAAAATTTACGGAGCTAGAGTGATGACAAGCTTTTTCCTATGTGAAGTCTATGGGAGCTAGATGTTGCCATGGCAACCAGAGTTCCACTCAGATCTGCCTGAAAGCCTAATGAAGCCTTTCCACTTGCCCAATAATGCGACACATGAAATTTGATCAAAGTTGGCCAAGTAGTCTTTAAGATATACATTTTTGAAATTCCCATTAACCCTAATGCAAAAACACACAAGGGCAGGTAACTCCTAAGTGAATGATCCGATTCTGCCAGTTATCGAACTTGACCGAGATTTCATGGCTGTGCTGGTTATCTGCAAGAATAAAGCCAATCCGAAAATAATTGAAGCAGCTACGGTGATGACAACATTCTTCCCATGTTAAGTCAATAGGCAATTTCAACGCTCAAGGGCACGTAACTCCTGAGTGAATAATCCGATTCAGCCCAAAATCGAACTTGATCGAGATTTCATGCCTGTCCTCGTTATCTGCAAGAATGAAGTCGATCAGAAAAAAATTGACGGAGCTAGAGTGATGACAAGCTTTTTCCTAACGCTCAAGGGCACGTAACTCCTGAGTGAATAATCCGATTCAGCCCAAAATCGAACTTGATCGAGATTTCATGCCTGTCCTCGTTATCTGCAAGAATGAAGACGATCAGAAAAAAATTGACGGAGCTAGAGTGATGACAAACTTTTTCCTATGTTAAGTCTATGGGAGCTATTTGTTGCCATGGCAACCAGAGTTCCAATCCGATCTGCCCGGAAACAGTATGCAGCCTTTCCCCCTCCCTGATAATGCTTCACATGAAATTTGATCAAGATTGACCCACTGGTTCCGGAGATATACTTCTTTGAAAGTGTGGACGACGCCGACGACGGACGACGACGGACGACGGACGCCGGCTCGTGGTATACTAATACCTCACATGAGCCTTCGGCTCAGGTGAGCTAAAAACACAAACTGACAACCCTAAATTTTGAAATGGACACCTGCTATATATAAGGAGGAGGATTCCATTTGGTACAAAATGGGTTAACACTATTTTAGGTCATTTTGAACCAGATAGTTTCCATAACCTCACTTTTCCTGGGCACCCATTTATACAGGTAAACCCCACAACTGTAGAGTGGCTAACAGTGCAGGCCAAGATCAGACGCTGCAAAATAAGGCCTAAATGTTGGTCAACTACAAAAAATGAATTCTAAAGATAACACAACCCAACACCCCTAAACTCTGAAATAGACTCCTGCCACATAAAAGGCGGAAAATTGCATGCAATACAAAATGGGGTAACCCTTATCTTGCTGTTCACGACAACCCCTATCTTTGCAAACAGTGTAGATCCAGATCAGATGGCTTCTGAAGAAGCCATCTGATCAGGATCTACTGTTTGACATTCAGTTCATGAATTTGTAGCAATAAATTACATCAAGTAATTTGATTGGTTGATAGCTAGAAATGGGTGTGGCTTAAATGAATATTCAGCAAGATAAGGGTTAAGCACTGAACTATTGACAGCTGTCCTTCCTGAACCAGTGGAGGGGAAAGAATGGCCGGACAAAAGATCAGCCGGACCCTGCAGGGATCAAACCCACGACCACCTGACTACCAGACAGACACACAAACCTCTGAGTCACTTCGACATTCTAGTCAGGGTAACCGTTATCCTGCTTAACATGATAAAACAGTGTAGCTCCAGATGAGATGGCATCTGATCAGGATCTACACTGTCTTGCAGTTTGTGAATTATACTGAATACATTATATCAAGTAATTTGAACGGCAAATCATCATGATAACAAATCTGTGGAACGAAGACATCTCTAAACCCCACTTTATATAGAGAAAAGTGGGGTGTACGGGGGTATACAATATCTGCCCTATTTTATCTCAAAAATATAGATTGTGTGTACTCGTTAGAACTGCCTCATTGAGGCGGTTCTAATAAACATCAACAATCTATGTTGAAAGGAGAAATAAGAAAGATGTTATAATTTTTACCAAATATTTGTCATGTCTGACACCATGTTGGATGCCATTATTTCACATAGGCATGTTTTCCTAATGCAGCCAGAAATGGCAGTGGCTAAATTCATTTATTCAGCAGGACTCAAAAAGGTGTACGAAAGAGATATGGTAACCAACCCATTAATGTTCAAGGCTCGAAGTTCCACAGTTTATAGGAAATTATCACGCAATTATTGTATTAGTTCCTCCCTCACACTGAAAACTTTAACCCGTTGAGTGTGGGAAACCCCTACAGGGGTACCTTGGCAAACAGTGCAGGCCCAGATCAGACGCCGCAGAATGCGGCGTCTGATCAGTGCCTGCACTATTTGCTAACAGAATTTTCCTTCAAAAATAGAATAAAAGCCCAAAATTAGGCCTGACACCCCTTATATGGTAAATGGACTTGTCCAACATATAGCAATGGAAGAGTCCACTAGTATACAATGGGTTAACAGGTTTATGTAATGTCTCGACTCGTCTATTCCACTGACAATTGCACTTGCTTGTATTTCCGACCAAACAACGGCAGAATATGAATAATTCATTGTATGGCTTAAAAAATCCACAATTAGGACACTTCTATTCATATAATATTAACCCTTTTTGTACCAAATCTTCCTCCTTATTTATATAGCAGGAGTTCATTTCAAAATTTAGGGGTGATGGGTTGTGTTTGTCTTCAAAATTTATTTGGAAAATGGCTGATTTCTTTGCAAACAGTGTAGGCCCTGATCAGACGCCGCATTCTGCGGCGTCTGATCTGGGCCTGCACTGTTTTCAAGGGTACCCGTTTTGGGGTTTCAGGTACTTAATGGGTTAATAAAATATTGACATGGCCATTTATCAAATGTATAAACAGTTTTTTTTTCTGTCTGTAAAATGGTTCTAACTCATGAATAAGCATTATCAGGTTTTTAGCTAGACATTATTATTAACCAATTATAGACTCACTGGAAACCCTAAAAAGGGGCCTTGGCAACCTACTAAAATATATTGGTAACATTTTACCACTAAAAAAGATGAAGTTTTACAGATACAAATCCTGATATTTTTCACATTTGCAACGAGTATCCATAATTTTATGGGTTTTTTTTTAGCAGAAATAAGAAAATGATGCATACCCATAAAGTATATAAATTAGGGTTTGAGGGGGTCAACATTATATAAATGTGTTTTCGTGATGAAGGCGCAGGCTCAGATTGGACACTGGATTCTGCAGTGCCTGATCAGTGTTTTCACTGTTTGCAAAAAGCTAAAAATTTCAATCTTTCAAGAATCTAACAGTTTTCTGTTATAAGGACAGTTTTAAGACCTGGGCAATCCTGTCAAATTGGATTAAGTCATTTGATTGGTTGATAGTCAACAAGAGGACCATGGGCCACTATGCTCACCAGAGCTCAGGGGCACTGCCCACTGGCAGCAATGTATTTTAATTAACCATGGAAGCCCTGCACCCAAGGATACTACAGATAGAATTTGGACCCAATCAGCCTAGTGGCTTCAGAGGTCTGATGTTGCTTGAATGTATTGTTGCAGGACAATAGATGTCAATTGACAATTTCCCATCTGTGGCAACTAATAGGCCTAAAAGAACATTATTAAAGGAACATTTCTATGTAAGTTTGACAAAATATCTTGAAAGGCATAAATGTCATTTTTCAATTTTCCCCATTTATAAGTCAATGGAAATTCTTAACTTGCCAAAGAGCCAAATTTCATAAACCAGAGCTCAGGTGGGCACTGCCCATGACATTGTATTTTAACAGGTTATGATTTTAATCTACCAATTATAAAGTCTCCCAAACAAACCCCATACCCAAATGAGCACTCATGTGGACTGTATCTGAAATATTAGGTGTTTTATAAAGTAGAGAGGGTGGGGCATGAACCCAATGGAGCCCTGTTTGGTGTCTTATAAAAAGGAACAGAGACATTATGGTTTAGTGGTAGGGATATGTATGGCTCCTGAGATGTAAGGCTTTTTAAGCAGTGGAGGGATTTGGGCATGGTGGATCCAAGAAAAGCCCAAGATTGCTGTCACTGAATGCTGAATGGTTTCTGAGATATGAGGCCCTTTTATGAAGTGGATGGGAGAGAAATGGCCACTGCGGACCCCCCAAGATGGGTGTGACTGAATGTGTCTATTAACAATGAACAAGAATATATGTGATTATGGGGTGGGGATACGAATGGTTTCTGAGATATATGGTCTATTATGAAGTGGGGACTTATCATAAGGAAGAATATATATGGTTAAGGGGCGGGGATCTGAACAGTTTCGGAGATATATGGCTTTTAATGAAGTAAAGGGGTGGGACATGGCCAGTGGCACCCCGTGAGTCCCCCATGCTGGTGTCACTGATTGCGTCTTATCATAAGGAACAGTAATTTATTATGGTTTAGGGGTAGGGCTCTGAAAAGTTTCTCAGATATATGGTCTTTTGTGAAGTTGAGGGGTGGAGCATGGCCCGGGCATGCCCTGGGTGACTCCTAGGTTGGTGTCACTGAATGTGTCTTATCATAAGGAACAAGAATATATATGGTTTAGGGGTGGGGATCTGAAATGTTTCTGGAATATTTGGCCTTTTATGAAGTGGAGGGGATGGGGCATGGCCCCGGCACATCCCGGGGGATCCCAGGTTGGTGTCACTGAGTGCGTCTTATCATAAGGAACAAGAATATATATGGTTAAGGGGTGGGGATCTGAATGGTTTCTGTGATAAATGGCATTTTATGAAATGGAGGGGGTGGGGAATGTCCCCGGCACATCTGGGGGAACCCCTAAGTTGGTGTCACTTAATGCATCTTATCATAAGGAACATGAATATATATGGTTTATGGGGTGGGGATTTGTAAGGTTTCTGGAATATTTGGCCTTTTATGAAGTGGAGGGTGTTGGGCATGGCCCCGGCACATCCTGGGTGTCCCCCAGGTTGGTGTCACTGAATGCGAATTATCTTAAGGAACAAGAATATATATGGTTTAGGGGTGGGGATCTGTAGGGTTTCTGGGATATTCCTCTGGAGCAAATTCTTTCCTTTAAGAGTTGACCCCTGTAGACATTGGAGACAAAAATACTTTTTCAGGAGTTGCCTCCCCTGAAGGTGTACCCATTCCCCTTTCTTGTACAGACTGTATGTATCATAATCCTTATCCAGCTGCATAAAATAATTTAACCACACCCATTTCTGACTCTCAACCAATCAAATTACTTAATAATATATTTGTTCAAATCACAAACTGCATGAAAAACAATGTAGATCCTGATCAGAGGCTTCTGAACTGATCTGGATCTACACTGTTTGCAAAGGTAGGGGTTGTCACGAACAGGATGACAAGGGTGAATGACATAAAAATCACGAAAACATGTCCATGTGAAATAATGGCGTCCAACATGGTGTCAGAAGTGACAAATATTAGGTAAAAATTGTGACATCTTTCTTATTTCTGCTTTCAACATAGATTGCGGGTGCTCGTTAGAACCGCCTCAATGAGGCGGTTCTAACGAGTAACCACAATCTATGTTTTTGAGCAAAAATAAGGCAGATAATGTATACCCCCATGAACCCAGTTTTCTCTATAGTGGGGTTTAGAGGGGTGTTCATTTCACGGACTTGTTATTGAGATGATAGCTGCTGCCAAATTACGTAACCAATAATTTACAATACGATAAAGCTCATTAATGTTTGAAGCATCTCAAAATTTTTTACCACGTCAAAACATTTACTTTTCGAACTTGTTTTCGAGAAAAAAAAAAGGCTTAGTAACATGTGTATCATCTGCCAGAAGTCATGTCTTCACTTGTATAATAAGGCCTTATTTTCTCTAAAAAAAAAAAAATATGATGTCTTAAAAAGTGTGTGAATCATCACATGAACAAGTCCGTGAAATGAAAACCACCCTAAACCCCACTTTATATGGAGAGAACTGGGGTTTACGGGGGTTATACACTATTTCTATTATTTCTGCTCCAAGACATAGGTTGTGCGTACTCATTAGAACCGCCTCAATTTTCATCAGAAAAGTAGCTGTTTTGGAGATGTGAAAAAATGCACTATGTCGTATGAGTGTGTTATCACATTACCTGTGACACCTCCCTCATCAGGAGGGAGACTCCCACATCATTACGATAACACAGCCGTGCGATATAGTGACATTTTACTAATTAATGCTCAAAACATAGGTTGTGGGTGCTTGTTAGAACCCCGTTTTATCTAAAGAGTACTCACAACCTATGTCTGGAAGCAGAAATAAGAAAAATAATGTATAGCCCCGTAAACCCCAGTTTTCTCTATATAAAGTGGGGTGTTCATTTCACGGACTTGGTTACGTGATGTTTTGATGCTAATTTTTGCCCAATTTATGCTAAATTTTAGTAAAATTTTGGAGACATATATTCTTTACATTTCCCTCATCACAATGGCAAATCTCCCTAATTATCACAGGTATGTTATCATATGATTTAGGGTAAAGTTAAAATATGGCTGAATGATTGTACTTTAATTTCAGACTGGGCACATTCTGTACAAGTCTGGCTTTTTGTATAAAATATTAAATCAATTAATTCTTTGGAAAGCAAAAGTTTAACTGTACTGACAAGGTGTTACAAAATGTCAGGTAAGAACGCTGACCCAAGTAAGACTTATTTCAACCATTTATACTGAAAAACCTCAAAAAGTGTCATTGACAAAACAGTCCAAGTGTGGTGTCTGATCAGGGCCTTCACTGTTTGCAAAAAACTTGAAACCATTTTCTAGATAAATTGTTAAAAATAGCCCTAAATTTCATATGGACTCCTGTTTTATATATAATGAGAAAGATTCCATTCATACAAAATGGGTTAAATGAATAAAGAAACATGTGAACTGGGATGAACCTGTTTGCTGCAGACTACAGTAAAGACATCCTATGCAAACATTGGTGCAGGGGGGGGGGGGGGGGGAGAGAGGGAGATAGGGTTAGTAATTTTGTTGTTATTTGTTTTTCAGCATGTAAAGCCATATCTGTTATTGGTTCCCAGCAGCATCACTTCAGCTTCAGCATTTACATGGACTTATCCTGTTGAACACAACAATCATTGCCTTTGCAAACAGGTAGAGCCAGATTCAGATCAGAAGAAGTTATCTGCCATCTGATCAGGATCTACACTGACATTCAGTTCGTGCATTTGTAGGAATAAAATACATCGGCTAATCTGACTGGTCCAAAGTTAGAAATTGGGGTGGCTGAATTAATCATTCAGCAGGTTAAGGGTTAAGCCAAACCACGAGAAGGCCTTAACCTTGTCCTGCTGAATACTTTAATCTGCCACATCCACTACCAATTATCAACAAATCAGATTACTTGATGTAAATTATTGCAACAAATTCACAATCTGAATGATAAACAATGTAGATCCTGATCAGATGGCTTCTTCAGAAGCCATCTGATCTGGACCTACATTGTTTGAAAGATAAGACATATCCGGGCTCAGCAGGACAAGGGTTAACCCATTGTATGCTAGTGGACTCTTCCATTGCTATATGTTAGACAAATCCATTTGTCATATAAGGGGTGGTAGGCCTATTTTTTCGTTTTTATTCTATTTTTTATGGAAAATTCTGTAAGCAAATAGTGCAGGCCCTGATCAGACGCCACATTCTGCGGCGTCTGATCTGGGCCTGCACTGTTTGCCAAGGTACCCCTTTAGGGGTTTCCCCGCATACAATGGGTTAAGCATTCTCCAATTTAGTCTTCAAACGCAACCAATATGGCTACAGTAAAAATAAAAAAAATCGTAAATCTTGAGGGTTTGTGGTAATTCTCCTTAAATTTCAACAAATTTGATTAACAATCAAACAAGGAGTCCAAAAAAGTGCAGACAGAATGGCAAACAGTGTAGATGGTGATCAGTCTGATCTGGGTCTGAAGTGTTTGCTTAATACTTGGGACCATATGATTCCCTTCATGAAGCTACTTTAACCCATTGTATACTAGTGGACTCTTCCATTGCTATATGTTGGACAAGTCCAATGCTATATAAGGGGTGTCATGCCTATTTTTTTTTGTTTTTATTCCATTTTTGACGGAAAATTTTGTCAGCAAATAGCGTTCTGCAGCGTCAGATGACAATGGCATCTGATATGGGCCTACACTGTTTGCCAAGGTACCCCTTTAGGGGTTTCCCGCATAAAATGGGTTAAGGTCGCCTCTGAACATCTGCCTTCAGCAAAGGCTCTAACAAATACTGTGTAAAGTGCAGTATCACCCGAGCGAGCCTTTTGTGGCTGCCTATGCAACATAATTATATGGAACAGCTTCCCAGTGGCCCAAAGGGTGCCTTAATTTTGGCCTGGGAGTGGGAGTTCTCAATGAAGGGAGGTTTCTGTTAATTTAATATAAAATTCCAATACAGAGAAGTTCTGCTCCAGTGAGGGAAAATTAACCCCTGTTCTGCTGAATATCTTAATCTGCCACACCCACCCCCAATTATTAACCAATCAGATTACTTGATGCAAAGTATTGCAACAATTCCACAATCTGAATGACAAACAATGTACATCCTGATCAGATTGAAGAAGCCATCTGATCATCCGGGCTCAGCAGGAGGAAGCTTTTAGAACATCTGTAAAAGGCTTCAATGATTCATTCCTTCTGTTATCTTTAAAGAAAGACCACCTTTGAGACGGTCCAAAAGACCACTTTTGAACAGACCCAAATGTGGTCTTAAAATATTGGTATCTCACTATATATAACAGTCTGTGCACCTAATGCAAAATGCTTAATCTGTGTGTCTGTGCTATACATACCCTTCTCTCCTGAGCTGTCCGCTTCATGAAAGTTTAAAAAGCCCAAATATAGCTCAGCTATCTGCAACAGCCATCAGTGAAACATGATATCCGCCAGTAAAACCTGAAATAAAAGGATATCTTGTCTTTCCTGCTGAAATAATTATTGCTTATTGTGTCTACAGGGATTAAAGCTTCAAAGTTCCCAATAAAGTTTTACAGGCATGTTTATCTTCAGTTGAGCTACAGTCACCTGTCAATTGTTCTTAAGCCTTATCCTGCCGTTCATGACAACCCATATCTGTGCAAACAGTGTAGATCCCGATCAGATGGCTTCTGAAGAAGCCATCTGATCAGGATCTACACTTTTTGACATTCAGTTTATGAATATGTAGAGATAAATTACATCAAGTAATCTGATTGGTTCAAAGTCTGAAATGGGCGTGGCTAAATTGAATATTCAGCAGGATAAGAGTTAAAAAGGTTGGAGTTTGGAGTTGTGCTGCCATCTTGCAGACTGGTACAACAGTGTAGGTCAAGATGAGATCTCACAAAATGAACCATCTCATCAGAAGCAACACTGGTGGCCATCCCATCAATGATTCTTTATACCATTATCTTGCTGAATATTCATTTAAGCCACACCCATTTCTGTCTATCAACCAATCAAATTACTTGATGTAATTTATTGCTACAAATTCATAAACTGAATGCTAAACAGTGTAGATCCTGATCAGATGGCTTCTTCAGAAGCCATCTGATCTGGATCTACACTGTTTGCAAAGATAGGGGTTGTCGTGAACAGCAAGATAAGGGTTAATACCGTTACGAAAAAAAACACGCCTATTCAAATATATTGGTAAAATTTTAACACCAAAACTTGAAAATTTTCCGATAAAATCCCGATATTTTTCATATTTCTGCTCAAAACATAGTGGGTACTGGTTAGAACCGCCTCGGCAAGGTGGTTTTAACGAGTACCCACAATCTATGTTTCAGCAGAAATAAGAAGAATTTTGTATACCCCTGTAAACCCCAGTTTTACAATATTAAAGTGGGGTTTAAGGGAGTCAAAATTATATAGGCATGTTTACTTGATGTTAAACATCCTTGTTACAACAATGGGACGGCCCCCGCCCACAGGGGCTTGAAGAAATATATGGGCTGCATGATGCTTCCAGGCAGAGCTGAATCCGGCCCGCACACTAGTACTGGTAAACCGCTTAGAGGATCTAAGCCTGTCCAGGAACCGCAGTGCGAGGCGGACCGTCCATGCTAATAAACCCTATTGGTTTCATTGGGCGACAGGGCTTGAGATGTCATTTCATCTCAATGTCGGGTAAAAGTCCCACAAAATTGGAAGCAAAGTCTTCAAAACGACCTTTACAGTGTTGACGGGGACGTTAAACTTCAAAACAAACAAACAAAACAAAACAACAATGGAAATGTCCAAATTCGAAGATAAAAGAGTCCACTCCAAAACTTAGGAGTGAAAGAGTTAACCCTTCTCTTGCTGAATATTCATTTAAGCCACACCCATTACTGTCTATTAACCAATCAAATTGCTTGATGTAATTTATTGCTACAAATTCATAAAATGAATGCTAAACAGTGTAGATCCTGATCAGATGGCTTCTTCAGAAGCCATCTGATCTAGATCTACACTGTTTCCAAAGATAGGGGTTGTCGTGAACAGCAAGATAAGGGTTACGGCCAAAACATAATTTTTATTTTTCTTTGGACAGTCTTTTACAAGGATGATAAAAGTTTGTGTGTGTACGTGTGGATTTTTTTTTTTAGTTTTTACATCCCACCAACAGCTGAAACTGAATCCATGAACCCTGGTTTGTAAGGCTCAACTATACAAAACAGGGGTTTGGAATAGTGTTTGATATATTAACCCACTCTATGCGGAAAACGCCTAAAGGGGTACCTTGGCAAACAGTGTAGGCCCAGATCAGACGCCGCAGCATGTGGCGTCTGATCAGGGCCTGCACTATTTACTCTCGGAATTTTCCTTCAAAAACAGAATAAAAACGGGACAAATAGGCCTGACACCCCTTATATGACAAATTGACATGCCCAACATGTAGCAATGGAAGAGTCCACTAGTATACAATGGGCTAATAGATCATGTGACCGCCATGTTTCAGCTGCTTCTCAAACATTGTTCCCGTTGCAAAAATTACTCCCCTTTAACCCTTTTTGTACCAAATGGAATCTTCCTCCTTATATATGGCAGGAGTCCATTTCAAAATTTAGGGGTGACAAGTTGTGTTTTCATCAAAATTTATTTGGAAAATGACTGAACCTTAAGCAAACAGTGGAGGCCCTGATCAGACGCCGCGTTCTGCCATGGTACCCGTTTAGGGGATTCTGGTACGGAATGGGTTAATGTGGGACAGATCTGGCTCAGATTTATGACGGGAGTTAATAACACGCTTTGTGATCAAGAAAGGTAATTACTGTATTTACCCTAAGTATTCAGACACCCCAACTCCTTACCATATGTATTCTAAAATTTGAAAAAGTACTATTTATTACCCAATTTTGTGTCTATAAAAAAGTTGGATGTGTGGTTAACAAGTCCATGAAACAAAGACCCCCCTAAACCCCACTTTATACAGAAGAAAGGGGTTTTCATTCTTTTCCTTAGTTTGGCTCAAAAAACATACATTATGAGTGAGTGTTTCAGTTTTACGTCCCACCAAAAGCTAAGGTCATACGGAGATGGGAACTCGGTTTAAAGACTCATCCGAAAGTCTGGAAGCCCGGGATCGAACCTGCGACCCTTGGTTTACAAGGCGAGTAGCGTAACCACTCGACCACGGAGGCTTCTAACATACATTATGAAAACACAGAATTATATAGTTGTGTTTTTGTGTGGTTAACTCAATGTTTTAATTGGGCCAGAAATAACAAAAATATCAAAAATTTTCATCGGTAAGAAAAATGCCATTTTAGCGCGCGGTTGTGATATCCTAATGATGAGAAGCCGTCTATGACGTCTCTTCTGAATCCATTACGAAAACATGCCTATACAAATACATAGAAATTTTTTTCGCCGAAAAAATGAAGATTTTATGATGAAAAATTGTGATATTTTTCTTATTTCTGCTCAAAATATACATTGTGGGTACACGTTAGAACTGCCTTGATAAGGCGGTTCTAATGAGCACCCACAATCTATACTTTAGAACAGAAATAAGAAAAATAAGGTTTACCCCTGATAACCCCAGCTTTACTATAAAAGTGGGGTTCTAGGGGGTCAAAATTATATAGACATGTCTTCGTGATGCTACACTTTTTGCTCTTTGTTTGTTTGTTTGAATTGGGATTTAACGTCTCCGTCAACACTGTAAAGGTCATTTTGGAGACGTTGCTTCCAATTTTGTAGGACTTCACCCCACATTGAGATGAAATGACATCTCAAGCCCTGTCGCCCAATAAAACCAATAGGGTTTATACGAATGGATGATACCACTCGCACTGCTTTGCATGGGCAGGCTTAAATCCTCTAAGCAGTTTACCAGTACTTGTATGCGGTCAGTTTCAGCTCTTGAAGCATCGTGCAGCCCATCTATTTCTTCGAAACCCGGATGGGCGGGGGCCGAGCTCTGAATACATACCATAAATACTGTATACACTGTATAATGTGGTTTGATGTAATTCAAGGGAGGTAATTCTGAAGTGTGTAGCATATTTTGGTATAAGTCACTAAAGACTACAGCTGACTTTGTAAAATACGATATTAGAAGTATTTATAAAGTTACCTACTTTAATATGACAGTATATATGTAAGGACAGACTTCCGACCAGACAGAGGGACAAACAGGGAATATTTAATTACATTAAAAACTTGTTTGTCCTAGTATATACTCTAACATTACCAGACGCAGAGAAAAACTACATCTGAAACTGTCGTCTGCTTAATATGTCGTCTGCTGAATCTTTTTTGCAAACATTTTAAAAATATTTTTGCATAAGGCAAACAGTGTGCACCCAGATCAGATTGCTTCTAGAGGAGCAGTCTGATCTGGATCCACACTGTTTGCAAAAATGAGTTTTAAAGTAACCAGCAGACGACAGAACAGGCAACACTTGTTATATGTTGAGACTTGGTTTGTCACAAAGCTGTGCATATCTTTCTTTGTGAATTTAGAGGTAAGGCACAGGAGCAGCAAATCTGTCAAAAATATCAAACACTGTTGGTAAATACTCCATGCATTAAGATTGTCTGATTGGTAAATACTCCAGCAATACTTCAGTCTAGAAAGACTGCCCAATTGGTAAATACTCCATGTATCAGCATTTTTTCAGACTAGAAAGATTGCCCAGTTGGTAAATACTCCATGTATCAGCAGTTCTTCAGACTAGAAAGACCACCCAATTGGTAAATACGCCATGTGTCAGCATTTCTTCAGTCTAGAGAGACTGCCTGATTGGTACTTACTCCATAGAGAGACTGCCTAATTGGTGAATACTCCATGCATCCGAAGTTCTTCAGTCTTGAAAGACTGCTCAGTTGGTAAAATACTCCATGTATCATCATTTCTTCAGTCTAGAGAGACTGCCCAATTGGTAAATGCTCCATGTATCAGCAGTTCTTCATACTAGAAAGACTTCCCAGTTGGTAAAATACTCAATGTATCATCATTTCTTCAGACCAGAAAGTTTCTTCTCCAGACTTTCGGATGAGTCTTGAAACCGAGGTCCCGTCACTGTATGACCTTAGCTGTTGGTGGGACGTAAAACTCAAAACACTCACTCACTCACTCAGACCAGAAAGTATGCTCAATTGGTAAATACTCCATATATCAGCAGTTCTTCAGACTAGAAAGACTGCCAATATATAAATATCACATTTCTGAGAGGGTGATAGTAAGAATGTTCACCCTGAGGAAATGATTATCGACCGAGGCGAAGCCGAGGTCGATAATCATTTCCGAAGGGTGAACATTCTTACTATCACCCTCTCAGAAATGTGATATTTATTTTATTATACCGAACTTATTATCACCCTGATGTATGAAATCATGAATATCTTGTCATAGTTTAAATCTTTAATACATGAAAAACACAAGAACAGCAGCAACTTGATTTTTAGCATTTGATGTGTGAAACTGAAAGTCGTCTGGTACAACCACTTGCCTCAGATTATAGAAGAACCGAATCGGAAAAAAATTGAACCGTACGCGCATCATTTTTGCGCATGTGATAGTAAAAATTATCACCCTCTGGTCTATGAGCGTTTTGTATGGTAAAATCGCGTGAGGTATAATAATTGGTAAATACTCCATGTATCAACATTTCTTCAGACTAGAAAGTATGCCCAATTGGTAATACTCCATGTATCAGTAGTTCTTCAGACTAGAAAGTCTGCCCAATTGGTAAATACTCCATGTATCATCAGTTCTTCAGTCTAGAAAGACTGCCTGATTGGTAAATACTCCATGTATCAGCAGTTCTTCAGGCTAGAAAGACTGCCCAATTGGTAATACTCCATGTATCAGCATTTCTTCAGATTAGAAAGTGAGCCCAATTGGTAAATACTCCATGTATCACCAGTTCTTCAGTCTAGAAAGACTGCCAGATTGGTAAATACTCCATGTATCAGCAGTTCTTCAGTTTAGAAAGACTGCCTTATTGGTATATACTCCATGTACAGGCCTCCTAGTGGCCCACTTTGAAAATATAGGTTTTTATATAGGTTCTTCTTACTCAAAATATAGGTTATTTACAGGTTTTACAATAAAAATACAGGTTAAAAAAGGGTCTTCCAAACTTACATAAAGATTTAAAACTGAAGAAAAATTATTTGATGAATTTTTGTGCCATAATTACTCACATAAAGTTGATCTGAATTTTACAAAGTCTGAGCGAGCGAAGTGAGCGAGGAAAAAAATTACAATTTCTTGACAGTTTTCATCACTTTAGTAAAAAATAGTAGTGCATTTTGAAGAAAAGTTAGGGTTGAGTCACAAGAAGGTTCAAAAAGTGAAAAATATAGGTTTTTTTTCATGAAAATACAGGCTTTTTATAGGTTTTATGAACAAAATAAAGGTTTGATAGGTTTAGCACAAAATTATAGGTTAATATAGGTTTTATAGGTTTTGCTAGGAGGCCTGCATGTATCACCAGTTCTTCAGTCTAGAAAGACTGCCCGATTGGTAAATACTCCATGTAGCAGCAGTTCTTCAGTCTAGAAAGACTGACCAATTGGTAAATACTCCATGCACCAGCATTTCCACAGTCTAGAAAGACTGCCTATTGGTAAATACTCCATGTATCAGCAGTTCTTCAGTCTAGAAAGACTGCTCAGTTGGTGAATACTCCATGTATCAGCATTTCTTCAGTCATGTATCAGCAGTTCTTCAGTCATGTATCAGCAGTTCTTCAGTCTAGAAAGACAGCCCAATTGGTAAATGCTCCATGTATCAGCAGTTCTTCAGTCTAGAGACATTGCCTGATTGGTAAATACTCCATGTATCAGCAGTTCTGCAGTCTAGAAAGACTGCCCAATTGGTAAATACTCCATGTCCGTGTATCAGCATTTCCACAGTCTAGAAAGACTGCCCAATTGGTAAATACTCCATGAATCAGCAGTTCTTCTGTCTAGAAAGTCTGCCCAATTGGTAAATACTCAGTGTATCAACAGTTCTTTAGTCTAGAGAGATTGCCTAATTGGTGAATACTCCATGTATCAGCATTTCTTCAGTCAACTGGTAAATACTCCATGTATCAGCAGTTCTTCAGACTAGAAAGACTCCCCAATTGGTAAATACTCCATGCATCAGCAGTTCTTCAGACTAGAAAGACTGCCCAATTGGTAAATACTCCATTTATCAGCAGCTCTTCAGACTAGAAAGTCGGCCCAATTGGTAAATACTCCATGCATCAGCAGTTCTTCAGACTAGAAAGACTGCCCAATTGGTAAATACTCCATGTATCAGCAGTTCTTTAGTCTAGAGAGATTGCCTAATTGGTGAATACTCCATGTATCAGCATTTCTTCAGTCAATTGGTAAATACTCCATGTATCAGCAGTTCTTCAGACTAGGAAGACTGCCCAATTGGTAAATACTCCATGCATCAGCAGTTCTTCAGATTAGAAAGACTGCCCAATTGGTAAATACTTCATGTATCAGCATTTTTCAGACTAGAAAGACTGCCCAGTTTGGTAAATATTCCATGTATCAGCATCTCCACAGTCTAGAAATACTGCCCAATTAGTAAATACTCCATGCATCAGCAGTTCTTTAGACTAGTAATATGTCCTATGAAAGTGTTATCCTTTGGAAGCAAGGAATGCACCGCAGAATGGAAAAGAATGGACTGTACAAGTATTTCTGGGCCAGACTTACTAGTTTCAGCACTCTCAAATATTTTCAAAACTCCACAATAGAATCAATGATCCCAAAGGACATGTATCAGCAATTCTTCAGACTAAACAGACTGCCCAGTTGGTAAATACTCCTGAATTAGCATTTGTTTGGACGTCCTACTCAGATAGTAAATACTCAATGGATCAGCTGTTCTTCAGACTAGACAGACTACCCAGCTGTTAAATACTCCTGAATTAGCATTTGTTTAGACAGACTGCCCAGCTGGTAAATACTCCTGAATTAGCATTTGTTTAGACATCCTACTCAGTAAATACTCAATGCATACTAAACAGACTGCCCTGTTGGTAAATACTCCATGTATCAGCAGTTTTTAATAGACTGCTCAACTGGTAAATACTCCATGTATCAGCAGTTCTTCTTACTAAAGAGACTGCCTGCCCTATTGGTAAATACTCCACGTATCAGCAGTTCTTAACAGACTATTCAACACATACTCCATGTAACAGCAGTTTTTCATACTAAACAGACTGCCCTATTGGTAAATACTCAATGTATCAGCAATAGACTGATCAACTGGTAAATATTCCATGTAGCAGCAGTTCTTCAGACCAAACAGACTGCCCGGTTGGTAAATACTCCATGATAGACTAAACAGACTGCCCAGCTGGTAAATACTCCATGTATCAGCAGTTCTTGATAAGACCACTCAACTGGTAAATACTCCATGTATCAGCAGTTCTTGATAAGACTGCTCAACTGGTAAATGCTCCATGTATCAGCAGTTCTTGATAAGACTGCTCAACTGGTAAATACTCCATGTAAGAGCAATTCTTCAGACTAAACAGACTGCCCAGCTGGTAAATACTCCTGAATTAGCATTTGTTTAGATAACCTACTCAGTTAGTAAATACTCAATGTATCAGCTGTTCTTCAGACTAGACAGACTACCCAGCTGGTAAATACTCCTGAATTAGCATTTGTTTAGACATCCTACTCAGTTAGTAAATACT
Source organism: Lucinisca nassula (assembly GCA_963580285.1). Taxonomy (NCBI): domain Eukaryota; kingdom Metazoa; phylum Mollusca; class Bivalvia; order Lucinida; family Lucinidae; genus Lucinisca; species Lucinisca nassula. The sequence continues at coordinate 128,322,115 of OY757019.1, read as the reverse complement.
CAATGTATCAGCTGTTCTTCAGACTAGACAGACTGCCCAGCTGGTAAATACTCCTGAATTAGCATTTGCTTAGACATCCTACTCAGTAAATATTCCATGTATCAGCTGTTCTTCAGACTAGACAGACTGCCCAGCTGGTAAGTACTCCTGAATTAGCATTTGTTTAGACATCCTACTCAGTAAATACTCCATGTATCAGCTGTTCTTCAGACTAGACAGACTGCCCAGCTGGTAAATACTCCTGAATTAGCATATGTTTAGACATCCTACTTAGTAAATACTCCTGAATTAGCATATGTTTAGACATCCTACTCAGTAAATGCTCCATGTATCAGCAGTTCTTCAGACTAAACAGACTTCCCTGTTGGTAAATACTCTATGTATCAGCAGCTCTTCAGACCTGACAGACTGCCCAATTGCTAAAGCGGTTTTTACGACTAGACAGACTGCCCAGTAGGTACATATGCCATCCACCCTAGAGAGACAACCTGATTGGTATTATACTCCATGTAGTGGCAGTTCTTCAGACTTGACTGGACGAACTAACTTAACAACCAAGCTAACAAAGCTAACTTAGCTACCCTGTATCAGCAGTTGATATCCCAGTTGATAAACACTCCATGTATTGGCAGTACATCAGACTTGACTAGACAAACTAACTTAGCAATCCAACTAACTTAGATACCCTGTATCAGCAGTTCTTCATGTAAGACAGATATCCCAGCTGATAAATGCTCCATGCATTGGCACTTCTTCAGGCTTGTCTGGACAAACTAACTTAGCAATCCAGCTTACTTAGCTAACCTGTATCAGCCGTTCTTCAGGTAAGACAGACATTCCAGATGATAAAAACTCCATGTATTGGCCGTTCTTAAGACTAGACTAGACGGTAAATACTCCATGACCAGGTTTTTCTTCAGACTAGACTGACTATTATCATATACGTGACAAGACCTTTTTTAAATTCTGTTTTTAGATTAGATGAATGGCTGATATACCATTATAGAACATTAGACATCTTCAATGCCCTAAAGAATTCAACAAAATACACCATGATATATATTAATGCTTAAAGCACCCAGAAAAATTGTGTACCAGATGGCATTCAATTTTTTTTCTCTTCTTTTTCAGAGAGAACCGGTCTTAACATTACGTGTGAATCATCTGCATGACATAACATGTGAATCATCTTGCAGATGATTCACATGTAATGTCTTGCAGATGAATTTACATGTAATGTCTTGATGATGAGTCACATGTAATGTCTTGCAGATTATTAACATGTAATATCTTGCAGATGATTCACATGTAATGTCTGGCAGATGTTCACATGTAATGTCTTGCAGATGATTCACATGTAATGTCTTGCAGATGATTCACATGTAATGCCTTGCAGATGATTCAATTGTAATATTTTGCAGATGATTCACATGTAATGCCTTGGAGATGATTCAAATGTAATGTCTTGCAGATGATTCACATGTAATGTCTGGCAGATGATTCACATGTAATGTCTTGCAGATGATTCACATGTAATATCTTGCAGATGATTCACATGTAATGTCTTGCAGATGATTCACATGTAATTTTTTCAGATGATTCACATGTAATGCCTTGCAGATGATTCACATGTAATGCCTTGCAGATGATTCCCATGTAATATTTTGCAGATGATTCACATGTAATGCCTTGCAGATGATTCAAATGTAATGTCTTGCAGATGATTCACATGTAATGTCTTGCAGATGATTCACATGTAATATCTTGCAGATGATTCAAATGTAATATCTTGCAGATGATTCACATGTAATGCCTTGCAGATGATTCAAATGTAATGCCTTGCAGATGATTCACATGTAATGCCTTGCAGATGATTCACATGTAATGTCTTGCAGATGATTCACATGTAATGCCTTGCAGGTGATTCACATGTAATGTCAAGCCTGGTTTTAATGAACTTACATGCCAAATCTAAACAGGTTCAGAAGTTATGACTAATTTTAAAGTTGACCAACCAACAAATGGCAAAAACAATATGTCCCCGCTATTTCTACCAGGGACATAAAAACATTTGAAAATGACATCTGCAACATTGGTGATTGGCTGTTTAAGCATTAATGGATTAAGCTTATATATCCTGTATATAGATGTCCTCTATATGGGCTAACACAATACCATAAGCAGACAAAAATCAAATTTGGTTGATTGGCTGCTTCATGGACTAACATTACATCCACCTCAGTGGCTAATTAAGTAGCATTCCCCCAAAAAAACGGCAAAAAAAGGTGTGTGTGTGTGTGTGTGTGTGTGTGTGTGTGTGTGTGTGTGTGTGTGTGTGTGTGTGTGTGTGAGAGAGAGAGAGAGAGAGAGAGAGAGAGAGAGAGAGAGAGAGAGAGAGAGAGAGAGAGAGAGAGAGAGAGAGAGAGAGAGAGAGAGAGAGAGAGAGAGAGAGAGAGCATTCAATACTATACAATAATATATAAGCCATTTATGAGCCGGTCAGTTTATCTATCCACACTTTTCCTGGCAGTTAACCAGAACAGTGCACATTCTTTTGCCAGAAATTGACAACTGCCCTTCTTGAATCAGTTGAAGGGAGAGAATCTCCATGAAAGACTGTTGCCAGGAATCAAACCAGTGTCCTCCTGATCACAAGTGAGACGAGTATTCAACTGAGCTACTTTGTTTGTTTGTTTGTATTGGAGTTTAACGGCCCAGTCAACACTATTTAGGTCATTTTTGAGCCGGTCAGTTTCCCTATCAACACTTTCCTGGGCAGGCTTATACATAAGCAGTTAACCAGTACAGTGCACATTCTTTCCCCAGAAACTGACAACTGCCCTTCTTGAATCAGCGGAAGGGAGAGAATGACCGTAGAAAAGATTTCATGATCAATCTCCGAGAAAGAATGTTGCCGACCCCGGCGGGAGTCGAACCCGCGACCTCCTGATCACCAGTCAGACGCGCATCCGACTGAGCCACCGAGGCCGGCCAACTACAACTGAGCTACTTGTTCCAAATTTGTAGCATGTGTACGTGTAATTTACTACCTGGGGCCAGTTGTTCAAAACTAACGACGTCGTTAGTTAACGTATCGTTAAAACTTTGATCATTAAATACAGCCAATATGCTGAAATTTTCACTGAAAATATGTGAGCAGCTTTTGCATCCGCAAAAGCTTCTCACATTTTTTCAGCGTTAATAAAATACCAAAATTTTTTATTGTACTTGCTAGAGGAGTTAACAATATGACCACTAACGAGCTCATTAAGCTAACGATGCTTTGAACAACTGGCCCCAGATGTTGTGTCTAAAAATAGCTGGATAAATGGCAAACAGAGTTAACCTTGATGAGATGCCACACAATGTGGCGTCTCATCTGGGTCTACACTATTTGTTCAGGCCTGTCTATCCGAATACACACCATAAAATTTAACATCCCAAAATGCGTACCCTGGCAACCAGTGCAGGGCCTGCCTTGTTTGCAAAAAGTTCAGCCTTTTTCCAAATAAATTTTGAAGAAAACATAACCTGAAACCCCTTAATTTTGAAATGGACATGTGTTTTATATTAGGTGGAAGATTCCATTTGGTACAAAAAGGGTTAATATGGTATATCATAAAGCACAAGATTCAGACCATTTTTCTATGGTAGTCAACATAAGCAACTCTGATATAAAATAATAAAGTCTTACACCCACTCGAAAGAGCTTCAAAAGACAAGGTGTACACCACAATGTTTGTTTGTATAGGAGTTTAATGTCCCAGTCAACACTATTTTAGGTCATTTTTGAGCCGGTCAGTTAACTTATCCACACTTTTCTTGGGCAGGCTTATACGTAAGTGGTTAATTAACCAGTACAGTGCACATTCTTTCGCCAGAAACTGACGTACACCACATTAGACTAAACACAGTCGTGGTGGCTAAAAAATTCTATTGAAGGCAAAACTGTGGCTGTCTAGTCAAAACACTTCAAGAATAAATGAATACAACCACAACACCTAATCTGAGAATTTAGGTATATCAGCTCCAATTCACATTAAATGTCAAGCCTTGTTCTCTCAAACAAAAACAAAAAAAAATTGAAAATCATAGCTAGTCTTAATTAAGAACAAAAAAACTGCACTTCCCTTTGTTTGCAGCGCATATTCTCATTTGCTTCTACACGACATCAGTAGCTTTTAACTTTTATTTTTGGTCTGCCCCTTGTTTTTGGGTCGATTGGTTTACAATCCACCCAATGATAAAAATGACAGAAAATGAATTTGTGCTGTTGTCCACATGACTATCGAAATCAATATAACTTATTTATATAACAAGAGGGCCATGATGGCCCTGGATCGCTCACCTGATCCATAGTGTAACAAGTGGGCCCCAGAGAGGGCCATTATTGGCCCCAGGGTTTTAATGTGCATAATGTTGAGGGAGGTCTTAAAGGTGAAGCTTCATACCAAACATCAACAAAGGCTATAATTAGAACAATCTTGGCAAAGGTCCACTAGATAAAGCTACACATCAAATTTCAAAGACCTGGGCCTTGCAGTTTCAGAGAAGAAGATTTTTTTTAAAGATATTCCCTACATAAGCCTATGCAAAACCAAATGGCCCCAGGGCTATATAAATCTATGTAAAAACAAAGGGCCCCGGCCCGGGGTGGGGGCATTTGTGGCCCCAGGGCTATAATTTGAACAATCTTGGTAGAGGTCCACTAGATAAAGCTCCATACTAAATATCAAAGGCCTTGGCCTTGCAGTTTCAGAGAAGATTTTTAAAGATTTCCCTATATAAGTCTATGCAAAACCAAAGGGCCCCGGAGCGGGGACATTTTTGGTACCAGGGCTATAATTTGAATAATTTTGATAGAGGTCCACTAGATGCAGCTTCATACCAAATATCAAAGACCCAGGCCTTGTGGTTTCAGAGAAGAAGATTTTTGAAGATTTTCCCCATGTAAGTCTATGTAAAACCATAGGGCCCCAGAGTGGGGGCATTTTTGGCCCCAGGGCTATAATTTTAACAATCTTGGTAGAGGTCCATTAGATGCAACTTCATACCAAATTTCAAAGTCCTGGGCCTTGTGGTTTCAGAGAAGATTTTTAAAGATTATCCCTATATAAGTCTATGTAAAACCAAAGGGCCCCGGGACGGGGCCACTTTTGGCCCCAGCACTATAATTTGAATCATCTTGGTAGGGGTCCTTTAGAAGAAGCTTCATACCAAATATAAAAGACCTAGGCCTTGTGGTTTCAGAGAAGAAGATTTTTAAAGATTTTCCCTATATAAGTCTATGTAAAACCAAAGGGCCCCTGAGCGGGGGCATTTTTGGCCCAAGGGCTATAATTTGAACAATCTTGGTAGGGGTCCACTAGATGAAGCTTCATACAAAATATCAAAGTCCTGGGCCTTGCGGTTTCAGAGAAGAAGATTTTTAAAGATTTTCCCTATATAAGGCCATGTAAAACCAAAGGGTCCCAGTCGGAGGCTTTTTTTGCCCCAGCACTATAATTTGAACAATCTTGGTAGGGGTCCACTAGATAAAGCTTAATTCCAAATATCAAAGTCCTGGGCCTTGCAATTTCAGAGCAGAAGATTTTTAAAGATTTTCCCTATATAAGCCTATGTAAAACCAAAGGGCCCGGCGGCGGGGACATTTTTGGCCTCAGCACTATCATTTGAATAATCTTGTTAGGGGTCTTTTAGATGAAGCTTCATACCAAATATAAAAGACCTAGGCCTTGTGGTTTCAGAGAAAAGGATTTTTAAAGATTTTCCCTATATAAGTCTATGTAAAAACAAAGGGCCCCTGAGCGGGGGCATTTTTGGCCCAAGGGCGATAGTTTGAACAATCTTGGTAGAGGTCCATTGGATGAAGCTTCATTCTAAATATCAAAGTCCTGGACCTTGCGGTTTCAGAGAAGAAGATTTTTAAAGATTTTCCCTATATAAGTCTATGTAAAACCAAAGGGCCCCTGAGCAGGGGGATTTTTGGCCCAAGGGCTATAATTTGAACAATCTTGGTAGGGGTCCACTAGATGAAGCTTCATACAAAATATCAAAGTCCTGGGCCTTGCGGTTTCAGAGAAGAAGATTTTTAAAGATTTTCCCTATATAAGCCTATGTAAAACCAAAGGGCCCCAGGTGGAGGCTTTTTTTGCCCCAGCACTATAATTTGAACAATCTTGGTAGGGGTCCACTAGATAAAGCTTAATACCAAATATCAAAGTCCTGGGCCTTGCAGTTTCAGAGCAGAAGATTTTTAAAGATTTTCCCTATATAAGCCTATGTAAAACCAAAGGGCCCGGGGGTGGGGACATTTTTGGCCTCAGCACTATCATTTGAATAATCTTGTTAGGGGTCTTTTAGATGAAGCTTCATACCAAATATAAAAGACCTAGGCCTTGTGGTTTCAGAGAAAAGGATTTTTAAAGATTTTCCCTATATAAGTCTATGTAAAAACAAAGGGCCCCTGAACGGGGGCATTTTTGGCCCAAGGGCAATAATTTGAACAATCTTGGTAGAGGTCCAATGGATGAAGCTTCATTCTAAATATCAAAGTCCTGGACCTTGCGGTTTCAGAGAAGAAGATTTTTAAAGATTTTCCCTATATAAGGCCATGTAAAACCAAAGGGCCCCGGAACGGGGGCATTTTTTGCCCCAGCACTATAATTTGAACAATCTTGGTAGGGGTCCACTAGATAAAGCTTAATACCAAATATCAAAGTCCTGGGCCTTGCAGCTTCAGAGCAGAAGATTTTTAAAGATTTTCCCTATATAAGCCTATGTAAAACCAAAGGGCCCGGGGGCGGGGACATTTTTGGCCTCAGCACTATCATTTGAATAATCTTGTTAGGGGTCTTTTAGATGAAGCTTCATACCAAATATAAAAGACCTAGGCCTTGTGGTTTCAGAGAAAAGGATTTTTAAAGATTTTCCCTATATAAGTCTATGTAAAACTAGAGTGTTCACAAGTTTTTTCTTTAATTTGACCTACTAACCTACTTTTTGACCCGAAAAGACCTTTATTCAAACTTAGCCAAGATATTGTCACAATGACCATTCTGAGCAAGATTAATGATTTAACCAAACTTGTGGCCTCCTGAGTATTCACAAGGTTTTTCTATGATTTGACCTACTGACCTACTTTTCAACCGGACATGACCCATATTCAAACTTGACCGAGATATTGTCATGATGATCATTCTGAGCAAGTTTGATTATGATTGGACCAAAATTGTGGCCCCTAGGGTGTTCACAAGGTTTTTATATGATTTGACCCGCTGACCTACTTTTTAACCCGATATGACCCATATTCGAACTGGACTGAAATATTGTCACAATGGTCATTCTGAGCAAGTTTCATGATAATTGGACCAAAACAGTGGCCTTCAGAGTGTTCACAAGGTTTTTCTATGATTTGACCTACTGACCTACTTTTTGACCGGACATGACCCATATTCGAACTTGACCAAGATATTGTCATGATGATCATTCTGAGCAAGTTTGATTATGATTGGACCAAAATTGTGGCCTCTAGGGTGTTCACAAGGTTTTTCTATGATTTGACCCGCTGACCTACTTTTTAAGCCGACATGATCCATATTCAAACTTCACTAAAATATTGTCACAATGATCATTCTGAGCAAGTTTGATGATGATTGGACCAAAATTGTGGCCTCTCGAGTGTTCACAAGGTTTTTCTATGATTTGACCTACTGACCTACTTTTTTACCCGACATGACCCAAATTCGAACTTGACCGAGATATTGTCATGATTATCATTCTGAGCAAGTTTGATGATAATTGGACCAAAACTGTGGCCTCTAGTGTGTTCACAAGAAAAAGTTTACGCACGGACGACGCACGACGGACGACGGACGACGCACGACGACGCCGGACATCTTACTGTCACAAAAGCTCACCATGACCTTCGGTCAGGTGAGCTAAAAAATAGCAGTTAGTTCAGCATGTTAGCATGTTGCGTATAAGGGTCATCTGTAAAATCTGGGCTGGACTCATGGTTTGGGCTTGGCAGTGTAGACCCAGATCAGACGCCAAAGAATGCAGTGTCTTATCAGGGTCTGCACTGTTTGCTTACAGTACAGGAATATAAGGGTTAGCCACCAAAAGAATTCAGCATCTGATCAGGGTCTACATGGTTTGCTTACAGCACAGGAATTTAAGGGTTAAATGTCTAAGTGTAAGTCCTCATTCCAAATCTACACTCAGAGACAATCGACCCACCAGTACTCTCAGTGCTTTGATTTTTCTTAGCCAGCATCCATCATCTTTTAGCAAAACGGATCCCACCTTCACCTTTCAAATTCCTCTTTGAATGTTTGATTCTAACCACAAGTTATTAGCTCAATTAGCTCTGAACTCTTATCCAGCTGTTCACGACAACCCTTTTCTTTGCAAACAGTGAAGATCCAGATCAGATGGCTTCTGAAGAAGCCATCTGATCAGGATCTACCCTGTTTGTCAATCAGTTTCAGAATTTGTTGCAAAAATTTGCATCAAGTAATCTGATTGGTTGATATTCAGTAGTAGCTGTGGCTAAACTGAATATTCAGCAAGATAAGGGTTAACATGGAATCTGATGCAGAAAGGAAAACAGTATATGATCCCGATCAGCTGGCTTCTGAGAGGCCTACTGAAGAGGATCTACACTGTTTTTCAAAAAAAGGATGTATCCCGGTTCAGTATGGTGAGTGTCAATAGTCAACCTCATTTTTTCACAGGACAATACATTAGATACACCAACCCCAATCCCTGTGAAAGTGTATGCACTCCCATTCCCCGATTTAGTACCGGAAACCCCAAAACGGGTACAAGGGCAAACGGTCCAGGCCCAGATCAGACGCCGCAGAATGCGGCGTCTGATCAGGGCCTACACTGTTTGCAAAAAAGTTTGAAGAAAACCTGACACCCCTAAATTTTGAAATGGACTCCTGGCATACATAAGGAGGAAGATTCTGTTTGGTACAAAAAGGGTTAAAGCCCACCTTGAACTTATCTGGTACTTAGCAACTCCCGACTGGTACTCACCAACTTCTGACTGGTTCTAAGCAACTCCTGACTGAATGTCTCACTGACCAACTGTCTCATCTGACCAACTGTCTCACTCTAGCCACTCCTAGAAACAAAACACAAATTTATACAGATTATCATTAAAATCCTAAAAATTTGGACACCTTGTCGACTTTCTGTAATTCTCCTAAAATTAAAACAAATTTGTTTCACAGTTCAGAAAAGAGTCCAAAAGGTGCAGACAAATGGCAAACAAAGTAGACCCTGATCAGACTGCTCCTTCGTTTTTATTCTACTTTTGATGGAAAATTCTGTTAGCAAATAATGCTGGCCCTGATCAGATGCCGCATCCTGATGTGGGCCTGCACTGTTTGCCAAGGTACCCCTTTAGGGGTTCCATGCATACAAATGGGTTATGGTGTACCTTGACAAACAGTGCAGGCCCAGATCAGCTGCCCCAGGATGTGGCGTCTAATATCCTGCAGCGGGCATCTGATCAGGGCCTGCACAATTTGCTAACCAAATTTTCATCAAAAACAGAATAAAAATGAAAAAATAGGCCTGACACCCCTTATATGACAAATGGACTTCATTTGTCCAACATATAGTGATGGAAGAGTCCACTAGTATACAATGGGTTAATAACTGGTCTTGTTTGTTTGTATTGGAGTTTAACGGCCTAGTCAACACTATTTAGGTCATTTTTGAGCCGGTCAGTTTACATATCCACACTTAACCTGGGCAGGCTTATACCTAATCGGTTAACCAGTACAGTGCACATTCTTTCGCCAGAAACTGACAACTGCCATTAGGGAGAGATTATGACCATAGAAAAGATTTCGTGATCAATCTCCACAAAAGAATGTTGCCGACCCAGGCAGTTATCGAACCCGTGTCATCCTGATCACCAGTCAAACGCACATCTGACTGAGCTACCTTCTGCATTGGACCCTGAATGAATGTATTTGTCAGAAAGACAGACAGACAGACACACAAACAGACAGAGAATGGTGGAAAGACACTTGGTAAGTGCCATATGTAATAGAATTTGACAGATGGCAGATTGAACAAAACTATAAAGTATCTCCTATACCCTGCATTTGACTGGGTGTAGATTACCGGCAAGTGGGTTAGACATCTCCAGTGTCATTAACCCATTTGGTACCGGAAACCCCAAAACGGGTACCTTGGCAAACAATGCAGGCCCAGATCAGACGCCGCAAAAAGCGGCGTCTGATCAGGGCCTACACTGTTTGCAAAACATTTGGCCATTTTTCAAATGAATTTTTAAGAAAACACAACCTGTCACCCCTAAATTTTGAAATGGACTCCTGCTATATATAAAGAGGAAGATTCCATTTGGTACAAAAAGGGTTAAATTAATATAGTGCACTCTTTCATTTTACCGACACAGTCATTTTTCTGATGTCAACTGGTGATATTTTACTTATTCATATTCATACTAAAAACATGGGCTGTTGGTGCTCTTCAGAACTGATTCTAGCAAATAATAAGACACTGCCCTTGTTTTGTTTGCTTCGTTTGAGATTTAATGTCCCCATCAACACTGTAAAGGTCATTTTGGAGATGTTGCTTCCAATTTTGTGGGACTTATACCCGACATTGAGATGAAATGACATCTCAAGCCCTGTCACCCACTGTAACCAATATGTAAGAGGGGTCCCCATTTGGTAAACGGAGTTATTATTTTAAGTATTTCTTTGGTTTGCGTACAAATGATTTTCTTCTAGCTACGTCCCTGCTCATCCCTGTGGGTTCGAGTCTTGCCCAGGTCCCATGCATGTGGGATGCCAAGTTCTGCAACTGAAGCTCTGATGGTTATTATCTGTGTACACCAATCTGTGCCCACCTGTTTCAATGACCAGCTCCATACAAGTAATTCTTAAAGGGCCGTAAAACGTGAATAAAATGAATCTTTCTCTGAGCTAGACCTGCCCTAACGAAGCATCTGCCAAAATCATTTAATCCCAGCAAATCATACCTATTTGTAACTCTAAATTCTCAGACACTTCTGACACGGCCAATCTTAGTACATTATACTCTGGATTCAGTCATAACAAAATCTCACTGATCTAACCAAACAGCACAGGTTCTCAAGCACAAACCACAGAGAACAACGAAACTGCCACCAATCAAATCCCAAGTCCTGCCACGTGCAGACAGTTGAGACTGATCAGACTGCACGTCCGTGCAGTCTGATCAGTCTCAACTGTCTGCAGAAGTAAAAAGAACTGAGGACAAGGAAGAAATCATACAACAGAATGTCGAGACGTTGCCGGTACATAGTATTTTGCTGGATTCTCTACTGGCTGGCCCAGGTGAAGGTGGAAAAAAAGATAAAAGAATCAACAGAAAATTGCTTTCTTCACAAAAAACATTCTAGTCATCATTTAACAGACAAAAAAAAGAAATCCAATGACCCTGAAAAACATGATCTGTGTTTGTTTTAGAGTTTTAAGGCCCAGTCTCACGTGTTCCATGGGAGACAATTTTTTGTGCTACTGCTTAAAGGACCAAATCTTAACTTTCAGAGAAGAATTTAAAGGCTGCGTAAAGCTATGTTGGACTGGTCAGTTAACCTATTCCACATTTTCTAGGCAGGCACTGCCCCCCTCAACCCACTTCCACATCCCCATCCTCCCCTCCCCCCACCCCACCCCCCACATACACATACACACCTTCACACGCCATACCACACATAAGAGCAGTGAGTGACTTGATTACCAAGTGTGATTTAGAATGGCTGTACAAATTATTTGAGCTGACCGATGCATTGAGTTCAACGGCCCAGTCAACACTTGAAAGATGAGAAAAGGACTCTTACCATTGTGCATGCAGCCAATTAAGGGGAATGGATACACCTACAGGGGAGGCAACTCAAACAGGGGAGGCAACTCCTGCAAAAGTATTTTTGTTTCCCATATAAATAGGGGTCAACTCTTAAAGGAAAGAATTTGCGTTATCTCCAGGCACTGATCACCAGTCACCAGACTTGCATCCCACTGAGCAAACGAGGCCGGCAGACACTTTTAAGACAACTGACATGGTGACCTAATAAATTAGTACATTTGTACCAGCATACCTCTTACCTAGAAATCAATCAATGACAAAAAATATTATTGCTCAATATATATAATTATGTATTTTTTGTTTCCAAAATTGTCTTCATGGCAATTGTTCCCTTTCCACCATGCAAAGCTGTGATTATTGGTAGACATAAGTGCCAGGAGATTTATTTTTTAATCTTGTTCTATTTGAAAACCAGTCAACTGGGTCAACAAAGATAAACTGATTAAAGGGCAGTCTAGAACCAGTCTGTGAATCCTCTCATAAACTCTCCAAAAAATGCATCAATACGATATACCTTCGGTTTGTGAGTTCCTTTCAAATTTTGTGGGATTTTTATCTGACATTGAGATGAACCTAACGCCCAAAGAAACCACCAGGGTTTATGGGACATAAATTTAGGTGCTGGCTTGTACGATGGATTACCCAACTGGGTTTGATTCCTGGCTGTGCAGTCCTAATGAGTAACCACAATCCATGTTTTTGAGCCAGATTAACCTTTGTTTTCAGCTGAACACGACAACCTTTGCAAACAGTGTAAATCCTGATCAGGTGGTTCTGAAGAAAGCCAAACAAATACACTGTAACCTGTTTTAAGTAAGCACCTACGGGATATTCAATAAGTGCTTGCTTAAGACAGGTGCTTGCTTAACACAGGTGAATTTTTATGCATTTTTTTCGGGCTTGCTTAAGACGGGTTGCTTGCTTAATAGAGGTGGTGACTAGGACAGGTATTATAATATCTAGTATTTGATTGCTGGATAGTCAGAAATGGGTGTTGCTTATAAATTTATTCAGCAGGATAAGGGTTAAACCATCTTACTGAACCATGATGACCCCTACCAAGGCAAGCATTGTAGATCCTGATCAAAAAAGCAATCTGATCAGGATCTACATTGTCATTCAGTTTGGGAATTGCAATGGAAACATTTTATCAAGTACATTTATTGGTTGATAATCAAAATGGGTGCGGTCGAATTAATTTATTCAGCAGGATAAGATTAACCCATTTTGTACCGGAAGCCCCAAAACGGGTACCCTGGCAAACAGTGAATGCCCAGATCAGATGCCACAAAATGCGGCTCTGATCAGGGCCTACACTGTTTGCAAAACGTTCAGCAATTTTGAAGAAAACGCAACCTGACACCCCTAAATTTTGAAATGGACTCCTGCTGTATATAAGGAGGAAGATTCCATTTGGTACAAAAAAGTGTTAAAGCAAATAATGAGCAGCCTTGCAAACTCCACCTTTTCTAGATAAAGTGGGGTTTTAAATGTGGGTTTTGTCAGCATGTTCAATAAACTGATTTGTTACCCCGTAAATGAGGCATTTGTGTTGCAAGCTCCATGTATATTTAACCCTTGTCCTGCTGAGCCCGGATATGCCTTAATTTTCAAACAATGAAGATCCAAATCAGATGGCTTCTTCAGAAGCCATCTGATATGGAGCTTCATTGTTTGTCATTCAGATTGTGAATTTGTTGCAATAATTTGCATCAAGTAATCTGATTGGTTGTTAATCAGTAGTGAGTGTGGCATATTTAAATATTCAGCAGAACAAGGGTTAAGCAGTTGTGGGGTAGCCCCTATGTGCCCATGGGGTAGTCCCTATGTGCCCATGGCGCCCGGTTACCTTAAAAACAACCATCAGTCAGTCGGTTAAGCAGTTGCTTTCCTTTCATTTTAACCAATTCCGTATTGAATAGAATCGCCCTCCGTATACACAGCAGGAGTCCACTGGGAAATTTAGGGGTGCCAAGTTGGCTTATTTTTTATCCTCGTCCTGCTGAATAGATTGTTTTTACTACAACCAGGCTATGAAAAGACCTGCCGTGATTTATTCCTGAAAATTTACTGAATGACAAGCAGTGTAGATCCTGATCAGATGGCTTCTTTGGAAGCCCTGATCTGGATCTACACGGCTTGCAAAGGGAGTATGTAGGACAAGGGTTAACAAGAGGTCCACAAGCGGGGCATTATACACCTGTGGCAGTTAGTAAGATGCGAGCATATATATACTGACTGTTGTACAAGTTTTGGTTTGTAGAACGTTGGTTTGGTAGACCATAACCTCAAAATAATACAGTATAGCTCCGTTATATCGCGTTCAGATATTTCGCGATGTCCAATCTATCGCGGTCGCGCCGTGGATCCCGTTTTTTTTTCCCCTTACAAATTCATAAATAAAAAAAAAATAGAGTTTTAAGTTGTTAAAATTTATTTAAAACCAGGTTTAACCAGGGGCCAACAGCGTTTGACTTTTCCCGCCCAGCGTCTGCTATTTGGCGCCAAAACATAACCATTCATGAGATCGCAGAAAAGTCGGTTTTTATTGTGCAAACATCTACCGTTAGATGTAGCTAATTGTCTGAGGAGCGATTAAATCATTGTCACATTGATTGTGGATTAAATTTTATGACAGGAGGATAAACGCCAATTAGAGACATAACTTGACCATATTTTCACACCTTATCGACACGCACCGCAGGGTGGCAATTATATGACAGGGATTAACAATTAACCGTAATAAATACACAGATGGTTTGTCTCTCAATTGACAGTGCAGCAATTATCGCGATTTACTTACTGGTCTAGTTTTACCGTATTTAAGGACTCAAAAATACTGACAGTTGTAGACGATTTTTTTTACACTTGCCCGAAATCAAAACACAATAAAATGATAGTTTTGTTGTTGTATAGTTTTTCGGCCCGTGGTAGACGTTAAATAATTTTTTTCCAACCACTACTTTTAATTTTTCTGAGATCTGGCAACCAAGGGAAACAACTAGAATTGCTTTAGCGCTTAGCGCTTATGGTAGTTGCGCCCCTTGGCCGTCAACGTGAGAGACAACCAGGGGAACCCGCAAATTCAAAATGGCGTCCTGCTTTGACATTTTAGCAATCACATGTTTTCAGACGCAGATTTTCAGCTGTTCTCGAATGTAAGTTAATTGGTAGACATAGTCCCCTTTGTTTGTTCTGTTACTGAGTAATTCTGAACCTACTTTAATGGTGAAATACAGCCGATAGCATTACTGATAGCCATTAGTGTGGAGTGATAACGGTATCTCACCAAACTATCACCGCGACTTGTATTGACATCTCGGCAAACTACCGCGACTTATATCACGCTCCGACCACATCGCGGTTTTCGGGCTATGGACCCCGACTACCGCGATATATTGGAGCTATAATGTATAGGCATAACTCTGGCAGTAAGTGATGGACTGTAACTTTGAAATAATATGCGCTGCGACACATCATAGTCTAACTATACGTAAAATTCCAACCTCATAAGATGTAAAATGTGGGAGGCATTATCCTGAAACAAAATATGTTTAGAAAAATATGTGAAAGGGGAATAACTCTGGCAGTATCTGGCAGACTGTAACCTAAAAATAATATGCACTGTTCCACATCATTGTCTTACTATATATGTAAAGTTTCAGCTTCATCAGATGTAAAATGTAAGATGAGTTATCTGGAAATAGAATGTTTAGAAAAATCTGTTAAAGGGATATAACTCTGGTAATATTTGGCAGACCTTTACTTCAAAATAATATGCACTGTTCCATATCATGGTCTTACTGTATTCCGGTTGACGCGTCGTTAAACACGAAATCATCATCATCTTACTGTATTCATTGGATCTAAAATGTAGGAGGCATTATCCAGAAACAAAATGTTTACAGAATTTTTCAAAGGGTCATAACTCTATTAATATTTGGTGGGACATAAGCTCAAAACAATATGTGCTGCCCCACAACATGGTCTAATTATATATGAAGTTTCAGCTAAATCGGATTTAAAATGTAGGAGAAGTCATCCAGAAACGGAAAGTTTACAAAAAATTTCTCTATTATTATTTGGTGGACCATAACCTCGAAACAAAATGCGCTGCCCCACATCATGGTCTAACTATGGCTGAAGTTTCAGCTTGATCGGATGTAAACTGTAGGATGAGTTATCCGGAAACGAAAAGTTTACAAAAAATTTCAAAGGGGCATAAATCAATTGTTATTAGGTGGACCATCACCTCGAAATAATATGGGCTGCCCCACATCATGGTCTAACTATGTATGAAGTTTCAGCTTGATCGGATGTAAACTGTAGGAGGAGTTATCCAGAAATGAAAAGTTTACAAAAAATTTCAAAGAGTCATAACTCTATTATTATTTGGTGGACTGTAACCTCGAAATAATATGCGCTGCCCCACATCATGATCTAACTATGTATGAAGTTTCAGCTTGATCGGATGTAAACTGTAGGAGGAGTTATCCGGAAACGAAAAGTTTAGACGGATGGATGCTCTTAGTAGAGGTACCTTGTGGGACAGACGGACGGATGCCGGGGGCATTACATAATACAACTGTTTTTCAAACAGGCGTAATAAAATTCATTAGGTAAATGCAGTGTCTGATCTGGGCCTGTTTGAGCTAACCCTTTAGGGGTTTCCGGTACTAAATGGGTTAAACTGCCAATCACAATATTTGCAGGTGTTATTTTCAAACATTTCTGTCTTATTTCACAGAAAAACTCACACTTGACATAACATGTGAATATTGCTTGCTGGACTGACAATTCATCTGAAATGTCAAAGATTTTTTTTTGGGGGGGGGGGGGGGGGTTTGGGTTTTACGGCCCTTTCAAGATTATTTCACTCATATCGAGCCGATCGTTAATCAGAGGTGGGCGAAAACCGGAGTACCCGGAGAAAAACCACCTGACCTTCCGTTGCAGAACTTGACATTCATCTGAAATGTCAAGGACTGGCAATTCATCTGAAATGTCAAGCCTTATTTTCTCTGAAAAATAATACAAGTCTGCTATAAGAATTTCCATGTTGCCAGTTTAACCTTTATCCTGCTGAATATTCAGTTAAGCTAAACCCATTTCTGACTTTGTAGATCCTGATCAGATGGCTTCTTCAGAAGCCATCTGATCTGAATCTACACTGTTTGCAAATAAAGGGCTTGTCATGAACAGCAGGATAAGAGTTAAGAGTTAAAAGAAGAAAATTATGATTAAATTTCATTTCTTTTTTATTTGCACATAGGCCGAATGTTCAAATATCTTCCGAGGGATCCGGCAAGTGTTAGTGCAATGCAGTGACCATGGATGATTGTTGTTCTTGCATAACTTACGAATCCAACAGCAAATTTTGTCGAAAACTCCCAAAAGCTCCATATAAATTCCATATGAACTCTTCAAATGCGACAGGCAAACCAAAATGGCGGCCAGTTCAGAATGTTGTTTACATTGACGTTGTCACGCAGTAACCCTCTGACGTCATCATAGAAACCTAAAACGCTGCGTTCAGGGCGATAACGTTACGTCGCTCAACGTAACGTAAACAAAGCAAGGCCCGTCTTGTGATATCAAAAGCTCAAAATCCATGTTCAAACAGCACGCGAATTTCATGATTTGAACATGGTTTTTGCTGTTTGAGCAGGGCTTTCGGTCCATTTGACAATGGCTTCAAACAGCCATGCGCATAGATATTTATGCAAGAATTCAATTTAATTCATGAAATGGTGGAAGGTAATGATAGGGTTCATACCCAATATAGACCCTTTACTGTAGTGTACATGTGTACTTGTATAAATGTAATTACACATGCTATTACATGTATAGTACTGTTTATACTGTTTATACTGAGGGCCTCATGGAAGATTAGCTGTTACTTGTATTTTGTGCTTGTATGTGCTAAATGTTGTCACCCTCTATAAATAAAGTCTTTACTTACTTACTTACTTACTTTAAGTTTCAATTTCTTCACTTAACCCATTTAGTACCATTTAGAAACCCCTAAAGGGGTAGTTGGCAAACAGTGCAGGCCCAGATCAGACGCCACAGGAAGCGGCGTCTGATCAGGGCCTACACTGTTGCAGGGCCTACAATGTTGCAAAAAGTTCAGCCGATTTCCAATAAATTTTGAAGAAAACACAACTGGACACCCCTAAATTTTGAAATGGACTCCTGCTATATATAAGGAGGAAGATTTCATTTGGTACAAAAAGGGTTAAAAGAAGGAAATTACGATTAAATTTTATTTCTTTTTTATATGCACATGACTTTAAGTTTCAATTTCTTCAATTTCTGGCAAGACCTTAAGCCATATGGCTTTTTCCCTAATAAGCTTAGCATTGAAATGAACCTTTCAAGATTAGCAATAAAGTTTTCTTTGTCATTTTATTCTTCAGTTCGTAACCCTTTTTGTACCAAATGGAATCTTCCTCCTTATATATTGTAAGAGTCCATTTCAAAATTTAGGGGTGTCAGGTTGTGTTTTCTTTAAAATCCATTTGGAAACTGGCTGAACTTTTTGCAAGCAGTGTAGGCCCTGATGAGACGCCGCATTCTGCGGTGTCTAATCTGGGCCTGCACTGTTTGCCAAGGTACCCCTTTAGGGGTTTCTGGTACTGAATGGGTTAATCTATCTTATATTATCGGAGATCTAATCAACGGCTCTCAGCTGAACATCCACATATAACGTGTCAAACATATCCGCGCGAGTAGCATCCACGGACACAGACACTAATGGAAAGCGTTAATTATTGCTTCATTGCGACTCGGCATGATATGAGTTTTTTCCCCAAGTTATGTATTACCGAGTCTGGTCAATATTTTATCTGGGTTAGCAATGTTAGCCAATTCTGTTCTAAGCTGGCCTATAACCTAGTAATTATTCTGGCTTGCTATCGGGGAAAGTAATTTTTAGATAAAAGCCGGAGAAAAATTCTAGTATGGCTTCGTATTATTGAGAAAACAAGACTTGTTTCACATTTATTCTTCCGAAAATAAGTCATTTAGTGGTTGATTATAGGACTTTTCCTGGAAAACAGAAAAAAACTCTTTCCATGAACATATCTCGGGGAATGATACGATTCCAAGGATACGCATGGGATGGGTTTGGGTACAACACAACTCTGTCAAAGTAAAACTTCATTCGATTATCCAGACCAAATGGCCATCTGATCAGGATCTACACTGATTGTCATGCAGTTTGTGATTTGAATGAATATAGTATACCAAGTAATTTGATTGGCTAATAGTCAGGTTAAATGTATTTAAAGTAGAACTTCGATGGCTCGAACACCGATGGCTCGTTTACCATGGATGTGTCGAACCCATTCTTGAGCCCTTAGTGAAATCCTCTACATAAGAAATAGTGGGGGATAATTAAGGAGGTTTTAGTCTTTTATCTTGCAAATGTATGATGTGTGTACTCATTAGAATCGCCTCAAAGCCATCTGATCAGGATCTACATCAGGATCTACATTGTTTGCCATTCAGATTATGATTTTTTTTGCAATAATTTGAATCAAATAATCTTATTGGTTGATAATCAGTAGTGGGTGTGGCATATATAAATATTCAGCAGGACAAGGGTTAATGTCAGTCTGCAAGTTATGTAATGGTACTTCATTAGATGTAGCATGTGAGCCCCGCCAAGCGAATTTGTGTCTTCGAGCATTCTGTCATGACAAATTTTAACTATGCATGCCCAGCCATTCAGAGGGGCCAGGAATATGGCTTTCTGTCTGAAGGTCCCTCTTGATTCACTGCTTGTATGAGCGAGCAGCGAAGGTTCTGGCTAGACTGCGCTGATGCGCAGGCTCGCCTGAACCTTCGCTGCTTGCATAGGTGAAAGATAAGTACCAAAATCGCTTGACGGGGCCCATGTAATGTCCCAAGGGTTGTTGACAGACATGTTTTTATATAAAACCTAATAAACTTAATGGAATGACTACCGCTTCAAGGTATAGACACAGTCTGTATCTGAATCATAAATAACGATGAAAAAAGAAAGTTTGCCATCGGTAAAAATTAGTGAGGTATATAATTTGTTTTTCTGTCCAGTATAATACTGGCCGGGCCAAGGGAAATTGGGGCCTTTGAGCATGTGTGCAGGGTTCAGTACCAACTTTTTAAGTAACTGGACAAGATGGTCTGTAAGTCCTCTGATGTAAGTTCAATTCAACGACACACATCACAAAAACATGCCTTTACAGTTCTGACCCACTTGAACCCCACTTTTATATTGTAAAACTTGGGTTTACAGGGGTAAACCTTATTTTTCTTATTTCTGCTCTAAAATATAGATTTTGGGTACTCGTTAGAACCACCTCATCGAGGGGGTTCTAACGAGTGTCCACAATCTATATTTTGAGCAGAAATAAGAAAAATATCTCAATTTTTCGTCTTAAAATTTTCATTTTTTCGGCGATAAAGGTGGCAATGTATTTGTATAGGTGTGTTTGCGTAATGAGAAATAGTCTAGCTAGTACAACATCAAATACAGTGGTATTTTTGCTGAAAAAATGTGAGGAGATAACTTCTGCAAAAAATATATGTATATTAAAAGATCAAATTTTAATGATACATAACCCAACAATGTCATTAGCTTTTAACCCTTAACCTGCTGAATATTTATATATGCCACACCCACTACTGATTATCAACCAATCAGATTACTTGATGCAAATTATTGTACCAAATTCATGAGCTGAATGACAAACAATGAAGATCCTGATCAGATGGCTTCTAGGGGTTTCCAGTCTGAAATGGGTTAATGACCACAAGTACAGATCCCCTTTTCTGGTTCTGGTAGGGGTTGTCGCAGTTCAGCAAAACCCGGGTAAACAACATGTTAACCCTTATCCTGCTGAATATTTAATATTGCCACACCCATTTCTGACTATCAACCAATCAAATTACTTGATATATTAGAATAATTTAAATTTGTGAACTGAAAGATAAACAGTGTGGATCCAGATCAGATCTGTTTGCAAAGGTTAAGTTGTTGTCAAGGGTTTAACCCTTTTTGTACCAAATGGAATCTTCCTCCTTATATATAGCCGGCGTCCATTTCTAAATTAAGGGTGACAGGTTGTGGTATCTTCAAAATTGATTGGGGTAATGGCTGAACTTCCTGCAAATAGGGTAGGCCCTGATGAGACGCCGCGTTCTGCGGCTTCTCATCTGGGCCTGCACTGTTTGCCAAGGTACCCCTTTTGGGGTTTCCGGTACGAAATGGGTTAACCTTGTGGGTCCCTTTGTCATTTCCTAGAGAACAGCAGAATAGAAGAGGACCTGGTAATTGATATGTATGTTTGTGTTGAGGTTTTTACATCCCCATCAACACTATTTAGGCCATTTTGGAGACATTGCTTCCGATTTAGTGGGACTTTTACCCCGACATTGACATGAAATGACATCTCAAGCCCTACTGCCCAAAGAAACTGCTAGGATTTAAGGAGCAGTTCCGACCTTCTAAGCAGTCTACCAGTACTGAAGGTTGGTCAGTTTTAGCTCTGCACCCAATCTATTTCCAATCTATTTCTACAAGCTCCTATGGGCAGGGGATCGGAGGAGGTAATCAAAGAGATGGTTAGGAGACACTGGGTATGTGGAGAAGGAAAGTAAATGAAAACATTCCCACACTGTCCCCACTTGCTACCAGGATAGCAGGGCTCAACAAACTAATTGCCAGAATCAGTCGGATACACCAATGGTGAAAGATAACCCTTCTCTTGCTGAATATTCAGTTTAGCAACACCCATTTCTGACTTTGAACCAATCAGATTACTTGATGTAATTTATTCCTACAAATTCATAAACTGAATGTCAAACAGTGTAGATCCTGATCAGATTGCTTCTTCTTCAGAAGCCATCTGATCTGGATCTACACTGTTTGCAAAGACAGGGGTTGTCATGAACAGCATAATAAGAGATAACATTTTTAGCTGGCCTCGATAGCTCAGTCGGATGCCCATCTGATTGGTATTCAGAAGGATGCAGGTTCGATACCTGCCGGGGTCGGCAACATTCTTTCATGAAGATTGATCATGAAATCTTTTCTACGGTCATTCTCTCCGTTCTGCTGTTTCAAGAAGGGCAGTTGTCAGTTTCTGGCGAAAGAATGTGCACTGTACTGATTAACCGCTTACGTATAAGCTCACTCAGGAAAAGTGTGGATAGGTAAACTGACAGGCTCAAAAATGACCTAAATAGTATTGACTAGGCTGTGAAACTTCAATACAAACATATAAACAACATTTACACTCATCTATCACTCAATATGCAAGAGGGATTACAGTGAACGATTATGGTGAAAAAGACCCCATGTGACAGACAATTACGCTGGCATGTCTTGTATAATCAAAAGAAAACAAATCATGCTAAGTCCAGTGTCCTCACATGTTCGGTAAAGGACTTGTGTCCTCAAGTCAATGCCCAGTCAGTGTCCAGACACAATATTATTAAGGAATATATTGATCGACAAAAATCTAAGTTCAAGATAAGGTGAAGAAAGACTAAAAAGCGTGTAATTATTTTCCTTATATCTCCATCAAATTTATGTCATGGGTTCTCATAGAAATTGTTTAATTTGAGGTTTAACGTCCCTGTCAACACTGTAAAGGTCATTTTGGAGACGTTGCTTCCAATTTTGTGGGACTTTTACCCCACATTGATTTTGTTTGTTTGATTTGAGGTTTAACGTCCCCTTCAACACTGTAAAGGTCATTTTGGAGACGTTGCTTCCAATTTTGTGGGACTTTTACCCGAGGCTGAGATGAAATGGCATCTCATGCCCTGCCGCCCAATGAAACCATATGGGTTTATAAGCATGGACGCTCCGACTCGCACCGCTTTGTCTGGGAAAGCTTAGATCTTCTAAGCAGTTTACCCGTACTCGTGTGCTGGTCGGTTTCAGCTCTACATTTAAGCAACCTGCAGCCCATCTATTTCTTCAAGCCCCGATGAGCGGGGGCCATCTCATAGAAATGCCTCAGTGAGATGACCCACATATAACACAAGTTTATGACAAGAAATAAGGAAATAAATGTATCTTATTGCCCTAATGATCCTAAGTATTGGGACAGATAGGCCTAAGCAAACAGAGCAGACCCAGATCAGACTGCTCCTGAAGGAGCAGTCTGATCAGGGTCTACACTGTTTGCCATTCTGTCTATGCACCGTTTGGACTCCTTGCTGGATCATGAAACATATTTATTAAAATCTTAGGAGAATTACAGCAAATCCTCAAAGTGTCCGATTTTTTTTTTATTTTTACCATATCTTTATTATTCTTCCTGGATGGCTGCCTTCAACAAATATTGGTTTAACCCACTGTATACTGGTGGACTCTTCCATCGCTATATGTTTGACAAGTCAATTTGTCATATAAGGGGTGTCAGGCCTACTTTTTTGTTTTATTCTGTTTTTGAAGGAAAATTCTGTTAGCAAATAATGCAGGCCCTGATCAGATGCCGCATTCTGCGTCATCTGATCTGGGCCTGCACTGTTTGCCAAGGTACCCCCTTTAGGTGTTTCCCAGCATGCAATGGGTTAAAATGGACATAAGCAAACCATGCAGACCACCTTGATATCATTTTTTAAATTCATTCAGGTAACAGACTAAATTTTGAAATGGGACTCCTCCTATATTATTCTAGCTGGAAGATTCCATCCATTGTAAGACACTACCCAGCAGGCACATGACGTCACATCGACATCGGTACAACGTAATGATGTTTATGCAATGTCACATCGATGTCGGTGCAAAGTCACGACGTTGCACCGACAATGATTTGACATTGTCCTAGCGACATGTGCCTGATGGGTAATGTCATGGTGGTGTCACTGGTGTACCATTGCAAGATCAGATAGTGGTAATTTCGTGACCGCTAGAAGAGAACCGCGAAATATCAACATCATGATGCTATAATCACGGTCAATGATTATCTTACAAGCTTTGTTACGAGAGAAAAACTTGTCAGTATCAGAGACCAGGGAGCAGTTTTTTAACCCTTATCTTGCTGTTCATGACAATCCCTACCTTTGCAAACAGTGTAGATCCAGATCAGATGGCATCTGAAGAAGCCATCTGATCAGGATCCACCATTTTTTTTTTGCCCTTATCCTGCTGTTCATGACAATCCCTACCTTTGCAACAGTGTAGATCCAGATCAGATGGCTTCTGAAGAAGCCATCTGATCAGGATCCACACTATTTGTCATTCAGTTTGTGAATTTGAATTTGAATATTATATCATGTAATGTGATTGGCTGATAGTCAGAAATGGGTGTGGCTAACTGAAATATTCAGCAGGATAAGGGTTAAAACTAACGTCATCAACGTCATGATGTTATAATTATTGTCAAGTGCTATACGAGCTTTCTTGCGGGAAAATTTGTCAGTATCTTCAAGTTATGCAACCAGGGGCCAGTTGTTCAAAACTAACGTCATAAGTTAACATATCGTTAAAACTTTAATATGGCATATATGCTAATATTTTTGCTGCAAAAATGTGAGCAGCTTTTGCAGATGCAAAAGTTGCTCACATTTTTGTAGCAAAAATACAAAATTTTAGATATTGTACTTGCTAGAACAGTTAACAATTTGACCAGCAATGAGCTCATTAAGCTAACGATGCTTTGAACAAATGGGCCCAAGGGGGGTGGGGCTAGTTGTTCAAAAGTAGCATTATCATTAAAACTGATCATCTAAAATGGCAAATATTATGACATTTTTGCTGAAAAAAATGTGAGCAGCATTTGCTGAAGCTACAATTCTTCGATTGGGAGAATGGAGGAAATACTACAGGATCAGTTTTGTTTGATTTGAGGTTTAACGTCCCCGTCAACACTGTAAAGGTCATTTTGGAGACGCCGCTTCCAATTTTGTGGGACTTTTACCCGACATCGAGATGAAATGACATCTCAAGCCCTGTCGCCCAATGAAACCAATAGGGTTTATTAGCATGGACGGTCCGCCTCACACCGCGGTTCCTGGACAGGCTTAGATCCTCTAAGCGGTTTACGAGTACTAGTGTGCGGGCCGGATTCAGCTCTGCGTGGAAGCATCTTGCAGCCAATATATTTCTTCAAGCCCCTATGGGCGGGGGCCGACTACAGGATCAGTAGTTGCTTGACCAATGATTCTAATATTGGGCGAACACATGAAATACTTCAAGATCAACAGTTGGCGGACCTGTGATTCTGAGATTAAGTGAACACATGAAATAGTTTAAGATTAACAGTTGCTGGACCTGTGATTCTTAGATTGGGAGAACATGGACCTGTGATTCTTAGATTGGGAGAACATGGACCTGTGATTCTTAGATTGGGAGAACACATGAAATACTTCAAGATCAACAGTTGCTGGACCTGTGTTTCTTAGATTGGGAGATTATGGACCTGTGATTC
Source organism: Lucinisca nassula (assembly GCA_963580285.1). Taxonomy (NCBI): domain Eukaryota; kingdom Metazoa; phylum Mollusca; class Bivalvia; order Lucinida; family Lucinidae; genus Lucinisca; species Lucinisca nassula. Next base: position 128,296,787 of record OY757019.1, on the reverse strand, counting down.
TTAGATTGGGTGAACACATGAAATACTTCAAGATCAACAGTTGGATGACCTGCGTTTCTTAGATTGGGTGAACACATGAAATACTTCAAGATCAACAGTTGCTGGACCTGTGATTCTTAGACTGGGAGAACATGGACCTGTGATTCTTAGATTGGGAGAACACATGAAATACTTCAAGATCAACAGTTGCTGGACCTGTGATTCTTAGATTGGGAGAACATGGACCTGTGATTCTTAGATTGGGTGAACACATGAAATACTTCAAGATCAACAGTTGCTGGACCTGTGATTCTTAGATTAGGAGAACATGGACCTGTGATTCTTAAGATTTATTCTGTATTCTCCCAAAGTTTTCGAAAAGCTCAACTCCATACCATACTTGTTCTAAAACACTGAACAACTACAATTTACAACCCGATGATGTGTTTAAAAGTAGCTTGATAAGCGGCAAACAGTGAATAGCCTGATGAGATGCCGAATTCTGCAGCATCTCATCTGGTTCTACACTGTTTGTCCAGTACATATTGTAAATATTTCAGGCACTGATGTTGATATATGCTGATTGCTGCCTTATGATTCAAATCAGCAATCGCTTGTCTTTGACTTCTGGTCATACCAAGCCATTCAGTTTACCTATCCACACTTTTACCGGGCAGGCTTATAAATGCGCAGTCAACCAGTATAGTGCACATTCTTTTGCCAACTGCCCTTCTTGAATCAGCTACCGTAAGTAGAAAAGATTTCATGATCAATCTCCACCAAAGAATACTGCTGACCCCGGCAGGTATCAAACCTGTGACCTGCTAATCACGAGTCAGACATGCATTCGACTGAGCTACCGAGGCTGACCCAACCGTTTGTGTTTAACGGCCCAGTCATTAATGCAGAACCTCTCAGTTTACCTAACCACACTTCTGCTTTTAACCCACTGTATGCGGGGAACCCCTAAAGGGGTACCTTGGCAAACAGGGTAGGCTCAGATCAGACACCGAAGAACAATTTTCTAACAGAAATTTCTGTCAAAAATGGCATAAAAACGAAAAAAATAGGCCTGACACCCCTTATATGACAAACTGACTTGTCCAAAATATAGCAATGGAAGAGTCCACTAGTATACAATGGGTTAAACAGTAAACCAGTAGTGACAACTGTCCTTCTATTATCAGCATAAATGGACAGAATGACCACAAAAAAGTACAGTCAAATTCCCCTATTAAGACCACCTAAAATTAAGACTGTCGGGTAAAAGTCCCACAAAATTGGAAGCAACATCTCCAAAATGACCTTTACAGTGTTGACGGGGACATTAAACCTCAAATCAAACAAACAAAAATTAAGACTAATTCTGCTTTGAAAACCTTATGAAGTAGATTTCAGTTATTCTTTCCTTGACTTTTCTGCATAGTGTCCTCTTGTCTGAGACCACACCACCATTGGGACTGTTCAAAAGTGGTCTTAAAGACCACTTTTGAACAGTCCAGAAGGTGGTCTTAATATAGGAATTTTATTGTTTTTCATAAATGCATTTTGTATCAATAATTTTGACACTGTTCACACTTTGTACATCAAGAAGCATAATGTCATCAAAAACATTTTAAATAAAAACAAAATTACATGACGCATCATCTGTCTCAATGGATTTTCCATGGCAACCAACACTGCAGAATCCCTTACAGGATAATTAATACCATGAAAGATAATACTTCAAGGTCAATAGGGACTAGAAAATGAAATTAAGGGACACGGTTACAATGCCAGGGCAGACCAATATGTCAACACTAGTTGGTCGCCTAAACTCTTAAGAGTCACCGACTGCACATGATTGCTGATAAACGGCTCTGCCAAGGCAAAGTGGTGCAACTCAGAACATCCATGATTATAAAACCTATTGGTTTGTTTGGGCGGTAGGGCTTGAGATGTCATTCCATCTCAATGTCTGGTGAAAGTCCCATAAAACTGGAAGCACTGTCTCCAAAATGACCTACAAAGTGTTGACCAGGTCATAAACCTTCAATTGAAACAAATCTTAAGAGGAATGAATTTGCTCCAGAGATCCCTTTTCAGAAGGGTGCAGGGTTTTTTAATAGCCCAGTCAACATGATTTAGGTTATATCAAGCATATCAATTTACCTAGCCACACTTCTTGGCCAGACCCAGAGCAGTGCATGAAACTGGCAACTGCCTTTCTTGAATCAGTGGAAGAGAGATGTTGTTGTTGTTGATTTGAGGTTTAACGTCCCTGTCAACACTGTATATGTAATTTTGGAGGTGTTGCTTCCAATTTTGTGGGACTTTTACCTGACATTGAGATGAAATGACATCCCAAGCCCTGTCGCCCATAGAAACCAATAGGGTTTATAAGCACCGCTTTGCCTGGGCAGGTTAAGATCCTCTAGGCGGTTTACCAGTACTCGTGTGCGGTCAGATTTCAGCTCTGCTTGGAAGCATCATGCAGCCCATCTATTTCTTCAAGACCCGATGGGCTGGGGCCATCAGTGGAAGGGAGAGAATTACCGCAAGAAAGATTTCATGATCAAACAACATGAAAATATGTTGCCAACCCCAACAGGTATCGAACCAGTGACCTCTTGATCACAAGTCAGACATACATCCAACTGAGTTACTGAGGCCAATTTGGACATCTTGAGGACTTGCTGTAATTGTCCTAAAACTTTAACAAATTTGTGTCATGATCCTGCAAAGAGTCCGAAAGTCGCTGATCAGACTGCTCCTTTAGGAGCAGTCTGATCTGGGTCTGCACTGTTTACTTAGGCCTATCTGTCCGAATACTTAACCAATTTCATGTGGGGAATCCCCTAAAGGGGTACCTTAGCAAACAGTGCAGACCCAGATCAGAAGCGTCTGGTCAGATGCTAACAGAATTTTCCATCAAAAATAGAATAAAAATGAAAAAAATATAGGCCTGACACCCCTTATATGACAAATGGACTTGTCCAACATATAGTAATGGAAGAGTCCACCAGTATACAATGGGATATGCCATGAAATATAAAACTACTGGGTCAATGGTGACGAATAGCTGGAATTAAGAGATTCCTAAAACCCTCTAGATCTGTTAAAATATGACTTTCACCACAAATTATTGAAAATGTAATAATTCTGACAGGATCCAGTCATGTTATTCTCTGCAAATCAATAACAAATGGAACAGACAGCTTAAAAACATGTTAAGTTCCATACAGCAACAAAAAACAAAGAAAAACAAACAAACTGGTGAAACAAGAATTTGTCTAACCTTTGAACCCGACTTAATTTCCCTCCATAGTGAATTATTCATACAATCCGCCAAAGTAATGTAACACAGACACACCGAACTGTACAGCTGTGTATCCAAGACCTTGTTCTATATTTGACCTGATCAGGTTAGCCTTAATAAAAACGAAAATAAAAAATAACGTGTCCCCATACTATTGATTAACACTGTAGTTTCACTGGAATGCTAACACGTACTTGACGTCCATATATCTTTTAATGTGTCCGCAATACTTCCTGATATAATCCGCCATGTATATAGTCTGTCTGGCGGTGTCTCGACCTCATGTATATATCTACGAGACTATATACACACACATAAAAACCTTGCCATACACTGTTAACCGCAAGTTAACTAGTGCAAACAGCTGACTAACCGAGAGTATAGACTGACACAGGGAAAACAAGAAAAAACATAATGTTTGATCAGGAACAAAAAAGAAAGAAAAGAAACCAACTGAAGCCACTGTAAAGTCCACAACTGATCCAGATCTCACAGGTAGATTTAATAGCTGATTGACTGGACAGCTGAGGTCAAAGCTCTACTGACCAGCTAATTTGATATCCAATATACTCTGAGGCTAGCCAAGGTTGTCTCAGGTCGTGACCTCGGGAGAACTTTACTGGTATTTAAATGGGAGCTTTGAATCCTGATAAAGATACAGTTGTGGTTTTTATTCATGGTCTAATAAATGGTGAAAACTAGTACAAGTGTCCTATTAAAAGTAGGTCAAGTTTGAATTAGAAAGAAATTAACCCATAAAATGCCAATCATAACAATTGTCATCTTTTTGATGCTTAAAAGTAATTTTTTTGCAAACAGTGTGGACCCAGATCAGACTGCTCCTGTTAGAGCAGTCTGATCTGGGCCCACTCTGTTTGCCTGTGTGTGTGTGTGTGTGTGAATTCGGGTTTAACGTCGCTTTCAACAATTTTTCAGTCATATCATGACGGTGTCTGGTTGCGACAGGGAGCTCAATGCTCACGTTTATAGTGCTGCCTCACTGAAGTATCATGTCCCTGACACATTACATGATACCACACCCAGTCACATTATCCTGACACTGGATCGACCAGTCCTAGCTCTACCCCGTAAATCTGAGTGCCAAGCGAGGAGCAGCTAGTACCATTTTTAACGACTTTGGTATGTCGCTGCCCGGGATCGAACCCGAGACCTCCCGTTCCCCGGAGCGGACACTCTACCAACTGAGCTATCGGGGCCGGTCTCTGTTTGCCTGTATGCAAAAATATTTTTAAAAAGCAAATAAATTCAGCAGACGACATTTTCAGTTGTAGTTTTTCTCAGTGTTTTAAGGGAAATGAATCCCTCTTCAGGGGCAGCAACTCTTTAAAAACTGGTTTTGTCTCACTTTGGCTCTACTCTTAAGAGAAAGAAGTTGCTCCTAATGCAGGCGTCACACTGTCCCGAAAATGACACCAGGTGGCCACACGAATATGGAATTTTGAATTTCGCGCGAAGATCGCTCCGAACATGGTCAACAGCCAATCTCTAGCCGAAGCAAGAACGATGCATGCAGAAGGTCACAAGATGGCATCCGAACCACACACGAAGGCAACCCGAAGATGTGGATTTTTATCACGAAGTTTACCCGCAGGCCAAACGAAGGCCATACGACGGCTTCACGGCGTCGTATTGAGAGTACGATGCGTTCGAACTATGTCCCGAAGGCGACACGTAACCTCCCGATGTTATAAAACCTTCGGCCAACCGTTTTAAATTCATTTGATGATCGGAGAGTACACAGTACATTTCAACTCTCTTAAATTTGATTCAACTTACATCCAATTTAAAATGCCACCCAAAGAGAAGACCACTTTTTCAGAGAGACTTGGTTTATAGGACACTAAGATCTGCTCATCTTGTTCTCTACGGTGCATCAAAAGAAGCAATGCTGCTGCCCTTCTTTTTCCTGGTTGTCTCATCATCAAAGTATGCCATTCTGCAGGGACGGAATTGTGAATAATTATGACTGAAGCTTTGGGAGTTACACAAGCCTATGCTCTGCAGAGTTGCTCATCAGGACTGACTGAGGAAGATGCTCTGAGGTTGGCCTTTTATATGTCTACGTTACCATGACACATGGATATCGCTTGAGCTACTCAAATCCAGCTGTCTTCGTCGACACCGTGGTCCAATCTCAATGTCATCGTACTATAATACGATGGTTACACGACGTCAATGCGAGGGTTTCACGTAGTCGTATTGCCTTCCTAAGACAATCGGACGACTTCTTGTTTCCCTCGTATTGTCTTCGTGAGACGTAAAATGCCCGAGAGCACCGATGATCACACGAAGAAAAGACAAAGATTACACGATTTGACAAGATGCCCTCACGATGGCCTTACGAATGGCAAGATGGACAAACGAATTCAACACGAAAATGAACCTTCGCAAGGTCTTCGGACAATTTTTTGGCATGCCAAAGATTTTGCCGCCGCTCACGAAGTTGCTGCCGGAGCCTCAGAAAATCCACCGGCGATCATACGATGGCTTAAGATGCCCTCACGAATGGCCCGATGTTTTCACGATCAGAGCCGAATTAGAACATTTCCTTTATCGTGTTTCCATCTTGTGTCAATTTCGGGACAGTGTGACGCCTGCATTAGGAGCAAAATTCTTTCCTTTAACCCTTATCTTGCTGTTCATGACAACCCATACCTTTGCAAACAGTGTAGATCCAGATCAGATGGCTTCTGAAGAAGCCATCTGATTTCAGAAGCCATCTGATCAGGATCTACACTATTTGGCATTCAGTTTATGAATTTGTAGCAATAAATTACAACAAGTAATTTGATTGGTTGATAGACAGATATGGGTGTGGCTTAAATGAATATTCAGCAAGATACGGGTTAAGAGTGATCGGTGTGAACAGGAAGTCTTGACAGATGTCTCCCTTTCAGAAAAATTCAGAAAACTTGTCAGGTATACCTATTCCCCTTAAACATCCAGTCTAATTCCCATTTAACCTATTTCCACTACCCCTGTCTTGAACAAATTTTCAATGGTTCCAAGGGTACTTGAGCCATGCTTTTGGTGTTACAGAAACACTTTACCTATTTCAATTACCCCTGTGTTGAACAAATTTTCATTAGTTTCAAAGGTTTTTGAACCATGCTTTGATATTACAGAAATTCCCAATTCCATCATTTTACCTACTTCCACTACCCTTGTCTTGAAAAGATATTCAGTGGTTCGAAGGGTGTTTGAGCCATGCTTTGGTGTGACAGAAATTCCTAACTCCACCATTTTACTTATTTCCACTACCCCTGTCTTGAACAAATTTCCAATGGTTCTAAGGTGATTGGTATTACTGACACACTTTACCTATTTCCATTACCCCTGTCTTGAACAAATTTTCATTAGCTCCAATGGTATTTGAGCCATGCTTTGATTCTTAATTCCATCATTTTATTTATTTCCACTACCCCTGTCTCAAACAAATTTCAACGGTTCTAAGGGTGTTTGAGCCATGCTTTTGGTATTACAGAAACATTTTACAAATTACCACTACCCCTGTCTTGAACAAATTTTCAGTGGTGCCAAATGTGTTCGAGCCATGCTTTGGCATTACATAATTTCCTAATTTTACCTATTTCCACTACCCCTGTCTTGAACAAATTTTCATTAGTTCCAAGGTAATATGAACTATGCTTTGGTGTTACAGAAACTCCTAACTCCATCATTTTACTTATTTAAACTACCTTGTCTTGAACAAATTTTCAGTGGTTCCAAGGGTGCTTGAGTCATGCTTTGGTCTTACAGAAATTTCTAATTCCATCTTTTTACCTTTTTCCACTACCTCTGTCCCAAAGATGTTTGAGCCATGCTTTGCTGTTACAAAAACTCCAATTCCATCATTTTACCTATTTTGACTTCACAGTACTTCTATATAAAGACCACCTTTGGGATTGTTCAAACATGGTCTTCTGGTATTACAGAAACGTTTTTAAGACCACTTTTGAACAGTGCCAAAGGTGGTCTTTCACCGCAGGACATTAGGTAAAGATAACACAAAAAGGAATGAGGGAAACTTTCTAATTGTGCTTTCAAAGCAGAAATAGTCTTAATTTTAGCTTTTGTTTAAACTGACGTTTTTACATACCTGACAACATTATTTTGTTCATTTTGGACACGCTGCTTCTAATTTTACTGGAATTTTACCCGACATCAAGCCCTACTGCCCAAACAAACCAACAGGGTCAATATTCAAAGGACGGTCGGACTCGCACCACATTGCCTGAACAGGCTAGACCTTCTAAGCCGTTTACCAGTACTCATGTGCGGTCAGTTTCAGCTCAATCTATTTCTCCAAGCACTGATGGGCAGGCGCCTGTTCATTTTTAGCTAGCCTTAATAGTGAAATTTCACCGAAATTCGCACTACAGAAGAACGAAGCATGTTAAAACGTCTGGCAAGATGCACAAATTCCAGATTCCATCATTCTACCTATTTACACTATATAAATATTACACAGTCTCTGCCAAAGTCTATAAAACATTATAAGAAACTGCTGATTGAAATGCGCTGATGAAACCATTGCATCACCAAAAATAATCAAAGTACATACAGTGCTGGGCCCAGGGTTTCAAAACTAACAATGTCGTTAGTTAACGAATCATTAAAACTGCGATCATTTAATATGACAACTATACTCATATTTTTGCAGAAAAAAATGTGAGCAGCTTTTGCAAATGCAAAAGCTGCTCACATTTTTTTCAGCAAAACACCACTGTTTTAGGTATTTTGCTTGTTAGAACAGTTAACAATTTCCCCACAAATGAGCTTGGTAGGCTAATGGTGCTTTGAATAACTGGACCCTGGTGGGTCAACTGTCCCTCACCATTGTCAAAATATTTGGCCGGGGCCTGGGCTTAAGACTGGTTTGATTCACCCTTAAATTTGATTTATTTTAGCAATCAATGTAGAATGTGATTAGATGCCACAATTTGGGTCTAAACCGATAGCAGATGTTCATTTTTTTGGAGGTGGTGTGAATCTGATTGATTATATTGGAGTTAATTTGTTTGTTTGTTTGTTTATTTTGAGGTTCAATGTCCACATCAACACTGTAAAGGTCATTTTGGAGACGTTGCTTCCAATTTTGTGGGACTTTTAACCGACATTGAGATGAAATGACATCTCAAGCCCTGTCGCCCAATGAAACCAATAGGGTTTATTAGCATGGACGGCCTGCCTCGCCCCGCGGTTCCTGGACAGGCTTAGATCCTCTTAGCGGTTTACCAGTACTAGTGTGCGGGCCGGATTCAGTTCTGCGTAGAAGCATCATGCAGCCCATATATTTCTTCAGGCCCCTATGGGCTGGGGCGATATATTGGAGTTAAACAACATGTCAACCCTTGTGGGCGATCAGATGAGATGCCATAGAATATACTTCCCTTCACCTCAATGTTGGGTAAAAGTCCCACAAAACCAGAAGCAACAGCTCCAAAATAACCTAAATATTGTTAATGGGGATGTATAACCTCAAGACAGCGCATCCTCTCTATAACACAGTTTGTTATAACACGATTCTGGATATAACCTGTTTGGAAGATGGATCCCAAAAATTCATAAATTCATAAATGGTCATTTTTCTATATGATGTATACATTTTTGTTTCGCTATAACACGGTAGTTTTACTGACACAGTTTTTGCTTTGGACCCCATTAATAGACTTATAAAGATGTTGTGGTGTAGTTTGTAAGTCTCAGTTGGAGTAGGAAGTAAACTGTTTTGGCACGGTTTCATCAGTCAAAGTTCCCAGACACAAAGAATTAAGTAGGGGTATTTTGGTATAAAGTTCTGTGATACTGACGAAACATTAAATACTGCATTTCTTCCAGTTCTTCTTAACCATATCTCACCACAGAAATTTTTAGACAGAGAGCAGTTTTATTTTTTAAATTATTTTACAGAAAATCAGGCTTTGACATCACACCTGACATCACGTGAACAAGTCCGTGAAATAAAGACCCCCCTAAACCCCACTTTATATAGAGAAAACTGGGGTTTATAGGGGTAAACATCATTTTCCTTATTTCTGCTCCAAGACATAGGTTGTTGGTACTCGTTAGAACCGCCTCATTGAGGCGGTTCTAACGAGTACCCAAAACCTATGTTTGGAGTATAAAGAAGAAATATACACAATGTATCACAAATTTTCGTCAGAAAAAATTACCTTTTTTTAGGAATGAAAATGCACTTTATCACACGGAATGAACTGTCTGAAATATAAGAATAAAATTGTTTTAAAATAAAATGATGGACTAAAGTACATGTATCTGAAAAATACTGGCCCCTTCTGGTATTCTTCTGAAGACAACCGCACACAAACATACAACAAACATACTTACATGTAACAGAATATGTATACTGTTCATCTGATACAGGAAAAGTGCTGGTCCCATCTGGTTCTTTCTGAAAGAAAATGATGTTTGGTCAGATAGGGTATCTTTCCCTTCATTCATTTAACCCATTTAGTACCATAAACCCCTGAACGGGTAGTTGGCAAAGAGTGCAGGCCAAGATCAGACGCCACAGAACGCGGCGTCTGATCAGGGCCTACACTCTTTGCAAAAGTTCAGCTATTTTCCCAACAAATTTTGAATAAAACACAACCTGACACCCCTAAATTTTGAAATGGACTCCTGGTATATATAAGGGGGAAGATTCCGTTTGGTACAAAAAGGGTTGAACAAGCTTGGAAGACTGTTTTTTTTTTTCTTTTTGTTTCAGGGAAAAAAATTATTACATCACATTAACAAGTCCGTGTTATGAACGAATGTAGGAAAAAATAATCTGGAAAAAAAAGTATCAGGTAAAAAAGTATCAGAAAAAAGTATCAGAAATAAATATCAGGAAGAAAGTATCAGTTTCATTTAAAAAGGATATATACAAGGCCATGTAATGTCATCCTAATTAATCTTTAATTACATTTTGATAATTCAGTACCTAACTTCAGTGTCTTCCATAATCATGTTAATCCTGATTGATGGTAAAGTTTAATGGTAATTAAAATATTTACTCCTTGTTTGTTTGTTTGGACGGTCCGACTCGTACCACTTTGCCTGAGCAGGCTTAGACCCTCTAAGTGCTTTACCAGTACTTCTACCAGGCACTGAGATGAAATGACATCCCAAGCCCTGCTGCCCAATTGTCTATGAGCATAGAGGCCCTGCTTGCACCACTTTCGTTTGTTTGAATGGAGGTTTTACATCGCCGTCAACATTATATACCGGTAGGTCAATTTGGAGACATTGCTTCCAATCTGTGGGACTTTTACCCGACATTGAGATGAAATGATATCTCAAGCCCTGCCGCCCAGTGAAACCAAATAGGATCTATGAGCATGGAGGTCAAACTCACACCAATTTTGTTTGTCAACTTTATATAGGTCCCTTTTGTAAAGCAAGGATTACAGAGATAGGTTCCAAAATTGAATATTAAACTGAAAACATCGCCGTCAACATTATATACCGGTAGGTCAATTTGGAGACATTGCTTCCAATCTGTGGGACTTTTACCCGACATTGAGATGAAATGATATCTCAAGCCCTGCCGCCCAGTGAAACCAAATAGGATCTATGAGCATGGAGGTCCAACTCACACCAATTTTGTTTGTCAACTTTATATAGGTCCCTTTTGTAAAGCAAGGATTACAGAGATAGGTTCCAAAATTGAATATTAAACTGAAAAAAAAAATCAAAACATACAAAAGTATCTTAATTATCATATCATTGTAACATCAGAAACGAATTTGGATAAAACCTGATACTTTTTTTCCTACCTAAAACTGACGCAGTGGCAGCCACTCACTTGTTCAGCTAGAATTCATCAGTATATTCTCTGTCTCCTTTCATCAGACTCTGTGGTAACCACCCACTTGTTCAGCTAGAATTCACCAGTATATTCTCTGTCTCTTTCATCAGACTCTGTGGTAGCCACCCACTTGTTCAGCTAGAATTCATCAGTATATTCTCTGTCTCTTTTATCAGACTCTGTGGTAACCACCCACTTGTTCAGCTAGAATTCATCAGTATATTCTCTGTCTCCTTTCATCAGACTCTGTGGTAGCCACCCACTTGTTCAGCTAGAATTCATCAGTATATTCTCTGTTTCCTTTCATCAGATCCTGTAGCAGCCACCCAATTGTTCAGCTAGAATTCATCAGTATATTCTCTGTCTCCCTTCATCAGACTCTGTGGTAGCCACCCACTTGTTCAGCTAGAATTCATCAGTATATTATCTGGTTCCTTTCATCAGATGGTGTGGTAGCCACCAACTTGTTCAGCTAGAATTCATCAGTATATTCTCTGTCTCCTTTCATCAGACTCTGTGGTAGCCACCCACTTGTTCAGCTAGAATTCATCAGTATATTCTCTGTCTCCTTTCATCAGACTGTGGTAGCCATCCACTTGTTCAGCTAGAATTCATCAGTATATTCTCTGTCTCCTTTCATCAGACTCTGTGGTAACCACCCACTTGTTCAGCTAGAATTCATCAGTATATTCTCTGTTTCCTTTCATCAGATGGTGTGGTAGCCACCCACTTGTTCAGCTAGAATTCATCAGTATATTCTCTGTCTCCTTTCATCAGACTCTGTGGTAGCCACCCACTTGTTCAGCTAGAATTCATCAGTATATTCTCTGTCTCCTTTCATCAGACTGTGGTAGCCATCCACTTGTTCAGCTAGAATTCATCAGTATATTCTCTGTCTCCTTTCATCAGACTCTGTGGTAACCACCCACTTGTTCAGCTAGAATTCATTGGTATATTCTCTGTCTCCTTTCATCAGACTGTGGTAGCCATCCACTTGTTCAGCTAGAATTCATCAGTATATTCTCTGTCTCCTTTCATCAGACTCTGTGGTAACCACCCACTTGTTCAGCTAGAATTCATTGGTATATTCTCTGTCTTCTTTCATCAGACTCTGTGGTAGCCACCCACTTGTTCAGCTGGAATTATCACTTGCACTACGCTCTAGTCATTTGATCTACTTTAAATGTGATTTTATACAGAGGACCCGCGTTATAACGACATGCGTTATAACGGCAAAACTCGTTAAAACGACAATTTCAATGGAATGAATTCTTAGCTCAAGGTTTAGCCTCGATTCCGAGCGGCTTGGGCTTTCCTCGGCTTGGAAATGCCCAAATCGAATCCATAGTCATGAAAGATTCTTGTAATTAAATACTCCAAGAAACAAATGTTATAGACATTTGTTAGAATCGCCTCGATGAGGCGATTCTAACAAATGTCTATAACATTAGTTTCTTGGAGTAATGATGTGGAAAAGACCTTTTTATAACCTGTCATAATCCTAATTGGGATTCTTTATAACGGCAAATTCATTATAACGGCACAATAATAGGGAACAAATAATGTCGTTATAACGCGGGTCTTCTGTACTCATCCATCCACTGCTAGAGCTGAAATATTTCTTAACCCTTTTTGTACCAAATAGAATCTACCTCCTTATATATAGCAGGAGTCCATTTCAAAATTTTGGGGTGACAGGTTATGTTTTCATCAAAATTTATTTGGAAAATGACTGAACTTTTAGCAAACAGTGGAGGCCCTGATCAGACGCTGCATTCTGCACTGTTTGCCAGGGTACCCCTTTTTGGGGTGTCAGGTACTATGTGGGTAAATTAGCAAGCAGTGAATTGCATGCTTATCTCACATTAGCAAACAGTGAATTGGGTGCTTATCTCATAATTGCAAAACAGTGAATTTGACGCATATATCATCAACACTGAACTGGACACAACTCATAATGTGGTGTCTCTCTCATACAAGCAAAACAGTAATTTGGGGTGCTTATCTCATAGTAGCAAACAGTGAATTTGGTGTATTTCTCATACAAGCAAAACAGTGAAATGGGTGCTTATCTCATACTAGCAGACAGTGAAATGGGGTGCTTATATCATATTAGCAAACAGTGAATTGGGTGCTCATCTTTCATTAGGAAACAATGAATTTGGTGTCTATCTCATACAAGCAAAACAGTGAATTGGGGTGCTTATCTCATATTAGCAAACAGTAAATTTGGTGTCTATCATACTAGCAAACAGTGAATTGTGGTGCTCATATTAGCAAACAGTGAATTTGGTGTCGATCTCAAGGTAGCAAACAACAATTTGGGGTGCTTATCTCATATTACCAATAGTTAATTGGGTGTGTGTGTATCTCTTATTAGCAAACAGTGAATTTGGTGTCTATCTCATACTAGAAAACAGTGAGTTAAGGTGCTTATCTCATATTAGCAAACAGTGAATTGGGGGCTTATCTCTCATTTAGCAAACAATGGATTGGGCACTTATCAAACATTCGCAAACAGTGAATTTTGTGTTTATTCCATATTTGCAAACAGTGAATTGAGTGCTTCCATATTTGCAGTAAGTGAATTGGGTGCTTATCTCATATTTGATAATAGTGAATTGGGTTTTTATTTCATATTAATGTCATAGGGTATAGGTATACGGCACACTTGTACTGCCTTGCTGTACAAGCTGGCTTTTATAGTGACGCGGTAGAGTGTTTGCTTATCAATCCGGCAGCCCGGGTTCGATCCCCCACCAGGCCAAAGGTGTTTCAGCATTTTTTTCATCTGTCACATTTGGCGCCCTTCAGTACTGGCATCAGTATGCAGAATAAAAGGTTTTAGTGCTTAGATTATTTGCAGAGAATATATGCAAACAGTGATGCTGACATAGACTGAGGCCAGCTGGGTCCTGTTGTTCAAAACTTGGGTCCAGTTGTTCAAAACTAATGACATTGTTAGTTAACGAAACCTTAAAGCTTTGAACTTTAAATATGGCGAATATACCAAAATTTTTGCTGAAAATATGTGAGCAGCTTCGCATATTTTTCAGCAAAAATACCAGAATTATAGATAATGTACTTGCTAGAACAGTTAACAGTTTGACCCTTAACGAGCTTGTTAAGCTAAACATGCTTTGAACAACTGGGCCATATCTAATGATTGAAGCTCTGTCTTGGCCCTTCAAGCCATATTTGAACAGGAAAGAATCAAGCAAAACTGCATACAGTCTTCCTGGGTCCTGTTCCCCTACGCTATTAGTTTGTTTGTTTGTTTGTTTGATTTGAGGTTCAACATTCCTGTCAACACTGTAAAGATAATTTTGGAGACGCTGCTTCCAATTTCGTGGGACTTTTACCCGACATTGAGATGAAATGACATCTCAAGCCCTGTCGCCTAATGAAACCAATAGGGTTTATAAGCATGGACGGACGGACTCTCACCGCTTTGCAAGGGCAGGCATAGAGCCTCTAAGCGGTTTACCAGTACTCATGTGCGGGACGGTTTCAGCTCTGCGTGGAAGCAACATGCAGCCCATCTATTTCTTCAAGCCTGGATGGGCAAGGGCTACCTACGCTATTAGTACATCTAGGCTAAGACCATTTTTATCTATATCAAGGACAGAAACAGAACTTTCAACTTTATAATTTAATTTTCACTTGCCTTTTATTCACTCATCTATAAAATGAATTCCCTGCTGGCTAGCCAATATGTGTCTCGTATGTTCATGTCTGTTCAATCTGTCTTTTTATTGAAACATACAGGGCTGTCACCAGTTTAATCTATATTTTATAGTCTCAGATCTAATGAGTGAACCCGCATCACTAACAAACGACCCTTGGACACAACTTCTTCGCTAAGTTTTAAAGTTGGCAGCGATTACCTGAAAATAAAAGGATCAGGTATTAACCCTTTTTGTACCAAATGGAATCTTCCTCCCTATATATAGAGGAGTCCATGTCAAAATTTAGGGGTGTCAGGTTGTGATTTCTTCAAAATTTAGTAGGAAAATGATCTGGGCCTGCACTGTTTGCCAGGGTACCTGTTTTGGGGTTTCTGGTACTAAATGGGTTAACAGGAATTGATAGACCTGTCATATTTTGCACCACTTCTTGCTGATGCTGTGGTAAAACTGGGAGCAAATTATTTCCTTTGAGAGTGGGATAGTTTTTAACCCGTTGCATGCAGGAAAACCTTAAAGGGGTACCTTGGCAAACAGTGCAGGCCCAGATCAGAGGCAGCAGAACGTGGCATCTGATCAGGGCCTGCACCAACCAATGCAACACATTTGAAAACATGGATTGTGGGTACTTGATGGCACACCAAAATTCTATATTTGCAGCATGAATATGAGGTACATGTATGGCACAAATTTTCACTTGATATAGGTTATTTCTGACACTATGTTGGGAACCATAATGAATTCTAACAATAAATTCTAGCTTAACAAGTGGGTGGCTGTCAGGAGACAGAGAATATACTGATGAATTCTAGGTGAACAAGTGGGGGGCTGTCAGGAGACAGAGAATAATTATACTGATGAATTCTAGGTGAACAAGTGGGTGGCTGTCAGGAGACAGAGAATATACTGATGATATCTAGGTGAACAAGTGGGTGGCTATCACAACGTCTGATGAAAGGAGACAGAGAATATACCAATGAATTCTAGTTGAACAAGTTGGTGGCTGCCACAGCATCTGATGAAAGGAGACAGAGAATATACCGATGAATTCTAGCTGAACAAGTTGGCGGCTGCCACAGGGTTTGACGAAAGGAGACAGAGAATATACCAATGAATTCTAGCTGAACAAGTGGGTGGCTACCAAAGGGTCAGCTGAAAGGAGACAGAGAATATACCAATGAATTCTAGCTGAACAAGTGGGTGGCTACCACAGAGTCAGGTGAAAGGACACAGAGAATATAACAATGAATTCTACTCGTAGCTGTGGCTACCACAGCATCTGATGAAAGGAGACAGAGAATATACCAATGAATTCTAGATGAACATGTGAGTGGCTGCCACAGCATGAGATGAAGAAGACAGAATATTCCAATGAATTCTAGCTGAACAAGTGGGTGGCTGCCACAGCGTCAGATGAAGAAGACAAAGAATATACCAATGAATTCTACCTGAACATGTCGGTGGCTGCCACAGAGTCTGATGAAGGAGACAGAGAATATACCACAGAGTCTGATGAAAGGAGACAGAGAATATTCCAATGAATTCTAGCTGAACAAGTTGGTGGCTGCCACAGCGTCAGATGAAGAAGACAAGGAATATACCAATGAATTCTAGCTGAACAAGTGGGTGGCTGCCACAGAGTCTGATGAAGGAGACAGAGAATATACCACAGAGTCTGATGAAAGGAGACAGAGAATATTCCAATGAATTCTAGCTGACCAAGTTGGTGGCTGCCACAGCGTCAGATGAAGAAGACAAAGAATATACCAATGAATTCTAGCTGAACAAGTGGGTGGCTGCCACAGAGTCTGATGAAGGAGACAGAGAATATACCACAGAGTCTGATGAAAGGAGACAGAGAATATACCAATGAATTCTAGCTGAACATTTTGGTGGCTGCCACAGGGTCTGATAAAGGAGACAGGGATACACCAATGAATTCTAGCTGAACAAGTGGGTGGCTGTCAGGAGACAGAGACTGATGAAAGGAGACAGAGAATATACCAATGAATTCAAGCTGAACAAGTGGGTGGCTGCCACAGAGTCTGATGAAGAATACAGACAATATAACAATGAATTCTAGCTGAACAAGTGGGTTGCTGCCACAGAGTCTGATGAAGGAGACTGAGAACATACCACAGAGTCTGATGAAAGGAGACAGAGAATATTCCAATGAATTCTAGCTGAACACATCGGTGGCTGCCATAGAGTCTGATGAAGGAGACAGAAAATATACCAATGAATTCTAGCTGAACAAGTGGGTGGCAACCACAGTCTGACGAAAGGAGACAGAGAAAATACTGATGAATTCTAGCTGAACAAGTGGGTGGCTGCCACAGAGTCTGATAAAGGAGACAGGGATACACCAATGAATTCTAGCTGAACAAGTGGGTGGCTGTCAGGAGACAGAGAATATACCCATGAATTCTAACTGAACAAGTGGGTGGCTGCCACAGAGTCTGATAAAGGAGACAGAGAATATACCCATGAATTCAAGCTGAACAAGTGGGTGGCTGCCACAGAGTCTGATAAAGGAGACAGAGAATATACCAATGAATTCTAGCTGAACAAGTGGGCGGCTACCACAGAGTCAGATGGAAGGAGACAGAGAATATACCCATGAATTCTAGCTGAACAAGTGGGTGGCTACCACAGAGTCTGATGAAAGGAGACAAGAATTTACCAATGAATTCTAGCTGAACAAGTGGGCGGCTACCAAAGAGTCTGATAAAAGGAGTTCTAGCTGAACTAGAGAAAGCGACCAGTGGGTCACCTATACCCCCGGCCAGCGCCATACTCTGATATATCTTTTGAGCTTGTATCTATTGTGAATGAAGATGTCAAGAAGCTATTAGAATCTGTAAATGTGCTTGTAAAAGCTAAACCAAACATAAAATTTCTAAATGGACAAAGGGAGTGAGGGCATCAAAGTTACTGAAGGGATGGGGGGTATTAATGTTACTGAAGCAGCAGGGTGGGGTATGCGTCAATGAAATCTTTGGCATGGTATGTAACATCAATGCAAGCATCAACTGAATTTGTCGAGTTTAGAACATACAGGCATCTATAAACTTTGTCATAAAACTCGAACCAAATGTAAAATTTCTAAGTACGTGACCTTGAGGTCAAGGTCACCATGTGTGGGGGAGGGACATACATCACGAACTGTTTGGACTGGTACATTGATGCAAGTATAAACTGAATTTGTCTTAGAGTTAAGAACATACAAGCATCTATAAACTTTGTCATAAAAGTTTAACCAAATGTAAAATTTCTCAGTCTGTGACCTTGAGGTGGGTGGAACATACATCAATGAAATCTTTAGACCAGTATGTACCCGAAATTCAGTGGCAGTATCAACTAAATCTATCAAAGGGCTCAGAAGATACAATCTCTTAGATACGTTGACGCAAAAATTTTAATGGACAGACGGACACACGGATGGATGGATGAACGGCAGGATGAAAACATTATACCCCCATAGCATACTTCGTATGCCAGGGGTATAAATAACATACTTCGTATGCCAGGGGTGAAAAAAGTGGGTGGCTACCACAGTCTGATAAAAGGAGACCGAGAATATACCAATGAATTCTAGCTGAACAAGTTGGTGGCTGCCACAGAGTCTGGTCAAGGAGATAGAGAATATACCAATAGACTTTTAGCAGAACAAGTGGGTGGCTACCACAGAGTCAGATGAAAGGAGACAGAGAATATACCAATGAATTCTAAATGTACCTGTGGCTACCACAGAGTCTGATAAAGGAGACAGAGAAAATACCAAAGAATTCTAGCTGAACAAGGGAGTGCCTACCACAGAGTGTGAAAAGGAGACAGAGAATATACCGATGAATTCTAGCTAAACAAGTGGGTGGCTGCCACAGAGGCTGATGAAGGAGACAGAGAATATACCAATGAATTCTAGGTGAACAAGTGGGTGGCTACCACAGCGTCAGATGAAAGGAGACAGAATATACTAATGAATTCTAGCTGAACAAGTGGCTGGTTACCACAGAGTCTGATGAAAGGAGACAGAGAGAATATACCGATGAATTCTAGCTGAACAAGTGGGTGGTTACCACAGAGTCTGATGAAAGGAGACAGAGAATATTCCAATGAATTCTAGCTGAACAAGTTGGTGGCTGCCACAGCGTCAGATGAAGAAGACAAGGAATATACCAATGAATTCTAGCTGAACAAGTGGGTGGCTGCCACAGAGTCTGATGAAGGAGACAGAGAATATACCACAGAGTCTGATGAAAGGAGACAGAGAATATTCCAATGAATTCTAGCTGACCAAGTTGGTTGCTGCCACAGCGTCAGATGAAGAAGACAAAGAATATACCAATGAATTCTAGCTGAACAAGTGGGTGGCTGCCACAGAGTCTGATGAAGGAGACAGAGAATATACCACAGAGTCTGATGAAAGGAGACAGAGAATATACCATTGAATTCTAGCTGAACATTTCGGTGGCTGCCACAGGGTCTGATACAGGAGACAGGGATACACCAATGAATTCTAGCTGAACAAGTGGGTGGCTGTCAGGAGACAGAGACTGATGAAAGGAGACAGAGAATATACCAATGAATTCAAGCTGAACAAGTGGGTGGCTGCCACAGAGTCTGATGAAGAATACAGACAATATAACAATGAATTCTAGCTGAACAAGTGGGTTGCTGCCACAGAGTCTGATGAAGGAGACTGAGAACATACCACAGAGTCTGATGAAAGGAGACAGAGAATATTCCAATGAATTCTAGCTGAACACATCGGTGGCTGCCATAGAGTCTGATGAAGGAGACAGAAAATATACCAATGAATTCTAGCTGAACAAGTGGGTGGCAACCACAGTCTGACGAAAGGAGACAGAGAAAATACTGATGAATTCTAGCTGAACAAGTGGGTGGCTGCCACAGAGTCTGATAAAGGAGACAGGGATACACCAATGAATTCTAGCTGAACAAGTGGGTGGCTGTCAGGAGACAGAGAATATACCCATGAATTCTAACTGAACAAGTGGGTGGCTGCCACAGAGTCTGATAAAGGAGACAAGAATTTACCAATGAATTCTAGCTGAACAAGTGGGTGGCTGCCACAGAGTCTGATAAAGGAGACAGAGAATATACCAATGAATTCTAGCTGAACAAGTGGGCGGCTACCACAGAGTCAGATGGAAGGAGACAGAGAATATACCCATGAATTCTAGCTGAACAAGTGGGTGGCTACCACAGAGTCTGATGAAAGGAGACAAGAATTTACCAATGAATTCTAGCTGAACAAGTGGGCGGCTACCAAAGAGTCTGATAAAAGGAGTTCTAGCTGAACTAGAGAAAGCGACCAGTGGGTCAGGTATACCCCCGGCCAGCGCCATACTCTGATATATCTTTTGAGCTTGTATGTATTGTGAATGAAGATGTCAAGAAGCTATAAGAATCTGTAAATGTGCTTGTAAAAGCTAAACCAAACATAAAATTTCTAAATGGACAAAGGGAGTGAGGGCATCAAAGTTACTGAAGGGATGGGGGGTATTAATGTTACTGAAGCAGCAGGGTGGGGTATGCGTCAATGAAATCTTTGGCATGGTATGTAACATCGATGCAAGCATCAACTGAATTTGTCGAGTTTAGAACATACAGGCATCTATAAACTTTGTCATAAAACTCGAACCAAATGTAAAATTTCTAAGTACGTGACCTTGAGGTCAAGGTCACCATGTGTGGGGGAGGGACATACATCACGAACTGTTTGGACTGGTACATTGATGCAAGTATAAACTGAATTTGTCTTAGAGTTAAGAACATACAGGCATCTATAAACTTTGTCATAAAAGTTTAACCAAATGTAAAATTTCTCAGTCTGTGACCTTGAGGTGGGTGGAACATACATCAATGAAATCTTTAGACCAGTATGTACCCGAAATTCAGTGGCAGTATCAACTAAATCTATCAAAGGGCTCAGAAGATACAATCTCTTAGATACGTTGACGCAAAAATTTTAATGGACAGACGGACACACGGATGGATGGATGAACGGCAGGATGAAAACATTATACCCCCATAGCATACTTCGTATGCCAGGGGTATAAATAACATACTTCGTATGCCAGGGGTGAAAAAAGTGGGTGGCTACCACAGTCTGATAAAAGGAGACCGAGAATATACCAATGAATTCTAGCTGAACAAGTTGGTGGCTGCCACAGAGTCTGGTCAAGGAGATAGAGAATATACCAATAGACTTTTAGCAGAACAAGTGGGTGGCTACCACAGAGTCAGATGAAAGGAGACAGAGAATATACCAATGAATTCTAAATGTACCTGTGGCTACCACAGAGTCTGATAAAGGAGACAGAGAAAATACCAAAGAATTCTAGCTGAACAAGGGAGTGCCTACCACACAGTGTGAAAAGGAGACAGAGAATATACCGATGAATTCTAGCTAAACAAGTGGGTGGCTGCCACAGAGGCTGATGAAGGAGACAGAGAATATACCAATTAATTCTAGGTGAACAAGTGGGTGGCTACCACAGCGTCAGATGAAAGGAGACAGAATATACTAATGAATTCTAGCTGAACAAGTGGCTGGTTACCACAGAGTCTGATGAAAGGAGACAGAGAGAATATACCGATGAATTCTAGCTGAACAAGTGGGTGGTTACCACAGAGTCTGATGAAAGGAAACAGAGAATATATTGATGAATTCTAGCTGAACAAGTGTGGGGTTACCACAGAGTCTGATGCAAGGAGACAGAGAATATACTGTTGAATTCCAGCTGAACAAGTGGGTGGTTACCACAGAGTCTGATGAAAGGAGACAGAGAATATACCGATGAATTCTAGCTGAACAAGTGGGTCGTTACCACAGAGTCTGATGAAAGGAGACAGAGAGAATATACCGATGAATTCTAGCTGAACAAGTGGATGGTTACCACAGAGTCTGATGAAAGGAGACAGAGAATATACGGATAAATTCTAGCTGAACAAGTGGGTGGCTGCCACAGCTTCTGATGAAAGGAGACAGAGAGTATACCAATGAATTCTAGCAGAACAAGTGGGTGGATACCACAGAGTCTGATGAAAGGAGACAGAGAATATACTGATGAATTCTAGCTGAACAAGTGGGTGGCTGCCACAGCATCTGAAGAAAGGAGACAGAGAATATAACGACAAATTCTAGCTGAACAAGTGGATGGCTGCCTGAATGAAGGCTTTAGTCTTTAACAGCTCAATCAACACTTTTTAGGTTATATAGAGCTGGTCAGTTTACACTACCACACATCTTTGGCTGGCAGCTAAATGCAGAATTAAGTCTTAACCCTTGTTCTGCTGAACCCGGATATGTCATAGATTTCAAACAATGTAGATGCAGATCAGATGGCTTCTGAAGAAGCTATCTGATCTGAATCTCCATTGTTTGTCATGCAGCTCATGAATTTGCTGCAATAATTTGCATCAAGTAATCTGATTGGTTGATAATCAGTAGTGGGTGTGGCATATATAAATATTCAGCAGGACAAAGGTTAATTTTATGTGGTCTCAAAAGCCTAATTTTGGTGGTTTCTACAGCGGTTGGGAATTTACCGTCTGGGAGAACCCAAGCAATAACTTTGTCTTTATGTTCTATATCAAATAAGCAATAAGAATTTATTTTTCCTATCATGAATCTGACTTAATACCTCTCTGATTTACTGCGGATTCAACATTTTACTATTCAAAGTTTGAAAGGAGGCAACATTATTTCCAATCCCCAGACACATTTCTATGATAAATCAAAACGGGAATGGAAGCAGCCAGACAAAAGCTTCAAAAATTCATCCTGCAATCACAGTTTATGATTCCATATGAAGACATAACCATTAATTATTGACAGATGACAAGAGATGGTTACATGGGGGTATGAAACTGTCAGACATACTAGTTTTTTAATCAACAAGGGCTGTCACAGCAGTGTAGCTCACCTGCTCACAACATGTATAACCCTTTCAGTACAAAATATATAGCAGGAATCCATTTCAAAATTTAGGGGTGTCAGGTTGCATTTTCTTCAAATTTTATTTGGAAAATGACTGAACTTTTAGCAAACAGTGGAGGCCCTGATCAGATGCCGCATTCTGCGGCATCTGATCTGGGATTGCACTGTTTGCCAGGCTACCCGTTTTGGGGATTCTGGTACTAAATGGGATAAAAGCAGATTTATATGGTAACACCTTTTTCTTAGGTTTAAAGCAGAAAATGTGCTAGTTAAATGACCCTGTTATATCCAAACAAAAATGTCTAGATTCAAGAAGGGCAGTTGTCAGTTTCTGGCGAAAGAATGTGCACTGTACTGGTTAACCACTTACATATAAGCCTGTCCAGGAAGTGTGGATAGGTAAACTGACCGGCTCAAAAATGACCTAAAATAGCATTGACTGGGCCGTTAACTCCAATACAAACAAACAAATACACTACACCTAAACACATTACGATACATTCTACTTGTTCCAAAATTCGAACAAGTACAAATCACTCCCTGATTTCGTGTCTGAAAATAGCTGGGAGAGTGACAAACATTGTAGACCCCGATAAGACACCAAATTCTGTCTAAACTGTTTGCTCAGGAATGCCTGTCCAAATACATATGGAAGTAACACTTACTGTACTGCTTTTATTCTGATCCCATAATTCTGATAAAAGAATGTTGCAATGTGCAACTAGAATATCAGAATAAATATGTTTGAAACAGATAGGTATCAACATAAAAGGGACATAATTCTACAATAAAAGCTGGATAAATCTTTTCTTTCTTCATGCACGACTGTTGTGCTCAGGCATGTCAGATTCAAAGTCCTCGTCACTCAGTTGGTAGAGTGTCCGCTCCGGGGAACGGGAGGTCACAGGTTCGATCCCGGGCCACGAAATACCAAAGTCGTTCAAAATGGTACTAGCTGCTCCTCGCTTGGCACTCAGATTTACGGGGTAGAGCTAGGACTGGTCGACCCAGTGTCAGGATAATGCGACTGGGTGTGGTATCAGGTAATATGTCTGGGACATGATAAACCAGTGAGGCAGCATTATAAAAGTGAGCATTGAGCTCCCTGTCGCAACCAGACAACATCGTGATATGACTGAAAATTGTTGAAAGTGACGTTAAAACCGAATTCACACACACACACACACACACACACACACACACACACACACACACACACACACACACACACACACACACACACAAAAAAAAACACACCCATGCGCTAAAACGGCTTCTTTATTATCTCTTGAACCGGATTTTTCAGATGAAAATGTACCGTATTTACCCTAAACATTCGGACACCTTAGCTCCTTACCATGCTTGTTGTAAAATTTGAGCAAGTACAATTTACAACCCCATGATGTGTCTAAGAATAGTGGGATCAGTGGCAAACAGTGTAGACCCTGATGAGACGCCGCAGAATGAGATGTCGCAGAATGGGTCTGCACTGTTTGCTCAGGCGTGTCTGTCCGAAAACATACAGTAAATAAGGTATGATATTGTTCTTGACCCTTGTCCTGCTGAGCCTGGATATGCCTTATTATCCAAACAATGAAGATCCAGATCAGATGGCTTCTGACGACAGATCAGATGGCTTCTGATGAAGCCATCTGATCAGGATCTATATTGTTTGCCATTCAGATTGTGAATTTGTTGCAATAATTTGCATCAAGTAATCTGATTGGTTGATAATCGGTAGTGGGTGTGGCAGATTAAAATATTCAGCAGGACAAGGGTTAAGATTTCAATATAGACTCTAGGTGCTTGTTGGAACCGCCGCAGCAGTTCCAACAGGTGTTGTTGTTGTTTATTTCTCTTTTTTTTTATTTTCAAAAATAAGGTAAACAAGAGCACCACATGCGGGTGCCAACGCTCGGCTGCAGCCCCTTTTCATAATGAACAACTAGTCTGAGTTTCAAGTAAATATGTTCAGTAATGACAGAGATATTATAAAATGTCCAAGTTTTTGCACGACGACTCCAGAGCTATGACAATACGTTGTTGTCTTCTTCGAAAACAGCCAAGCTAAAAATGAATATCATGAATACCCCCTTAAACCCCTGTTTTTTTTTAATATAAATAGGGGTTTAGAGGGGTATTGATCTCACGTACATGTAGATGTGATGTATGTCAATTATTGTTTGAAGGGAAATAATATTGAGATCAATAAAGAGAACATAATTGTGCAATAAGCATTTCTACACTGTTTTGAAAAAAAAAGAAATTACCCCATTTCAGCCGGAAAACCAAAACATGGGACAGTGGCAATCAGTACAAGCTCTGATCAGATGCCACAGAATGCTTCACTGTTTTCAAAAAGTTCAGTCATCTGCTAAATAATATTCTAAACAACTCAACCTGTGCCCTGAAGCTGATAATGGTAAATGCGGAAGTTAATGGTAAAAGTACTGTACCTGTCTTGCGGGGTTTCCACTTCATCACTACTGAAGATGTTTCTTTCCTAGTCCCCTCCATCTGGAAATAAAAAGTTCAGATCTCGGTGAATAGAATACAGTCAAAGCATGAAAAATTAATCCTTCTCTTGCTTTTCAGGACAACCCATATCTATGCATGCAAACAGTGTAGATCCAGATCAGATGGCTTCTGAAGAAGCCATCTGATCAGGATCTACACTATTTTAAATTCAGTTTATGAATTTGTACGAATAAATTATATAAAGTAATCTGATTGGCTCAAAGTCAGAGATGGGTGTGGCTAAACTGATGAAAATTATTGGAGCTAGAGCCTTGAAAGTTGGTGAATAGATTGGTGGTTTTGTTTGTTTGTTTGTTTGATTTGAGGTTTAACGTCCCCGTCAACACTGTGAAGGTCATTTTGGAGACGTTGCTTCCAGGTTTGTGGGACTTTTACCCGACATTGACATGAAATGACATCTCAAGCCCTGTCGCCCAATGAAACCAATAGAGTTTATTAGCATGGACGGTCCGCCTTGCACGGCGGTTCCTGGACAGGCTTAGATCCTCCAAGCGATGTACCAGTACTAGTGTGCGGGCCAGATTCAGCTCTGCGTGGAAGCATCATGCAGCCCATATATTTCTTCAAGCCCCTATGGGCGGGGGCCGAATAGATTGGTGGTGATAGATTGGTGGTGATGAGTAGATGAACTGATTAACTTTTGACAACATTCCGAAAAATACTTTGTGAGTTATGGCCCTATGTCATTTTGGTAATTTGTGCCATTGATCTGTATGGTAAAAGTGATGCAAAGCATGAGATATCTTGCTGACAAAATTTTATAAAAAAAAATTCTTAGAGCAATAACTCTTGAAAGGGGCATAATCCTGACGAGAAAAAAAAATACGTGTCAGCTAATTTTCCATGAGGAATCCATATATGAAATTTCAAAACCCTAGCATACACGGTTCTAAAGTTATGCTATGCATCACTTTTACCATACAGATCAATGGCACAAATTACCAAAATGACAAAGGGCCATAACTCACAAAGTATTTTTCGGAATGTTGTCAAAAGTTAATCAGTTCATCTACTCATCACCACCAATCTATTCACCAACTTTCAAGGCTCTAGCTCCAATAATTTTCGAGATATCTTGCTGACAAGATTTTATTAAAAAAAATTCAAAGGGCAATAACTCTTGAAAGGGGCATAATCCAGAGGAGAAAAAAAATACGCGTCAGCTAATTTTCCATGAGGAATCCATATATGAAATTTCAAAACCCTAGCATACACGGTTCTAAAATTATGCTATGCATCACTTTTACCATACAGATCAATGGCACAAATTACCAAAATGACAAAGGGCCATAACTCACAAAGTATTTTTTGTAATATTGTCAAAAGTTAATCAGTTCATCTACTCATCACCACCAATCTATTCACCAACTTTCAAGGCTCTAGCTCCAATAGTTTTTGAGATATCTTGCTGACAAGATTTTATTAAAAAAATTTCAAAGGGCAATAACTCTTGAAAGGAGCATAATCCGGACGAGAAAAAAAATACGTGTCGGCTAATTTTCCATGAGTTATGCTATGCATCACTTTTACCATACAGATCAATGGCACAAATTACCAAAATGACAAAGGGCCATAACTCACAAAGTATTTTTCGGAATGTTGTCAAAAGTTAATCAGTTCATCTACTCATCACCACCAATCTATTCACCAATTTTCAAGGCTCTAGCTCCAATAATTTTTGAGATATCTTGCTGACAAGATTTTATTAAAAAAATTTCAAAGGGCAATAACTCTTGAAAGGGGCATAATCTGGAGGAGAAAAAAAATACGCGTCAGCTAATTTTCCATGAGGAATCCATATATGAAATTTCAAAACCCTAGCATACACGGTTCTAAAATTATGCTATGCATCACTTTTACCATACAGATCAATGGCACAAATTACCAAAATGACAAAGGGCCATAACTCACAAAGTATTTTTCGTAATATTGTCAAAAGTTAATCAGTTCATCTACTCATCACCACCAATCTATTCACCAACTTTCAAGGCTCTAGCTCCAATAGTTTTTGAGATATCTTGCTGACAAGATTTTATTAAAAAAATTTCAAAGGGCAATAACTCTTGAAAGGAGCATAATCCTGACGAGAAAAAAAATACGTGTCGGCTAATTTTCCATGAGGAATCCATATATGAAATTTCAAAACCCTAGCATACACGGTTCTAAAGTTATGCTATGCATCACTTTTACCATACAGTACAATGGCACAAATTACCAAAATGACAAAGGGCCATAACTCACAAAGTATTTTTCGGAATTTTGTCAAAAGTTAATCAGTTCATCTACTCATCACCACCAATCTATTCACCAACTTTCAAGGCTCTAGCTCCAATAGTTTTTGAGATATCTTGCTGACAAAATTTTATAAAAAAATATAACAAAGGGGAATAACTCTAAAGAACCTGGCCCCACAGCCCCAATTTTCTTTCCCACAATACAACTAGTTATGCATGTTGTTTGTACCAAATTTCAAGTTTCTAGGTACAGTAGTTTCTGAGAAATCTTTGACACAAAATTTAAGGTAACTCACAAAATACACATCTCAGTAGCAAATATAACAAAGGGGAATAACTCTAAAGAACCTGGCCCCACAGCCCCAATTTTCTTTCCCACAATACAACTAGTTATGCATGTTGCTTGTACCAAATTTCAAGTTTCTAGGTACAGTAGATCTTGAGAAATCTTTGACACAAAATTTAAGGTAAGTCACAAAATGCACATCTCAGTAGCAAATATAACAAAGGGGAATAACTCTAAAGAACCTGGCCCCACAGCCCCAATTTTCTTTCCCACAATACAACTAGTTATGCATGTTGTTTGTACCAAATTTCAAGTTTCTAGGTATAGTAGTTCCTGAGAAATCTTTGACACAAAAAAAAGTTTACACACACACACACAGAAAGTTTACACACACACAGAAAAGACGAAAACTATATACCCCCATGCCATACTCCGTATGCCGGGGGTATAAATATTCAGCAAGAGAAGGGTTAAAGCCCTGAGTGTTCGAATAAATAAGGTGGGTACTGAAGGTTAGTTTTCCTTATTTCTCCATATAAACCTACATTGTGGGTATTCATTGGAACCGCCTCAGTGGGGCGATTCTAATGAATACCACAACATAGGTTTTTATAGAGAATTGACAAAAAATATCTTTCATTTTCACAAAATACCCACCTCAAATACCCACCTCATCTCATCACGAAAACACGCCTATATAATTTTGACCCCCTTGAACCCCACTTTTATATAGTAAAACTGGGGTTTCTGGGGGTATACCTTATTTTTCTTATTTCTGCTCTAAAATATAGATTGTGGGTACTCCTTAGAATTGAACCACCTTGATGAGGCAGTTCTAACGAGTGCCCACAATCTATATTTTGAGCAGAAATGAGAAAAATATCAAAATTTTTCATTTTAAAATTTTCATTTTTTGTGGCGATAAAGGTGGCAATGTATTTGTATAGGCGTGTTTGCGTAATGTCATCTGTTCCTATGAATTAAGTGTCCGCCATTAATTTAGTCTGACAGCGCTAGTGGGTCAACTGTATTCGTATGTAGGCTGGAATAATAGCTTTGAACCCTTTTGAAGAATTACAGCCCAGTCAACACTATTTAGCTCATATCGAGCTAGTCAGTTTACCCATCCAAAAAACATTCCTATTCAAATACATGGAAAAATGAAAAATTAAAGATGGAAAATTATAATATATTTCTTATTTCTGCTCAAAATATAGATTGTCGTAACACGTTAGAACTGCCTCATTGAGGCGGTTCTTACGAGTGCCCACAACCTATATTTTAGAGCAGAAATAAAAAAAATAATATTCATCCCTGTAAACCCCAGTTTTACTCTAATACAAAGTTTTGTTTGTTTTGTTTGATTTGCGGTTTAATGTCCCCGTCAATACTGTAAAGGTCATTTTGGAGACGTTGCTTCCAATTTTGTGGGACTTTTACCCGACATTGAGATGAAATGACATCTCAAGCCCTGCTGTCCATTGAAACCAATAGGGTTTATAAGCATGACCGTTCCGACTCAAAACGCTTTGCCTGGGCAGGTTTAGATCCTCTAAGCGGTTTACCAGAACTTGTGTGCGGGTCAGTTTCAGCTCTGCGTGGAAGCATCATGCAGCCCATCTATTTCTTCAAGACCTGATGGGCGGGGGGCTAAAGAAAAAATGACACTTATCCCTGTAAATCCAGGTTTTACTCTAATACAAAGTGGGGTTCAATGGGGTCAGAATTACAAAGGCATGTTTTCGTGATGACATCTGGTCTTGGATATCCAGCAACTGTTTCAAAACGACTCAAACAATTGGAAATGAAAGGAGCATGTTACTCTAAATTGCGAATTGACAAAAGGTAGGAAAATTCCAGGCAGCTGGTCACCCCTGTGTTTGAGGGTTACGCTTAACCCATTTAGTACCAGAAACCCCAAAACGGGTACCCTGGCAAACAGTGCAGGCCCAGATCAGACGCCGCAGAATGCGGCATCTGATCAGGGCCTACACTGTTTGCAAAAATTTCAGCCATTTTCCAAATCAATTTTGAAGAAAACAACCTGACACCCATCAATTTTGAAATGGACTCATGCTATATATAAGGTAGAAGATTCCATCTGGTACAAAAAGGGTTAAGTAGCTAAAATGGGAGAAAATGGATTTTGTTAAAATCAAGCTCGACTAGCCGTCAAAAATAGAATAAAAACGATAAAATAGGCCTAACACGCCTTATATGATAATTAGACTTGTCCAACATATAGCTATGGATGAGTCCACTAGCATACAATGGGCTAACACTGTGACTGAATAAATGCCAACAATAACTGCTGTTAAGACAGACAACAGTGTAGATAATCTGCTGACATACTGAGCAAGGTTGGCATTTTACAGACAAGCCCGGCTTAAAAATGTATATAATCAGATCAAAACACAATAATGCTTCACCTTAAAGTTTAAGCCTGCCCGTCTGAGGAAAGAAAAAAAACAAGAGCACCGCAAGTCTGTTTTTCCATGTCACATTGCATGACAGAGTTATGGAACTTAGTCAAAATATACCATATTCACCCTAATTACCACATTATGCGCTTAGTTTTTTCAAAATTGTGTAAAAAAAAAATGTAGTGAAAAAAGTGTTTCAGAAAAAAAAATCCGAAAAGGGGAGATAATTCAGCCATTATCATCAATATAGTTATGGCCCTTTGTCAGATTGTAGCTCTTGTGATGGTGAATATGTGTATGAAGTTTCATGAAGGTATATTCCAAATATTTTTGGAAATATGGTCAAGGTTAAGGTTTTTGGTTAAATTTTTGTAAAATAGGTCAAAGTTCAAAGGTCAAGATCACATGTCAAAAAGGTTGGTATCAGTGAAAAGGTCTTGTCCCAAGGAACATCCGTGTGAAGTTCCAAGGGTCTGTTACAAGAAGTATTGGAATGGGAGTAAAAAATGTGTTTCAGAAAAAAAAATCGGAATAGGGGAAATAATTCAGCCATAATCAACAATATAGTTATGGCTCTTTGTCAGAATGTAGCTCTTGTCATGGTAAGTATGTTTATGAGGTTTCATAAAGATGGCCAAATATTTTTGGAAATATGGTCAATGTTAAGGTTTTTGGCTAAATTTTTGTAAATAGGTCAAAGTTCAATGGTCGAGGTCACAGGTAAAAAAGTTGGTATTAATGGAAAGGTCTTGTCCCAAGGAAGATCCATGTAAAGTTTGAAGGCTCTGTTACAAATAGTAGTAGAATCATTGTTCAGGTATGGGCATGACATGTCAATCAGTGTAATATATGTGCCATGCATGGCTTGGTTGTTGTCTAGACACCAGTAAAAATGTGATATTTGAGGCCACACTGAGGTAGTTGGGGTCGCACTGGTAATTTAAGACACACTGTGATATGAGAGGCCACTCTGTGAAAATTGAGACTACACTGTGATAGTCAAGGTCACAATAAGATAGTTGAGGCCAAACTGAGGTAGTTACGGGAGTGAAAAATCAGGACACTCTGTGACATGTGAGGGCACTCTTGTGATAGCTGAGGCTACACTGTGATAGCTGAAGAGCTGAAGCCATACTGTGACAGGTGAGGCCACACTGTGATGGCTTAGTTCACACTCTGATAGTGGAGGCAACACTGAGGTAGTTGAAGCCACAATGTGATAGTTCAGAACACAGTGTGGTAGTTGATGCAACATTGTGATTGTTGAGGCCACATTGCGATATTTGAGGCAACACTGTGGTAGCTGTGGCATTTTAGATAAACTGTAATGTGTGAGGCCGCACTTTGAAGATTGAGGCTACACTGTGATAGTCAAGGGCACAATGATAGTTGAGGCCACACTGAGGTAGATGATGCCACACTGTAAAAATTGAGGCTACACTATTATAGTCAAGGTCATAATGAGATAGTTGAGGCCACACTGAGGTAGATGATGCCGCACTGTGAAAATTGAGGCTACGCTGTGATAGTCAAAGTCATATTGAGATAGTTGAGGCCACACTGAGGTAGTTATGGCCACATAGTTCAGGACACTCTGTGATATGTGAGGGCATTCTTGTGATAGCTGAGGCTATACTGTGATAGTTGAGATGAGGCAACACTGTGATTCATACAAGTCTGCAGAGGAAATTCATGGCTTCCCACGACCACCTAGTGGAAATCTGTTCCAGCTTCCAGCCAGACTACAGCATTTCTTAGAATTCTGGTCTGCAACTCCTATAGCCATTTATACTTTATCGTTTTCAGTGGTTTATTTCCAATTTAAGTAACAAGTATTTACTGGCAGTTTTCTGCGGAATGACATCAGCCAAACCAATTACAGCATTTTATTACATTTAAGGAACTGAAAATTGGCGGAGAAACACAGGTTTTATTGCCTCTGAATTTTAATCCTAAAGGCACGTCAAATGAAAACCACTGAAATTCTATGCCACAAAACCGATTCTCAGTAGCCAACGCATGCATATAATTTGCTTAGTGTCTTAACCCTTTTTGTACCAAATGGAATCTTCCTCCTTATATATAGCAGGAGTCCATTTCAAAATTTAGGGGTGTCAGGTTGTGTTTTATCCAAAACTGAAAATGACTGAACTTTCAGCAAACAGTGGAGGCCCTGATCAGATGCCGCGTTCTGCGGCGTCTGATCTGGGCCTGCACTGTTCGCCAAGTACCCGTTTTGGGGTTTCCGGTGCAAAAAGGGTTAATCGTGGACAGCAGTTAATTTGTGCAAAGTAAGAAGTCTCGGAATATACTTCATGACTATGCAAATTGATCCCAGTTTAGCTACGTATTTCATTACTTCTGCCAAGGCACAACATACTAATAGCAAATGATGGACAATAAAGCTCAGGTTTTTTTAAGGCTTTAAAACCCGGCTAACACTGTGTAAACGCACATTCCAGCCGTAGCTAGATCCTGTTCATTAGTATTCGATACACGATTACGAGGCTTATTCCAGACAGTGGGTAAGTTTCTGGCAAATGTCAGTCTTGCTTAAAATGCCATCAATGCAACATGACCTCACAGTATTGATGAGACAATCGGATTAAAAAACCATTGTTGATGACACAGACCTATAATCAGTGATTCAAATAAGTAAGGTATTTGAAGAATTATTTCTCTTAAGTCCCCATGGAAACGTATCTTGTGGGTACTTGTTAGAATCGCCACTTTGAGGTGATTCTAACAAGTACCAACATGATAAGTTTCGTGATGAAGTAGAAAAATAATATCAAATTATTCATCACAAAACAGAGGTATCTGCCCCTTTTAGCTTGCTGATCACCGTCACAGACAGAAAGGAGTTCCAGTTCAAATAGAACACTATTTTTTTCATCATATTTTCCTGGTTTTCCTGGTAAGTATTATACAGGATTGTTTTGGCAGGATTATTCCTATATTCAGATAGAAGCGTATGTGGTATAGTTGTTACACTACTCGCCTTGTAAACCAGGGATCGCAGGATCGATCCCGGGCTTCTCCAGACCTTCGGACGAGTCTTTAAACCAAAGTCCCGTCCCCGTATGACCTTAGCTGTTGGTGGGACGTAAAACTCTAACACTCACTCACTCCTATATTTAGACACCTTAACTCCTTAGCAAAATTACAACTACCCGAATTCTTCACCATTTTGTATTTTATCTGAATCTTTTGTTTGTTTGTTTGTTTGATTTGACTGTAAGGGTCATTTTGGAGACATTGCTTCCAATTTTGTGGGACTTTTACCCGACATTGAGATGAAATGACATCTCAAGCCGAATAGGGTTTACGATCATGGACGGGCTGACTGAGTCACTCGCACCGCTTGCCTAGGCAGGCTTAGATTCTCTAAGCGGTTTACCAGTACTTGTGTGCGGGTCGGTTTCAGCTCTGTGTGGAAGCATCATGCAGCCTATTTATTTCTTCAAACCCTGATGGGCGGGTGCCGATCTGAATCTTTGTGCACTCTCATGGAATCAAATTAATAAATAAATTAAGGGCCAACACAAAGGCGACACACTTAAATGGCTTCTCAGGCAACAGCTGCAGTTGTAGCCCCTACCACAGCTCCAAATATAGAGTACCTCAACACTGACTATACATACGAGGGTAGGCTGAAAAGTTCTGAGCCTGACCAAGATCCAATGGTTTGTCCATGCTGAAAGTGCCTTATTTTTCAACATAGTCTCCCTTCCTGTCCACACACTTCCTGCAGCGATGCTGGAGTCCTTGGATACCAATGGTATAGAGGGTCTCATCTTGGTCCCTGAAAAACTCCTCCACAGCAGCTATCACCTCCTCGTCTGACCGATTATGCTGCCCAGCCAAGTGCTTTTTCATGTTTGGAAACAGGAAATAATCTGATGGAGCTAGATCAGGTGAATACAGAGGGTGATCAACAAGTGTGAAGCCACAGTCATGCACAGCAGCCATTGCGACAACCGATTTATGAGCAGGCGCATTGTCCTGATGGAACAAGGCCCTTTTGTCAATTTTCCGGGTCGTTTAGCCTTAACCCTTTACCACTCAGGGATTTTATGACTTTTGCTGATTTTCACAGTGTTGCACCTGACAGCAACTTCAACTAGCCATTGTTTCATAATGGATTGTCTGTTTTACACCAAACTCGGTATGAATGTTCATTGGGCAGTAGCCTTTCAAATGCAACCTTTCATGACTTGATCATTGTTGTCATGGTAAAGAGGGGGCATCTCAAAGTTGGCAAAAAGTGTGTTTTCACATGAATTTTTGACCACATTTTAATCTTCACACAGCTGTCAAGGCAACAATTAAGGTGTTTGGCACTGGCCATTTTCACTGTTTGCAGCATGTTTTATCAGCATCAATTTTCAGGCATTTTTGACCCCAGACACCCTCAGATATAAATTTTAGTGGCCGATTGGGCCATACACCCAAAATTTTTCGGGATGTGAGGGGGGGCAAGCCCCCCCCCCCCCCCCCCCCCTTCAATCCCCCCAGAAAATTTTTAGTGGGGAGGCGCGCGCAAAAACAGGTCACTTTTTTGCCCAACAAATCCTTAAGCAAACATAACTATCCAGGGGTAGAAATGCAGAATTTAGGTGCTTCTGGCGCTTAAAATGGGGGGGGGGGGGGTGCAGACACGTAAAAACACGTATCTGAGTGGTAAAGGGTTAATTGCTTTTCGCAATTGTCCTAGCAGATCTGCATAATACTCCCCATTAATTGTTCTGCCCTTTTGAAGGTTATCTATGAATATTATACCCTAGGCACCCCAGAACACTGATGAGGAGATGACCTTTGCCTTCTTTGGAGGGGGTGAGCCAGGATGATTCCATTGCATGGATTGTCTTTTGGTCTCTGGCTCAAAGTGATGAACCCAACACTCATCCTGAGTGACAAAACGGTCAAGAAAACAATCTTGGTCTGCTTCAAAAATAGCCAAGTTGGCTTGTGACAGGTTCAGTCTGGTCAACTTTTGGTCAGGCGTCAAAAGCCATGGCACCCATCTGGCCGAAACCTTAGACATTCCTAATTCACTGTGTAGAATGTTCTCTACTCGTTCATGGGAGATGCCAACAGTGTTAACTAACTGATTCACAGTTAAACGCCCGTCATCCATCACGGCCCTGTGCACTTGGCTGATGGTTTCCTCAGTTGTTGCCGTTGTGAGTCGTCCACACTGGTCATCATCTTCAAGGCTGTCCTTGCCCATCTTAAAATTTGCTGCCCACCTTTTCACGGTTGCATAAGGAGGAGCATCATCCCCTAATGTAGCAACCATATCGGCATGAATGTCCTTAGGAGCTAACCCCTTTTTATGGAGGTACTTGATGACACCACTATGCCTGATTTTGTCCATTTTCTCAAAAACGTGCTAGTATCAATTTTCAAAGTCTAGAATTTCTATGTTATTGCAGGTAAACTTGAACTCATTTGAGTCAAATCAAGTAATAAAGGTTTGGATTTAATAAATACAAAATTTCATGGCTGTTCGATGCCTGCTTCTTGGTCAGGCTCAGATCTTTTCGGCCTACCCACGTAGGCCAGGCGGAAATCGGCTGGTGCATTGCTGGTTACCCGCCTTGCGCCTGCCGTATACCTGGCGATTGTTACTAGCCCGCCGAGCATTGGTTGATGTTCCGCAGATGTCCGCCCAGTTCCTGGCTGGGTATGGCCCGTCGCTGGGCGAGGGACGGGTTTACAACTGCCGGGAATGGTCCAGTTGTCCAGGGGTATATAAACTGCATCTTCTACTGTCTGTACAACAAAAACATCAGGTCAGTTGGTGGGTGAACCACCTTCAATTTATTGACGTCGAAGAAACCTTGAAGAATAGCCTCTTATCCCTACTGGTCTGCTAAAAACTGGCATGCATCGGAGATCAGGCCCTTACATAGTCGAGCATCAATTAGTGGGACGCCTGAAGGAAACTGGTCGGTGATTGAGTGGCTGCAGCCGAAACAGGATTGGTCAAGCGGATTCCTCTTGGTAACCAGACGGGCATAGGCCGATTACTGCCTGATTATCTGATTGGTCTGGGTCCACTCTATATGACCACCGGATGCCATCAACATCGTCCCGACGTCGGTACAAGCTCTGCTCGACTTTAATTCGACCTAGAGGTCGGTGAGAACTCGGTGAGAATTTTAAGTGCATGTTAAAATTTCAGCAGGCCCCTCCTGATCAACACCGATGCCTCAATATCCGGCGGGACGCCGGCCGGACTCCAGCCCGATTTCACCACTAGTTGGGTGGGGCTCGAATAGTGATTTGTGACTGTAGCATAAAATAGAAGATACCATTCAGTATAAAATGGGTGAGTGAGTGTTTGAGTATTACTTCTCACCAACATCTAAGGCCATAGGGAGACGAGACTTTCGTTTAAAGACTCATCGGAAAGTTTGGAAAAGCCCAGGATCCATCCTGCGACCCCTGGTTTACAAGGCGAGTAGCATAACCATTACATCACGGAGGCTTCTAAAATAAAATGGGTAAAACCACTAAAATTCTGAATTCTTGTCTGTATTGCGAGTATAATAACAAGACAAGACCTTGTTTTCATCAGCAGATTTGGGTTTTATTTCAAGCCCCTGTCAATCTTTCATACCAGTTTTTCTGGTACCCAAATATTTCTGTACAGTTATTCTATCCACATAACAATTACACACGGCATCAGATGTCAACGAAAAATGCTAATTTTAGAGTTAATATCTAGTCTGTCACCCACAATATGTCTTTCGGAAGCTTTAATGAGATTGCCTTTATGAGGCGCTTGAGATCAGTTTCCATTTCTGTTTACATGGTTACCTATTTTTGTATGAATGAATACAACACTATTTGCACAGTATGATTGAAATATAGACTGATTTCGGGACTGTGGGAACTATTTTTCCCTACTACCAATTTAACAATGAATGATCTGTGACTTCAAATTGGTATTGTTGGGCTCTTCAAATATATCACATAAATTGTCTTAACCCTTATCTTGCTGAATATTCATTTAAGCCACACCCATTTCTGTCTATCAACCAATCAAATTACTTGATGTAATTCATTGCTACAAATTCAATAACTGAATGCCAAACAGTGTAGATCCTGATCAGATGGCTTCTGAAGAAGCCATCTGATCTGGATCTACACTGTTTGCAAAGATAGGGGTTGTCGTGAACAGCAAGATAAGGGTTAACCCTTATGATGATGAGAAAACTACATCTGAAAATGTCGTCTGCTTATGGTGTCTGCTGAGTTTTTTTGAAAACTTTTTAAAACAGTGTGGAGCAGTCTGATCTTGGTCCACACTGCTTGCAAAAAAATTACGTTTAAGGCAGGCAACAGTGGCATCTGATCAGGGCCTACACTGTTTGCAAAAAGTTCAGCCACTTTGCAAATAAATCTTGAAGAAAACACAACCTGACACCCTTGAATTTTGAAATGGACTACAGCTATATATAAGGACAAAGATTCCATTTGGTACGAAAAGGGTTAAACCATTTCATTCAACCTGTAAATTTCTCTAATGTAAGCAAACCGTGCAATGAATTCTTACTCGGAAATCCATGAAAACCGGGAACAAAGGCAATCAGTGCAGTCCGGATCAGACAGGGTATAATGTGGCATCTGATCAGGGTTTTCACTGTTTGCTAACAGAATTTTCCGTCAAAAGTAGAATGAAAATGAAAAAAAAAAGACCTTACACCTCTTAACCCTTTTTGTACCAAATGGAATCTTCCTCCTTATATATATCAGGAGTTCATTTCTAAATTTTGGGGTGACAGGTTGAACTTTTAGCAAACAGTGGAGGCCCTGATCAGACGCCGCATTTTGCGGCGGCGTCTGATCTGGGCCTGCACTGTTTGCTACGGTACCCGTTTTGGGGTGTCCAGTACTAAATTGGTTAAAGGACAAATGGACTTGTCCAACATATAACAAATAAACTTTCATTCAGTCGTTATACTACACAGACATGTATGTGATCGAAATTTTATAGGTGCCAATCACAACAATTATCATCTGCTTTGTTGTGTTGTAAACATTGTGGACCCTGATGAGACTGCTCCTCAACGCTAGTAGAGGAGCAGCCAGTCTGATCAGGGTCAACACTGTTTGCAAAAGAGTGTCTGAAAAGTTTGTAAGAAGATGTAGTAGACGAAATAAACGATGCAGTTTTCCTTGGCATCTAAAGAGTAAAATATTTGAAATATGTACATTTTACTTCTGGCTTAAATTTCAAGAGTGAACTAATTTCTAACCCCCCTGCAACAAGCAAGCACCACTACCTCAAGGACATTTCACGCGTAAGAAGTGCGAGATGTAACACCTTACAGGATAGAAAAACATCACACTTAATTATTCAGTCTTGTCAATCGTTGTCAGCGGAGAACAATGGCAAATTGGAAAACTCCTCTTTCCTAGGGCCAGCGTCAGAAGATGAATCGTGGGAAAATTTTTCCTCCTATTGTTATTAAGATTACAGCACATTACGATGAAACGTTACCGAATTTCCGACAACTATTACCGTAATTACTCACAAAATTTGGACACCTGAATCATCACTGTAATTATCCTAAAATTTATACAACCTTTTATCTGGCAATGCATTAACAAATACCAACAGGATATCAAACATTGAAGACCCAATCAGACTGCTCCTTCAGGAGCAGTCTGATTGGGTCTGCAATGTTTGCACACGACTACTCTTTCAGATTTTAGAATAAGTTCGGTAAAATCAAAATCGTGACCTGAAAGATGCCCTGAACCCAATGTCAATGAAGTAATTTTATTCAACGATTTGTCCCCAGATAACCTGTCCAACCTGGACACCTGGACAGAAGTCATAGGGCTGGGTGACATCAAAACGGGGACATCAAAAATCTTATTCATTTTGCTTAATTTACATTAAATCTAGGTCAAGATCAAGACCTTTAATTATATACAATGAAAATGAGTACAGAGTGACATTTTGGTGATATTTTATGGTCTCCAGTGTTTATGGTCAACCTACCAAAGACATCATTAAAATACTTCAAAATACTTCAGACAGAAATACTTCAGAAACCCCCACCCCACAAAAAAGAAGAAAAACTGTGATACGATGAATGCACGTGCATACATTTCATGATTATTTGCATAACAATGTACATGTGAACAGCTCAGGAACTGGTATTTTTTCAGCAGACAACATTTTGAAATAATTTTTTCTTATTTTTCCCAGAAAACAGGATTTGACATTTCCCAAGAGACAATGCATGAGATTTCAAGTTCTGTGTTTTAGGAGACAATTGACATGAAATGGCAAATCCTGTTTTCTGGAAAAAATAAGAAAAAAACTGCTGCCAATCGTATAATACTGGTGGACTCTTTCATTGCTATATGTTTGACAAGTCCATTTGTCATATAATGGGTGGTAGGCCTATTTTGGTGTTTTTATTCTATTTTTGATGGAAAATCCCGTTAGCAAACAGTGCAGACCCTGATCATGCGGCGTCTGATCTGGGACTGCACTGTTTGCCAAGGTACTCCTTTAGGGGTTTCCCCGCTTGCAATGGGTTAATTCACACTAAACGACAACTTCTTCGTAACAGTCATGTACAAGGCCCTGTAATGAACATGAAGAAAACTGGAGTTTATATGGGTTTACATTATTTTTTCTTATTTTGCTCCAAGACATAGGTTGTGGACACTCATTAGAACAATGAGCATCCACAAGCTGTGTGGAGTATAAATACAAAAAATACCACAAATTTCAATCACAACAAGAGGTCAATGGGCCACTACACTCACCAGAGGTGATGTGGTTAATACCATATGCAGGCATGGTGCCCATCTTGCTCATGTGACACATCCCATGAATCATTATTCATTGCCTCATCCCAAAGAGGCTTTTCATGTAATTTGGTTTCAATCAGCACACCAGTTTTAGTGGAGAAGAAGACAAACATACTGAATCTCAGCCATCCAAGACAAAGGTCAGTAATGACCTTGACCTTTCGAACTGATTAACTTCCATTCAGCTGATTACAAATATCATTTCTGATTGCAATTAGAAAAATCCACTGTTTTGCCTTTTTTCTATACAAATGTCTAAGTGGCCAAATTTGACCTTGACATAAAACAGGTCAAGGTCAACAAAAGGTCATCATTTGAAAAAAAACTTGGTAGGGCCCGAGTCCGCAATGCTGCATACCAAGTTTCAAGGTCATCGGCCATTCTGTTCTTGAGAAGAAGATTTTTAAAGGTTTTTACCATATATGGGCATGGCGGCCATATTGGTCATGTGAGCCAGTCCTCACGCACAAACTTTTGTTCCCCCCTCCCATAGAGGTTCCACATGTAATTTGGTTTCAAATGGCCAAGTAGTTTCTGGGGAGATGTTGTTTGAAAATGTTGATGATGCAGATAAAGACAACGGACCACTGCCTATACTATAAGCCGCCGCACCCCACCCCCCCTAGTCTTAGGCTCTGATGAGCTAAAACTACTGGTTGAATGCTATGTTATCATAACCTGTTCATTATAACACAATATTTTTTTTAAAGTATTTCTTGTTTTAATTGCTACTGACATATACAGCATTTTAACATTCTTTTAGAATGAGAATCGTCTTGGAGCTGCCACTGAATCTTCAATAATTAATTAAAACCCATAGATGATAATGAAATCTTCCACTTAACAAGTTTGGAGTGGTCCATTTGCAATTATAGGGGTATCAGGTTTATTTTGTTGTTATGTTTGGAGTTTTAATGGCCCACTCAACATTTTTAGGTCATTATGAGCCAGTAAATCTACACCTATCCACAATTTGCCTGGTTAGTAACCAGTATAATTTTATGCTTATAAACCCTATTGCGCTTTCATTTGGTGACAGGGCTTGAGATGTCATTTCATCTCAATGTCACAAAATTGGAAGCGATGTCTCCAAAATGACCTATACAGTGCTGACGGGGACGTTAAACCTCAAATAAACCAAACAAAATTATCAATGGCCCCGAAAGAATGTTGCCGACTCATCAGATATGGATTTGTTTGAGGTAAGTTTTACAAAAATTATGTACTTAAAACAAACTGCAGACCTAAATCAGCAGCATGTGATCTAGTTTGCAATGTTTGCCAATGTCCCAGTGATGCTATATACAGTAAAATTCCTATATTAAGACCACCTTTGGGACTATTCAAAAGTGGTCTTAAAGACCACTTTTGAACAGTCCCATAGGTGGTATTTGACCAGAGGACACTGTATGCAGAAATCACAAAGAAAGAATAACTGCAACCTACTAAATAAGCTTTTTAAAGCAGAATGAGTCTTAATTTTACGTGGTTTTAATAGCAGAATTTCACTGTATATGGGTTGTTTTGGGGTTTTAGGTCATGCAGTCAGTTTGCCTAGTCACACTTATCCTGGGTAGGCTTAGACTAAACAAATAATAGCCAGCACAGAACACATTCTTTTTGCTTAAAACTCACAACTGCCCCTCTTGAATCAGTGGGAAAGCAAGAATGTATAAAAGGTTTCAGGACTAATCTTTGTGAAAAAAGTTCCCAGGCAGGCTTAAACTTGTGACCCTCAGATCACCAGGGCTCAGTTGTTCAAAGCATCATTAGCTTAACAAGCTTATTGGTGGTCAAATTGTTAGCTATTCTAGCAAATTTAACACCTAATTTTTTTTTATTTTTGCTGAAAAGATGTGAGCAGCTTTTGTACCTGCAAAAGCTGCTCACATTTTTTTCTGCAAAAATATTAGTATATTTGGCGTATTAAATGATCAAAGTTAACTAATGATGTAGTTTGTTTTTATGACAAATGGCCTAAGAGACCTCAAGTGTTAATGCATGAAAAATAGTGGTGTATTTACAGAATATCACTATACATCGCCTAAATAACATTCCATTTTTCAAACTGGCATACAAAAAGACAGCGGCTTTGTCCCCGCCCTTTGGGGCTTGGAGAAATAAAGTGGGCTGCATGGTCCTTCAACGCAGAGCTGAAACTGACCACACGAGTACTCGTAAACCGCTTAGAAGGACTCGGCCTACCCAGGAAAAGTGATGGGAGTTGGACCGTCCAATGCATATAAGCTTTTTGGTTTCATTGGGCGGCAGGGTTTGAAACGTCATTTCATCTCAATGTCGGGTAAAAGTCCCACAAAATTGGAAGCAACGTCTCCAAAATGACCTTAATAGTGTTGAAGGGGACATGAAAACCTCAATTCAAACAATAATAAAAAGACGGCGATGAATTTACGTTGGTCGCGTGACAGGAAGGAATTCTTCTATAGATTTCAGCCAAACAATTCCTTCATTTTCATTAACTTGGTTAAATCAATCCTTAACAGACTCCGATGGCATGTTACAAACTGTAAGCATAATTTCGATAAAGTGCCATAAATGAAATGATATTTTATCCGCTCTCCATTATCAATGTATCTGGATTCAAAAATAAGCGAGCACAAGAGAATAATTTGTCTGCCTTTTATGAACCTTTTCATATTAAATAGCAAACAAATTATATTTTAGGTGAAATGATCAGTTTTATTTTACTTACTAAATGACAGCTAGACATTTTTTTTGCTGATTCAGAACACAACCACGAAAAAATACCATTTAAGGGTTGTTTGATTTTTTACTGGGTACAGCAAGCGAGTCGGGGGTTCTAATATGGTTCTATATGTCTGGCATTCAGTAAGCATGGCCACGAAACATCTATGGCCCTGCACAACAAAGTGCTGAGCCCCTGCTCAGCACTTTGTTGTGCAGGGCCATAGCTATTCGTGGCCATGCGCATGTAGATTTGTTTATTTCACAGCCAGACACTATCAATCATGACCACATGAAGAAATAAACTAGCATGACAAAGTATTTACCCTAGGCCCTCTATACATTCAACCCAAGACAGTCTGTTTTTTTTTTTTTTTTTTTTTTTTCTGAATTCATCTTTCTTCTTTTTTTCTGAATTCAAAGAGTTTTATAGTCTTTGTGTTTCCTTTTTGTTTGATTTGAGGTTTAACGTCCCCGTCAACACAGTATAGGTCATTTTGGAGATGTTGCTTCCAATTTTGTGGGACTTTTACCATCTCAAGCCCTGCCGCCCAATGAAACCAATAGTGTTTATAAGCATGGACCGTTCGACTCGCACCCCTTTGCCTGGGCGGTTTACCAATACTCGTGTGCAGTTTCAGCTCTGCGTGGAAGCATCATGCAGCCCATCTATTTCTAAGCCCCGATGGGCGGGGGCCGTAAACCCAAGACAGTCTTTTTTTTTACTTCTTTTTTTCTGAATTCATTGTTCTTCATTTTTTTCTGAATTCAAAATGTTTTGTAGTGTTTTATTACATGTATACATCACGTGAACAAGTCCGTGAAATAAACACCCCACTAAACCCCACTTTATATACAGAAAACTGGGGGTTTACAGGGTATACAATATTTTTCTTATTTCTGTTTCAAGACATAGGCTGTGGGTACTCGTTAGAACCGCCTCAATGAGGCGGTTCTAACGAGCACCCACAACCTATGTTTGCAGTATTAATAAGAAAAATATCACAGATTTTCATTAGAAAAGTAGCCATTCTGCAGATGCAAAAAATGCACTATGTCGTACGGGTGTGTTATCATAATGATGAGTAGACTGAGAGGTGGCCAAAAACAGAAGTACCCAGAGAAAAACACTTCACCATTTCTAGCAGATCTTTGCTTCTTCAAGGCTCAAACCTCAAACCTATTTACTGAATGAAGTCAGAAATTACCATTTTCACCCCCAGATACTCAGAAACTTTTGATTAAGCCTTATAATGTCTTAATAGTAAATTATTTTCTATTTTCGTTGCAAAGACAAACAGTGTAGACCCTGATCAACAGAAGTAGCGTAATCTGGGTCTACACTATTTGTAAAAAATATTTTCTTGTCTGTTGATTTTGGGTAAATATTTGCATTCTGTGGCATTTGATCTGGGCCTGTACTGTTTGCCAATGACGTGTTTCTGGGTTTCACTTGACATTGCTACATGCTTAATATGTAAGCTCTTGGCCTAGTGGTTTCAGAGAAGATGATTTTTGAAGTTTTTTTTTTTTTTTTCCATTATAAGTCTATCGGGGCTAAAGGGCCCCGGGGCGTGGCCAGTTTAGACCCCAGGGGCATGATTGGCACA
The DNA here is from genome assembly GCA_963580285.1 of Lucinisca nassula. Lineage (NCBI taxonomy): Eukaryota > Metazoa > Mollusca > Bivalvia > Lucinida > Lucinidae > Lucinisca > Lucinisca nassula. The sequence goes on along the minus strand of OY757019.1, from coordinate 128,252,375 downwards.
ATTTATGCAGGGGACCACTTGACATTGCTACATGCTTAATATGTAAGCTCTGGGCCCAGTAGTTTCAGAGAAGATTTTTTAAGCTTTTTTCCATTGTAAGTCTATGGGAGCTATATGTTGCCATGGCAACACCAGTTTCAATCTGAATTGCCCAAAAATAAACCGCATCTTTTCCCTCAACCGGATAATGCTTCTCATGAAATTTAATCATTATTGGCCAAGTGGCTTTAAAGATATACTTATTTGAAAATGTGAACGGATGCCGGACCAATGGTGAGCTAATAATACTAGCGGTTTCAGTGAAGAAGGTTTTTTAAGCTTTTCTTTCCATTATAAGTCTATGGGGGCTAAGGGGCCACAGGGTGTGGCCACTTTAGTCCACAGGGGCATGATTGGCACAATTTATGTAGAGGACCACTTGACATTGCTACATGCTTAATATGTAAGCTCTGTGCCTAGCTGTTTCAGCGAAGATCTTTTAAGCTTTTTTTTTTCCATTATAAGTCTATGGGGGCTAATGGGCCCGGGAAGGGGGGCAGTTTAGACCCCAGAGGCATGAATGGCAAAATTTATGTAGGGGACCATTTGACATAGCTACATGCTTAATATGTAAGCTCTGAGCCTAGTGGTTTCAGAGAAGAAGATTTTTTAAGCTTTTTTTCCATTATAAATCTATGGGGGCTAAGGGGCCCCAGGGCGTGGCCAGTTTAGACCCCAGGGGCATGATTGGCACAATTTATGAAGGGGACCACTTGACATTGCTACATATTTAATATGTAAGCTCTGTGCCTAGAAGAAGATTTTTCTAAGCTTTTTTTCCCCATTATAAGTCTATGGGGGCTAAGGGGCCCCACAGCGTGGCCAGTTTAGATCCCAGGGGCATGATTGGCACAATTTATGTAGGGGACCACTTGACATTGCTACATGCTTAATATGTAAGCTCTGGGCCTAGTGGTTTCAGAGAAGATTTTTTAAGTTTTTTTTTTCATTATAAGTCTATGGGGACTACAGGGCAACGGGGCGTGGCCAGTTTAGACCCCAGGGGCATGATTGGCACAATTTATGTAGAGGACCACTTGACATTGCTACATGCTTAATATGTAAGCTCTGTGCCTAGCGGTTTCAGAGAAGAAGATTTTTAAGCTTTTTTTTTCCATTATAAGTCTATGGGGGTTAAGGGACCCTGGAGCGTGGCCAGTTTAGACCCCAGGGGCATGATTGGCACAATTTATGTAGGGGACCACTTAACATTGCTACATGCTTAATATGTAAGCTCTGGGCCAAGTGGTTTCAGAGAAGATTTTTTAAGCTTTTTTGCCATTATAAGTCTATGGGGACTAAGGGGCCCCGGGGCGTGGCCAGTTTAGACCCCAGGGGCATGATTGGCACAATTTATTTAGAGGACCACTTGACATTGCTACATGCTTAATATGTAAGCTCTGTGCCTAGCTGTTTCAGAGGAGAAGATTTTTAAAGCTTTTTTTTTCATTATAAGTCAATGGGGGCTAAGGGGCCAGTTTTGACCCCAGGGGCATGATTGGCACAATTTATGTAGGGGACCACTTGACATTGCTACATGCTTCATATGTAAGCTGAGACCAAGTGGTTTCAGAGAAGAAGATTTTTTAAGTTTTTCCCATTGCAAGTCTATGGGAGCTATTTGTTGCCATGGTTCTCATGAAACTGAATCATGATTGGCCAACTGGCTTTAAAGATATACTTAGTTGAAAATGTGAACGGACGACGGACGCCTGACCATTGGCATACTAATACCTCACATGAGCCTTCGGCTCAGGTGAGCGAATAATGAAGTATTGAAATTCACAACCTAAATGACACACATTGTGTAGATCATGATTCTGAAGCCATCTGATCTGGATCTACACTGGCAAATAAAGTGGTTGTATTTATCTGGAAAGGTTAAGACTTTATAATAGCCCAGACAACACTTTTAAGGTCATATTAAGCCTGCCAGCTTACCTAGACTGGATTATACCAGTATACCAGTAGAGTGCACTTCTTTCCTTTGCCCTGAAAGAACAGCATTTTCTTTTGCCGGGGAGGGAGGATGCGAATCTGTCCGAGACCCTGAGACATCAAGGTTGGATTTTTAAAAGAGGAATTTGTATGTTGTTTTTTTTTTTTTTGGGGGGGGGGGGGGGGGGGGGGGGAATGGGGCAATAAGAACACATGACCTGAATACCATTCATATGCAAAAGTTGACTGAGACAAAGATAGGAACTTGAACATCAGTCAGACACTTTGCCATCTGTTACATTGTTACATACCATTACTGCTCTAAATATCTGGATACTTTTATGCAAATTGATATATCTGGCATTTTTTTTTTTTTTCAAAATTCCCTAAAAGGGAGACCACTTTCTAAACCGTTTCCCCCCTGGTTTCTGAACATTCATCATTAACAATAGTAAGTCCAGTCTAGTTCATCATTTGTTTGTCTGATTTGAGGTTTTATGTCCCCGTCAACACTGTATAGGTCATTTTGGAGACGTTGCTTCCAATTTTGTTGGGCTTTCACCCGACATTGAGATGAAATTACATCTAAAGCCCTGCCTCCCAATGAAACCAATAGGGTTTATATGCATGGACAGTCCGACTCGCACCACTTTGCCTGGGCTGGCTTAGGTCCTCTCAGGGGTTTACCAGTCGATTCGCACCACTTTGCCTGGGCTGGCTTAGATCCTCTCATGGGTTTACCAGTACTCATGTGGCCCAAACATGACTGTTTTGGGGTCGTTGTGACCTTGCTGTGAGATTGAAAATGAGGTCAAGGTCAACAAAATCTAATCAAATCTGCGATATATTGAAATGATATATTGTACCAAGTGTGACCAAAATTGGTCAATTTGTTAATGAGATGCGCAGACAAGCCATTTTTTGGGTTGCTGTGACCTTGAAAAGAGGTCAAGGTCACCAAAATCTAATCAAATCTGCAGTATGTTGTAATGATATATTGCACCAAGTTTGACTAAAATTAATAAATTCGTTATTTGTTTGTTTGGTTTGCGGGTTAACGTCCCCATCTACACTGTATAGGTCATTTTGGAGACGTTGCTTCCAATTTTGTGGGACTTTTACCAGACGTTGAGATGAAATGGCATCTCAAGCCCTGTCGCCCAATGAAACCAATAGGGTTTATAAGCATGGGCGGTCCGACTCGCACCCCTTTGGCTGGGCAGGCTTTGATCCTCTAAGCAGTTTACCAGTACAGTTTGCGGCCGGTTTCAGCTCTGCAAGGAAGCATCATGCAGCCCATCTATTTCTTCAAGCCCCGATGGGCGGGGGCCATAATCAATTTGTTAATGAGATTAGTGTGCAGACAAGCCAATTTTTGCCACAAATGACTGTTTGGGGTCACTGTGACCTTGAAAATGAGGTCATGGTTATCATGACCTACTGACTGTTTTCCCCTCCATCCTAGTGATGTGTCTATGCAAGTTTGGTCAAAATCCATCCATAGGTTCAGGAGATATAGTGCATCAAACAGGATACGCCGACGCTGACGCCGACACTGACACAAACGGGATCTGCACCAAAACAATATGTCCCCCTCCCCTCTAGTGGGGGGGGGGGGGGGACATAATGTTGTGATACATGTGTTTTAAATGTGTACTTTTGACGTAATGTTACATTACTGCCTGCCACTGTGTGAAATAGTTCTGAGTTTCTTGCTCATGGAATTTTATTTCTACCAATTAGCAAGGAGGATTGGAATTATTAACCCTTCTCTTGCTGAATATTCAGTTTAGCCACACCCAAATCTGACTTTGAACCAATCTGATTACTTGATGTAATTTATTCCTACAAATTCATAAATTGAAGGTCAAACAATGTAGATCCTGATCAGATGGCTTCTTCAGAAGCCATCTGATCTGGATCTACGCTGTTTGCAAAGAAAAGGGTTGTCGTGAACAGCAGGAAAAGAGTTAACTCTTCAACCATTGCAGAAAATTACAGAGCAGACCAATCTTTTTTTTTTTTTTTTTTTGGGGGCCAATATTTTTTAGCAAAAATAAGATACTACATTTCATGTGAAGCGTCTGCCCAGCAGACAACAATGTTCTTTTTTCCCCAACATTTTTCAATGAAAATAAGGTTTGACATTTCATGATTCACATGTAATGCCAAGCCTTAACCCTTGACCTGCTGAATATTTATATATGCCACACCCACCACCGATTATCAACCAATCAGATTAATTGATGCAAATTATTGCAACAAATTCATAATCTGAATGGCAAACAATGTAGATCCTGATCAGATGGCTTCGTCAGAAGCCATCTGATCTGGATCTACATTGTTTCAAAGATAAGGCATATCCCGGTGTAACGGTCAGTTTCTTCCCCCGGCCCGTTTCTTCCCCGGGGAAGAACTGGGCCGGCCCATTTCTTCCCCGGGGGAAGAACTGGGCCGGCCCGGTTCTTCCCCACCCAGTCAGTTTCTTCCCCCCCTAGAATTTTTTTTAGAACCATAGTCAACGAGTAATTTTCAGCTCACAATTTGTTATAAATGAGAAATTAGACCATTCTGAATAAATTCTGATTCCTTTTAGCTGGAATGTCAAAATTTGCTCCCTGCTACAACATTCATGGAGATGCAATAAAATATGTATCCATATTCAAGCATCTTTGGTGCATTTTCTTTGCTTTGTAAGACATCAATTAGTATTAACTAAACAGATATAATAAGGCACAAATGTTTGGAGCTCAAATCTAGATAGAATTTGGAGAATGGGGGTGGGGAAGAACTGGGCCAGCCCGTTTCTTCCCCACCCTAGATTTTTCTGTTTACAAAAATTTCTTGGGATAAATTTTCTTCGCTTTTTAAGCCATAAATTGGTATAAACTAAAAAGATATAATAAGCAACACATGTTTGGAGCTCAAATCTAAATAAAATTTGGAGAACGGGGGTGGGGAAGAACTGGGCCGGCCCATTTCTTCCCCACCCTAGATTTTTCTGTTTACAAAAAATTCTTGTGATAAATTTTCTTCACTTTTTATAACATAAATTGGTATAAACTAAAAAGATACAATAAGCAACAAATGTTTGGAGCTCAGATCTAAATAGAATTTTGTGACTTGGGGTGGGGAAGAACTGTTTGCAAAAAATTCTTATGATAAATTTTCTTCCCGTTTTAAGACATAAATTGGCATAAACTAAAAGGATATAACAAGCAACACTTGTTTGGAGCTTAAATCTAAATAGAATTTGGAGACTGGGGGTGGGGAAGAACTGGGCCGGCCTGTTTCTTCCCCACCCCAGATTTTTCTGTTTACAAAAAATTCTTGTGATAAATTTTCTTCCCGTTTAAGACATAAATTGGTATCAACTGAAAAGATATAATAAGCAACAAATGTTTCGAGCTCAAATCTAAATAGAATTCTGAGAATGGGGGTGGGGAAGAACTGGGCCGGCCCGTTTCTTCCCCACCCCAGATTTTTCTGTTTACAAAAAATTCTTGTGATAAATTTTTCTTCCTGTTTTAAGACAAAAATTGGTATAAACTAAAAAGATATAATAAGCAACAAATGTTTGGAGCTCAAATCTAAATAGACTTCGGAGACTGGGGGTGGGGAAGAACTGGGCCGGCCCGTTTCTTCCCCACCCCAGATTTTTCTGTTTACAAAAAATTCTTGTGATAAATTTTCTTCCTGTTTTAAGACATAAATTGGTATCAACTCAAAAGATATAATAAGCAACAAATGTTTCGAGCTCAAATCTAAATAGAATTCTGAGAATGGGGGTGGGGAAGAACTGGGCCGGCCTGTTTCTTCCCCACCCTAGATTTTTCTGTTTACAAAAAATTCTTGTGATAAATTTTCCTCACTTTTTATGACATAAATTGGTATAAACTAAAAAGATATAATAAGCAACAAATGTTTGGAGCTCAGATCTAAATAGAATTTTGAGACTGGGGGTGGGGAAGAACTGGGCCGGCCCGTTTCTTCCCCACCCCAGGTTTTTCTGTTTACAAAAAAATTCTTGTGATAATTTTTCTTCCCGTTTTAAGACATAAATTGGTATCAACTGAAAAGATATAATAAGCAACAAATGTTTCGAGGTCATATCTAAATAGAATTCAGAGAATGGGGGTGGGGAAGAACTGGGCCGGCCCATTTCTTCCCCACCCCAGATTTTTCTGTTTACAAAAAATTCTTGTGATAAATTTTCTTTGCTTTTTAACACATAAATTGGCATAAACTAAAAAGATATAATAAGCAACAAATGTTTGGAGCTCAGATCTAAATAGAATTTTGAGACTGGGGGTGGGGAAGAACTGGGCCGGCCCGTTTCTTCCCCACCCCAGGTTTTTCTGTTTACAAAAAAATTCTTGTGATAATTTTTCTTCCCGTTTTAAGACCTAAATTGGCATAAACTAAAAAGATATAATAAGCAACACATGTTTGGAGCTCAAAACTAAATAGAATTTGGAGATCGGGGGTGGGGAAGAATTGGGCCGGCCCGTTTCTTCCCCACCCCAGATTTTTCCCGGCCCAGTTCTTCGCCACCCTAAGGCTGCTATGTATTTGCTTTTCTGAACAAATCTACAATGTTTTACGCTATGAATTCAATATTTGAGTTCAAATAACAAATACATACAGCGGTGTGTGAACTACAAAAAGGAAATAGCTGGGGGTGGGTGAAGATGGTGAGGGGAAGAACTGGGCCGGCCCAGTTCTTCCCCACCCTTAGGTTACTTAGATTTATCTTTCTGAACAAATCAACGTTGCCATTTCATGCTATGAATTAATACTTTAATTAAAATAATCAAAATTGACAGCTCTATGCACTAGAAAATTAAATGTCCGGGGGTGGGGAAGAACCGCACCGGGCCAGCCCAGTTCTTCCCCGGGGAAGAACTGGGCCGGCCCGGTTCTTCCCCACCCCCATTTTCCAGTTTCTATTTAGAATTGAGCGCCAAAGATTTGTTGCTTAGTATATCTATTAATTTAATACCAATTTATGTATTAGAAAACAGAGATAATCAATCACAGATACTGGAATAGGGTTGCAAATTTCATTAGATCTACATGTATTGTAGGGCATCAAGCAAATTTTGCCATTTGTGCTAAAAAGGCTCAAACTATATTCAGATTGATTGTTTTTCTCATTTTGAACAAATTGTGAGGCATTAATAGCTCGTTTACAATGGTTCTAAAAAATTTTTTAGGGGGGGAAGAAACTGACTGGGTGGGGAAGAAACGGGCTGGCCCGTTTCTTCCCCGGGGAAGAAACTGACTGGGGGGAAGAACTGGCCTGTTACAGGATTAGCAGGACAAGGGTTAAATTAAGAAAACAACAGTATTTTTAGCTTGTCATGTCTATAACCACTAGCGATGAAATCACACAACTCGGACCAAATAAAGTCACCAATCACACTGTTCTTTCAGTAACAGTGTTGACTGGATCTACACTGTTTTGCTTACCAACTATTTGAGTAAAATATGGCTTCTTTGTGACACAACATTTTTTCTTTTTTGTTGAGTTCTAAGAGATACCATTGAAGCCTAAATGAGAGGGTAGCAGGTTGCAATAACATCTCAAAAGAGAAAAGATAACCAGTGTTTTTAATTACAATGTGTTGATCTACATCAGTAGACTGGGCCATCCTTAAAAAATTCTTGGTTTGCTGTGCTCCTACCTACCCACACAGATTGCCCCTACCCCAAAAATTTTATTACCATTCTGAGGAAAAGATTATTTTTTTTTGAAATCCTGATTAAACTCAAATTTAACAAACTAAGCCAAATTTCAAGAAGATGACATTCTTGTTTTTTTTTTGCTGTTTTTTTTAATGGTCTGCTAGTTTCAGAGAAAATCAGGCTTGACATTTCATTTGAATGGTCTGCCTAGACAGGCTTGACATTTCATTTGAATGGTTTGCCTAGCAGGCTTGATATTTCATTTGAATGGTCTGCCTAGCAGACCATTCAAATGAAATTTCAAGCCTGATTTTCTCTGAAAAATCAGAAAATAAGTATTTGAAATGATCTTTCCCGTTGTTGTATGGTGCTTTAAGGGTCAAATATCTTTTCAGATCTAAAAAAAAAAAAGACCTATCTTCCTACCCACCTCACATATGATGGTTAGGAGCACAGCAAACAAAAAATTTTTAAGGATGGCCCTGAATCAATAAATCAGTCTTTTTGAATACCTCTGAAATTCCTCATACTGACTCAATGAACTTTAACTAGGACAGCTGTTCTTATTTAGCCCCTATCCTGCTGAATAAATTAATTTGCTACACCCATTTCTGACAATCTACCAATCAAATTACTTCAAATAGCATATTTATTCAAATTCACGACTGTAGATCCAGATCAGATGGCTTAGATATCTAAATTGGCTTAGTATCCATCCCCCCCCCCCCCCACTTTGGGGCTTGAGGAAATAGATAGGGCACGCAGAGCTGAAACCAACCACACATGAGAGGACTGGTAAACCATCTAGAGGTTCTAAGCCTGCTCAGGGAAAATGGTGTGAGTTCGACCGTCCATGCATATAAAACTTTTTGGTTTAATTGGGGGGGGGGGCAGGGCTTGAGATGTCATTTCATCTCAGTGTCGGGTAAAAGTCCCAAAATAATAATAATAATGATAATAATAAAGACAGCCGTTCTATTGCACTTGAAGAATTAAAATAATTTCAGAGTAGTTTATAAATTTTTAAATATAAAACAGCTGATATTACTTTTTGTCGTTCTGTCAAGCTACATTCCTTGTTAACCCTTGTCCTGCTGAGCCCGGATATGCCTTATTTTCCAAACAATGAAGATCCAGATCAGATGGCTTCTGACGAAGCCATCTGATCAGGATCTACATTGTTTGCCATTCAGATTGTGAATTTGTTGCAATAATTTGCATCAAATAATCTGATTGGTTGATAATCGGTAGTGGGTGTGGCATATATGAATATTCAGCAGGACAAGGGTTAACAAAGTACAGTAAAATTCCGCTATTAAGACCACCTAAAATTAAGACTAATTCTGCTATAAAAAGCTTATTTTTAAGGGTAAACTTAATTTTTCTTCGTATTTTCTGCCTACAATGTCCTCTGGTCAGGGACCACCTTTGAGACTGTTCAAAAGTGGTCTTTAAGACTGTATGACCTTAGCTGTTGGTGGGACGTAAAACTCTTAACACTCACTCACAACAGTTAATGATAAAATCCCAGACAATTCCAAATGAGAAACGCTCAACACATTGCTATAAATAACTCAATTTTTAAACCTTTATGAGATTAAAACACACCATTTCTGTTCGAGCCAAAACCTAGCGCATGAACCCCATCCAAGTTTTACAGCAAACCCCCTTTGCACAGCAATGTGACATCACAGAGACAAAAGATTTCTTACAATCCTGTAGTGTTTGTGCATTTTAGCTTTATTTGTCAGTAACAGTCACACTGAAAATAACAATATAGGGGATCTTACATGAGTGTTCATGTATTATTGAATTTATTAAATGAGTTAAGGAAACGGGATAAAATGCGAGGCTTTGCCGAGCATTTTATCCCTTTTCTTCAATCATTCAATGAGTTAAATAAATTATTGAATTTATTAAACGAGTTAAGGAAATGGGATAAAATGCGAGGCTTTGCCGAGCATTTTATCCCTTTTCTTCAATGAGTTTAATAAATTCAATAAAACATGAGCACGAATGCAAGATTCTATTTATCATATGACATTTAAAACTCATTTTATTACGACTGCTTTACAAAAATGTCAATATTTTCCCCATAAGTAAATGCAACAATGTTAAGGACGTTGTACATGTATCGTTACGGGGCGTATCTAACTAATTTGCATATTTTATCCACTAATGGATTATCGAATTTATTACATGACGTTATTACACTCTCAGATGCGATGTCATATGATAAACTAATTCAATAACACCCGTAATATATGGTCTACTGACAATCAACTCCAAAAAAACGTCAAAATCAAAGATAGCACAGCCATTTTCTGGTTGTCACAGTGGAGGACCAAGGTTTGCAAGGGTACCGGAATTATGTAGTACTTTGGCCTGACTGTATGTAGATAAAGCAAATAATGTTTTCTGAGGAGAATTTCTGTCATCAAAACCTAATACACTGTCTGCAAGCCATATTAGAGGAGATAAAAATGCCATAAAGAGTCTATATTTGGCAGTCACCTATGTAATGCCCACAAAGGAAGAATATTTTGACAGTTTTCTCATTTCATACAGAATCAAAGAACAGACAGGACTGGTGGGTTTATTGTCTCTGGCGCAGTCCTGAATTTAGACTTAAATTGTTTTGTATAACCCATACACTTCAGTATTTTAACCCTTCTCTTGCTGAATATTCAGTTTAGCCACACCCATTTCTGACTTTGAACCAATCAGATTGCTTGATGTAATTTATTCCTACAATTTCATAAACTAAATGTCAACAGTGCAGATCCTGATCAGATGGCTTCTTCAGAAGCCATCTGATCTGGGTCTACACTGTTTGCAAAGAAAAGGGTTGTCGTGAACAGCAGGATAAGAGTTAAGTGAATTTGTTCAAAGCATCGTTAGCTTAACAAGCTTGTCGGTGGTCAAATTGTTAACTGTTCTCGCAAGTACATTATCTAATACAGTGGTATTTTTGCTGAAAAAATGTGAGCAGCTTTTGCATCTGCAAAAGCTGCTCACATTTTTTCAGCAAAAATATTAGTATGTATGTCATATTAAATGATCAAAGTCTTAAAGATACTTCAACTAACGATGCATTTAGTTTTGAACAAATGGATTTTTCCCAGAAGCCACATTCTGCAGCTGTCATAAACCAGACAAGATGCTACAAATGTCCCTTTTTGGGTGTTCCCATACAAAATGAGTTATTTGTTTGATTTGAGGTTTAACATTCCCGTCAACACTGTTGCTTCCAATTTTGAGGGACTTTTACGCGACATTGAGATGAAATGACATCTCAAGTCCTGTCGCCCAATGAAACCAATAGGGTTTATCAGCACTGACAGTCCAACTCACACTGATTTGCCTTGGCAGGCTTAGATCCTCTAAGCGGTTTACCAGTACTCATGTGCGGTCGGTTTCAGCTCTGCCTGGAAGCATCATGCAGCCCATCTATTTCTTTAAGCCCCGATGGGCGGGAGTTAATGAGTATCAACAGCCCCAGGTAATCACTTGTGCCACCCCTCCCCTCCCTAACCCTGACCATCTCACATGGGGATTTTATTTGAGTATTAAAAGCCCCGGACACTGCATGAAGATTTCAAATCGGGAATAAGATGTTCGAAGCAGAAATTTAGAGAACCTTATTTCCACCCAAGTATTAGGACACCTCAACTCTTACCTTACTGATTCTAAAATCAGAACAAGATGTGTTTGTGAAACAAGAACATGTCCCCGGGCAAGGTCAATTTTTTCAGTTGGTCAAAGGTCAAGGTCACAAGTCAAAATGTTTTGTTTGAGTGGGAAACCCTTGTAACAAGGAACCTGTATGCTAAATATGAAGGCTCTAACTCCAATGGTTCAAAAGTTATGACCAATGGTAATTTTTGCTTTAAAGTAGGTCAAGGTCACAGGTCAAAATGTTTTATTTGAGTGGAAAGCCCTTGGCACAAGGAACCTACATGCCAAATATGAAGGCTATACCTGAAATGGTTCAAAAGTTGTGACCAATGTTAGGTTTGTCTTTTAAGTAGGTGAAAGGTCAAGGTCACAGGTCAAATTTTTTGTATGTGCTTGAAGCCCTTGTCACAAGGAACCTACATGCAAAATATGAACATCTATCTCAAACGTTTCAACAGTTATGACCATTTTTATTTATTTTCTTTAAAGTAGGTCACAGGTCAAGGTCAAGGCCCAACAAGTTTTGTACGCATGTGAAGCTCTTGTCACAAGGAATCTACAGGCCAAATATGAAGCCTCTATTTCAAACAGTTCAAAAGTTATGACCAATGATAAGTCTTTCTTTTAAGTAGGTCAAATGTCAATTTTTGTATGGGCTTGAAGCCCTTGTCACAAATAACCTAGATGCAAAATATGAAGGCTCTATCTCAAACCATTCAAAAGTTATGACCAATGTAATCTTTTTCTTCAAAGTAGGTCACAGGTCAAGGTCACAACTTTTTGTATGAATATGACGCTCTTAATTGTCACAAGAAACCTACAGGCCAAATCTATCTCAAACCGTTCAAAAGTTTATATGACCATTGTTAAAGAGGCGCTATTTCAAACAATTCAAAAGTTTATATGACCATTGTTAACTTGTCCAATAAACTAACAAACAAACAGGGCAAAAACAATATGACCCCGCTTTCACTACCGGGGGACATAAAAAGTACAATTTACTACCCGATGCTGTATCTGAAATTGCTGGATGAATGGCAAACAGAAAAGACCTTAACCCTTATCTTGCTGTTCACAACAACCCCTATCTTTGCAAACAGTGTAGATCCAGATCAGATGGCTTCTGAAGAAGCCATCTGATCAGAATCTACCCTGTTTGGCATTCAGTTTATGAATTTGTAGCAATAAATTACATCAAGTAATTTGATTGGTTGATAGACAGAAATGGGTGTGGCTTAAATGAATATTCAGCAAGATAAGAGTAAATGAGAAGCAGCAGAATGAGGTGTTTCATCTTGTTTCAGCCTGTCTGTCAGAAAACATACAGAGAATATAGTCCAAATATGGTCACCAAAATATTATCTTGTCAGGGTCACCTGTAATCGATAATCTAGAAGCACCAAGTTTTACCAAAATCCATGCATATTTTCAGAAAGTAGTTGCAGTAAAATAAGATTTTTTTTCTCAACTACAGAAGAACTTCGATGGCTCGAACACCAATGGCTCGTTTACCATGGCTGAGTCGAACCCGTTCTTGAGTCCCTAGAGAAGTCCTCTACATAAGAAATTGTGCGAGATAATTTAGGAGACTTTCGTCTTTTATCTTGCAAATGTATGAGGCGATTCTAATGAGTACACACAGCATACATTTTCATTACAGGTTGAAAATACGTCAAAAAGTACCTTGTTATGCCTCCTGGCAGTAAGCCTCTGTGGCTCGAACTACCCGTCTCGAACAGATTTTCGAGGTCCTAAAGGTGTTCCAGCCATCGAAGTTCGACTGTATGTTGTTTTTTTTTTAATTATCTATGTTGTGTAGTGTCCTTCAAAATTGGGTCAGGCCAAACTCATAGCGATAACAGGTTCCAAAACAAGAATTTGTTTTTCTACAAAAACAAAGCTGTCTCCCCAATTTTTGACCTCTAAATATGACCTTGACATTGGAGGTATTGACCTGGGTCATGTGTGTGACACATCATCTAATGAAGGTGAACATTTCTGCAAAGTAATTTTGAAAAGTCTATCCAGAAATAAGAAAGTTACTGACCGGACACGAAAAAAAAGCCTTTTTTTTTACCTTTGACCTCTTGTCGGTACGACTTGGATTTTGGGCGTGAAACATCCTCTCATGATGGTTAACATTTCTGCCAAGTAATTTAATAATCCATCAAAGAATAAGAAAGTCAATGACCATACACAAAAAAGGCCCCTTTTTTTACTTTGACCTCTAAGTATGCCCTTGACATTGGAGGTACGGAGATTGGTCTTGTGCACAACACATCATCTAATAAGGTGAACATTTCTGCAAGGTTACTTCAAAACGTCCATAAAGAAATAAAAAAGTTGTTGTCTGGACACAAAAAAGGACCCTTTTTTCACTTTGACTTTTAACCCTTACCTTACTTGATGTAATTTATTGCTACAAATCATAAACAGAATGCCAAACAGTGTAGATCTTGATCAGATGGCTTCTTCAGAAGTTCTTCTGAAGAAGCCATCTGATCAGGATCTACACTGTTTGCAAAGATAGGGGTTGTTGTGAACAGCAAGATAAGGGTTAAGTATGACCTTGATCTTGGAGGTACCAACCTGGGTCTTGTGTGCAACACATTCTCTCATGATGGTTAACATTTCTGCCAAGTAATTTCAAAATCCATCCAAGAATAAGAAAGTTATTGACCAAACATGAAAAAAGACCCTTTTATGACTTTTGACCTCTAAGTATGACCTTGACCTTTGAAGAACAGACCTGGGTCTTGCACACAACACATTGTCTCATAATGGTTAACATTTCTGCCAAGTAATTTCACAATCCATCCAGGAATACGAAAGTTATTGACCAAACACAAAAAAGACCCTTTTTTGACCTTTGACTTCTAAGTATGACCTTGACCTTTGCGGGTGACACATCATCTCATGGTGGTTAACATTTCTGCCAAATAATTTCAAAATCAATCTAAAAGTAAGAAAGTTATTGACCAGACACAACTTTGTGACCGACAAACTTCCAAGGGAAATAACTCAAAAAGTATAAATGCAAGAGTTATAGTTCTTGAGCTCTGCATATCCTCTAATGTTGATTAATATTTATATGAAGTTTAGTGAAGATAGCTTTAATGGTTTTCAGGTTATAGAGCAGAACCTATTTTATGACAGCCGGACAGACAGACACCCGAGGGAAAAGCAATGTCTCCCCGAAAAGGGGGGAGACATAATTAAAGAACTTCTCAGAATAAAAAATGAAAGAAAGAAAAAGTGAGATTTTTGTCTGCTCTAGATATATTTCTGTAGAACTCAAGGATTACCATAATGAAATTTTTATTCAAAAGCTTTAGAAAAGAAAGTCAAATCACTTTATCATTTTTTCGACTTATAATAACTGCAATGAATACAACAACATCAGTCTAGCAGGAAAATAGAATATTATACTGGCTGTAATAAATGGAAAGAAAGGACTTTAAATCTCATCAAGCATAGAATGAGATAAAGAAATGTCTAGACTGTAGATAAAATAAGATTTCAATGAGTTTCTCTACTAAATTATTAATGGAAGCCAAAATCATGTTTCATTCTGACATTCTAAGGACATTACAAACGTTGGCTGTCTGGGGCTCCTAGTTTACAGTACGCCAAAAAGCAGTTCCTTAAATAATGAAAATAACAGTTTTATTCAGTGTTTGGCATCTTCTAGCATAAAAATTTGTCTAGACCACATCATAATTTGAGCCTGTCCAAGCAATAAACCTATCTTCGATCATGCATGCTCGGCAAAGCCTCGTATCAGCTTGTTAACTCACTCAATCAGAACACAGTTCCACACTTTTGCATGAACTAGCTTATCTAACTGCACAGCAATGACTCTGATCAGACTGTGCAGATGCACAGTCCGATCAGTGTCTTTGCTCTGCACACATGTCCAAAGATAATTTTGCTGGTCACAAACAAAGTCATTTATAAC
Source organism: Lucinisca nassula (assembly GCA_963580285.1). Lineage (NCBI taxonomy): Eukaryota > Metazoa > Mollusca > Bivalvia > Lucinida > Lucinidae > Lucinisca > Lucinisca nassula. Next base: position 128,237,074 of record OY757019.1, on the reverse strand, counting down.
TTGATAACGACTAATGTTTGGGGAAAAAAGATAAATATTATACAGTTTCAAATGGATTTCTACAAGTTTTTATAAGAACGCTTATTCATCATGAAAACAGGCCTATATAGTTTTGACCCCCATGAACCCCACTTTTATATAGTAAAACTGGTGTTTGCAGGGGTATACATTATTTTTTTTTATTTCTGCTAAAAAAAACATAGATTGTGGGTACTCGATAGTACCACCTCGATGAGACGGTTCTAACTCTACCCACAATCTATATTTTGAGCAGAAATAAGAACAACTATGCTCACCAGAGCTCAGGTGGGCACTGCCCAATGACAGCCATGTATTTTAACATGATACCATTTTAATATATGGGCTGCACGATGCTTCCACGCAGAGCTGAATCCGGCCCGCACACTAGTACTGGTAAACCGCTTAGAGGATCTAAGCATGTCCAGGAACCGCGGTGCGAGGCGGTCCGTCCATGCTAATAAACCCTATTGGTTTCATTGGGCAACAGGGCTTGAGATGTCATTTCATCTCAATGTCGGGTAAAAGTCCCACAAAATTGGAAGCAACGTCTCCAAAATGACCTTTACAGTGTTGACGGGGACGTTAAACCTCAAATCAAACAAAAATCTACCAATTATAAAGTCTCCCAAATGAACCCCTATATCCAAATGAGCATCCATATGGACTCAGTAGCTAAAACATTAGGCCTTTTATAAAGTAGAGGGTGTAGGGCATGGACCCAATGGAGCCCTGGTTGGTATCACTAAATGCGTCTTATCATAAGGAATGAGAATAGATATGGTGTAGCAGTGAGGATCTGTATACCGGAGTTATAAGGCCTCTTAAGAGGTGGAGGGGCTGGGGCATGTCCTGTTGATCCCAGGAAAGCCCAAGATTGTTGTCCCTATAAGGACCAAGAATATATATATATGGTTTATGGGTGGGACTCTGAATGGTTTCTGATATATGAGGCCCTTCTATGACGTGGAGAGGAGAGGAATAGCCCCTGCGACCCCCAAGTGGGTGTGCTATTGATAAGGAAACAGAACATATATGATTATGGGGTGGGGATTTGAATGGTTTTTTACTGAAATATATGGAGGGGCAGGGCGCACTGCCCTAGCACAAAGTGACTCTCAGATTGGTGTGACTGAATGAGTCTTAACATAAGGAACAAGAATATTATAGTTTATGGGTGGGGATCTGAATGATTTCTGAGATATATGGCTTTTAATGAAGTAAAGCAGTTGGGCATGACCCAGGCAGTCCGGATGACTCCCAAGCTAGTGTTATTTGAATGTGTCTTATCACAAAGAAGATAATTATATATGGTTTAGGGGTGGGGTTCTGAACAGTTTCTGAGATATATAGCCTTTTGTGAAGTGGTGGGGTGGGGCAAGGCCCTGGCTTGACCCGGAAGACCTCCAGGTTGACATCAATGAATGTGTCTTATCATAAGGAACAACAATATATATGGTTAGAGGTGGGGATCTGTAAGGTTTGCAAGATATTGGGACTATAATGAAATGAAGGGGTGGAGCACGACTCCGGCACATCCTGGGGGACCCCCAGGTTAGTGTCAATGAATGCGTCATATCATAAGAAACAAGAAAATATGAGTTTTTGGGGCGGGGATCTGAATGGTTTCTGAGATAGATGGCCTTTTGTGAAGTGGACGAGTGAGGCAAGGCCCCGGCGCACCCAGGAAGACCCCCAAATTGGTGTCAATGAATGAGTCTCTTCATAAGGAACAAGAATATATAGGGTTTAGGGGTGGGAATCTGTAAGGTTTCCAAGATATTGGGCCTTTTATGAAATGGAGGGGGTGGGGCATAACCCCGACACAACCCGGGGGACCCCCAGTTTGGTGTCACTGAATGCGTCTTATCATAAGGAACAAGAATATATATGGTTTTGGGGTGGGGATTTAAATGGTTTCTGAGATATGTGGCCTTTTGTGAAGAAGAAGGGGTGGGGCAAGGCCCGGGCGCACCCCGGGAGACCCCCAAGTTGGTGTCAGTGAATGTATATTTTCATAAGGAACAAGAATATATATGGTTTAGGGGTGGGGATCTGTAAGGTTTCCAAGGTATTGGGCCTTTTATGGAATAGAGGGGGTGGGGCATGACCCCGGCACGTACCGGGGGACCCCCAGGTTGGTGTCACTGAATGCATCTTATCATAAGGAACAAGAATATATATGGTTTTGGGGTGGGGATCTGGATGGTTACTGAGTTATAAGGCCTTTTATGAAGTGGAGGGGGGTGGGGAATGGCCCTGGCTTAACCTGGGGGACCCCCATGTTGGCATTAAAGCATATGGCTGAGAGACATTTACTCAAAGAACATTTCTATAAAAGTTTTGTCAAAATATCTGCAATAACTTGGCAGCAAATGCCATTTTTCAATTTTCCCCATTATAAGTCTATGGAAAATCTAAGTTGCCATAGCAACCAAACTAAAGAGCCAAATTTTATAAAAAAACACAAAACCTATAAAGACAAATATGGTGAATATTTCCAAAAACTCTCAGCCTAATAGAGCATTCGGTTTCTGAGGAGATGATTTTTGAAGTATTTTTTTTTATATTTTTTTTATTATGGTTTCCATGGTAACCAATAGAAATGAGCAGTAGGCCTAAAATCATATGGCAGATAGTAGATTGCCTAAGGAACATTTCTATGAAAGTTTTGTCAAAATATCTGCAAAGGTTTGGCAATAAATGCCATTTTTCTATTTTCCCCATTATAAGTCTATGGAAACTCTAAGTTGCCATAGCAACCAAACTAATGAGCCGATTTTCATTAAAAACACAAACTTTCAATCCTCCTGCCCAAGGATGGTACAGATGAAATTTGGGCTGAATCGGCCGAGTGGCTTCAGAGGAGATGTCGTTTGAAAATGTTGACGAAGACGACGCAGACGCAGACACAGACGCAGACGACGGACAACTGCCTATCCTATAAGCTCCCCCGGAGCCTTCAGCTCTGGTGAGCTAAAAATATATCACAATTTTTCCTCTTAAAAATTTCATTTTTTTTCGATGGTAAAATTTACGATGTATTTGTACAGGTGTGTTTTAGCAATGTATTTCTTAAATGCCTGTCTGTGTGACAAAGTTGCGAGATTCTGAGAGTAAATAAGGAAAATGTAATAAAGGAAGGCAACTCTTGCAAACTAATTACCTCCCTTATCAACAGGGTTTTACCTGAAAAGAATTGTTTTTCTTTAAAGAGCAGCGCCTCTATCTTCCCTTTCAGCCTTGTGGTAAATGCTCAACATACAGAAATAGAAAAGACAAGAAATGGGAAAGTTCACGAGTCATTATTGCACACGACACTCTGCACTAACCTGTTCTATAATCCTACCAAGGATCATTGAAATAGCTCATAGTTATGCTCCAGAAACGAAAATGAAGAAAAAAATATTGATCAGGGAAGATAATTCGAAAAGGAAGACAAGCAGAGTTGTCATTCTTGCATGCCACACTCCGCACAAACCTGTTCTATAATCCTATCAAGTATCATTAAAATATTTCAAACAATTCCAGAGTTATGTTCTGGAAACAAAAATGAAGTAAAAAATATGGATCAGGGGAGATAATTAAAAAAAGAAGCACACTGAGTTGATACACTCCGCACTGAAGTGTTCTTTAATCCTACCAAGTATCATTAAAATATTTCAAATGGTTTTGGAGTTATGCTTCACAAACAAATGTTGAACAATATTGATCAGGGGAGATAATTTGAAAGAAAAACAAGCAGAGTTGTCATTCTTGCAAGTGACACTCCACACCAACTGACCTGTTCTATAATCCTACCAAGTATCATTAAACTAGAACTGTCAGAGGATCCGACTATAGCCCCGTTATAGAGCTATCAGAAAAGAAAAATACAAGAAAAAAAAATGTTTTCAGCTTTCAGCCTCTAATTAAAGGTGGTAAAAAGGCAATCGAGATTTATGGTTCATGTGCTCTGCACATTGTCCCATGGTGCTTTACATTTGTGTGAAGTTTCATGACAATATCTCAACGTTTTTTGTGTTATGGAGCGGACAAGGTTAAAATTGTTATTTTTCAATGTTTAAAGGGCAATAACTCCAAAAGTAGGCAATCCAGAGACATGGTTCATGTGCTAGGCACATCGTCTTATAGTGTTTTACATTTGTGTGATGTTTCATGAAAATATCTCGAAGGGTTTTTGAGTTATGGAGCAGAGAAGTTTAAATTGCCATTTTTCAATGTTCAAAGGGCAATAACTCCAAAAGTAGGCAATCCAGAGTCATGGTTCATGCGCTCTGCACATCTTCTCACAGCGCTTTACATTTGTGTGAAGTTTCATAAAAATACCTCAAACGGTTTTTGAGTTATCATGAATAACAGAATTTTTTCAATGTTCAAAGGGCAATAACTCCAAAAGTATGCAATCCAGAGTTATGGTTCATACGCTCTGTACATCGTCCCATAGTGCTTTACATTTGTGTGAAATTCCATGAAAATACCTCAAACGGTTTTTGAGTTACGATAAATAACGGAATTACAGAATTACGGAATTATGGAATCGCAGAAGGACAAGGCAAATCCAATATAGCCCCCACTTTTTCAAAGCAGGGCTATAAATATTTCAAATGGTTGCGGAGTTATGCCCATGAAACAAAGATGAAGTTAAAAACAGGGTCTAATTTATAAAGGAAGACAAGCAGAGTTGTCATTCTTGCATGCTACTCGGCACTGTAATCTAATAATGGCCCTCCTCGGGGCCCACTTGTTACACTATGGAGCAGGTGAGTGATCCAGGGCCATGATCTAGGTCAAGTTCGAATATGGGTCATGTCAGGTCAAAAATTAAGTCACTAGGTCAAATTTCTTTAAAACCCTGTTCACCCTGTAGAAGCCACAGTTTTGCTTCAATCTTCATGAAGCTTTACCAGAATGTTTGTCTTGATGATATCAAGGTCAAGTTCAAATATGGATCGTGTCAGGTCTAAAACTACAGTCCAACCTGTATTAAGCAAGCACGTAAGGGATAACCAAAATGTGCTTGCTTAAGACATGTGCTTGCTTAATACAGGTGAATTTTAATGCATTTGCCTTTTTGGGGAACCAAATGCATGCTTGTTTAAGACAGGTTGCTTGCTTATTAGAGGTGGCCACTATGACAGGTTTTACTGTAGGTTACTCAGTCAATTTTTTTTAAAACCTTGTTCATGCTCCAGGTCTAAGTTTTGCTTCAGTCTTCATGAAACTTTACTAGAATGTTTTCTTTGATGATATCTAGGTCGAGTTTGAATATGGGTAATGTCAGGTCAAAAACTAGGTCACAAGGTCAAATTGCATCAAAACCTTGTTCACCCCCTAGAGGCCACAATTTTGCTTCAATCTTCATGAAATTTTACCAGAATGTTTGTGCTGATGATATCAAGGTCAAGTTCAAATATGGGTCACTAGGTGAAATTTCTTAAAAACTTGGACAACCCTCTAGAAGCCAAAGTATTGCTTCAGTCTTCATGAAACTTTACCAGAATGTTTGTCTTGATGATTTTTGGATCGAGTTTGAATATCGGTCATACGGGATCAAGAACTAGGTCACTAGGTCAAATTGCATTGAAACCTTTTCACCTTCTAGAGGCCATAATTTTGTTTAAATCTTCATGAAACTTTACCAGAATGTTTGCCTTGAAAATATCAGGGTTGAGTTTGAATATAGTTCATGTCAGATCAAAAACTTGGTCACTAGGTCAAATTGCATTAAAACCTTGTTCAACCTACGCAGAGTTCAACCATTTTCCAAATAAATTTTGAAAACACAACCTGACACCCCTAAATTTTGAAATGAACTCCTCCTATACATAGAGAGGAAGATTCCATATGGTACAAAAAAGGGTTAATAATATATGGGTCTGGTTTAAATATGGGTCATGTCGGTCGAAAAATTGGGTCACTATGTCAGTTTTCTTTAAAACCTGGTCCATCCTCTAGAAGCCATAATTTTGTTTCAATCTTCAAGACTATTTACCTGAATGTTTGCTTTGATAACATCTGGGTCCAGTTGAATATGGGTCATGTTGGGTCAAAAGTAGGTCACATGGTCAAACTGCATGAAAACCTTCTTCACCCTCTAGTTTTACATAGACTAATATACGGAAAACCTTTAATACTCTTGTTGTCTGAAACCAGAAAGCCCAGGCCTTTGATATTTTGTACAAAGCATCCTCTAGAGGACCTCTGGCAGTATTGTTCAACTTACAGTCCTGGGGCCAAAACTGGTCTCACCCAGGGACCTACTAGTTTTACACAGACTAACATAGAGTTTACCTTTTAAAATCTTCTTGACTGAAAGCAAAAAGTCTAGGCCTTTGATATTTGGTTCACAGCTTCAACTGTTGGACCTCTGCCAAGATTCTTCAAATTAAAGCCCTGGGGCCAAAAATGGCCCTTTCCAGGGGTCCACATATTCAACACGGACTGACTCACCGTCTATCATCTACACCGGAAATAGAATCCCGGTGAATCGAAAGTAATAGCTGCAAGTGAAGGAGTGCCTCTTGAAAATGGATTATTTTACTGCTTGTAAGCTTTAGGTTAAGATTACTGTTATCAAATATCAGTAGTGGACATAATTTGCTGCTGCCATGAGAATAGCTTTCTTATAAAATGCACAATTGTGCAATTACAGACCGAATATTCGACAGCTGGTACCGTAAACAAAATGGATTTGGCAAGTTCGTTGTTGTTTTGTTTAATGTTTATGCCTTTCTACTAAAGTTTTTTCACTTAATCAGAAAGAACAATGATGGAAAAAATAATGCAAAAGAAACTCGCCTTAAATTGTACTTTCAACACAAATGTTTGCCTAAACGTAAATTACCTGTTGTACGGCAAATAGTAGTGTGGTGTACGGCTTGTTGCAAATTAACGTAAACGAAAGTGTACTGCGAATAGTTCCATGTTTATAGCTGCTGACATTTTAAAAGTATACCGACCGGCCTTCCGATGCTTCTCTCACATCCATGAGGACTGTACTGCTCTGCATGTATGTCCTGTCAAAGTCGGGTGTTATATTTTGTCGAACATGCTGCTTCGAAATGTAAACAATGGCCGGCAAGAACTGGGACTAAATCAATAGATTCACCTGCCTGTCACAACATATTTATCCAGTGTCATCAGAATTTTATAAACACACTTCAACAATTTTCACCCATTCTCTCGTCATATTAGCAAACAAGAAATATCTTTAAAAAAGATATGAGGCGTAGATTTAATTGGAAGGTTGTTTAGAAACCAGTGTTTCAGCTGAAGTGCACGACCCGCCGGATGCTTTTAGCTTTATGAGTGTTACCATATATGGGTATGGCGGCCATTTTGGTCATGTGACCTGGACCTCAAACGGTTCCCCCAATAAATGCGCCTTATCGTAAGGAGCAAAAATATATCTAATACTTTAGTACTGTATTCTGAATCGTTTGCAGGATAAAATGAATTCTCACTTTTCCAATACAAAAGCATATGTGTCAAAGTTTGACCTAGGCACAAAGAAGGTCGAGGTCAACCCAGGGTCACCATTTTAGCAATTTATGATTGGCCTACGTCCCAGATGCTATGCATCAAGTTTCGTGGAAATCTGCCAAGTGGTTCTGGAGAAGACTATTTTGAAGGGTTTTTACCATAAATGGCTTGGCGGCAATTTTGGTCATGTGACCTGGACCCCATGAGCAAATTTTGGTTTCCTCCATCCCAAAGAGGCTCCACATGAAATTTGACCTTAATCGACCCAACGGTTTCCGAGGAGAAGCAGTTCGAAAATATTCACATTTTTCGCCTCGGCGAGGCTATACTAAATGGAATGTAATATTTCGCAAGTTCATTGGTTAGACCTCATTGATACTAGCAGTATGCCAAAAATTGTTTAAATATTCCAAGCGGTTAAGTCACTATCACCAATTTTCACAAACGGGTTACGGACAGACAGACAGACAGACCATATATGGTTTGGCGGCCATTTTGGTCATGTGACCTGGACCCCATGAGCAAATTTTGGTTTCCCCCATCCCATAGAGGCTCCATATGAAATTTGACTTCAATCGGCCCAACGGTTTCCGAGGAGAAGCAGTTCGAAAATTTTCACATTTTTCGCCTCGGCGAGGCTATACTAAATGGAATGTAATATTTCGTGAGTTCATTGGTTAGATATCATTGATATCTATCAGTATGCCAAAATTGTTTAAATATTCCAAGCGGTTAAGTCACTATCACCAATTTTCACAAACGGGTTACGGACGGACAGACAGACTGACAGAATGACACGGTGATTTTAGGGCACTCTTAGAAAATCAACCGACTTCAGTCGGTCGCTTTTTCTGCGGGTCGTGCAATATGAGCTACAATAGTGACAGCAACAATTGTCTAGCTATGAACTGGTTTACTGTATTCAAACAATTCAGATGTCACGCGAGGAAAAATAGCTTTGCAGAGGGCGGTGTCCCGCCTGTTTGAGCTAAGGTCAATGTAAAAGGTCAAGGTTAAAAACATGACCTCATTTCAAGAGCATATGATCTCAAGTATATGCACAACAAATAAGAAAACGTTATCATTTACTGTTTGTGAACACAAATTCTAGGGTTAGCATTTAGGGTTGTCGCTATGGTGAACGTAAACGCATAGGCGGACGAACAAACGGACGAGCAGACAAACGGACGGAAACTTGATCTTATGTGCACCTAATTAAAAGTCAAATTACACTTATTCCTTTTCAGAATTTATATAACATTAATGATATTCGAAAATGTCCATTTTGTGTTAAAATGGAGAACATAAAGTACGCTGAAGACAAATGATACACTGCAACTTTTATTTAGCATATATTGTAAATTAAACATCTGTCAATTTGTAATGCGATTATTACATGTTTTTGTCATGCTATATCTCTTTATTGGTTTCATTGGGCAACAGGGCTTGAGGTGTCATTTTATCTCAATGTCGGGTAAAAGTCCTACAAACTTGGAAGCAACGTCTCCAAAATGACCTACACAGTGTTGATGGGGACGTTAAACCTCAAATCAAACAAACAATTCCTTTCGCAGAAAATTCTTCCTTTGCGAAAGGAACCTTCCTTTCGCGAAATGGTTCCTTTCGCTATATAGACCAACCACGTGAAATTAGGTCAAAATAGCTATTCACCGCAGCAGTTACAGAATTCACTAGAAACACAATTATACATATGACGTATGGTCATCAAAGGACAAGACGGCGAGCAAGCCGAAACTGTATATATTTTTCATTCATGTCTCACATAAAAACGAAACATTTCCTAGGTTAAAACTTCAGTAAACTCGTATTTTTGAGTAGATTTATTTATGCAAATCATTGACCAATGAAATGGTCATCTCCTTGGACATGTGGTTTTATTGACCAATGGAATAACGAAAAATGTAGGACAAAAGCAAAACTATAACGGCTATGCCGTAAAAACCATCACAATATAGTAATGTTAGTTAGGAACTAATGACTATGTATAGTTTTAAGACCATATTTTGGCCAAAGAGGCGTTATTGTGGAGTGCGGATTATGAAATCACGCCTGTTCAAATATACACGTGTGGAAGACTCGTAAGGGGTAGATGGCGGTTATGTACTTAAAATCCTTACGGGAACTTTCGGCCATGACTTACGAGTGATTACACTACATTGCGAGACTTAAAATGTCATTATTTTGAGATGAAATGACATCTAAAAACTTTTCGCTCTATGAATACAACAAAATAAATATGCATGGCCAGTCCCACTTGCACTACTTTCTCTAGGTTCTGCGGTTCGATTAGTTGTAGCGGTAATAAAGTTACGGTGTCCAAACATGCTACACTGGTATTATTTACCCCGATAAATGCCCCAAAAGCACCGTCTGTCGGATCGAGACGTTAACTGGGGCCCTCTACCCCCGTGCAGGGAGAATCATCTCCTATGCAAGTTAGAGATCTTTGCGTAATTACATGATGAGTTTAAATTTAAATATCACTAAATTTGGTATAGTTACACCTTAATTGCAAGCACTGGGTCGGTATCTCTGCTGGTGGATGTTTCGTTCGGCCCCGAGGGTATCATCAGCTCAGTATCAGTTCCTTAGTGCTGAGGTTGATACTGCGGTCTTGACGTCAGTACTCGGGTACTGATTATAATATATTATATCTTTAACTTTTGCAGTACAAAATTCTTTTTTTCTAAAAACTAAGACTGACTTGTCAGGTGAGACATGTATCTTATCGGATTTGGTTGCCACTTTTTGTTATACATGTATTTTAAATTTTGCAAGTCTCGCTACTTTGGACATCTCCTTCCTGATGCCCGGGACTTCCGTTGAGTGTGGGCAATGTTTGCTGATGTTGGCTCGGTGGAGGACGCCTATAAGTCCGCGGGTGGGCGTCTCTTGCCTGATGCCTCCAGTTGACCTGTCTCATGCGCTACGTGGGTCGGTGTGTGCTCGGAGGGGGATGTGCTGTGTTTGCCGGGTCTTGTCCATCATCCGTTTCGGTTTCAGAACTTTGGGGTTGAGACACACTGATGAAGATTAAATATCAGAAAGGCCTCTCTGTCACTAAATTTGGTATAGTTACACCTTAATTTAAACTATAGTTTATTAGTTAACTATATACGTTTACTAATAAACCATTAATTAAACTAATCATGTAATGTAATCACTCAGATCCAATTCCTGTGACAAATGGAGTCAAGCAAGGTTGTTTGATAGCCCAAACACTGTTCAGCAAGATGTGTGTGTCAAGATGTTCGCTTCCATGCACAAAGATGTTTTCCAGGCGGGTGACAATGGTATACCAATTAGATATCGTTTTGATGGGAAGCTTTTTCAATCTCGGAAGGTTGCAAGCCAAATCAAAGGTGCAAACAGAGGTGCCAGATTAGTTCCTCATTGGGGATGACATGGCAAAAGGTGCATAATTACTGTGTATGCTTTCATCCTGCAACTCTAGAGTATGTGTAATGTACACCTGAGAGTAATGGTCAAATGTGTCCGATCGCAACAGTTGTTTTTAGGGCAGTTCAACGGCCCAGTCACCACTACAGGTCATTTTTTCCCAACAGTTTACCTATCCACACTTTTATTGCACAGGCTTGGATGCATCGAGTCCATTGCTGTTAATTTGAAAATCGAGTACCGCTGAAATTGATGCTAGGGGGCGTATTCAGCCTTGCATACAACAGTGCTATTTATGAAGATACTCAATAAAACCGAGTTTCCGGTTTTCATTCTGATAATGTATTCTTTGCTTCCAAAGTTAACCTTTTCATTTATTTTACAACACTTCAGCTGGAGTTTAGTGCTGTGTAGCGGCCGTAAAACGTCTCCCCGTACGTCATCAAAATGCAGATTATATTTTTACTTTCTTTGGACACATCGAGTCCATTGCTGGTAATTTAAAAATCGAGTACCGCTGAAATCGATGCTAGGGGGCGTATTCAGCCTTGCATACAACAGTGCTGTTTATGAAGATACCCAATAAAACCGAGTTTCCGGTTTTCATTCTAATAATGTATTCTTTGCTTCCAAAGTTAACCTTTTTCATTTATTATATGTAAGCGGTTACTCTTCTTGAATCAGTGGAAGGGTACAATGAGGGAGAGAATGGCCGTAGAAAAGATTTCATGATCACTCCACGACAGAGTGTTGCCGATCTCGGCACGTATCGAATCCACGTCCTCCTGATCACCAGTCAGACGCACATCCGACTGAGCTCCCGAAGCCAGCCAATCGCAGTAGATAGATAGATAGATTTCTCCATGATCTGTTGGTCGGGGAAAACATATATACCCTTAAAAGTGGGAGGAAATGAAGTTGTCCATCATTGGCGTTTAGCAATAAAGAATAAAATAAATGCTTTTCCTCTTTCGCAGAAGAAATAAGATTCATGCACAGGCAAAAAAGACGGGAAGTGGTAAACTCCGGACAACATTTGAAAACTTGAGACGTGAGATCAAGACTGATATATATAAAAATAATCAGCATGATTTGTTTGTGAATAACTTAGTAGGTGATGTAATGGCAAATCCAAGAGTTTCTTCTGCCGCGGTTTATTTTTGTTATGGTTTGTGTCGCTTATATCATTTTATTGTGGATGGCATGTTGGCCGTTTTGCGGGGTGGGGGAGGGGTGGCTGTCCTTTTGGCTTTCCGCTGTTGGTGTTTCCGTTGGGGTCTGTTGTTTCATGTTTGTGGTTCTTTCCCTTTGGTGTCTCTGATGGGAGCTGTGGGTTGATAATGATTGTATCGAATCCTGATCATTGCCTCCACCTCTATTTTCTACAGATATATCAAAAGTCACAAGAAAGACAGACCGGGTATCCCACCCCTTAATAAAAGTGGAGGGAACGGGGTTGCTGAATTAGACTTTGAAAGGGCAGGGGAACTAGTTGGTCAATTCAATGATGCATTTAATAAAACTGAGTTCACTGAGGTTCCATTGACAAGAAGATCGGCCCCATTTATGGATACTATTGTTGTGTCATCGGCAGGAGTGATCAGGCTACTTAAATGCTTAAACCCCACTAAAGCTTTAGGACTGATGAGCTACATCCTAGATTCCTGAAGGAACTAGCAAAAGAGATAGATACAGTTTTTGTCCACCTTTTTAACAGTCTCTTGATACGGGTGAAATCCCCAAAGAATGACACTTAGCCAACATTTGCCCACTCTTCAAAAAAGGAGATAGGGCTCTTAATCATCATTATTACCCTATGTCTCCGACTTGTGTTCTATGTTAATTGCTTGAACATATAGTCTGCTCAAACATCATGGCCCACTTGGATGAACATAAACTTTTGTCAGAAAGATATCATGCATTAAGGAAAAAGCATAGTTGTGAAACTCAGTTGAGAACAACTATTAATGATTGGGCAAAAATCTTGGACAAAGGGGGACAGGTAGACACATTTATTCTGAACTTCGGGAAAGCTTTTGACACCACACCACATGACCTACTTAACTCTAAGTTATTTGGTTATCGCATTGGGGGAAATACTCTCATATGGATAGATTCCTTTCTTTGCTACAGAAAACCGCGTTGTTGTTAATGGTGAATCTTCAGAGTGGGCACCAGTTTTGTCTGGAGTCCCACAAGGGACTGTTCTTGGTCCACTGTTATTCTTCCTGTACATCAATGTTGTTTCCACTGACACTGACTTAGCAATAAGACTGTTCGCAGACGATTGTGTTTGCTACCAGGAAATTAGAGATCCAGATGATTCACTGAAACTTCAGAATGATATAGATAGATCAGGATGTTGGGCCCGAAAATGGGACATGAGATTTCAGCCCGTTGAATGCAATCATCATTCATTGGAATGGAGTTTCAGACAGACCCTTACTGCAAAAAAAAACTGACATTTATAAAGAATCCTACTTCCCCCGAACTATTAGAGATTGGAATGCCAATCCCAATTTGATTATTTCAGCAGCTGAAGATGCTGAGGGTTGTGTATCTAAGTTTACCTCTTTAATGAGAGCTAGGGACGAAATTCCCATCACAGGTCCTGGTGTATGAATTTCATTTGACGTGTCACCAGTAACATTTCTGATTCTGAATAAAGGAGTAGCCATTCCTATTCGCCGTACACTTTTTTGACTATATTCCGTACAGCAATCTGGTTGTAAACAACTAAACGCCGAACACATGGATTTTTAGTTTTTAATAAATATGCTTAGTGCATGATAAAATCATGACCAGAGAAAGTTTTCATTTACTTCCCATTATAAACGGAAACAGGTAAGAGAAAGTTTAAGCGGAAATAAATCAAGAAATTATAAAATCTGAAACCGATTTTCGAAAATGCTGGTCTTCACTCAGTACCAAGCATCGATAAACTTCTGTTCTTGACTTTAAATCGAAACATACAGCTTCGAAAAATGCATAAAATGTTGCAGAAATCCCTCTGTTATTTCAAGGCAAACAATTTACCCTTCACTTGCAGAAAATAGATCAGGAATAAAGGCTACACTCACCGTGCTCCATGCCTACTTTCGCTTTGTATCGATTCACCGGGATTCTATTTACGGTGTCGATGATAGACTGTGTGACTGTATATAGGGAAAACGTTTGAAAAATTTTCTGGTCTCAGGCCTTTGATGTTTGGCACACAGCTTTGTCTAGTTTCTCAAAACTTATTGTTTATAAATTATTCCAAAGGCAGGTGCAAACGATAGGTCCACCCTGCCAAACTTATCTGCAACAACTATAGCTCAGGTGAGCGATATAGGACCATCATGGTCCTCTTGTATGAAATTCGGCTCATCTGGGTCTGAACGGTTTGCTTAGGCCTATCTGTCCCAATACTTACGGCCTTGATGGCCTTGGTAACGGCCTTGATGGCCTTGGTAACAGCCTTGATGGCCTTGGTAATAGCCTTAATGGCCTTGGTAAAGGCCTTGATGGCCTTGGTAGCTCTTACTCATAAGAATGATGGCCTTGGTAACTCAAGTGATTTATTTGATCGGCATCTGATGGGTAAGAAATAACGGCGTCCAACATGGTGTCAGAAAAGGATAAATATTAGGTAAAAATGATAACATCTTTATTATTTCTGCTTTCAACATAGGATGTGGGTGCTCGTTAGAACCGCCTCAATGAGGCGGTTCTAACGAATACCCACAATCTATGTTTTTGAGAAAAATAAGGCAGCTAATGTATACCAACGTAAACCCCACTTTTCTCTATATAAAATGGGGTTTAGGGGGGTTTTCGTTTCACAGACTTCTTATCTTGTTGTATACCAGCAGGGTCAGCTGCAATCATTAATTTTGTGGAAGTTGATCATGAAGTCTTTTCTACAGTAATTCTCTCCCCTTCCACAGATTCAAGAAGAAGGGCAATTGTCAGTTCTGGAAAGACTGCACTGTACTTGCCAACCCTGCCCAGGAAAAGTGAGATTTGTTTGTTTGATTTGAGGTTAAACATCCCCATCAACACTATAAAGGTAATTTTGGAGATGTTGCTTCCAATTTGAGGGACTTTTACCCAACATTGAGATGAAATGACATCTCAAGCCCAGTCCCCCAATGAAACCAATAGGGTTTAAAAGCATGGACGGTCTGACTCGCACTGCTTTGCCTGGGTAGGATTAGATCCTCTAAGCAGTGCACAAGTACTCGTTTGGGGTTAGACTCAGCTCTGCGTGGAAGCATCATCATTCATGCAGACCATTTATTTCTTCAAGCCCCAAGGGGGGGGGGGGGGGGGGTAACTAAACTGACTAGCTCTGTAACCTAAATATTGTTGACTGGGCTACTGAACTCTAAACAAGCAAACAAGGATGAAAATTTACACAACATTTTCCGTTTTTCTTTTGCGCAGCAGCATGAGACAGTCTGGTGGTTAAAGAACCGGATGGTTACGACATCGAAAATAAGCCCCAGAAGATATCTAGCTTGTGATTATTGGTTATTGTCCATAAACTGTGAAAAAAAAGGCTATATCTCCGGTCTAGACAGTTCTTATCTTATTTTATGCCTGACAGGACATAAATCTCGGGGATTGAGTTTGTCATCTACTGCAGCCTTTATTTCCAGTAAATATTACTGCTTTTAAAATTATTGCTTCTTTTGATTAACCCTTCTCTTGCTGAATATTCATCTAGGCCACACCCATTTCTGTCTATCAACCAATCAAATTACTTGATGTAATTTATTGCTACAAATTCATAAACTGAATGCCAAACAGTGTAGATCCAGATCAGATGGCTGATCTGGATCTACACTGTATCCAAAGATAGGGGGTCGTGAACAGCAAGATAAGAGTTAACCCTTTGCAAATTGCAAACCCCAAGAACATGTCATTGCCAGGTTGGTGCAGTTACAGAATCAGGTGTCTGATCACAGCACATTACGAAAACACGCCTATAAAATACAATGTAAATTTTGCTGCCAAAAATCGAACATTTTCAGATGAAAACTTGTGATATTTTTCTAATTTCTGCTCAAAATATAGATTGTGGATACAGGTTAGAGGCAGTTCTAATGAGTACCCACAATCGATATTTTAGAGCAGAAATAAGAAAAATAAGGTTTGCCCCTGCAATGTATATAAAAGTGCGGTTCAAGGGGGTCAAATTATATAGGCGTGTTTTCGTGATGAGAAAGTTTAGCCATATTTGAAACAAATTTCTGCAAAAGAGCTCACCCTCACAACGAAAACACACCTATATACACTGTAATTCTCACACTTTGAACCCCACTTTTATAGAGTACACATGGGGTTTACAGAGGTCAGGGTTCTACATTGGACATTGTCTAGTTTTTGTTTGATTTGAAGTTTAACATCCCAGTCAACACTTTAAAGGTCATTTTGGAGATGTTGCTTCCAATTTTGTGGGACTTTTACCCAACAATGAGATGAAATGACGTCTCAAGCCCTGTCGCCCAATGAAACCAATAGGGTTTATTAGCATGGACGGTTCGTCTCGCACTCCGGTTCCTGGACAGGCTTAGATCCTCTAAGCCGTTTACCAGTACTAGTGTACGGGCCGGATTCAGCTCTGCGTGGAAGCATCATGCAGCCCATTTATTTCTTCAAGCCCTGATGGGCGGGGGCAGTACATTGTCTAGTGAAAACCTGGTCAGGTCTAGTAAGGTCAGTGGCTGGCTGGTCGAAATGGTCCAGTTGAAAAGCTGCCACTCCATGATCATAAAATCGTCATATTTTCAGTCTGTTGCTTTTTTTTTTTTTTACTGTGTAAATAATTAATAATAGAAATAATCAGATGACTGTAGAACTAACGTATCAGTTTAGAATGAACTTAGATCAGGTCCAGTGCATTCCAAATGTTACAGGACCACCTTGTCCAGTTATTTAAAAAGTTCATGTCAAACCCTGACAGAGGTTAACCCTTGTCCTAATAATCCCGGATATGCCTTATCTTTGAAACAATGTAGATCCAGATCAGATGGCTTCTGACGAAGCCATCTGATCAGGATCTACATTGTTTGCCATTCAGATTGTGAATTTGTTGCAATAATTTGCATCAAGTAATCTGATTGGTTGATAATCGGTAGTGGGTGTGGCATATATAAATATTCAGCAGGACAAGGGTTAACATTATATTTCTTATTTCTGCTCAATAACATAGATTGTGGGAATTCTTTAGAACCACCTTGCCTTGACAAAGTGGTTCTAACAAGTTCCCGACCACCTTGCCGAGGCAAGGCGGTTTTAACAAGTTCCAGAAATCTATGTTTTCAGCAGAAATACGAAAAAAAATCAGATTTTTATCTGAAAATTTTCATTTTATGGTGGTAAAATTTTCAATATGAATATTTTCAGATAAAAATCAGATTTTTTTTTTTTTTTCATAATTTGAATAGGCTTGTAATGACAATTCTGCTTGTCTTCCTTTTTTAATTATCTCCCTTGTTCAATATTATTCAAAATGTTTCCAAAGCATAATTATGCAACCGTTCTAAATAATTTAATGATACTTTGTAGGATTATAGAACAGTTCAGTGTGAAGTGACACATGCAAGAATGACAACTCTGCTTGTCTTCCTTTTCAAATTATCTCCCCTCATCCAAACGGGCCTCCGTGGCCTAGTGGATAAGAGCACTGACTCTTAGTCATTAGGTCTCTCACCGCCGTAGGTTCGAGCCTCGCTCGGGCCACGTGTGAGACGCCATGTTCTGCAACGGAAGGTCAGGTGGTTTTTCTCCGGGTACTCCGGTTTTCGCCCATCTCTGATTAACGATCGGCTCGATATGAGTGAAATAATCTTGAAAGGGCCGTAAAACCAAAACCCCCCCCAAAAAAAAAATCTCCCCTCATCCATATTTTTACTTTATTTTCGTTTCCGGGACATAACTCCACAACCGTTTGAAATATTTTAATGATACTTGGTAGGATTATGGAATAGGTCAGAGCGGCATCCCATTACGTTACAGAACAACATGCCCAACTATATGGGTGCGTAGCTTTTGTGCAGTATCTGGCCCCAGGGCTATAATTTGAATAATCTTGAAGGAGGTCTAAAAGGTGAAGCTTCATACTGGAGCCTTCTGGTTCTGGTTTCAGAAAAGAAAATTTTTAAAGGTTTTCCTTGTATATACGATAAGTCTATATAAAACCTGTGTGTGTGTGTGTGTGTGTGTGTGTGTGTGTGTGTGTGTGTGTGTGTGTGTGTGTGTGTGTGTGTGTGTGTGTGTGTGTGTGTGTGTGTGTGTGTGTGGTGGGGGGGTATTTTGGCCCCCGGGCTATAATTTGAACAAGCTTGGTAGAAATCCGTAAGACGAAGCTTCATACCAAATATCAAAGACCTGAGCCTTCTGGTTTCAGGCAAAAAGATTTTTAAATGTTTTCCCTAAATAAATCTATATAAATGTAAAACACGTGGGCCCCAGGGCTATAATTTGAATTATCTTCAAAGAGGTCCACTAGATGAACCCTCATATCAAATATCAAAGGTTTCAGGGAAAGAAGCTTTTTAAAGATTTTCCGTATATAAGTCTATGTAAAGGGGCATTGGCATTTTTGGCTCCAGGGCTATAATTTGAACAATCTTGATAGAGGTCTACTAGATGAAGCTTCACACCAAATATCAAAGACCTGGGCCTTGCGGTTTCAAAGAAGAAGATTTTAAAAGATTTTCCCTATATATGTCTATGTAACACCAAAGGGCACTGGGGAGGTATGCATTTTTGGCCCCAGGGATATAATCTGAACAATCTTGGTACAGTTTCACTAGATGAAGCTTCACACCAAATATCAAAGACCTGGGCTTTGCGGTTTCAGAGAAGATTTTTTAAGATTTTCCCCCATGTAAGTCAATGTAAAACTAAAGGGTCCCGGGGCGGGGGCAATTTTGGCCCGAAGGCTATAATTTGAACAATCTTGGTAGAGGTCCATTAGATGAAGCTTCATACCAAATATCAAAGCCCTGGGCCATGCGGTTTCAGAAGATTTTTTAAGTTTTCAGTAAAAAAATCTATTTTTGCAATGGCTGCTGTGACCTAGATGTGCAATGGACCAGAACCATTTGAACAACTTTGAAAGTGGACCACCTAAGGATCATTTATTCCTGTGAAGTTTTGGTCAAAATCTGATCAATAGTTTAGGAGGAGATGTCGTTTTAAGAAAAAGTTTACGGATGGACGGCTGGACACACGACAGACGAAAAGTGATCACAAAAGTTCACCTTGTCACTATGTGACAGGTGAGCTGAAAAAAAAACAAGAGGGCCCAGAGGGCCCTGGTTCGCTCACCTGATCCAAAGCATAACAAGTGGGCCCCTGGCAGGGTCAATTTTGGCCCCAGGGCTAAAATTTGAACAATCTTGGTAGAGGTCCACAAGATGAAGCTTCATATCGAATATGAAAGACCTGGGCTCTCTGGTTTCAGAGAAAAAGATTTTAAAGGTTTACCCTGCATATAGAAGTCTATGTAAAACAAGATTTTCCCTTATATAAGTCTATGTTAAACCAAAGGGCCCCCGAGCGGGGGCATTTTTGGCCCCAGTGCTATAATTTGAACAATCTTGGTAGAGGTCCACTAGCTGAAGCTTCATAACAAATATCAAAGACCTAAGCCTTGTGTTTCAGAGAAGATGATTTTTAAAGATTTTCCCTATATAAGTCTATGTAAAACCAAAGGGCCACATGGCGGGGGCATTTTTGGTCTCAGGGCTATAATTTGAACAATCTTTATAGAGGTCCACTAGCTGAAGCGTCATAACAAATATCGAAGACTTAATTAAGTCTTGTGGTTTCAGAGAAGAAGATTTTTCAAGATTTTCCCTATATAAGTCTATGTAAAACCAAAGGGCCCAGGAGCAGGGGCATTTTTGGCCACAGAGCTATAATTTGAACAATCTTGGTAGAGGTCCACAAGATGAAGCTTCATACCAAATATCAAAGACCTGGGCCTTGCAGTTTCAGAGAAGAAGATTTTTCAAGATTTTCCCTATATAAGCCTATGTAAAACAAAAGGGCCCTGATGTGGGGGCATTTTTGGCCCCAGCACTATAATTTGAACAATCTTGGTAGGGGTCTACTAGATGAAGCTTCATACCAAATATCAAAGACCTGGGCCTTGAGGTTTCAGAGAAGAAGATTTTTCAAGATTTTCCCTATATAAGCTCATGTAAAACCAAAAGGCCCCCGTGCGGGGGGCATTTTTAGCTTCAGCACTATAATTTGAACAATCTTGGTAGGGATCCACTAGATGACGCTTCATACCAAATATCAAAGACCTGGGCCTTGCAGTTTCAGAGAAGAAGATTTTTAAAGATTTTCCCTGTATAAGCCTATGTAAAACAAAAGGGCCCTGGTGTGGGGGCATTTTTGGCCCCAGCACTATAATTTGAACAATCTTGGTAGGGGTCCACTTGATGAAGCTTCATACCAAATATCAAAGACCTGAGCCTAGCGGTTTCAGAGAAGAAGATTTTTCAAGATTTTCCCTATATAAGCCCATGTAAAACCAAAGGGCCCCTGTGCGGGGGCATTTTTAGCTCCAGCACTATAATTTGAACAATCTTGGTAGGGGTCCACTAGTTGAAGCTTCATACCAAATATCAAAGATCTGGGCCTTGCAGTTTCAGAGAAGAAGATTTTTAAAGATTTTCCCTATATAAGCCCATGTAAAACCAAAGGGCCCCCGTGCGGGGGCATTTTTGACCCAGCACTATAATTTGAACAATCTTGGTAGGGGTCCACTAGATGAAGCTTCATACCAAATATCAAAGACCTGGGCCTTGCGGTTTCAGAGAAGAAGATTTTTTAAGTTTTTGGTGAAAAAAATCTATTTTTGGCTACTGTGACCTATATGTGCAACGGAACGGAACCATTTGAACAACTTTGAAAGGGGACCACCTAAGGATCATTCCTGTGAAGTTTGGTCAAAATCCGATCAGTGGTTTAGGAGGAGATGTCGTTTGAAGAAAAGTTTACGGACGGACGCACGCACGCACGCACGACGGACAAAAAGTGATCCCAAAAGCTCACCTTGTCACTACGTGACAGGTGAGCTAACAAGAGCTGTCACTATAGGTGACCAATGCCCTCCGTGGGAGCCAATTTCTGAGTTTTTGCAAAATTTCAAGGGGAGATAGTTCAGCCAAAAATGACAACAGAGTTATGGCCCTTGGTCAGAATGTAGCCCTTGTGATGGTGAATTAAGTGTGTGAAGTTTCATGGGGCTAGGTCAAATACTTTTGAAGTTATGATCAAGGTTAAAAGTTTTTGTGATGGACAGACAGACAAACAGGGCAAATACTATATGCCCCCAAATCTAAGATTCTCGGGGGGCATAAAAACATTCTGGTAAAATTTCATGAAGATTTGAGCAATACTTTGGGTCTCTAGAGGGTGAACAAGGTTCATCTAGTGACCTAGTTTTTGACCGGACATGACCCATATTTAAACTTAGCCTTGATATCATCAGCACAAACATTCTGGTAAAATTTCATGAAGACTGAAGCAAAATTGTGGCCTCTAAAGGGTGAACAAGGTTTTAATGCAATCTGACCTAGTGACCTAGTTTTTGACCCGACATGACCCATATTCGATTCTGACCTTGATACAATAAAGGCAAATACTCTGGTAACGTTTCAAGAAGATTGAAGCAATACTTTGTTCTCTAGAGGGTGAACAAGGTTTCAGAGAAATTTTAGCTAGTGACCTAGCTTTTGAACTAACATGACCCATATTCAAACTTGACCTGCATATCATCAAGGCAAATATTCTGGTAAAGTTTCATGATGTTTGAAGCAAAATTATGGCTTCTAGAGGGTAAACAAGGTCTACATAGTGACATAGTTTCTGACCTGAGGTTTCAGAGAAATTTTAGCTAGTGACCTAGCTTTTGAACTGACATGACCCATATTCAAACTTGACCTAGATATCATCAAGGCAAACATTTTGGTATAGTTTCATGAAGACTGAAGCAAAACTATGGCTCATAGAGGGTGTATTTGGTTTTAAAGATATTTGACCTAGTGACCTAGTTTTTGACCTAAATTGACCAATATTCGAACTTGACCTAGATATTATCAAGACAAACATTCTGGTACAGCTTCATGACAACTGAAGTAAATAGTGGCCTCTAGAGGGTGTGTAAATGCTGACGACGTATGATGGACACAGGGTGATTACAATAGCTCACCTTCAAAAGGCTTGAGCACTTTGTGCTCATGTGAGCTAAAAAAAAATACAAACTTCCAATCCCCTAGCCCAGGGATGCTACAGATTAAATTTGGGGCCAATTAGCCCAGTGGCTTCAGAGGAGATGTTGTTTGAAAGTATTAACGGATGATGCAGCCTATGGCCCTGGATCGCTCACCTGATCCATATTGTACGAAGAAGCTGCTGAAAGAAAAAGTTGACGATGGATGGAGGGACAGACGCTTGCACAGCCGACAGATAGAGACCAATTACAATTACTCACCTTCAGCACTTTGTGCTTAGGAAGTGCTTAGGTGAGCTGAAAAGTCAAATGTTTGCATGTTTTTGTTTTATACAAAACTTCAAATCTTAAATAATAGGAGTTATTTAATTTTATGTGTCACAGTCTTTGATAAAATACAGTCACAACATTATGATAACTCCGTGTGACATAGCGCATTCTTTCATACATCCAAAATGGCCTTTTTTCTAATGAAAGTCTGTTGTAATATTTTTTTCTTATTTATAGTTTAAACAGAGCCTGTGGGTGCTCGTTAGAACTGCATCATTGAGGCAGTTCTAACAAGTACAGTCCAACCTGTATTAAGCAATCTCCTAAGGGACAATCAAAATTTGATTGTTTAAGACAGGTGCTTGCTTAATACAGGTAAATTTTAGTGCATCTTTCTTTTTCAGGAACCAAATACATGCTTGCTTAAGACAGGTTGCTTGCTTATTAGAGGTGGTCACTAAGACAGGTTTTACTGTACCTACAACTGCTTAACTGGAAGCCTCTAAGCATGGCATTTTCTTTTTTTCCTTTTTTTTTGTAATCTCTTTTCTTATTTATTCACCAAAGATAGATTGAGGATGTTTGTTAGAACTGACCCATTAAGCACCCACAAGTTATTTTTAACAGCAGGTATGTGTATGATGTAAAAGTGACCCCTGCAAACCCCACAGTCTCTGTCAAACCTAGATGTTCATTACATGGACTTGTTAACTCTTATCCTGCTGTTCACGACAACCCTTTTCTTTGCAAACAGTGTAGATCCAGATCAGATGGCTTCTGAAGAAGAAGCCATTCAGATGGCTTCTGAAGAAGAAGCCATCTGATCAGGATCTACATTGTTTGACATTCAATTTATGTATTTTTAGAAATAAATTACATCAAGTAATCCGATTGGTTGATAGACAGAAATGGGTGTGGCTTAAATGAATATTCAGCAAAATAAGGGTTTTAATTCTTATCCTGCTGTTCACGACAACCCCTATCTTTCCAAACAGTGTAGATCCAGATCTGATGGCTTCTGCAGGATCTACATTGTTTGACATTCAATTTATGTATTTTTAGAAATAAATTACATCAAGTAATCCGATTGGTTGATAGACGGAAATGGGTGTGGCTTAAATGAATATTCAGCAAAATAAGGGTTTTAATTCTTATCCTGCTGTTCACGACAACCCCTATCTTTCCAAACAGTGTAGATCCAGATCTGATGGCTTCTGCAGAAGCCATCTGATCAGGATCTACACTGTTTGGCATTCAATTTATGTATTTCTAGGAATAAATTACATCAAGTAATCTGATTGGTTCAAAGTCAGTAATGGGTGTGGCTAAACTGAATACATGTATTCAGCAAGATAAGGGTTAATGCCGAAGAAGAAACCATGATTTTATAACTTACTTGGACTCCATCAATCCAGACACTTGCAGGCTCTCAGACCGTCTCGTCTTGGCAGTTAAGACATACTGTGATATGATCTGGATTCCTGTCATCATGGCTTACAGACCTGGAACATAAAAGAGCAAAAGTTAATCAATTAGTCGGAGATCGATCATCAACGTTCTATCACTATAAAACATTTGCAGACTATAGGTAACAAAAATCAATCAATGAAATAATAAATACACCACAACCTGTTTATAACCATGTTACAACAAAACAAAACAGAACAAGAAAATCGCCAAATGGCATTATGAACGGTTTTTCAGGGTTAACCAAAAGGTAAACTGGGAGGCGGACGCCCGGCCGGCCGCCCGCCCGCCTGCCCGCACGGACAGCGCTATTCTAAAAGACAGAATTTTTCCTTAAAAAACCCATCCAAAAATGATCATTTATTGTCCAATTATTGTCATTTTTCTAAAAAATCTATAAAACTCTGAGAGACCTTTATACAGTCGAACTTCAATGACTCGAACACCTTTGGGACCTCGAAAATCTGTTCAAGATAGGAATAGTTCGAGCCACTGAGGTTACTGTCAGGAGGCATAACGAGATACTTTTAGTCATCTTTTCGGTGTTCTATCATGAAAAAGTATGCTGTGTGTACTCATTAGAATCGCCTCGTCGAGGCGATTCTAATGAGTTAACACAGCATACATTTGCAAAATAAAAGACTAAAATCTTCTTAATTATCCTCCACTATTTCTTATGTAGATGATTTCCCTAGGGGCTCAAGAATGGGTTCGACACATCAATGGTAAACGAGCCATCGGTGTTCGAGCCATCAAAGTTCTACTGTATATAACAGAATTGTTCCCATCCAAATCAGAAAACAAGTTAATGAGTGAGTGTGTTTGAGTTTTACATCTCACCAACAGCTAAGGTCATAGGGAGATGGGACCTTGGTTTAAAGACGCATCTGAAAGCTTGCAGAAGCCCTGGATCGATCCTGCGAACCCTGGTTTACAAGGCGAGTGGCATAACCACTACACCACGAAGGCTTCTGTAAGTTAATGAAACAAACATGTTGTAACAAACAAGGGCTTTCCAATGCAAGCCGGGCATGATATGCTCATGGTTTGTAGAAGCCTCCGTGGTGCAGTGGTTACGCTACTCACCTTGTAAACCAGGAATTGCAGGATCTATCCCGGGCTTCTCCAGACTTTCGGATGTGTCTTTGAACCGAGGTTCCATTCCTTATGACCTT
The DNA here is from genome assembly GCA_963580285.1 of Lucinisca nassula. Taxonomy (NCBI): domain Eukaryota; kingdom Metazoa; phylum Mollusca; class Bivalvia; order Lucinida; family Lucinidae; genus Lucinisca; species Lucinisca nassula. Next base: position 128,211,997 of record OY757019.1, on the reverse strand, counting down.
AGCTGTGGGTGGGACATAAAACTCAAACACTCACTCACTAACTCACTCATGGTTTCAAGCCCTGATGGGCGGTGGTCATGTATCAACCTTGAAGCAATCATATCAACCTCGATGCAATGTGATGCTAACATTCTATCAACCTTGATGCAATGTCATGCCAACATCATATCAATGCTGATGTGATATCATGCCATCAATGTTTCAATATTGAATACAATGTGATGCCAACATCATGTCAACCTTGATGCAATGTCATACCAACATCGTATCAACATTGATGCAATGTAAGGCCAACTTCATATTAACACTGATGCAATCTTATGCCAACAATGTATCAATGTTGATGCTATGTGACCCCGATATCTTTGCAATTTTGATTCTGTCGGACGCCACCATTGTATCAAAGTCAATATAATGTGATGGCAATATCGTATCAACATTGATACAATCTGACTCCTACATTGTATCAATGTCAATGTAATGTGATGCCAATATCGTACCAACTTGGATGCAATCGGATGCCAACATTGCATTAATGTAATATGTAATTTGATCCCAATATTATCAACATAGATGGAATCTCATTCCAACATTGTATTAGAAGCCTCCGTGGTGTAGTGGTTACGCTACTCGCCTTGTAAACTAAGGGTCACAGGATCAATCCGAGACTTCTCCAGACTTTCGGATGAGGCTTTAAACTGAGGTCCCATCTCCGTAAGACCTTAGCTGTCGTAAAACTCAAACACTCACTCACTCACTCCATCATTTTATCAACGTTGATGCCAAATCATGTCAAGATATTATTGCATCAGCCTTGGTATGAGGTTAATTAACCCATTCAGTACCAGAAACCCCTAAAACGGCACCTTGGCAAATAGTGCAGGCCCAGATCAGACGCCGCAGAATGCGGTGTCTGATCAGGGCCTACACTGTTTGCAAAAAGTTAAGTTAAATTTTGAAGAAAACACAACCGAACAACCCTAAATTTCGAAATGGACTCCTGCTATATATAAGGAGGAAGAATCCATTTGGTACAAAAGGGTTAAACATCATAGGCCGGGTGGCTCAAGGTCACTTTCTTGTGAACTGGCCCAGTCACTTTTTTTTCCTTCCTCCTTATTAACAACTGACAAGAAGCTGTGCTAATTAACATTCAGACAGGAAATTTTCTCGCCAAATCAGACTATTCTTGAATGGAATATGACAGCTATTTCACTTCATTTTTCTGTAATTTCAGGCCAAAGTTGTTGTTTTTTTCTCTATCACAAAGAAAATTGTCTTGTATCATTTTCGTCTGTTTCATTTCATTTTATTGATCAATAAATATCATCCATTTATTTATTAGTTTATTTCTTTCTGTTTTTAATAGCACTTTAACCCTTGTGCTGCTGAGCCCAGATATGTCTCATCTTCCAAACAATGAAGATCCAGATCAGATGGCTTCTGAAGAAGCCATCTGATCAGGATCTTCATTCTTTGTCATTCAATTTATGAAATTGTCACAATAATTTGCATCAAGTAATCTGATTGGTGGATAATCAATAGTGGGTGTGGCATATTTAAATATTCAGCAGGACAAGGATTAACCCCTGAAGATGCCATGAAAAACTGCATCCAAAAATGTTGTCTGCTTATTTCGTTCGGGAATATTCTTGCCGATATTTCAAACAGAATTTTGCATACAGGCAAACAGAGTGGACCCTGATCGGACAGGAGCAGTCTGATCTTGGTTCACTCTGTTAGCAAAAATTGACTTTTAACGTTACCAGCAGACATCAAAACAGACAAAAATTTTGTGATTGGCATGTTATGGGTTACCCACTTTATATGGGGAGCAAGGACACAGAATGATGGCCACATCTTATCTGAGCCTTCACTGTTGTCTGTAAGCAAGCCTTACTAAATACCTCACCCACCCCCACCCCCAACATCCACCACAGTACAATTCTGCTGAAAGTTGATGCAAAAAGCTGTGTAACAGTCTCAAACTATATCTTGCCAACATAAATTCACATATCAAGATACAAAGCAGAAACAAATTTCTGACATCATTCAGGGGCCATAACTCTGCTGAAAACTGATGCAAAGCCATGTAACAATCCGAATCTATAGATCTTGTCAACATAAATTCACATATCAAATTTGATCAAAATCCATCACTTAATTCCCAAGATATTAAGAATAACGAATTTATGAGGTATAATAAGAGCCATAACTCTGCTGAAAAGTGATGCAAAAAGCCATGTTACAGTCCCAAGTTATCTTGCCAACATAAATTCATATTCCAAATGTGATCAAAATTCATTTCTTCTTCAAGATATTGGGCTGAAACAAATTTTTGAGGTCATTCAAGGGCCTTAACTCTGCTGAAAATTGATGCAAATAGCCGTATTACAGTCCCAAGCTACATGTATATATATCTTGCCAACATAAATTCACATACCAAATTTGATCCACATCTATTATTTCTTTCTAAAGATACTGAGCGGAATTTTTTTTTTTTTGACATCATTCAAGGGCCATAACTCTGGTGAAAACTGACACAAAATACCATGTAACAATCCCAATATATATCTTGTCAACATAAATTTACATACTAAATTTGAACAAAATCCATCAATTCTTTCTGAAGGTATTGAGCAGAAATGAATTTCTGACATCATTCAAGAGACATAAATCTGCTGAAAAGAGACACAAAAATGCCAAGAAACAATCCCAAGCTAGATCTTGTCAACATAAATTTATGTACTTAATATGATCAAAATTAATTGAATGTTTCTTAAACCTTCTTGTACCAAATGGCCACCACACAAGAGACTATCGTCAATTCTATCGAGATGCGCCTTTAAGAAGCTAACAGCTTAGTATGGTGTCTAGGATAGTGAGTTCATAGTGAGTTCAAATGGAATCTTCCTCCTTATATATAGCAGGAGTCCATTTCAAAATTTAGGGGTGTCAGGTTGTGTTTTCTTCAAAATCTATTTGGAAAATGACTTAACTTTTTGCAAACAGTGTAGGCCCTGATCAGACGCCGCGTTCTGCGGCGTCTGATCTGGGCCTGCACTGTTTGCCAAGGTACCCGTTTTGGGGTTTCTGGTACTAAATGGGTTAAGCTACTGAGCTAGATCTTGTCAACATAAATTTCCTAACATATAAGTCATTAATGCAAACAGTACAGACTCAGGCCAGACAGCTCAGTTCCTTTAGGAGCAGTCTAATCAGAGTTTATACTGTTTTCAGCAGACAATATGAACTAACAACCTTTTCAGATGTATAGTATTTTTTTTTTATTTTTTTTTTTTTTGGTTTCGTAAGGGTTATAGCAAATCTGGTTGAGTGTTTGAGTTTTACGTCCCACCATCCCACCAACAGCTAAGGTCCTATGGAGATGGTACCTCGGTTTAAAGACTCAGCCGAAAGTTTGGAGAAGTCCGGGATTGATTCTGCAATCCCTGGTTTACAAGGCGAGTAGCGTAACCACTACACCACGAAGGCTTCTAACAGCAAATCTGGTTAATTTTATTCATAAAGAGTTTACAAAAGACCTTGTTCTTGTTCTGTAAGCAAACTTTTAACCCTTTTTGTACCAAATGGAATCTTCCTCCTTATAAAAAGCAGGAGTCCATTTCACAATTTAGGGGTGTCAGGTTGTGTTTTCTTCAAATTTTTTGCAAACAGTGTAGGCCCTGATCAGACACCGCATTCTGCGGCGTCTGATCTGGGCCTGCACTGTTTGCCAGGGTACGGTTTAGGGGTTTCCAGTACAAAATGGGTTAAGACCGAGATCAGATGCCACAGAAGGAGGTATCAATGTTTAACCAATATCTATGTCATGGTATGCTAGATGGACTCGTATGGGTCAATGTTACTGTCATCTCTCCATATTTATTCTGACTCACTATTTAATTTAGTCCAGGAGAAGGCGCCAGCATCGTGTTCTTCCACAAATTAGGCCAGTGGCTTTCCGAATAATCCTTTTTTTGATGTAGCAAGATTTTTTCGACAACCTAGTTTGATTAACAGTAATCGCAGACTCATAAAGCCATGGATTTATTTGAATTGGAATCTTTTATTAGTTTAGGTTTAGAGGGGGAGTTAGTATGCAATCAGACATCGCTATTTACTCTGTCTACCGCCTGATAAAGGTTTATGCTCGCGAGGAATGACTTTTTCTTCTAAATCGCTAATAAAGCTGTCTAGGATCTTTTTTGGTCCATCTTGATTGAATGTGTTTCCAGTAAACCGTATGCTAAATCATAGCAAAAGTCAAATGGATTTCGTTATGAAAACAGTCCATTCCCAGTAGAGGTACTGGCAGAGTGCTTCGAAAATCCTAAAAATTCAGACACCTTGAGGACGCTGTAATTCTCCGTAAATTTTAAAATTTGTTTCATGATCCAGCAAGGATAAAAAAAAGTGAAGCTGGAATGGCAAACAGTGTAGACCCTGATCAGACTGCTCCTTTAAGGTCCTGACTGCTCCTGATTTGGGTCTCCACCATTTGCTTAGGCCAGTCTCTCCCATTACTTAGGATCACTACGGTACTCATAGCAACAGAACATAGGTTTTTATGGAGAACTGACAAAAACTATCCTTCAGTTATCACAAAATACCAACTGTGGGTACTTCCCAAAGCACCTTCTTTGAGCCTCAGAGTGAGGCCAGAAAAATAGTCCTAAACTTTTAAGCAAACAGCATACCCTAAACAGATGCCACATGTCAGGTAACACTGTTTGCAAATGCCCTACTGTAGAACCCCAGACCTGAATTCAATAATGAAAAAATTTACATTGCGCTCTATTGACATATTTTCGTGCTGGTTAACTTAATTGGTCAGTGTTGCAGTCAGGTGGACATCAGCAGTACAGCTGTTCTTGTAAGTATAACAATGGATAAACAAATGACCCAAAACCCATTTTGTTTCAGCTGCTAAAAAACCTCAAATGTCCAACTCACAAAAGTTGGCGGCCCCAATAGCTCAGTGGTTAGGGTGTTTGACTTATGATCAAGAGGTTGTAGATTCGAATCCAGCCACCGGAGGTGAGGTGTGTCCTTGGGCAAGACACATAATGCCACTGCCCTTATCTACCCAGGTGCAAAACAAGTTACTGCCTCTCTCGCGTATGCAATAAGATTGGGAATTAGTGTTTGAGACAGTTCAAATAAGCTTGAAGCTTGAAGCTTTCATCGCAATCAAAGTAAAATAAAATAAATTAGTACGAGAATCTTCAAAACAAGCTTTTCAGTACGATAACTCACCCGTGGGACATAGCATTTTTCACATCTCCAAAATGGCTACATTTCTGATGAAAATCCGTGATATTTTTGTTATAAATGCTCAAAACATAGGTTGAGGGTGCTCGTTAGAATCCCTCAAGGTGGCGGTTCTAACGAGTACCCACAACCTATGTCTAGGAACAGAAATAAGAAAAATAATATATACCCCCGTAAACCCCAGTTTTCTCTAAATAAAGTGGGGTTCAGGGGGTCTTCATTTTAAGGATGGGAAAGCACATAAGATTAACAAGTCTATGCAATGAACACCCCACTAGACCCCACTTTATATAGAAAAAAAATGGGGTTTACAGGGGTATATACATTATTTTTCTTATTTTCCTCCAAGACATAGGTTGTGGGTACTCGTTCGACCCCCATCAATGTTCAGACAACCAGTATCATGGCAGTTCTGACAACCAGAAACAAGCACTCACAACCAGTATCATATTTTGAGTACAAATACGGAAAAAATATTACAATTTTTTTTATCAGAAAAGTCACTGTTTTGGATGTCACAAGTGTATGTTAGCATTTGTCATCTGACATTGACATTCTTATCAAGGTCAACAACCTGAATCCTTAACTGCATCTGAAAATGTCGTCTATGTCGTCTGCTGAAACTTCTTGCAAACTTTTAGAACAGGCCAACAGTGTGGACCCAAATCAGACTGCTCCTAGGAGCAGTCTGATCTGGGTCCACACTCTTTGCAAAAATGATTTTTAAATTTACCAGAAGACAAAGCAGACAACAATTGTCATGACTGGCAACTCTCAGTGTCAGAAACACTGGGAATGAAGAGCAAATCCAGAATAATTGTTCTTGTTCGTTTCAACTTAACTCTTATCATGCTGTTCAGGACAACCCCTATCTTTGGAAACAGTGTAGATCCAGATCAGATGGCTTCTGAAGAAGCCATCTGATCAGGATCTACACTGTTTGACATTCAATTAATGAATTTGTAGGAATAAATTACATCAAGCGATCTGATTGGTTCAAAGTCAGAAATGGGTGTGGCTAAACTGAATATTCAGCAAGAGAAGGGTTAATCATGTATTGGCAGTGAAAAAAGAAGGCATGGTTGAAAATGCAATACTTTTTCACAACCACGGAGGCTTCTGGGCACTGCAGCATGCAACAAGTGTTGTAGCTGAAATCATAACAATTTTTTCAATAGGGCATCACAAAAATGCACAAGAAATGCTGAATCCTTAATGTTGGCAGGGACATTTTCAAATATTTTTTTCCTTATAAAAAATATCGCTAAGTGAAACTATATCAGGCTTGATACTTCAAATGAATTGTCTAAGTATAAAACTTTGTTAGAAATTATCAGGTATAAAAACAAGTTTTATCTTTATTTTAGACCTGGTGCCCAAGTGACCAAGCATCCAAATTGATCTAGAGTTCGGAGAGGCAAACATTCTGAGCAAGTTTCATTAAGACTGGGTCAAAACTGTTGACCTCTAAAAAAATTGTGACCTCTAATTGTCTCCTATTTGCATGAAATAGTGATTCCTGGTTTCTGGAAAAAAAAGAAAAGAAATATATCAACAACTGTTGTCTGCTGAATTAGCCCAGAAGGTGGTAAAGGACCCTGCTGAGCAAGCCCAAAGAGAGGTAAAGGTTAAAGACAGCATGATCTAAAAATTGGTGTGTATTCGCTATGGACAGGCACCCCCGCCCATCGGGGCTTGGAGAATATAGATTGGCCTGCATGGTGCTTCTTCCACGCAGAGATGAAATAGACCAAACTTGAGGTCTGGTAAACCGCTTAGGTCCATGACTGCCCAGGAAAAGTGATGCGAGTCCGGCCGCTCCTTAAACCCCCAGCAGTATCTATGGGCGGTAGGGCTTGAGATGTCATTTCATCTCAATGTCAGGTAAAAGTCCCACAAAATCAGAAGCAACGCCTCCAAAATGACCTAAATAGTAGTGATGTATAACCTCAACTCAAACACTATGGGCAGACCAGAATTAATTATGATTCGCACCTACTCCCAGCAAGACTGAAAAAGGAAATGTGAACTACCGTATTTACCACATGTACGTAAAATTCCTATATTAAGACCACCTTTGGGACTGTTCAAAAGTGGTCTTTAAGACCACTTCTGAACAGTCCCAAAGGTGGTCTCTTAATAGGAGACACTGGGTTTAGAAAACACAAAGAAAGAATAACTGAAACCTTCTCAGTAATATTCTAAAAGCAGATTAAGTCTTAATTTTAGGTGGTCTTAAAAGCAGAATTTTACTGTACTTGGACAGACAGGCCTGAGCAAACACTGTAAACCCAGGTAAGACCCCTTCTCAGGGTCTACACTGTTTGCCACTCATTTAAGCTATTCTTAGTGGCCCCTGCCCATTGGGGCTTGAAGAAATAGATGGGCTGCATGATGCTTCCACGCAGAGCTGAAACCGACCGCACACGAGTACTGGTAAACTGCTTAGAGGATGTAAGCCTGCCCATGTAAAGCGGTGCAAGTTGGACCATCCATGCTAAAAACCCTATTGGTTTCATTAGACGACATGGCTTGAGATGTCATTTCATCTCAATGTCGGGTAAAGTCCCACAAAATTAGAAGCAACATCTCCAAAATGACCCATATTGTGTTGACGTGGACGTTAAACCTCAAATCAAACAAACAAATTCTCAGGGTCTACACTGTTTGCCACACATTTCAGCTATTTTTAGACACAACATGGGTAGAAAAGTATGCTAAGGAGTTTTGGCTCCCGCCCATCGGGGCTTGAAGAAATAGATGGGGTGCATGATGCTTCCACGAGAGCTGAAACCAACCCACAAACGAGTACTGGTAAACCGCTTAGAGGATATAAGCCTGCCAAGGCAAAGCAATGCGAGTGTTGGACCGTCCATGCTTATAAACCCTATTGGTTTCATTGGGCGGCAGGGCTTGAGATGTCATTTCATCTCAATGTCGGGTAAAAGTCCCACAAAATTGGAAGCAATGTCTCCAAAATGACCTTTACAGTGTTGACAGGGACGTTAAACCTCGAATCAAACATAATGCTAAGAAGTATAGATGACTGAATATTTACGGTAAATATGGTATTATGACCTGTCTAGACATGTAAGTGCCTCTAGATAAGGTGACCTGCTGAAATGGTACAACCTTTTTTCACTTAACCCATAAAATGCTAATCACAACAATTGTCATCTGCTTTGTCGTTTGCCAGTTACTTTAAAAGTAATTTTTTGCAAACGGTGTGGACCCAGATCAGACTGGAGCAGTCTGGGTCCACCTTGTTTGCCAGTATGAAGAAACATTTTTGAAATTCAGATCGAAGTATACGCTCCCCGTAAGTTTTCTTTGGGATAAAATTCCTTCTAGACTCCGAGAATTTGGGAGCTCTTCCTAACAAAAATTTTAGGGATATTTTTAGGGGAAAAAATATTGTTTTATCTTGATGTGTACTCATTAGAATTACCTCATCAAGGCAATGTGATGCAATACGAAAACACAGCCATGCGACATAGTACATTTTTTCACATCTCGAAAATGGCTACTTTTCTGAAAATCTGTGAATTTTTCTTATTTATACCGCAAACATTGGTTGTGGGTTCTCGTTAGAACCGCCTCAATGAGGCGGTTCTAACGAGTACCCACAACCTATGTCTAGGAGCAGAAATAACCAAACTAATGCACACCCCCGTAAACCCCAGTTTTCTCCACATAAACTGGGGTTTAGAGGGGTGCTCATTTCACGGACTTACCATGATGAAAGAATGCACTGTACTACTTATTTACCGCATAGATATAAGCCTGCCCAGGAAAAGTGTTGCTAGGTAAGCTGACCATCACAATATGACCTAGATAGTGTTGACTGGAACATTAAACACCAAAATCTAACTCTATCTTGCACTTTTGATAATTGTATACTTGAGCAGTCACAGACAGTCTCATCATACCTGGTCAGTTTAAATCTGTCTGGAAATAATCATTTCCAGGGAAAAACTAATTACTTCTGTACCCAAAGACCTGCAGCCATAAGTGACATATTGAGACTAGACTGATGTTAACATATAATTATACTGGGGAAAAATTGAGAGAGCATTTCATATGCGATTGCAGACACTAGTGAAGCATTCTAATCACAAAAATACCAATAAACAGACTTTTCGTGAATTCATTTGTGAACCAAAGCATATATGGGTACGCATTACAATTGCCTCACAGAGGCAATTCTAATGAGTACCCATAACATATGCTTCTGCAGCAAAGTTAATGAAAGGATGAATCCAGTAGTGTCTGAACTGGAACTTCAGGATATCATCACAGATCTTTAAGGTCTGGTGATTATTGATCATAAATTCCATTACTGCATATATTTTTCACAGGTAACTAGGCCAGGGATTTTCCAATATCAATTAACGGTTTTATTGATCCGTTTCTTGTCTATCTGATCATTGTGTTTGGTAATTTTTATATCAAGTATTTTTTCTTTTTTTTTTTGAAACCTTTTTGCAAATGCAGCAAAAATATATGCTGGTATTATGGAAACCTTCTCGGTCCAGGGTTTGAGTTGTTCAAAGCAAACTCAGGTTAGTGACTGACATGCTAACAACTACTGTAGCCAGTTCTTGACTAATCCTAGCAACTATTATGATTAAAACTTTAACTATTCTAGCCAGCGCACAGGTTCAGCCAGGACAATGGTGACCTCTGTTCTAAACCCGTTATTATCTGAACCAGGACAATGGTTAACCCTTTTTGTACCAAATGGAATCTTTCTCCTTACATATAGAGAAGCCTCCGTGGTGCAGTGGTTACGCTACTCGCCTTGTAAACCAGGGACCGCAGGATCGATCCCGGGCTTCTCCAGACTTTCGGATGAGTCTTTAAACCGAGGTCCCGTCTCTGTATGACCTAAGCTGTTGGTGGGACGTAAAACTCGAACACTCACTCACTCTCCTTACATATAGCAGCAGCCCATTTCAAAATTTAGGGGTGTAAGGTTGTGTTTTCTTCAAATTCCTTTTGGAAAATGGCTGAACTTTTTGCAAACAGTGTAGGCCCTGATCAGACGCCGCAATGCGGCGTCAGATCTGGGCCTGCACTGTTTGCCAGGGTACCCGTTTTGGGGTTTCCGTAACTAAATCGGTTAATATTTTAACTGTTCTAGCCAGTACAATGTTTGAAACTATCTGTTCAAGCCAGTATAATGTTGTTGTTTTTTCTTAAACTTTAACTGTTCAGGCAAGTACAATGGTTGAAACATTAACAGTTCTGGTCAGTACAATGGTTGGAACTTTAACTGTTCTAGCCATTACAATGGTTGAAACATTAACTGACCCAGCCAGTACAATGGATGTAACTTTAACTGTTACAGCCAGTACAATGCTTGAAAACTGTACCAGCCAGTACAATTGTTGAAACTTTTAACTGTTCTACCACTACAATGGTTGAAACTTTAACCATTCCAGCCAGTACAATGGTTGAAACTTTAACTGTTCTAGCTGGTGCAATGAATAAAACTTTTAACTATTCTAGTGAAACATTAACTGTTCTAGCCAGTACAGTGGTTCAAACTTTAACTGCTCTAACCAGTAAAACTGTTGAAACTTTAACTAGGTAGTACAAAATATACTTGTTGAACTTTTAACTGTTCCAGCCAGTACAATTGTTGAAACTTTACATGTTCTAGCCAGTAGAAAACTGCTCTAGCCAAATTAAATGTTGAAACTTTAACTGGTCTTACCAGTACAATTGTTGAAGCTTTACATGTTCTAGCCAGTACAAAGCTCTACTAAGCAAAATGGTTGAAACTTTAACTGTTCTAGACAGCAGTAACTATTCTAACAAGTTCAATGGTTGGAAAATTAACTGTTCATAAAATTAGAGTGGTTGAACAATTAACTTTGTTCAATGGTTGAAGCTGTAACTGTCTGAGCAAGTATAATGGTTGAAAAGTTAACTGTTCAAGCCAGTACAAATGGTTAAAACTTTTAACTTTCTAGGCAGTAGTAACTGTTCTGTCAGTACAATGGTAGAAACATTAACTGTTCTAGGCAGTAGTTACTGTTCTACCCAGTGCAATGGCTTAAACATTATTGGTTGAACCTTAACAATTCTAGCAAGTGATATGGTTGAAACATTGACTGTTCTAGGCAGTACACTACTAGCGCGTAAAATGTTGAAACATTAACTGTTCTAGCCAATAAAATGGTTGAAACATTAACTGTTCTAAAGAGAACAATGGTTGAAACTTTAACTGTTCTTTCCAGTACAGTGGTTGAAACATTAACTGTTCCAGCCAGTACAATGGTTTAACCATTGTTATTGTTATTATTGAACCAAACTTTTCTAGCCAGTACAATGGTTGAAACATTGTGCAATGGCTTAAACATTATTGGTTGAACCTTAACAATTCTAGCAAGTGATATGGTTGAAACATTGACTGTTCTAGGCAGTACACTACTAGCGCGTAAAATGTTGAAACATTAACTGTTCTAGCCAATAAAATGGTTGAAACATTAACTGTTCTAAAGAGAACAATGGTTGAAACTTTAACTGTTCTTTCCAGTACAGTGGTTGAAACATTAACTGTTCCAGCCAGTCCAATGGTTTAACCATTGTTATTGTTATTATTGAACCAAACTTTTCTAGCCAGTACAATGGTTGAAACATTCCAGCCAGTACAATGACGGGTACTTTAACTGTTCTAGCCAGTACAATGGTTGAAATATTAACTGTTCTAGCCAGTACAAAGGTTGAAATGTTGACTGTTCTAGCAAGTATGATGGTTGAAACTTTAACTGTTCTAGTTAAAGTCCAGCCATCTAGTTAAAGTCCAGTCGATTTCAAAACAAATTTTAATGATAACACAACATTTGAAATGGTCTCATGTTGTATATAAGGGGGAAGATTCCATTCAGTACAAAATGGGTTAAATATTCACACTATGGATTATAACACAAGTCTCATAATAAGACAGTATTTTGTATGCATTGATAAATGCACTCAACTGTTGCAAAAAGAGTTCTAGTTTTTTTGTTTTTTTGGGGGGTTTGGGTTTTACGGCCCTTTCAAGATTATTTCACTCATATCGAGCCGATCGTTAATCAGAGGTGGGCGAAAACCGGAGTACCCGGAGAAAAACCACCTGACCTTCCGTTGCAGAACTTGGCGTCTCACACGTGGCCCGAGCGAGGCTCGAACCTACGGCGGTGAGAGACCTAATGACTAAGAGTCAGCGCTCTTATCCACTAGGCCACGGAGGCCCGTCAAAGAGTTCTAGTTAAAGTTCAGTTCATTTCCAAGCAAATTTTAAAGTAAACACGACCTGACACCCCTAAAGTTTGAAATGGTATCATGTTGTATAAAGGGGGAAGATTCCATTCAGTACAAAATGGGTTAAATATTCATTCTATGAATATATAACACAAGTTTCACTATAAGGCAGTATTTTGTATGTCATTATAAAGGGACACAACTGTTACAATTAGAATATACACAAACAGCATTGTTAATGGAGTCAAGCATAAATATTCACAGAAGTAGGGTGTGTTTTATATTTTTGGCTAACAGAGAACATAGGCCCTTTGAACAAAATTTTTGGACAAACAGGTTAGATGGCACAGGTACACAACCTCAACTTTTTCTTAACATGATGAAAAATGTCCATCCTTTTTAGAAGAAAGGGCCATTTTGGAAACTTTATGGACCTTTTGGCAAAGGGCCCAATTTAAAATTATCCTTGCAGGGATATACATCGTCTAACATAGATTCTTTACCTGAAGGACATACGTGCTTAACGAACAAGCCCATATAGCCATAAATAAACCAGCTTTGGATAATGACGCTTTTGACACGTTTGATCATTTGTAATCTCGTTACTGTCTGGAAAATATTGATTTGTCAATCTATACCAATGTCTGTTTTCACAGGTAAAAATGACTTTAATCTTCCAATCAGGCGGATGTTGCTCAGCTTCAAAGCGCTGTGGTCAGACGTATTGATCAGCGATAAAACTGTGATGTCAACCTGATCCATACAAATGAAGATACCATTACAAGAGAAGGTGCCATAGGTACAGTTAAACTTCAATGGCTCGAACACCTTTGGGACCTCGAAAATCTGTTCGAGACAGGGGTAGTTCAAACCACTGATGGTTACAGCCAGGAGGCATAGTGAGATACTTTTGGATATCTTTTCAGTGTTCTAGAATAAAAATGTATGCTGTATGTACTCATTAGAATCACCTCTTTGAGGCGATTCTAATGAGTAAACACAGCATTCATTTGCAAGATAAAAGACTAAAATCTCCTAAATTATCCCTGACTATTAATTAGGAAGATGAATTCCCTAGGGACTAAAAAACGGGTTCGACTCAGCCATGGTAAAAGGGCCATCGGTGTTCGAGCAACCCAAGTTCTACTGTATTCCATTATAGAAAAACACCCCCATATCACATAGTATATAGCCCCACATATTACTTTTCTTATTTCTGTATCACAACATGTTGTGGGTACTCATTAGAAGCACCTCTGAGGTGCTTCTAATGAGTACCCACAACATGAGGTGCTTCTAATGAGTACCCACAATGTATGTTTTGAGAGGTGCTTCTTTACAACATATGTCTTGAAATAGGTGGGTGTTCTTTAGAAAGTAACCACAACCTATGTGTTGGAGCAAAAGTGAAAAAAATAATAATGCGTGTAAATCCTGTAAACCCCAGTTTTCTCTAAACAAAGTGGGACATTAAACAGACTTGTAAACATGCTAACTTGTTAACATATTCTGACACGATGCAGATAGATGGAGAAACATGGTCCTATATCGCTCACCTGAGCTTAGAGTTTAACATGTGAGTCCCGGGGCAGGGCAATTTTTGGCCCCAGGTGTATAATTTGAACAGTCTTGGTAGAGGTCCACCAAATGAAGCTTAATACCAAATATCATAGGCCTGTACCTTCTGGTCTCAGACACAAAGATTTAAAAAGTTTTCACTATGTAAGGCTTATAATGTAAAGCCAGTGGGCACCGAGATGTGGCCATTTTTGGCCCCTGGGCTATAATTTAAACAATTTAGGTAGAGGGCCGCTAGATGGAGCTTCATACCAAATATCAAAGACCTGGGCCACCTTGTTTCAGACAAAAGGATTTCTATAAATTTTCCATAAGTAAGTCTATGTAAAACCAGTGGGCCCCAGAGTGGGGGCATTTTTTGCCCAAGGGCCATAAACTGAACAATCTTGGTATAGGTCCACTAGATGAAGCTTCATACCAAATATCAAAGACCTGTGCCTTCTGGTTTCAGACAAAACAATTTTCAAAGGATTTCACTATGTATATTATAAGTCTATGTAAAGCCCTTGGGCCCAGAGGTGTGGCCATTTTTGGCCCCAGGGATATAATTTAAACAATTTTGGTAGAGGTGGGCTAGATAAAGCTTCATACCAAATATCAAAGACCGGGGCCTTCTGGTTTCAGATAAAAAGATTTCTAAACCTTTTCCACATGTAAGTCTATATAAAACCAGTGGGCCCCAGAGTGTATATGTTACAAAGTTTCTAGCAAACCTACATGTTGTATATCTAGGTATGTCATGTTACTTTTCCATATTTCCAGAAACACTATATATTATCACATATATAGGCAAACTAAATGTTGTAACATTTTTAGCCAACTATATGTTGTCATGTTTCTGTGGAAACTTTTCAACCAAGTTACATTGTCATGTTTCTAGGAAAACTATGTGTTCATGATTCCAGCCAAATTGTTGTCATGTTTTCAGCCAAACTATGGTGTCATAGAGGATATTACATAAGTGCTCATGTATTATTGAATTTATTAAACAAGTTGAGGAAAAAAGATAAAATGTGAGGCTTTGCCGAGGATTTTATACCTTTTCCTCAATGAGTTTAATAAATTTAATAACACATGAACAAGAATGTTAGATTCTATTTATCATATGACTTTTAACAGGCATTTTATTCGCAATTTGTAATAAAATGTCACATTTCACCATAAATAAACGTGACGTGAATGTCTTCGTACATGTAACATTACGGATTTACATATTTAATCCACTAGTGGATTAGCAAATTTATTACATGGCGTTATTACATTCTCAGAGGCGACGTCATATGATAAATATTTCTAGTTAATAAATATAATAATTGGTAGACTATATGTTGTCATGTTTCTAGCCAATCTATATGTTGCCATGTTTCTAGGCAAACCAATATATATTGTCATGTTTATAGGCAAACATTACAAAAACATGCCTATACAAATACATTGCAACCTTTATCGTCGAAAAAATGAAAATTTTAAGATGAAAAATTGTGGTATTTTTCTTATTTCTGCTCAAAATATAGATTGTCGGTACTGGTAGAACCGCCTCATTGAGGCGGTTCTAATGAGTACCCACAATCTATATTTTAGAGAAATATAGATTTTTGGTACTCGTTAGAACCGCCTTGATGAGTACCCACAATCTATATTTTAGAGCAAAAATCATATTTTTCTTATTTCTGCTCAAAATATAGATTGTCGGTACTCGTTAGAACTGTCTCATCTATATTTAAGAGCAGAAATAAGGAATATAAGGTTTACCCTGTAAACCCCAGTTTTACTATATAAAAGTGGGGTTCAAGGGGGTCAAAATTATATAGGCGTGTTTTCCTGATGGAGAGGGAGATCAGAAAGTATATCAGGTACATTTGCTTATTACTTTCTATTTTCTACCCAAGTACATTTTGTATTGATAATAATTATTCTCGAGATATACAAGTCTGAGCTTGATCACTTGAAACCAGACAGTATCATCATACCATTTCGATTAATTTCAACTCCCGTCGTTAATTATCAATATAAAAAAGTAGTCCATATTGGGACAGCTGATCATAGAAACTAGAACTATTACAGACATGGCATACCTAACGGAAATCAATATGTCTGACCTAAGCGCTTTGAAGTTGCGTGACATTGCAGACTGGGGCCACATTATACCTGTAAAAAAAAGTTTATTCCTATAGATTTCTAGATCAATATTCATAATGAAAGTGCTAGCTGACATTGTGCTTGGTTAAACAAGATCAGCCATTTTTTAAACTAAATTTCTAAAAATATAAATAAATAAATAAATAAATAAAAAATAAAGATTCTCAATCTGTCATCCCTACATTTTGAAATGGTCTCTGGCTATATCAGTGAGGAAGATTCTAGTTTAACTCTTATCCTGCTGAATATTTGAATTAGCCACACCCACTGCTGACTATCTGCCAATCAGATTACACGATATAATGGTTTTGTTCAAATTCACTAACTGAATGATAAACAGTGTAGATCCAGATCAGATGGCTTCTGAAGAAGCCATCTGATCTGGATCTACACTGTTTCCAAAGGTAGGGGTTGGGGTTAAAAGTACAAAAAGGGTTAAAAACAGATTTAGAATTTACCCTATTCTGCTGAACACATGACATCCACTATCTTTTTACGAACAGTGTAGATCCAGATCAGATGGCTTCTGAAGAAGCCATCTGATCAGGCTCTACACTGGTTGTTATGCAGTTTTCGAAATCAAATGCACAGAATAAATCAAGCAACTTGATTGGTTGATAGTCAGAAATGGGTGTGGCAAAATTAATTAACCAGCAGGATGAGTGTTGTATATAAACAAACCCATATGACAAGCACACTTTTTCATATGATCTCTAAAACTACGTCTCTTCTGATGAAAATTTACGATTTTTTTCTTATTTCTGCTTCAAACATGTAGATTCTGTGTGCCTGTTACTACAGTCTCTTATAACCGCCCCACTGAGGCAGTTCTAACAAGTTCCCACAATCTATGTCTTTAGGCAGTGTTTACCTTTGTGAACCCCACTTTTCTCTATATGAAGTGGGTTCAACCCAGAGTCCTAGATAAGAGGGGTAATCCCCATTTCTGCACAAAAACGTTTGTTGTGGGCTCTCATTAGAAGCACCTCACCAAATACTCACAACATATGTTTTCATGCAAAAATAGGAAAAATATTAGCCCTTCTCTTGCTGAATATTCAGTCAAGCCACACCAATTTCTGACTTTGAACCAATCAGATTTCTTCATGTAATTTATTTCTACAAATTCATAAACTGAATGTCAAACAGTGTAGATCCTGATCAGATGGCTTCTTCAGAAGCCATCTGATCTGGATCTACACTGTTTCCAAAGATATGGGATGTCGTGAACAGCATGATAAGAGTTAGTACTTTTCTAGGGCTGGAAAATTCCACTCGTCCACTCACCATGACAGGTAAAAATATTGGCGAACGAGTACAAAGTTTCTCTAGCCCCTACAAAATTCATCAAAATCTAAATGCCCTTGGTCGTGCAGGACGAGTGAAATTTTGAAGAATTTTCCAGCCTTCTTTTCGGATGAAAAAAGCTGTTGTTTAGCTTTGAACAACATTCATGTTAAAAGCTTTATTAAGCAATTGCATGCGGGAAACCCCTAAGGGGTACCTTGGCAAACAGTGCCGGCTCAGATCACCACAGAACACGGTGTCTGATCAGGGCCTGCACTATTTGCTAACAGAATTTTCCGTCAAAAATAGAAAAAAAAAACGAAAAAATTGGCCTCACACCCCTTAAACGACAAATGGACTTGTCCAACATGTAGCAATGGAAGAGTCCACTAGCATACAATGGGTTAAAATGAAGCAGAATTGTATAGCAGAAAGCTTTCTTTTTTTCTTGTATTTTTGTATAGACAATCAAGTTCGAAATGTCTGAAAATTAAGGAAAAATATTTGAAAATGTTGTCTACTATGTTATGACTAGCAATTTAAGAATTAACATCAATATAACCCTATTAACCCCAAAAGTTTATTACCAAAATCCATTTAGTGACTGCTTTATCTTATTTCAAAAGGGCAATAAAAACAAGTAATAAGTAAGTCAAAAGACATTAAAGTGTAAGGTAATATGATATGGATTTGAATAGGTCAAATATAATTATGTTTTTAAATTTAGTCTCACCCCTTATTCTGCTGTTCGTCAGGGGAGATAATTCAAGGACCAGGGCACCCAGAGTCCTGGTTCTTGCACATGACATGCCTGCTTAACCTCATGTACAACTGTACCTAGTACCATCAAAACATCTCCAAGGTAGTGATTCTATTTTATTGGAAGGGGAGATAACTCAAAAACCATTGCACCCAGAGTTGTGGTTCATGCGCATGACACACCGTCTCAGCCTTGTGAACAATTGTGCCAGGTATCCTCAATATATCTCAAAGGGTATTGGAGTTATGGCCATTACAAGGTAGTCATTCTATTTCATTAAAAGGGGAGATAACTCAAACACTATGGCAGCCAGAGTTCTCATTCTTGTGCATGACATACCGTCTCAGCCTTGTGAACAATTGTACCAAGAACCATCAATGAATCTCAAAGAGTATTGGAGTTATGGCCATCACAAGGTTGCATCTACGGAATGACAACCAGATGGATGGATGGATGGATGGATGGATGGACAGACAGACAGACAGACAGACGCTAGACTGATCTCTATATCTCCCTAACCTATTCGGTCAGGGGATAAAAATCCGCTGATTATGATGATAAAGTAATTTGATGGGTTGATACTCAGCAATGCGAGTGGCTTAACTGATTTATGCCCCACATCTGATTAATGATCTGCTCAATATGAGTGAAATAATCTTGAAAGGGCAGTAAAACCAAAATCAAAAAAAAAAAAAAAAAAAAATTATTTATCCAACAGGATAAGGTAATACTGAAATTCTAGTGCAGACAACAACTGCTCATGTAATGTCAAGCCTAAGACAAAAATATTTGAAAATGACATCTGCAAATCTTGAGTTTGTGTTAAGGTTTTACTCCCCGTAAATACTAGTTAGGTCAGTTCTGATTTTGTAGGTCTTTAACCTGTCACTGAGATGAAATGACATCTCAAGCCCTACCGCCCAAAGGGTTTAAGGGACAGTCCGACACAAACAACTTTACCCTGACAGGCTTAGACCTTCTATTAATTGACCCATTTAGTATCGGAAACCCCAAAACAGGTACCTTGGCAAACAGTGCAGGCCCAGATCAGACGCCGCAGAACGCGGCGTCTGATCAGGGCTTACACTGTTTGCTAAAAGTTCAGTCATTTTCCAGATAAATTTTGATGAAATCACAACCTGACACCCCTAAATTTTGAAATGGACTCTTGATATATATAAGGAGGAAGATTCCATTTGATACTAAAAGGGTTAAATGTTTGGTTGGTTTCAGCTCTGTGCAAAAGTGGCATTCAGCCCAATCTATTTCTCCAAGCCCAAATGGCAATGGAGCATGTATTTTAACCTTTTCAGATGCCATGAAAAACTGCATCTAAAAATGTTGTCTGTTTATGTTGTCTGTTGTACCTTCTAGCAAACTTTTTGAACATATATTTGCATACAGGTAAATAGTGTGGCCCCTGATCAGACTGTTCCTAAAGCAGCATTCTGATCTGGGCATGAGACTTGAACATAATCTCACATGCAACAATATACAGAGCCTAAGACTTGAACAATCTGAGCCTCACATGCAACATTATGCAGAGCCTGAGACTTGAACAATCTGAGCCTCACATGCAACATTATGCAGAGCATGAGACTTGAACACTCTGAGCCTCACATGCCATTTTATGCAGAGCCTGAGACTTGAACAATCTAAGTCTCACATGCAACATTATGCAAAGCATGAGACTTGAACAATCTGTATTTCACATGCAACATTATGCAGAGCCTAAGACTTGAACAATCTGAGCCTCACATGCAACATTATGCAGAGCCTGAGACTTGAACAATCTGAGCCTCACATGCAACATTATGCAAAGCATGAGACTTGAACAATCTGTATTTCACATGCAACATTATGCAGAGTATGAGACTTGAACAATCTGAGCCTCACATGCAACATTATGCAGAGCATGAGACTTGGACAATTTTAACCTCACATGCAACATTATGCGGTGCCAGAGACTTGAAAAATCTGAGCCTCACATGCAACATTATGCAGAGCATGAGACTTGAACAATCTGAGCCTCAGATGCAACATTATAAAGAGCATGAGACTTAAACAATCTGAGCCTCACATGTAATGTTATACAGAGCATGCGACTTGAACAATCTGAGCCTCACATGCAACATTTTGCAAATCCTGAGACTTGAACAATCTGAGTCTCACATGCAACATTATGCAGAGCCTGAGACTTGAACAATCTGAACCTCACATGCAATATTATGTAGAGCCTGAGACTTGAATAATCTGAGTTTCACATGCAATATTATGCAGATTATAAGACTTGAACAATCTGAACCATACATGCAACATTATGCAAAGCCTGAGACTTGAACAATCTGAGCCTCGCATGCCATTTTATGCAGAGCCTGAGACTTGAACAATCTAAGTCTCACATGCAACACTATGCAGAGTATGAGACTTGAACAATGTAAGTCTCACATGCAAATTATGCAGAGCATGAGACTTGAATAATCTGTGTTTCTCATGCAACATTATGCAGAGCATGAGACTTGAACAATCTAAGTCTCACATGCAACATTATACACAGTGAGTGTTTGAGTTTTATGTCCCACCAACAGCTAAGGTCATATGGAGAGGGGACCTCGGTTTAAAGACTCATCCTAAAGTCTGGAGAAGTCCAGTATCAATCCTGCGACCCCTGGTTTACAAGGCGAGTAGCGTACCCACTGCACCACGGAGGCTTCTAACATTATGCAGAGTATGAGACTTGAACAATCTAAGTCTCATATGCAATGAGACTTGAATCATCAGTGTCTCTTATGCAACATAGTTCAGAGCATGAGATTTGACTATTCTACGTAGTATCTCATAAAACATTATGCAGAGCATGAGACTTGACTATTCTAGGTCTCTCATGCAACATGATGCAAAGCATAACAATTGAATAATCTAAAGTAGAAGTAAAACAAAGATCAGGAATCGATACAATTAACTTACTCCACCCATCAAAGACACCAAAGGGAAAGAAACACAACATTAAGCGACCAGACCATAATGGAAACCTAAACAAAGGAAGGCCATAAGGACAATTACTTTCTCACAAAATAGCCATATGGCCATCCAAAATAAAAAGACACAAGTGATACACGAAGTAAGTAACAAACAACAACATAAATAAACCGCCACAGAATAGTTATGCAGAACATCCTTTTGATTAAAGCCCATTACTGAGATTTCTTTTTCTTTCAGAAATTCAACATACACCACAACCGCATCATAACACCAGTCATTATAAAACCATTTTGGATACAACATGGTTTCAAGCTGGGTCCCAAAAATGTATAGACTGTATAAAAAATGCCCATTAATGGTCATAAATGGTCATTTTTCTATATAATCTGCACATTTTTGTTTGGATATAGTACAGTTGTTTAACTTACACGGTTTCTGCTTTGAACCCCAACCATAGTGTTATTAATGAGGTTGGGGTGTACAATGTTTTGTTGAAAATATATTTTTTTCAGTGACAATTCATCTTGTGCACTGCCACCTTGGTGTTGGCTGCTTAATTAAACTCATGAATACTTTTAGTTTGCGGCAGGTAAAGTAACAAAAAACAAAAATAGGAAAATCAGAGTTATGGTTCATATGTTCTGCACGTCGTCTCATGGTGCTCTTCATACCTGTGAAGTTTCATGGAAATATCTCAAATGGTATCAAACTTATGGAGCAGACAAGAAACTATGATAGAAATACCTATGTTCAATGTTCAAAGGGCAACAGCTCCAAAAGTAGGAAAATCAGAGTTACGGTTTATATGTTCTCCACGTCGTCTGATAGTGCTTTACATATCTGTGAAGTTTTGTGAAAATATCTCAAACAGTATCAGAGTTATGGAGCGGACACGGGACTATGGGGCGCTGACGGACGGACGTACGGATGAACGGACGGGCAGATGGACACTCAAAACTTCGGAGGGTATAACATAATACCCCGCCAGTTTTTGAATGGCAGGGCATAAAAACTAGAATCTGTTGAAACTGACATGATACAGAATAACAAAGCGTGAGACACACAGAGATAGACAGCCAATGTGAGACAGAAAATTCTCAACAGGTAATAGAATATAAGAACCTTATATGGGTGTGAGGGGTCACTGTCCGGCATCACGAGGCTTGCCAAGTGATGCCGGACAGTGATTCCGAGGGACGGATTTTTCTATCCACCCCTCACATCCATATTTGATTCTTTTTCTTGCAAACCTTCCATTTTTTAGCGTGGAATTTCAATGCTGCAGTCACTTGGGTTACCAACGTCCGCCATATTGTATTGACACTGCAGGAATGTAAAGTGACGTCACAGATCGTGCATGACGTCAACCTTAAAGACAGCGCACACAAGGTCGTAATCAACCAGTGCATTTATCAAACACGCGATTATATTCGATTTGGGGTCGGAACACCAGGGTCAGAACATAAAAGTTCTATCCCAGGGTAAACTCGCGGATTTCCTTGTCTGGTGTGCAAGAAAGAGATATTCATGTCTCATAGATGCAATACCTGTGCTCATCTTCTGAAATAACATGAAATTCATTTGATGGAAGAATCCCAAACATTTCAAAGACAGTGGAATGCTGATTATTCCATTGATGAAAATCATGTCTATCATAAAATTCTTTATGACAGAAAATATTTTCTTTTTATTGGTACCTTTATTCTGGGTTAACATCTAAAACTTCAAACTTTTTTACCCCCCTAAAAATTCACCAACAGACTCTTCTACTTTTCTGCTTCAGACAGACTCATTATCAATTACCGGTAAACAAATGTCTGGTTTATAATTATTTATTATAAGTTTTATTTAAGTCCCTTTTACTTCAAGCAAACAATGTAGACCCTGATCAGATGCTGCAGTATGCAGCATCTGATCAGGGTCTACATTGTTTACCAATTCGCTTTCAATGAATTACTACGGATACTAGGATACTAGAGCAAAAATCTCATTTAAACCAAGCAACTTGAAGGCAGTTATGCAGTTTCCAATATCGGCACTGTCACAGACCGGTGAAAGGGAAACAACCCAATCCAACAGAAGGATGGAATCAATACAGGCTATTGTCTGTGGCAGTTATATGTTCTACCATGTAACATCAGTTGATTAGAAATTACTAATGATATATTAGCGGATATGTATCTCTTGATCATATCATTTATGCTTTTGTACGAGAAAACCTGCCTTTGAGGTTTCCAACCCGTTAAGACCAAAACCAGACTACTCCTCTACATAGATTAGCAACAGTCTTGAAAATATATGTTGTGGGTACTCAAGCCCCCAGCACATTGGGGCTTGAAGAAATACATGGGGTGCATGATGCGCCCACGCAGAGCTGAAACCGACCCGCACACGAGTACTGGTAAACCGCTAAGAAGATCTATTCTTGCACACCAGACAAGAAAATCTGTGATTTTACCCTGGGATAGAAATTTATGTTCTGACCCTGGTGTTCCGACCCCAAATCGAATATAATCGCGTGTTTGATAAATGCACTGGTTGATTACAACCTCATGCTCGGCGTCATCATGCGTGACATCACTAAACATTCCTGTTGTGTCATCACAAAATGGCGGACGTCGGTAACCGAAGTGACAGCAGCATTAAAAATTCGTAATTGAAATGGAAGGTATGCAAGAAAAAGAATCCAATATGGGTGTGAGGGGTGGATAGAAAAATCTGTCCCTCGGGATCACTGTTCGGCATCACTCGGCAAGCCTCGTGATGCCGGACAGTGTCCCTCAGGACGGATTTTTCCATCCACCCCTCACACTCGTATAAGATTCTTATAATCCTGCCCAGGCAAAGTGGTGTGAGTCGGCCCGTCCATGCTTATAAATTAAAAACCTATTAGTTTCATTGGGCGGCAGGGCTTGAGATGTCATTTCATCTCAATGTCGGGTAAAAGTCCCACAAAATTGGAAGCAACGTCTCCAAAATGACCTTTACAGTGTTGACGGGGACGTTAAACCTCAAATCAAACAAACAAACAAACAAGTCCATTTGTGATATAAGAGGTCTCAGACCTATTTTTTCGATTTTATTCTATTTTTGAAGGAAAATTCTGTTAGCAGCTCGTGCAGGCACTGATCAGACGCCGCTTTCTGTGGCGTCTGATCTGGGTCTACACTGTTTGCCAAGGTACCCTTTTAGGGGTTTTCCATATAAATTGGTTAAATATTTTTAAGTGTGTAAAAAATTGTTAATTACCAGACAGTTATTGTTTTAAATTGTAATCAATACCAGACACATTGTACTTTAAACATATTTTTGTGTCTATGACCTTATTGGGTCATAGATTTTGTGACTTTACCATGCTTTTTTTTCCTGATTATCCAATTACAACTGCCATAAAAATCTGGATTGTTTGTTTGATTTGAGGTAACACTGTAAAGTTCATTTTGAAGATGTTGCTTCCAATTTTGTGGGACTTATACCCGACATTGAGATGAAATGACATCTCAAGCCCTGTCCCCCAATGAAACCAATAGGGTTTATTAGCATGGACGGTCCGACTCGCACCACGGTCCCTGGACAGTCTTAGATCCTCTAGGCGGTTTACCAGTACTAGTGTGCGGGTCGGATTCAGCTCTGCGTGGAAGCATCATGCAGCCCATATATTTCTTCAAGCCCCTATGGGCGGGGGCCTAACTAAGACAGGCCTCAACAGATGAGCCTCCGTACATAAAGATCTTAACAGTTGAGTAAAGAGTCACAAAGGCAAAATTCTCTGCCATATGATCCTACAAACATGTATTTTTATATACATCTTCATTACCGTAAAATCATAAAAATTCGGACACCTTGAGGACTTGCAGTGATTCTCCTAAAATTGTATCAAATTTGTTTTCCTATCCTGCAATGAGTCCAAAAGGTGCAAATGGATTGACAAACAGTATAGACCCTGATCAGACTGCTCCTTCAGGAGACGTCTGATCTGGGTCTGCACTGTTTGCTCACAATACTTTAGATCATTAGCGTAGGTTCTGATTTGGTTTGAAGTTTAAGGGCTCAGTCAAGACTACCTAACCACACTTTTCCTTGTCAAGCTTATACATGAGCAGTTAACCAGTTCAGTGCACATTCTTTCCCCCCAGAAACTAACAAAAACCCTTCTTGAATCAGAGATAGGGAGAGAACGACTCATGATCAATCTCAAAACAAGATGTGTTTGTGAAACACTGATGCCCCCGGACAGCTCGTGTTAAATATGAAAGCAGCGAAAGGTATGGCCAATGTTCAAGTCTTAAAAAAGTAGGTCAAGGTCACAAGGTCAGAAATTATGGGATCGTTGGAAACGTCTTGTGACACAGAATGCACATGTGAAATATGAAAGCCCTATCACTTACCAATCGAAAGTTATGGCCAATGTTATAGTTCTTAAAAAGTAGGTCAAACATCAAGGTCAAGGGCACGAGGTCAAAAATTATGATACCACTGGAAAGGTCTTGTGAAAAAGAATGCACATGTGAAATATGAAAGCTCTATCACTTACCAATCCAAAGTTATGGACTATGTTGAAGTCTTTAAAAAGTAGGTCAAACGTCACAGTCAAGGTCATGAGGTAAAAAATTATGGTACCACTAGAAAGGTCTTGTAACAAGGAATGCACATGTGAAATATGAAAGCTCTATCACTTACCAATAGAAAGTTGTGGACTATCTTAATGTTTTTAAAAAGTAGGTCAAACATCAAAGTCAAGATCCCAAGGTCAAAAATTATGATACCACTGGAAAGGTCTTGTGACAAGGAATGCACATGTGGAATATGAAAGCCCTATCACTTACCAATCGAAAGTTATGGCCAATGTTAAAGTTTTTAAAAAGGAGGTCAAAAGTAGGTCAAATGTCAAGGTCAAGGTCACGAGGTCAAAATTTATGGTACCTCTTGAAAGGTCTTGTGAGAGAGAATGTACATGTGAAATATGAAAGCCCTATCAGTTACCATTCAAAAGTTATGCCCAATGTTAAGGTTTTGCGGACAGACAAACAGAGAAACAAACAGACGGAAAGACAGACAGACCAAAAACTATATGCCCCCGAATCTTGGATTCCAGGGGCATAAAAAGAATGTTGCTGTCCCGGAGGATATTGAACCTGCGACCTCCAGGTTACCAGTCGGACACTCAACCGAATGAGCTGGCCTCGGTAGCTCAGTCTGATGAGCGTCCGACTTGTGATCAGGAGGTCCTGGGGTGGATACTGGCACCATTCTTTCGTAAAGATTGATAATGAAATCTTTTCTACCGTTATTCTCTTCCTTCCACTGAATCAAGAAGGGCAGTTGTCAGTTTCTGTGAAAGACTGATGTCCACTGAACTGGTTAACCCCTTATTTAGCCTGTCCAGGAAGTGAGGTTGGATGAACTGCCCAGTTTTATATAACCTAAATAGCTTTGATTAGGCCGTAAACTCTAAAACAGACAAACAAACCATTCAACTTAGCAAGTATGGCTGGCACTCTTGAACATGTATTTGTGTCAATGTTCTTGAAAACATGTTTTCTCTCCAAGCACTGTCAATATTTTCAGTAAAAAAAAGGACTTGACATTCTAGGTGAATAGTCTGCCCAGCAGATGCCAGGAGATTATTCACCTGTAGTGTCAAACCTACTTCGCAAATGTTGTCCGCTAGCTGATAACCACTTGATGACATCAAGAAACTCTACCCTAATGATCCTAACATCACGAAAAAACGTCTATATGAGCCCCGCCAAGCGAATTTGGGTCTTCGAGCATTCCGTCATGACAAATTTTAACTGCGCATGCCCAGCCATTCAGAGGGGCCAGGGATATGGCTGTCTGTCTGAAGGTTCCTCTTGATTCACTGCTTGTATGAGCGAGCAGCGAAGGTTCTGGCAAGACTGCGCGGATGCGCAGGCTCGCCTGAACCTTCACTGCTCGCATAGGCGATAAGTACCAAAATCGCTTGACGCAGCCCATATAATTTTGAGCCCCTTGAACCCCACTCTTATATTGTAAAACTAGGGTTTCCGGGGGTACACCTTACTTTTCTTATTTCTGCTCTAAAGTATAGATTGTGGGTACTCATTAGAACCGCCTCGATGAGACGGTTCTAATGAGTGCCCACAATCTATATTTAGAGCAGAAATAAGAAAAATATCACAATTTTTTATCATAAAATTTTCATTTTTTTTCGGCAATAAAGGTGGCAATGTATTTGTATAGGCGTGTTTGCGTAATGAGTATTGGGACACACAGGCCTATGCAAACAGTGACGACCCAGATCAGCGGAGCAGTCTTATCAGGGTCTTCACTGTTTGCCATTCTGTTGGCACTTTTTGAACTCCTTAACAAATTTTGTTAAAATTTAAGGACAAGTACAGCAAGTCTTCAAGGTGTTCGAATTTAACCCTTGTCCTGCTGAATATTCATATATGCCACACCCACTACCGATTATCAACCAATCAGATTACTTGATGCAAATTATTGCAACAAATTCACAATCTGAATGGCAAACAATGTAGATCCTGATCAGATGGCTTCGTCAGAAGCCATCTGATCTGGATCTACATTGTTTCAAAGATAAGGCATATCCGGGATTAGCAGGACAAGGGTTAAGAGATTTTTAGGGTGTTTTATTATTATTGTTATTTTCAAGCAGTGTGGATCCAGATCAGATGGCTTCGGAAAGACTCATCTGACCGGAATCTACACTGTAAACCAGTTTGTGAATTTGAAAGAAAACATTATCAGATTATTCAATTGGCTGATATTCTGAAATGGGTGTGACTAAATAAAATATTCAGCACAATAAGGGTAATTTAGCCCTTATCCTGCTGTTCATGACAACCTCTATCTTTGGAAACAGTGTAGATCCAGTTCAGATGGCTTCTGAAGAAGCCATCTGATCAGGATCTACACTTTTTGTCTTTCAGCTTGTGAATTTGAAAGAAAACTATATCATGTCAGCTGATTAGCTGATATTCAGAATTGGGTGTGGCTAATTAAACTATTCAGCAGGATAAGGGTAATGAGTCTTTATAAAGTTTTTACTGACTTCATTATGTTTGCTTTTCAACTGCATTTCTGTCAGTAATATGTATCTTTTACAGATCCTTTATTTTAACCTTTATCTTGCTGAATATTCAGTTTAGCTACACCCATTTCTGACTTTGAACCAATCAGATTACTTTATGTAATTTATTCTTACAAATCCATAAACTTCATTTCGAACAGTAAGGATCAGATGACTTCTTCAGAAGCCATCTGATCTGGATCTACACTGTTTCCAAAGATAGGGGTTTCGTGAACAGCATGATAAGAGTTAAATTTTTACACCAACTTGACGTTGTTGTCACTGACGTCGTGTGACGTTGACGTCATTGTCTGTCTACTTGTTTATTATACCTAATGAAGGCCATTTCAGGCTGAAACGTTGTGTAGACATTTTGAAGTTGTTCTCTGAATATCTTTCATCTGTTATTTCCAGAGAAATTCATGTATTTTTATCTGCCTTACGGCCCCCACCCATCAGGGCTTGAAGAAATAGATGGGCTGCATGATGCTTCCACGCAGAGCTGAATCCGACCCGCACATGTACACGAGTACTGGTAAACCGCTTAGAGGATCTAAGCCTGCCCAGGCAAGGCGGTGCGCACTAGTCTGACCGTCCATGCATATAAACCCTATTGGTTTCAATGGGAGACAAGGCTTGAGATGCCATTCCATCTCACTGTCGGGTAAAAGTCCCACAAAATTGAAAGCAACGTCTCCAAAATGACCAATACAGTGTTGACGGGGATGATAAACCTCAAATCAAACAAACAAACAAAATCTGCGCAAGCACATGATTCACATGTAATGAGAAGCTTTCTTTTCACAATTCACATATTTATGTAACATCAAGCCTTTTTTTTTTCTCTGAAAATAAAATTTTAGAGGATATGATTTGTTGAGCAGTTCATTATATTTGGATGTGGTTAGAAACCCATGTGATTAAAAACCTCCAGACTGAATGATCTCTGACCCTGTGAACTGCTGTAAAATGAATATTACATATTATGTACTTATTTGGAGACTGACAGTCTAACAAACAACTTATAGGTGTCAAAAAAAAAAAAGAATAATGTTCTGAAAAACAGAAGACCAGTAGCTGATATTAATTTCAAAATAATTATCTCTAGTCCTGTACGAAACACATACATTGTAGAACTCATTAGAATTGCCTCTCTGAGGCAATTCTAATGAGTACCAACAATGTATACTATCAGGTGAATCAAGTAAAAAGTATGTATGATTCATCCTGGAAAAGGTAAGTTTAATCGGTTTCTCTAAATATGATAAATTACACTTCAAGCCTGACCCTCATATCCTCCCAATACAGTTATAAAAGTATATTTCTTACCAAAGATAGACACAAAATTAAATTAACTTTAAATGCTTTGTCTAGACCAGGAAGACATGCGCCATGGAAAGAAGCCATAAAACTTCCTTGAACTATTGAAAGAAATTGAGCTGAAAAACACAGTAATATTTCAACACCTCAATGTATACTGGAAAAAAAAAGAAAGAAGCACAAAAGTTTGTTTGTTTAGTTTGATTTGAGGATTAACCTTCCCGTCATCACTTGTAGGTCATTTTGGAGACGTTGCTTCCAATTTTGTGGGACTTTTACCCTACAATGAGATAATATGACATCTCAAGCCCTGTCGCCTATGAAACCGATAGGGTTTATAAGCATGGACGGTCCAACTCGCACTGCTTTGCCTGGGCAGGCTTAGATCCTCTAAGGGTTTACCAGTACTTGTGTGCGGTCAGTTTCAGCTCTGCATGGAAGCAACATGCAGCCCATCTATTTCTCCAAGCCCCGATGGGCGGGGGCCGAAGAAGCACAACAGAGAGAAGCAAGAAATAACACCAAAATCTATAATGAAAACAAAAAAGAAAGAAGCAGATAAATAGAAATAAATTATTTTGAAACACTGTAACATTTCAACACCCAAATATGTACTTTAAACGTCATATACATGGTATGCTAAACCAGTTTTCTCATATTTTCAATTGCAAACCTTAAATTCAAATTTTAAATATTTTTTAAAATAATTTAAATTCAAGTTCCAGTTTTTATAAGAGGAAGATATAACATACAGAACTTACTGATCTGTTCAAAAGGCATGTAAAACACTTAAATTAGTTAGTTGGAATGAAATTTTGAATTAAGTGATAGTTTTAAACATTTTTAAAAAATACTTTAATTGTAAATTTAAGCTTGAATTTTGAAATCAAATTTCTCATTTCTTTTCTAAATTATGAACAAGATACACAGTAATCAAAGGGCATGAGAAAACTGAATTAGGTTACTGCAAAATGGAAAATAGGTAGTTTAAAATTATTCAAAAAAAGTTTAAAGCCACTATGATATCACAGAATATTGCATTGTGGGATAAAATCAGAGTAAATTCAGGGGAGGCTACTCTTAGAGGAAAATAGGTATGTATCAAATATAAATGCGCATAACTTTGGAACGAATGGGAATTTTTTCATGCGGTTTTCAATAAAATGACCCTCCTTGTGTCTGCTTTTATTCAGATTAATAATTTTTAAAATTCCTTTTTAATTGCTCTTTAAACAAAAAGAAAGTAGTTTTGTTTGTTTGTATCGAGGTTTACGTCCCCATCAACACTTGGTCATTTTGGAGATGTTGCTTCCGGTTTTGTTGGATGTTTACTGACAATGAGAGTGAGTGTTTTGAGGTTTAAGTCTCACCAACAACTAAGGTCATACAGAGACAGGACCTCAGTTTAAAGACTCATCCGAAAGTCTGGAGAAGCCCGGGATCGATTCTGCGACCCCTGGTTTACAAGGCGAGTAGCATAACCACTACACCTGACAATGAGATGAAAGACATCTAAAGTCCTACTGCCCGAAGGAACCACTAGGGTTTATGGAGCAGTCCGACTCGCTCAACTTTTCCTGGGCAGGATTAGACCTACCACTACTCAAGTTTGGTCGGTTTCAGCTCTGCACCATTCACCATATTTGCATTATTTGCTGGCTCCCAGCTTGCACACTGTCAATATTAGAAAAACAGGTAACCAGACCCCCCTGACCTTCCAAGGTCAGGGGGGTCTGGAATACCTGTTTTTCCAACACTGATAACCTTCAGACTAGGAACCAGCAGATAATGCAAATAAGGTGAATGTAGCTCAATCTATTTCTCTAAGCCCCAATGGATGGGGGGCACAAAAAAGTAGAGTAAAACTCTCTATATCAAGACCACTTAGAAGGTGGTTCAAAAAATGATCTCATTAATGTTGGGTGGATAAAAATTTATTGTTTGAGTTCAACTAAAGCCATACAGGACCACAGAAGCCCAAAATTGAGCCCATGATCCCTGGTTTACATTGCAAAAACACACCTGTTCAATATACTGAAAATTTTAACACCAAAAAAAGAAAATTTTCATCCAAAAACTTCTGATCTTTTTCATATTTCTGCTGAAAAAATAGATTGTGGGTACATGTTAGCAGACATGTTAAGTTTTGAAAATAAAAATGAGGGAGACAGCGCGTTCGAGGAGGATTGGCGAGTGCCAAAGGCGCAAAGTCTTGGTGGCAAGCTCTCAGGATAGGCTAGAAAATGGTGCATTCTGAGAGCTTTTTGAACATTTTTTGTTTATTCTCTACACTCCTGTTCACAGATAAATAACTAATAGATATTTTAAAATCATTTCATTGAGACGATGCCTACAAGCTAACACCTAGCCATACCAGTGCCCCCATCGCCACCCCCAGCCCCAGGTGTATAATGCTTCAGCACTGAGCATTTCTTATCATTTATGCCCAGATAGGTCACAACAAAAGTAGCCCAATTGATTCTATATTCCAAGGGCCATCCAATAACCAAAGTTTCAGAAGTGTAGCTCCAATAGTTTAGAAGATATGGCAAAATAATACTTATTGACCTTTGACCTTGGGGTCATGTTGAGGTCGAGGTCATCCCAAAAGTAGCCCAATATATTCTATATTCCAAGGGCAATCCAATAAGCAAAGTTTCAGATGTGAAGCTCCAATAGTTTAGGAGATATGACAAAATAATACTTTTTGACCTTTGACCTTGGAGTCATGTTGAGGTCAAGGTCACCCCAAAAGTAGCCCAATATATTCTATATTCCAAGGGCCATCCAATAAGCAAGGTTTCAGAAGTGTAACTCAAATAGTTTAGGAGATATGGCAAAGCCATACTTTTTTATCTTGGGGTCATGTTGAGGTTAGGGTCATGTCAAAAGTAGCCCAATTCATTCTATATTCCAAGGGCCATCCAATAACCAAAGTTTCAGAAGTGTAACTCCAATAGTTTAGAAGATATGGCAAAATAATACTTTTTGACTTTTGATCTTGGGGTTATGTTGAGGTCAAGGTCACCCCAAAAGTAGCCAAGTTTATTCTATATTCCAAGGACCATCCATTAAGCAAAGTTTCAGAAGTGTAACTCCAATAGTTTAGGAGATATGACAAATCATACTTTTTGACCTTGGGGTCATGTTCAGGTCAAGGTCATGCCAAACATAGCCCAATTCATTCTATATTCCAAGGGCCATCCAATAACCCAAAAAAGTTGCAAAAAACATTCTAGCTGATAAACAAAGTTTCAGAAGTGTAACTCCTATAGTTTAGAAGATATGCCAATGTCATACTTTTTGACCTTTGACCTTGGGGATATGTTGAGGTCCACCAAAAGTATTCCAATTTTTCTATATTCCAATGGCCATCCAATAACCAAAGTTTCAGAAGTGTAACTCCGAAAGTTTAGAAGATATGGCAAAGTCAAACTGTTTTACCTTTGACCTTGGGGTCAGGTTGAGGTCAAGGTCAAAACAAAAGTAGCCCGATTGATTCTATATCCCAAGGGCCATCCAATAAGCAAAGTTGCAGAAGTGTTGCTCCAGTAGTTAAGAGGATATGGCAAAATAATACCTTTTGACCTTTGACCTTGGGGTCATGTTGAGGTCGAGGTCACACCGAAAGTAACCCAATATATTCTATATTCCAAGGTCCATCCAATAAGCTAGGATTCAGAAGTGTAACTCCATTAGTTTAGGAGATATGGCAAAGTCATACTATATGCCCTTGGGGTCATGTTGAGGTCAAGGTCCTGCCAAAAGTAGCCCAATTCATTCTATAATCCAAGGGCCATCCAATAACCAAAGTGTCAGAAGTGTAACTCCAATAGTTTAGAAGATATGGCAAAATAATGCTTTTTTACTTTTGATCTTAGGGTCATGTTGAGGTCAAGGTCATCCTAAAAGTAGCCCAATTTATTCTATATTCCAAGGGCCATTCAATAAGCAAAGTTTCAGAAGTGTAATTCCAATAGTTTAGGAGATATGACAAAGTCATACTTTTTTACCTTTGACCTTGGGATCCTGTTGAGGTCGAGGTCATGCCAAACGTAGCCCAATTCATTCTATATTCCAAGTGCCATCCAATAACCCAAAAAAGTTGCAAAAAACATTCTAGCTGATAAACAAAGTTTCAGAAGTGTAACTCCTATAGTTTAGAACATATGCCAAAGTCATACTTTTTGACCTTTGACCTTTGGGTTACGATGAGGTCCACCAATAGTATGCCAATTTTTCTATATTCCAACGGCCATCCAATAACCAAAATTTCAGAAGTGTAACTCCGATAGTATAGAAGATATGGCAAAGTCCTACTTTTCTACCTTTGACCTTGGGTACATGTTGAGGTCAAGGTCAAAACAAAAGTAGCCTATTTGATTCTATATTCCAAGGGTCATCCAATAACCGAAGTTTCAGGAGTGTAGCTCCAATAGTTTAGAAGATATGGCAAAATAATACTTTTTGACCTTTGACCTTGGGGTTATGTTGAGGTCGAGGACACACCAAAAGTAGCCCAATATATTCTATATTCCAAGGGCAACCCAAGAAGTAAAGTTTCAGAAGTGTAACTCCAATAGTTAAGGAGATATGACAAAGTCATACTTTTTGACCTTTGACCTTGGGGTCATGTTGTGGTCAAGGTCATGCCAAAAGTAGCACAATTCATTCTATATTCCAAGTGCCATCCAATAAGCAAAGTTTCAGAAGTGTAACTCCAATAGTTTAGGAGATATGGCAAAATCATACTTTTTACCTTTGACCTTAGGGTCATGTTGAGGTCAAGGTCACGCCAAAAGTAGCCCAGTGCCATCTACATCCCATGTACTATCCACAATCGGTTTCAGAGGAGATCCATTCCATAGAAACGTGAAAGACGTACGTTTGTTTGTTTGTTTGTATTGGAGTTTAACGGCCCAGTCAACACTATTTAGGTCATTTTTGAGCCGGTCAGTTTACCTATCAACACTCTCCTGGGCAGTCTTATACGTAAGCGGTTAACCAGTTCAGTGCACATTCTTTCGCCAGAAACTGACAACTGCCCGACAGACGTACGTACACACACATACACACATACATACATACATACAGACCCACTGACTGACAGACACTCGACTCTGACACGAAAACAATATACCCGATTGTTCTTCGCAAAAGCGGGTATAATAATCCAAAATTTCGATCAAGTCTCAAGCACAACAACTTTATTCCCCTCCGACTTTTAAGTGCGGAAATACGGTAGATTATACTGTAGTTGTCACGGTCAAATAACGGTACTTTTTCAAGTTCAAATTAATTGCAGACAAGCAAATTCGTTGAATTGATATCCCCCGCCGAATGGGTTTTTCGTGTAGAATGGCAAGAAAATATATCTGGCCAAAATTGAGAAAAAAAAATTGCGCGTGCATCACGGCAACATAATAATACATATTTACTTCAAGTTTCATTTTATTCCATGCAATAGTTGCTGAGAAGCGGTTCCAGACAAAGTGAGACGACGAAAAATCCAGAATTTTAATCATTTAAGGGGCCATAACACTGGGTGTAAAAAGTCAATCCGAAAAAAATTTGTGCGTGCATCACCACAGCATAATAATACATATTTATTTCAAGTTTCATTTAATTCCATGCAATAGTTGCTGAGAAACAGTTCCCGACAAAAAAGTTAGACGACGAAAAATCCAGAATTTCAATCATTTAAGGGGCCATAACTCTGGATGTAAAAAGTAAATCCGGAACAAAATGCGCGTGCATCACCACAGCATAATAATACATATTTATTTCAAGTTTCATTTAATTCCATGCAATAGTTGCTGAGAAACCGTTCCGGACAAAGTGAGACGACGAAAAATCCAGAATTTCGATCATTTAAGGGGCCATAACTCTGGATGTAAAAAGTCAATCCAGAAAAAAATTGCGCGTGCATCACCGCAGCATAATAATACATATTTATTTCACGTTTCATTTAATTCCATGCAATAGTTGCTGAGAAACAGTTCCGGACAAAGTGAGATGACGAAAAAATCCAGAATTTCAATCATTAAAGGGGCCATAACTCTGGATGTAAAAAGTCAATCCGAAAAAAAATTGCGCGTGCATCACTGCAGCATAATAATACATATTTATTTCAATTTTCATTTAATTCCATGCAATAGTTGCTGAGAAACGGTTCCGGACAAAGTGAGACGACGAAAAATCCAGAATTTCAATCATTCAAGGGGCCATAACTCTGGATGTAAAAAGTCAATCCGAAAAAAAAATGCGCGTGCATCACCACAGCATAATAATACATATTTATTTCAAGTTTCATTTAATTCCATGCAATAGTTGCTGAGAAACGGTTCCGGACAAAAAAGTGTGACGGACGGACGGACGGAAGGACGGAGGGACGGAAGGACGGAAGGACGGACGGACGGACGGACGGACGGACGGACAACGCCAAAACTATATCCCTCCGCCTTCGGCGGGGGATAACAAGTCATAACAGCTTGTCCAATTAGCAATTAAAGATACTGATAGTTATATAAACTTGACACGCATGATTAACACAAGCTGCAGCCGATGTACATGCACTCAAAAGATCAAAAATGTCAGGTTAGCGAGAAAAGAGATTAAGAATGCAGATTAGTTTATAATTTAATGATCCAGCCACAAGGCGAGGACCCGTCCATCCACAACTTTCACACCCGCTCAAAAAGCAAGTCCAAGGCGAACATCAATTATCTCCACCACCAAAATCGCCATGAAATCCACCGTCCACAAACAACAGCTACCGTTTTTCTGTACCCGCTTGGAAAATGACGTCATCCCACCCCAGCAAGCCCGCACGTGTTTAATGTTTAATCGTTGTATTTTATTTTAATGGGGCGTATTTCTTTCATAAAAATGTTTGCAACCGGTAAAAGCTGGATAGGGAATGTGCCTTCCACAATTCCCGACTTATCCCGGGAAGCTCTGTGTCAATCACCAACAACAGCATACAGATGTGTTTACACACATTAAAGCATTCGACTTTTCCCACCAAGCATCTGCTATTTTGGCGCCAAAACATAACCATGCACGACACAGTAGAAAATTCTGTTTTTAGTATGCATAAATCTACCGTTAGATGTTGCTAAACATCTTAGGAGCGATTACATCATTTTCACACTGATTGTGGACTAAATTTTATGATTGGGGGATAAATGCTAATTAGAGCCATAACTTAATCTTATTTTCACACCTTGTCACACCGAAGATTGTAGGCTTATTGAGACCACCGGAGGCTTTTGTTTACAGTGTAATAGTAGAATAGACTGATCTGTGACAAATACGGCCGGCGTTAACAACACAATTCGGTTAACTAACATCGTCCGTTGGTTGAAGGGAATTAACCGTTATGATTTACTTTCATTTTTGCAATCACCTCAAGAAACGACTGTTTTCATTTGTAAATGCCAATCTGCAGGTGTGGAACCGTGCTTTAATCCCCAATAATACTGGACAGTGCATTAATTATCATCAGTTTTACTCACGGATTAACTCGGATTTTTCCGCTGGTTTGCACACACGAAAATACAAGCGCAGTTTTTCAAAAATTTGCCAAAAAAAACGGTATTTTCATTTTTCCGGGAGGGTTATCCTGAATTTCGTGAGGCGTGAGACAAGTTATTTTTTCGGGAGTCTCCCGCAATTTTCGGGAGACTTAACATGTCTGTCAGTTAGAACCACCTCACCGAGACACATATAAATAATGTATTCATTCAATTCCCAAACTGCATGACAGTGTAACTCCTAATCAGATGACTTCTTCTGATTAGGATCTACAAGGATAAGCAAAACACTATGACAGAACAGGTGGGTCAAAGGCACAGGACATGTGAGTCAAAGGCACAGAACAGGTGGGTCAAAGGCACAGAACAGGTGGGTCAATTGGCTGGGAAAATGGTCGTTAAAGGTGACTGACTATTTTGTTTAATGTTTAAATTCCTGTGGTGTAAACAGTGTAGACCCTAATCAGTTACCATGTCAAGCCTTGTTTACTATGAAAAATATTTTCAGAAATCAAACTGTCGTCAGCTCCAGGAATGTATGTAGCAAGGTATATGAATTTCTTTTTTGTATTTGTCATAAAATGGTTATAAAAAATTATGTGTGCACAACATATGAAACCTTGCAATACAATAAAAAAATTTTTATAGCCTCCAAAATTACCTACTTAACCCTTATCTTGCTGTTCAGACAAACCCTATCTTTGCAAACAGTGTAGATCCAGATCAGATGGCTTCTGAAGAAGCCATCTGATCAGGATCTACACTGTTTGGCATTCAGTTTATGAATTTGTAGCAATAATTTATATCAAGTAATTTGATTGGTTGATAGACAGAAAAGGGTGTGGCTTAAATGAATATTCAGCAAGATAAGGGTTAACCACAAACAGTACCAAATACCCAGACAAATTTACATAGGGTTATATTTAACCCATTGTATGCGGGCGAAACCCCTAAAGGGGTACCTTGGCAAACAGTGTAGGCCCAGATCAGACGCCGCATTCTGCGGCGTCTGATCAGGGCCTGCACTGTTTGCTAACAGAATTTTCCATCAAAAATAGAATAAAAATGAAAAAAATAGATCTGACACCCCTTAAATGAGCAATGGACTTGTCCAACATATAGCAATGGAAGAGTCCACTAGTATACAATGGGTTAAACAAAATTACACAAGCCACAGTATGAGAAAACCCATTTTATGGCATCTGAGAATGACTAAGGTACAGAACAGCCCACATATCCCCCCACCCCCACCCCTGCCCCAACCCCCAAGTCTGATCAGCACCTTAGTATTTCACATTATACCTCTAGTTTCTGTGTCTAAAAATTCAAGACTTGATAGCAGGCCCGCCTGTGTCTTATGCGGGCGCAAACCCAAAGACAGGTCATATGAACTAAGGTAAAGCATATGTTCTAGTCTGTTTCATTTGAAAGCTTGATCTAGATATCAAGTGGTTTCATAAAAGGCCGTATTGTATTTTGTCTGGATTTACATGTCAGACTGCTTTACTTACTTGTACATGAGGTAAAATTATAAGGGGCTTCCAAAGGGGTTTCTGTATGAAAATAATCACTTTTTTTTTGTTTGTTTGATTTGATGTTTAACATCCCCGTCAACACTATATAAGTCATTTTGGAGACATTGCTTCCAATTTTGTGGGACTTTTACCCAATTGAGATGACATGACATCTCAAGCTCTGTCACCCAATGAAACCAATAGGGTTTATAAGCATGGACAGTCAGACTCACACCGCTTTGCCTTGGCAGGCTTAGATCCTCTAAGTGGTTTACCAGCACTCGTGTGCGGTCGGATTCAGCTCTGTGTTTAAGCATCATGCAGCCCATTTATTTCTTCAAGCCCCAATGGGCGGGGGCCCTAGAATCACCTATATAATGGCTTAGAACATGTCCCTTCATCATGCTGAACTCAGATATACAGTCGAACTTCAATGGCTCAAACACCTTTGGGGCCTCGAAAATCTGTTCGAGACAGAGGTTTTTTGTTTGATTTGAGGTTTAACGTCCCCGTCAACACTGTAAAGGTCATTTTGGAGACGTTGCTTCCAATTTTGTGGGACTTTTACCCGACATTGAGATGAAATGACATCTCAAGCCCTGTCGCCCAATGAAACCAATAGGGTTTATTTGCATGGACGGTCCGCCTCGCACTGCCGTTCCTGGACAGGCTTAGATCCTCTAAGCGGTTTACCAGTACTAGTGTGCGGGCCGGATTCAGCTCTGCGTGGAAGCAGCGTGCAGCCCATATATTTCTTCAAGCCCGAGCCAGAGGTAGTCCTGAGTTACTGTCAGGAGGCATAACAAGATACTTTTAGACATCTTTTCGGTGTTCTATAATGAATATGTATGCTGTGTGTACTCATTAGAATCGCCTCATCGAGGCGATTCTAATGAGTACACACAGCATGCATTTGCAAGATAAAAGACTAAAATCTCCTTAATTATCCCCCATTACTTCTTATGTAGAGGATTTCGATAGGGGCTCAAGAATGGATTCGACTCATCCATGGTAAACATGCCATCGGTGTTCGAGCCATCGAAGTTCTACTGTATATTCAAATATATATTCTTTTTTGAAACCAATATAGATCCAGATCAGATCTCAAGCCTGAATTTAACCCATTGTATGCCAGTGGACTCTTCCACTGCTATATGTTGGACAAGTTCATTTGTCATATAAGGGGTGTCAGGCCTATTTTTTTTCGCTTTTATTCCATTTTTGACAGACAATTCTGTTAACAAACAGTGCAGGCCCTGTTTGCCAAGCGTGTAGGCCCTGATCAGATGCTGGGCAAGGCCTGCTGTCCATGCAGCTGGCTGAGGTGTCATTATGAGTATAAATTTCTCATACAGCACAATCCCAGCAGGCACATGACGTCAAGGCAACGTTGCATCGTCGATGCAATGTCATGATGTTGCATCGGTTGTATCGACGTTGATATGACGTTGCATAAACGTTGTACGCCTGCTGGGAACCATGGCTCTAAGCTTAGCATTTGTGCACTTACATGTATTTAACATTTTTTTTTTACATAGGCTAATGACCTTTGTATGTAATTCAGCTCAGAAAGAGAAGGTCACAGTCTGAGAATGTTAATAGCTCCCAGCTGGTTATGTCTGAATAAAACATTAAATATATTCAACTGTTTTCTTAATCAAAAATAATATTGAGAGAAAAAAAGGAAGAAAAATCAAACTATATAGATAGCTGCTATAATGTATAAATTTTGTCTGGTAGTGCATTGCAAAAGGATTTACATTTTTTTTTTTTTTTTTGAGTTTAATGGTCCAGTCAACACTATTTTAGGTCATTTTTGAGCCCGTCAGTTTACTTACCTAACCAAACTTTTCCTGGGCAAGCTTATACATAAACAGTTAGCCAGTATTGTGTACATTCTTTCGCCAGAAACTGACAACTGCCCTTCTTGAATCAGTGGAAGAGAGAGAATGACCATAGAAAAGATCTGATCAATCTCCACGAAAGAATGTTGCCGACCCGGCAGGTATCGAACCCGTGTCCTCCTGACCACCAGTTGAAGGCACATCTGAGCTACCGAGGCCAGCAAAGAAAGATTGGGCCCTGTCAAGCGATTTTGGTACTTATTGCATATGCGAGCAGCGAAGGTTCAGGCGAGCCTGCGCATCCGCGCAGTCTCGCCAGAACCTTCGCTGCTCGCTCATACAAGCAGTGAATCAAGAGTAACCTTCAGACAGAAAGCCATATCCCTGTCCCCTCTGAATGGATCGGCATGCGCAGTTAAAATTTTTCATGACGGAATGCTCGAAGACACAAATTGGCTTGGCGGGGCTCAAATTTACTGTAATGATCCTAAGTACAGGGACAGATACGGCCCACGCCCATCGGGGCTTGAAGAAATATATGGGCTGCATGATGCTTCCACGCAGAGCTGAACCCACACACGAGTACTGGTAAACCGCTTAGAGGATCTAAGCCTGCCCAGGCAAAGCAGTGTGAGTGTCGGACCGTCCGTGCTTATAAACCCTATTCGTTTCATTAGGCGACAGGGCTTGAGATGTCATTTCATCTCGATGTCGGGTGAAAGTCCCACAAAATTGGAAGCAACGTCTCCAAAATGACCTTTACAGTGTTGACGGGAACGTTACCTCAAATCAAACAAACAAACAAAACTGGGACAGATAAGCCTGAGCAAACAGTACAGACCCAGATCAGACTGCTCCAGTCTGATCAGGGTCTACACTATTTGCCATTCCGTCTGCACCTTTTGGGCTCCTTGCTGGATTGTAAAATGAATTTGTCAAAATTTTAGGAGAATTACAGCAAGTCCTCAAAGTGTCCAAATTTTAGAATTTTTATGGTTGCAAAACAGCCGGACAGCTGGGAAACTTTTGGGCATGCTTAATCACAGTTTGTCCGCAATACTGTCCAAGAATATTGACCAATCAAAAATAGTTCTGTGCAAGCATGTCACTAATGAATGGTCCATTTCTATACACTGATTAACCCTTATCTTGCTGTTCACGACAACCCCTATCTTTGGAAACAGTGTAGATCCAGATCAGATGGCTTCTGAAGAAGCCTTATCTTGCTGTTCAAGACAACCCCTATCTTTGGAAACAGTGTATATTCAGATCAGATGGCTTCTGAAGAAGCCTTATCTTGCTGTTCACGACAACCCCTATCTTTGGAAACAGTGTAGATCCAGATCAGATGGCTTCTGAAGAAGCCATCTGATCAGGATCTACATTGTTTTCATTCAGATTGTGAATTTTTTTGCAATAATTTCCATCAAGTAATCTGATTGGTTGATAATTGGTAGTGGGTGTGGCATATCTGAATATTCAGCAGGACAAGGGTTAATCACAGTTTGTCCGCAATACTGTCCAAGAATATTGACCAATCAAAAATAGTTCTGTGTAAGCACGTCACCAATGGTCCATTTCTATACAATGATTAATCATGGGGTAAATTCAACCATCATTGAATAAAATGTCCAGAAGCTTGTGGGCTTCCAGAAATCATTTGAAAAATGAAAGAAGAGTGTCGATCAACCCTTGTCCTGCTGAGCCCGGATATGCCTTATCTTTGAAACAATATAGATCCAGATCAGATGGCTTCTGACGAAGCCATCTGATCAGGATCTACATTGTTTAGAAGCCATCTGATCAGGATCTACATTATTTGCCATACAGATTGTGAGTTTGTTGCAATAATTTGCATCAAGTAATCTGATTGGTTGATAATCGGTAGTGGGTGTGGCATATTTAAATATTCAGCAGGACAAGGGTTAACACACACACACATCCAGGCAATCCTTCTGATGTTTGTTTGCAGTGGACAGTACCGTAGAAACTAAAATCTGCCCACTAGTTCTGGAGGACAGTACTAAAGGAAGCTTAAACCTGTGTAGAAGTTCTTGTGGACAGTACCAGAACAAGCTGAAATCTGAGGACTAGTCCAATGGACAGTACTAGCAGAAGCTGAAAACTGTGGACTTATTCTAGTGGACAGTTTCAGAAGCTGAAATTGTACACTAGTTGTAGTAGAAAGCTGTAATTTAAGAACTGTAAGCCAAATCTCACAGTTGATTAGTTCTAGTGAACAGTACCTGTGGAACCTGAAATCTGTGGACTAGTTCAAGAGGACAGTACCAGAAAAAGCTGAAATCTATGGACATGTAGATCCACTGTGGACAGTACAGAAAAAAGCTGAGATCTATGGACTTGTTCTAGTGGGCAGTACCAGTGGAAGCTCAAATCTGTGTATTAGTTCTAGTGCACAGTACCAGAACAGGAGAACTGTTCTAGTGGACAAGCAATCTTTGGACTAGTGGACATATCTACAGTGCAGTAGAACCTGATAAATGTGGACTTGTTCTAGTGGACAGTACCAGTATAAGCTGAAATCTGTGGACTAGTTCTAGTGGTCAGTACTAGACCCTGAAATCCCTGGACTAGTTTCAGGGACAGAACCAGAAAAAGCTGAAAACTGGACTAGTTCTAGTGGTCACTACTGGAAGCTGAAATCAGTACTAGTTCTAGTGGACAGTACCAGAAGCTGAAATCTGTACTAGTTCTAGTGGACAGTACCAGAAGCTGAAATCTGTGGACTAGTTTCAGTGGACAGAACCAGAAAAAGCTGAAAACTGGACTAGTTCTAGTGGTCACTACTAGACCCTGAAATCCGTGGACTAGTTTCAGTGGACAGAACCAGAAAAAGCTGAAAACTGGACTAGTTCTAGTGGTCACTACCGGAAGCTGAAATCTGTACTAGTTCTAGTGGACAGTACCAGAAGCTGAAATCTGTGGACTAGTTTCAGTGGACAGAACCAGAAAAAGCTGAAAACTGGACTAGTTCTAGTGGTCACTACCGGAAGCTGAAATCTGTACTAG
Organism: Lucinisca nassula; assembly: GCA_963580285.1. Lineage (NCBI taxonomy): Eukaryota > Metazoa > Mollusca > Bivalvia > Lucinida > Lucinidae > Lucinisca > Lucinisca nassula. Next base: position 128,168,408 of record OY757019.1, on the reverse strand, counting down.
TTCTAGTGGACAGTACCAGAAGCTGAAATCTATACTAGTTCTAGTGGACAGTACCAGAAGCTGAAATCTGTGGACTAGTTCCAGTGGACAGTACCAGAAGCTGAAATCTGTGGACTTGTTCTAGTGGACAGTACCAGTATAAGCTGAAATCTGTGGACTAGTTCTAGTGGACAGTACCAGAAGCTGAAATCTATACTAGATCTAGTGGACAGTACCAGAAGCTGAAATCTGTGGACTAGTTCCAGTGGAAAATACCAGTTGTGGACAGAACCAGAAAGCTGAAAACTGTGGACTAGTTCCAGTGGTCACAACTGGAAGCTGAAATTTGTACTAGTTCTAGGGGACAGTACCAGAAGCTGCAATCTGTGGACTAGTTCCAGTGGAAAATACCAGTAGTGGACAGAACCAGAAAGCTGAAAACTATGGACTAGTTCCAGTGGAAAATACCAGTAGTGGACAGAACCAGAAAGCTGAAAACTGTGGACTAGTTCCAGTGGTCACAACCGGAAGCTGAAATTTGTACTAGTTCTAGGGGACAGTACCAGAAGCTGAAATCTGTGGACTAGTTCCAGTGGAAAATACCAGTAGTGGACAGTACCAGAAGAAGCTGAAATCTGTAGACTATTTCAAGTGGAAATCTAAGGAATAATTCTAGTGGACAGTGCCAGAAGAAGCGGAAATGTGGCTTAGTCTAGTGGTCAGTAATGAAATCTATGGACTAGTTCTAGATGACAGTACCGGTAGTTAACCCTTGTCTAGCTGAGCCCCAATATGTCTTAACCTTCAAACAATGCAGATCTAGATCAGATGGCTTCTGAAGAAGCCATCTGATCAGGATCTACATTGTTTGTCATTCAGATTGTACATTTGTTGCAATAATTTGCATCAAGTAATCTGATTGGTTGATAATCGGTAATGGGTGTGGCATATTTAAATATTTAGCAGGTCAAAGGTTAAGATGAATTTCTGAGGACTAGTCCAGTTGTAACAGGTACCAGTAGAAGCTGAATTCTGTGGCTTAATTGTCACAAAAATGCCAAAGTTTCTTAGACAAAAAACATCTGTTTTTACTAATTAAGTAAAAGATAGCATATTTATAAATATTTATGAATATATATTTTTACCACCCATTTTCTTGTTCGTGCATTCTCTTTTTTCTGAAACCCTATGTTTTTGCATTTTTGGATTAAACTCAGACAAGATAGAGAGAGTTTGATCTAGGTCCAAGATGCACTGACTGTCCATACAAAAGCACAGGCTCACTGGGCATAAAAGACCATTTTATCAGGATAAAGATATGACATTTTCTGATGAAACTTTGTCATTTACATCGACCCCCGCCCATAGGGGCTTGAAGAAATATATGGGCTGCATGATGCTTCCACGCAGAGCTGAATCTGGCCCGCACACTAGTACTGGTAAACCGCTTAGAGGATCTAAGCCTGTCCAGGATCCGCGGTGCGAGGTGGACCGTCCATGCTAATAAACACTTTTGGTTTCATTGGGCGACAGGGGTTAAGATGTCATTTCATCTCAATGTCGGGTAAAAGTCCCACAAAATTGAAAGCAATGTCTCCAAAATGACCTTTACAGTGTTGACGGGGACGTTAAACCTCAAATCAAACAAACAAAATTGTCATTTACATGTTCCTGCTATATTATTGTTTGTTTGTTTGATTTGAGGTTTCACATCCCTGTCAACAATGTACAGGTCTTTTTGGAGACGTTGCTTCCAATTTTGTGGAACTTTTCCCCAACATTGAGTGAGTGAGTGTTTGAGTTTCACGTCCCACCAACAGCTAAGGTCATACAGAGACGGGACCTCAGTTTAAAGACTCATCTGAAAGTCTGGAGTCTGGAGAAGCCCGGGATCGATCCTGTGACCCCTGGTTTACAAGGCGAGTAGCGTAACCACTACACCATGGAGGATTCCACCCGACATTGAGATGAAATGACATCTCAAGCCCTGTCGCCCAACGAAACCAATAAAATTTATAGGCATGGATGGGCAGACTCACACCGCTTTGCCTGGGCAGGCTTAGATCCCCTAAGCAGTTTACCAGTACTCAATGACATGTGCAGTCGGTTTGAGCTCTGTGTGGAAGCATCATGCAGCCCATCTACTTCTTCAAGCCCCAGGGCCAATTTCTGCTATAAACATAGACTGTTACTCACAAGAACCAACTCAATGAGTAACAAGTCCCACAGGTACCAACAATCTACTGCAAAATCCTAAAAATGCATACCTTCAGGGCTTGCTATTATTCCCCTAAAATTTCAATAAATTCGTTTCATGATACAGCAAGGAGTCTAAAATGTGCAGCTGAATGGCAGTGTAGACCCTGATCAGACTGCTGTCTGTTCAGGGCCTGCACTGTTTGCTTTAACCTTTAACCTGCTGAATATTCAATTAAGCCACACTCATTTCTGTCTATCAACCAATCAAATTACTTGATGTAATTTATTGCTACAAATTCATAAACTGAATGCCAAACAGTGTAGATCCTGATCAGATGGCTTCTTCAGAAGCCATCTGATCTGGATCTACACTGTTTGCAAAGATAGGGGTTGTCGTGAACAGCAAGATAAGGGTTAAGGCCTATCTGTCCCAATACTTTGGATCATTAGGTATGTTTTGAGCAATAATTTAGTAAAGTGATAATTTACGTATCCTTGTAAACCCAACTTTTCTCTTTATGAACATAAGCAGCAACTGTCAAATTAAACAAGACTGATTATGTGGACAAACACACATTCAAATTTGACAGGACTGGTCATGTGAACTGTGATGATAGACTGTCAAATCTGACAGGACTGATATGTACATAGAACAGTCAAATTTGACAAGACTGATAATATGTACATACACACAGTCAAATTCGACAGGACTGGTCACATGCACACAGACACAGTCAAATTTGACAGGACTGATCATGTGAACATAGAAACTGTCAAATTTGACAGGACTTATCATGTGAACATCGACACTGTCAAATTTGACAGGACTGATCATGTGAACATAGACACTGTCAAATTTGACAGGACTTATCATGTGAACATATTCACTGTCAAATTTGACAGGACTGATCCAGTGAACATATACACCGTCAAATTTGACAGGACTTATCATGTGAACATAGACACTGTCAAATTTGACAGGACTGATCATGTGAAAATAGAAACTGTCAAATTTGACAGGACTGATCATGTGAACATAGAAACTGTCAAATTTGACAGGACCAATTATGTGAACATAGACACGGTCAAAATTGACAGGACTGATCATGTGAACATAGAAACTGTCAGATTTGACAGGACTGATCATGTGAACATAGAAACTGTCAAATTTGACAGGCCTGGTCATGTGAACATTGACACTGTCAAATTTGACAGGATCAATCATGTTAACATAGACACTGTCAAATTTGACAGGATCAATCATGTTAACATAGACACTGTCAAATTTGACAGGATTGATCATGTTAACATAGACACTGTCAAATTTGACAGGATCAATCATGTGAACATTGACACTGTCAAATTTGACAGGATCAATCATGTTAACATAGACACTGTCACATTTGACAGGATTGATCATGCGAACACAGACACTGTCAAATTTGACAGGACTGATCATGTGAACATAGACACTGTCAAATTAGACAGGACTGATCATGTGAACATAGACACTTTCAAATTTGACAGGACGTATCTTGTGAAGATAGACACTGTCAAATTTGACAGGATTGATCATGTGAACATACACACAGTTAGATCATGCGAACATAGCCACTGTCAAATTTGACGGGACTGATCATGTGAACATAGGCACTGTCAAATTTGACAGGACTGATCATGTGAGCATAGAAACTGTCCGGCTTCTGATATGAGCCTGCACAGTTTGCCAATGTACCCCCTATAGGGGTTTACAACCATCCTTCGAGTTTGCCTGCCATAATACCCTCCCCACCTAAACTTTTGTATCACAAAATAAACCTAACATGTTCTACAACAAAGAATAATTATGCTTTATCTTTCAGGTGGCACTACAGTAAAAAAAGTCCCATTGCTCACAGTGCAAAATAGGGCAGTTTTGTTGCACTCCCAATTCTTTGTCTGTCTAATGCTTCCAAATTGACTCATATAATTTGAAAGAAAGCACCCTTACCTTCCAGCAGCAGTTAAAAAATAGGGGGGTTGTGCGGCAAATTTCAGCCTTTATGGTAGCCTGATGTAAACAAACAGATTCCGCAGCAAATAAACCTAGCAATTTTCACTGGCTGGTCTCAAGTATTTTCTTTCTCATAAAAGCTGATGCTTTTCATTTTAGAAATAGCTACTAGCATTTCTCAAAATCAAAAACATTACCTTTCACAAAAATATTACTGTTTATCGCCAACTCCAATCACAAGCAACCAGATATTCAGTTCTCTACTGAAAGCTCTCCCCAAAACAAGCGCAGCTTTCAAAAAGCCTATTTTTTTACTGTAGTGCAACCTATACCCACCACCAAATTTAGTTGTTTTGCATTCTTATTTAATACTCTGTTAATTTGACTCCACCCAAGTAATAATTTATACTTGAGAGTAAGATGCTGACAAGTGTTAAGTTTTTATTTGCAATAAAATATGTGCCAGACTTCTGCAACCAATACATCGGAAATGTATATGATGCAAATTCTTGTTCATATTGTTTCTCTTATAAAAAAGATAAAAAGAACTATGGAACATTAAGCATACTTTGTTTTGTTTCTTTCATCCCTTGTCTAAAAACTGATGGTAAAACAACCATACCCCGAGTGATGTGTACCAGCAATTTTCTGTCTATTATATTGTCACTCCAGATGCCGCGGAGATTAAAAAAAAACTGTCTTTAAAACTCTACAGAGCTGTTGACATGGAATCAAATGGCAGGCAGTTATTATTACTTAATAACACAACAACCCTGTTGTAATTACCTTACCACTTTGGCTGCACATCTTAAACTTGACCGAAGAAAAACTACTTTTTACAACCCTACCCCCCTACTGGCTCGGACCACATTCTGGCCGCAAAATTTTGTTTTTGTTTTGTACCCTCTCAGTATAAGCCCCAAGCTCCTTTTCCGATTCTGTACTGATGAAACACTTTTCTCTGCTGAAATCTGCTCAGAATTGCAACAAATAGGCACATCAAGCAAAAAGGGCCCTTAATGGGACCCCAAGTCTGTGAGGACAGAGAAAAGGAGGGTGGAATGTGTTGCCAAAGTGGTAATGAAATCTAACTTCCTTCAGTTGCATGGCAAATTCCCTTTCTTGATACTGTGGATCAGAACTACTTTTGAAATCCTTTTCTCCAGCTTTCTAGCACAAAAAATATAAAATAAATACTGATTTGTTCATACTATCTAAATTGCAATTAGTTTGACAATAAAGTGATAAAAATGGAGATAGCCAAACATTTCTGGAATCATATTACCTACACTATCTACAGCATTTTGTTTTGGGCTTTCTTTTAGTAAATATAGGTTAAAGAGTTGTAAAAGACTGTTGTGACCAAATTCATTTTGCTGCATTGTTCTTAAAATTTTGTGCTAGGAAAGTTCAAATAGTGTGATAATGGGGCGTATACACAGGAAACTGAGATCACATAGATTCACGAAAGGGAACGTTCCATATAACAAAGGAGATAGGTTGGATGAAAATTACACTCAAACTGCATCTGATGTCAAAGTACCTAAAACAGTGAGACTTACAAGTGATATGTTTGATCTTGTCACAAAGGATGTGAATCCAAACATGCGTTCCTCGACTCTCGCTGGACCAAATTCAGCACGTCTTCTAAGGCCAAAGAGTCCTGTCAGGCCTGAAAAACAAATCTTTTCTGAACAACAACATTTACCAGAGTAAGTTACCTTTTCTCTTTCACTTTCTCTGCAATTTAAAAAAAAAAAAAAAACACACACAAAAAAAGAAAAAAATCATTCCTGACTCAAAAGAGTCTTTTCAATGGTCTAAGGGAGGTAACTCTTCACTCCATATCATCTCTAAATGCAGGTTAAGATTATACCAAACAGAAATGCATTGATTGAAGAATAACATGACAAAAATGAGCCAGGCCATGTGCAAAGGGTACTTATCACATCTTGGCAAGCAGCAAAGGCTTAGAGGAGCCTGCTGTTCACAAAAATGTAACACAGACCCAGAGGAAGCTTAACCGCAGACGCAGAACTACATTTGTCGCCTTGCTTAGTTGCCATTTTATAAGGCTTAAGGGGAATGGGAACACCCAACTGGAAGATTTTTCTGCTATTTTTCAAAGGGAGAGAACTTGTGGGACTTCATGTTTGCTTTTCTGTAAACTCAGTATCACTGAAAAAGGGGACTTCTCTTAAAGGAAAGAATTTGCTCCTGAGGAGCAAATTCTTTCTGAGGAGCAAATTCTTTCCTTTATGAGTTTGCCCTTTTTCGCTTGGGAGAGAAAAAAACAAAATGTGTACTTAAAAGTAAGAATTTGCTCCTGAGGAGCAAATTCTTTCCTTTAAGACTTGGCCTGACAAAAAGTACCTTTCCTGAAAGTGTATCCATTCCCCTAAAAAAAGCATTTTAAACAAAATACAAGCTCATGGGGCAGTGAAAGGAAGCCATTCAAGGTCTAGATGTGTTTCTATTTTGGGGTATCTTTTCTTGTCAAAAACTAGAACTTTAAACTCAAACAGCATAATGAGTATGGAGTTCTGTAGCATGGTCCTTACTTTCAGGAATGAAAAATGCACTAACAGAGTGATCAACATTGCAAAGAATGCCCAAATGTGGAACACTGTCTTTCGGGAACACGAGCAGCAAAGTCCCCAATGTGGGGGATACCTGTCCTGGGACACGATGGCTGAGCAGCAGTGGGGATGGGCCTGGAGGGAGAAGGCTGTGTGCAGCAGCTGCTCTTATTCATCTGCAATGTTTGATTTGTATGAGTTGGAAGAAAGGCGTGAGCGAGGAAGAAGAATGGCCAAGATTAACATAGGACTGCAAATAGGACTCAGTCACACACCCATATCCACTAGCAGTTTTCAAAAGTTATGCCTCAGCTGCAACATACCATGCCCATCATCATCAGGCATGCAATATACTTCAAATAAAGTGTCAGAAAAGATTCAGGAAGCTGGTGTTGAAGATCTGAGGCATCAGAGACAGCTTTTGAAAACTGTTAATGTTTTGCGGGGTGACGAGCCGAGCACAATAAATGTTCAGGCAGACTGTGTCTACAATAATGCACTATACTCTGGTGTCGGCAAAACTCCCTTTCGGCCCGCAACACAGTGTGCATACACAATTGCTGAAAATACCACATTTAAGCACCAAATTATAAGTGCAGTTGCCAAGAACAAGCTCTGTTCCAACATCAGGGAGCATAAACTTAATATCAAAGTTGGTGCTCACCCTGGCAACTGCTCTTCTAATTTGGAAATGGAGCAAGATATTGGAAATGAAGAAGAGTGGGCGAAAGAGAGTTTACTGTCTCTTGAACAGGATGGCCTTCAGGTGAAGGAAATAACTACAGACCCAGACAGTAGTGCATACAGAGCTGCAGAAAGTTTATACAAAGAAGGTATCACAAAAACAGAGCCTGAGCATTCTCTGGACACAAGGCATGTGTCTGAAAATCACAGGAAATTCATAAAAAATTTAAAGCCCCTTAAAGACATTATGCCAGCCAGGCTTCAACGCGACAAAGAAAAACTTAAAGACCGTTTTGCAAATGATTTTTCTAAAAGATGCCAGGCTGAATATGAACAGGCATTCGAAGTAAGTGAAGATTTTCTTTCGATGAAACGAAACTTGACATATGCTTCGGATGCGATAGTAGACTGTTACCTTGGCCGACATGACAACTGTGCGAAATTTTCTTATGTCTGCTCAAACTCTAGAAATGGCAAGACCTGGCTAGAAAAAAGCGCCTTTCTAAAAAGTGATTTTAAAATAAATAATGAAACAAGTGAGGCTAAAAAACTCCTGCGGCAATGTGTGCAGTACCGTCTGGGCCCAAGTATGCTCAATAAAACGCCGAAAAATGCAAATACACAGAAAGTCGAAGGCGTAAATAGGGCCATACGCACTACTGTTGCCAAGAATGTAACGTACCGTAGAAATTATGGGAGCCGGGTCCATACTGCAGTTCACAATGTCAATCATGGCCCTGGTGAGTCCATTAACAAGTTCTGTAAAGCCCTTGGTTGTCCAATCATCCCTGGTACACAGGTTGAAAAGGGTCTAAAATACATACAACACAAAAACAAAATGCATAAAAGTTACAAAAAATCAAAACAATACAAAGATGCTAGGTGTAGAAGGAGGCATGACATGTTCAAATTGTATGAAAAACATCAAGAGGAACAAAATTATGAGAAAAATAAGCTATTGCCAGTTGACGGAATTCCAAGTTTTTGCTTACCACCTGATCATAGGTGCCAGTCAAAGAAATGCAAGGTGTGTAAGAAAAAGTGAAGGCCCCTTTTCCCTTTGAAAGGCACCTTTTTGTCTCTTGATGCCTTAAAAAGGGGAGGCAACTTTCATGTACATGCTCCTTCTACCTTAAAACTGTCTGTACCTTAAAGTAAGCAAAGGGGAAAATGGTTCCGTGTACACTGATGTCTCATCTTGCAACCCATGCGTTCCATATTGACAGAATGGGGCTCCAAATGCAAGTGCTCGGGCCTGATGCAAATGGGGTTGTGGCACAGGTGCGAGACATCTAACCGCTCCCCATCTGCATTAAACATGGGCATTTGGTCTCTAAGGACTTTAACGGAAAGCATGTATGACAGTCTGTGTGTCCTTTCCATTGATTTTGTCCCATCAGGCCATGTAACACTCTTTTTCCCATAAACACCATGCTCCCGAGCCCCCATCCACTCTGTACATTCCTGTGGTCCACAGTTAAAATTTGATTTTTTCTGCAAATCAGCAGAAAGATTAGCCCAGAAAGCTTCCATGCTTGCTGTATGAGCAAAGCAAAGCAGAATATGGGGTTCCAGTTGGGGAATCAGGGGTTTCTGCAAGAAAACATACTGTAGCCTATGTTTGGTTTAGGTGGCACTACAGTAAAAAAAGTCCCATTGCTCACAGTGCAAAATAGGGCAGTTTTGTTGCACTCCCAATTCTTTGTCTGTCTAATGCTTCCAAATTGACTCATATAATTTGAAAGAAAGCACCCTTACCTTCCAGCAGCAGTTAAAAAATAGGGGGGTTGTGCGGCAAATTTCAGCCTTTATGGTAGCCTGATGTAAACAAACAGATTCCGCAGCAAATAAACCTAGCAATTTTCACTGGCTGGTCTCAAGTATTTTCTTTCTCATAAAAGCTGATGCTTTTCATTTTAGAAATAGCTACTAGCATTTCTCAAAATCAAAAACATTACCTTTCACAAAAATATTACTGTTTATCGCCAACTCCAATCACAAGCAACCAGATATTCAGTTCTCTACTGAAAGCTCTCCCCAAAACAAGCGCAGCTTTCAAAAAGCCTATTTTTTTACTGTAGTGCAACCTTCAATGGTCTTTCCTGACATGAGAATTTTGTAGATTTCTGTGTTTTGTGTCCCTGGGGAGACTATATTAGTATCATTGAACTTGAATCAACATAGTTCCAGATAAGGGGAAATAGGAATAATTTTGGGATAAATTTGCTTAATTCTCCATTTAACCATTTGTTGTCGGTACTTGTTAGAATCGCCTCAGGGAGGCGATTCTAACAAGTACTAACAACATATGTTCCCAACTTTGAAACAAAGAAAATTTTCCCTGTTTTTATTTGTTTCAATCATGATCAGCTTACAATACAATGATATGGTTTTGATTAGAAGAAATGAGCTTACAAGGAATTCCATGTAAAAAATTCTTTTGAACCATTTTTTCCCCACTTCTGTCTGGGAAATAAAATTGCTTGCATTCGTGACTGTCCTTAACTTTTGGGATCCGTCTTCAAACTGTTATATATGTGCTGTGAGTGTTTGAGTTTTACATCTGACCAACAGCTATGGTCATATGGAGATGGGACCTTGGTTTAAAGACTCATCCGAAAGTCTGGAGAAGCCTGGCATCAATCCTGCGACCCCTGGTTTACAAGGCCAGTAGCATAACCAATATACCACGGAAGCTTCTGTATGTCTGATGTAGTTACTAGAAAACTGTATGTTTCTACTACTAGCAAGTTTGTTAAGTCAGCAACTGGGCCCATTTAACTGCAGAAAAAAATGAAAATATTCAGATCAAAAATTGTGATATTTTTCTTATTTCTGCTTCAAATATAGACTGAGGGTACACAGAACCTCCAGCCACCAATCTATATTTCAGAGCAGAAATAAGAAAAATTATTTTTACCCCCATATACCCAAGTTTTACTATATAAAAGTGGGGGTTATCTAGGTGTATTTTCCTGATGCTAAGGTATTCGTCAAACAGAAGCATTAACCCTAATCTTGCTGAATATTCATTTAAGCCACACCCATTTCTGTCTATCAACCAATCAAATTACTTGATGTAATTTATTGCTACAAATTCATTAACTAAATGCCAAATAGTGTAGATCCTGATCAGATGGCTTCTTCAGAAGCCATCTGATCTGGATCTACACTCTTTCCAAAGATAGGGGTTGTCGTGAACAGCATGATAAGAGTTAAATTGTCAGACAAATTCCAAGAAAGGGATTTGTTTTTCTCATTTTCTAAGCAAGGGATTGATCTTTTATCAAAGGCCTAGATAAAAAAGTTCTATACAGCATCTATAAAAACCCTTTCCTTTTTTTCTCTCCATTAAAAGTTTACTGCATATCTTCTTCAAAATCCCCTCCCCCAACCCCACTCCAGCAGGGAACATCTGATGGGTATCCCCAATATAATGTTCTTAATGTGGAAGTTGCAATATAAAGTGAATCCATTCTGCCTAGGATGGAGTACAATTATCTGGTCCCCAATCTTAAATCCATTATAGAAGTCTAACAATGATCTCTGAGAAAAAAAAAAAGTTCCATTTTCTCCCTTCATTTCATGCAACTTTGGGTTAGACATATCCGTTAAGATTTTTATTTAGCTGTCTGTGTAAGTCTAGGTTAAATTATACTGTCAAACTACAGGAAGCTGGGTCTGATGATAGATTTTGATATCTCGCATCCCATTAAGAGGTTTTAAGGCAAAACAGGAAATGTGTCTTCTCAAAAAATCAGAGATTCTGCACCATTTGCCCGAAATGAAGATTTAAAAGAGACTTAAAGCAATTCATCTGAGACAGACCTTGAGAACTAGAAAATTTTAATTAATTTTCATA